>JAWWEW010000112.1:6472795-6916382 GCA_035583185.1 Anabacerthia variegaticeps | reverse complement strand
CCAGTGGGAAAGGACCTGGGGGTGAGCTGGTCAACAGTGGCTGAACGTGAGCCAGTGTGTGCCCTGGTGGCCCAGAAGGCCAATGACATCCTGGCCTGTATCAGGAATAGTGTGGCCAGTGGGACCAGGGCAGTGATTCTCACCTTGTACTTGGCACTGGTGAGGTCACACCTCGAGTGCTTTGTCCAGGTCTGGGCCTCTCAAATCAGAAAGGACATTAGGTGCTGGAGCGAGTCCAGAAAAGGGCAGTGGAGCTGGTGAAGGGTCTGGAGCACAAGTGTGATGAGGAGCAGCTGAGATACCTGTGGGGGCTCAGCCTGGAGAAAAGGAGGCTCAGGAAGAAACACTGCTTTCTACAGTTCCATGCAAGGTGGTTCTAGGGAGGTGGGGGTCAGTGTCTTCTCTCAGGTAACAAGTGATAGGACAAGAGGAAGTGGGCTCAAGTTGCACCAAAGGAGGTTTAGGCTGGATATTAGGAAAAATTTCTTAATGGAAAAGATTGTCAAGCATTGGAACAGGCTGCCCAGGGAAGTGATTGAGTCACCATCCCTAGAGGTATTTAAAAGACGTGTAGATATGGCCTTTAGGAGAGACATAGTTTAGTGGTGGGCTTAGCAGTGTTGGGTTAACAGTTGGACTGGATGATCTTAAAGTCTTTTCTCAACTAAATGGTTCTATGACTCTATACCCAGAGCTCTCAATGTCTGTAATGCCTGTGCAACTATCTTCTCACTTCTGTGGTGGTGTCAATGAAGTGTGCGGTTTCTGAGTTGCAGTAAACTTTGCTCTGGTTCTCTCCTGGAGGCTGCTGGTCTGTCTCTTCCTCTGCGTGCCATCCTCTGGAGGAGAGTTAAACCTGAACATGTCTACCTGCACCATGGGAAAGGAGCTGTCCTCTTATAGCTAAGGGATCAATCTGATGGGCTTCATAGGACTGATAACTCACTTTGTGGAATTACTCTATTTATTTGAAAAGCTGTTATTTGACATGGCCCTGCCTGTCCTTCGTTTCATTTTATGCTGTAAATAAGAATTTTGTTTTCTGAGGGAGAGGTCTTGTAGGTATGACAACTTATTGCAGGAGCAGCAATGTTCTTCTAAATGTTAAAGTATTAAACTTCTCAAAGAATTGCACCAATTTTTAGTACTTCTGTGAGAATTCATTAAAGACTTGAGATTTTTTTCAGTGTTTGTGTTCTTCCATAGGTACAAGAACTGACCAAAGAGTGGACAAACAAGTGGAATGAAACTCAAGATATTCTGAAAGTAAGGCAAATAAATAAATTTTCATCTCGGCATTTGAACTACTCTTAGTGTTTCTCCTTAAAAGAAAAGTAGGTCTTGTTCTAAGTCATCTTCTTTGGCTCAACTCTTTGTTATTCATCATAGTTGACCCCACAGTGCAAAATAGCTTCTCTCTAAGAAATCTTTACATTACTGAATGTTTTTATTGAGTTACAAATGAGGAAAACCTGAAGCAGGAACAAGTGGATTCCTCATGCCCTTGGTATTTGTGTGGTATCAACAAGACCTGTGAATAGTCACCTCTTATCTTACATTGGGTATCTTGGTGGATGTGGTGCATAGTAGGTATGAGTTTTCCATTGTACTGGTAATATTCTATATTGGTATTTAGAGCAGGATTAAAGTGATAGTCTCAGGTTATATTTTAATGGGCCACTTTATGATTTCATACACATGTAAAAAGTCCATGTGTGCATGCACACCTACACACACACACACACAGAGAGAGAGAGAATAATTCCCACAATTTCTTTTCCTTCATGTAAACTAATTTTTTTTGCCAAATGTTTTAACTGTTCTGTTAAATAAAAATCTTGAAAACAGAGATTAAGCCTTCATGACCAGCTGAACATAAACTTGTTTGTAGTACAATTCAAGCAAGCATTTAGAAGGAATTTTTTATTTCTCCTTATCACTGACCCAAAACTTGATTTTTTTCCTATCATTTTCTGATTTCTTAAATTACTTTAAGTTCACCACTGTCTTTTATCTGACTTCCACGTAAGTTGAATGGCTCCATGCTTAAAAATAAAAATAAAGCACTAATAGCATAGTGAACAGAGCAGGGTTGGTAACTACTTAGCAGATGGTGTGACAGAATGGACTGTTTAATGTCTGTCTAGATCCTGAACTGGGAATTGCCATTTGCATATTCATCAGAGATGTTTTGGGTCCAACTTAGTTATTTCTGTGTTATTTTGTTATTTTGAAGCATCTATACATACATAAAACTTTGTTAGTCCTCTCTTTATTTGTGTCTTGATTGGGGAGCCCATTGTCACATAGAGAATTTGTGAATTTTGGTCAATTGTGGAAGTGAGCATTGTGTCACATATGGGAAGTTTTTAAAGTGTGTTTTGGAAAATGCGCTGATTCCTGCACAGAAATTACAGAATCAGAGGAGGTATTAACTGAACAATACATCTAAAGAAGGGAAAGCTGCATTTGTTAATAGCTGAATGTAAAGGACTTAAACACGGAAGCTGTAATTTCTGCTTGTCTAGTACTGGGATTTTCTTAGCTTAATTCATACAGCTTCTGTAGGAATTGCATCATATGCTGGTATCTGAGTGTATGAACATAGCTTATATTTCACTTTGGGGTTAAAGGCAGTTGATCCAACTTCCTTTGTCCCATAGAGCTGAAAATCTGCAAAAGATTTCTTGGTTGTACTGTTTTATTTTACACCATTTTACAGAAGGTATCCATATTTTTATTCACTTGTTTAACGATTCCTGAAATCGAGTGGGAAAAGGCTTTTTGGAAGTTTGCCAGACTGAGTCATTGGAAATCAGATTTTAAGCTATAGAGAACAGTGGTGGTTCGTGTAATGGATTCCGTATAAGTTCACTGAGGTTTTTGTTTTGTTATTGATGTGGCCCCCCTCCCTTGCCCACAGAGACTGTACAGTTTGTTAATTTGTAAAAATAGACTACCTTGGCACTCTTTGCAAAGTGAGACTGTCTTTCTATGCCCACCTCACTGCAGTTCACTTGCATCTTTGTCCATGCCATAATTCAGTAACTTTCAGGACATTCTTCACTAAGGTACTCAGGGCTTCATGTTTGTGTTATAATTAAAACCTGCTTTCCCTTGCCTCCCCCTGGGTTTGCCATCCTGAGGTATTGCTGCCTTCCAGTTCCTGCCCTGCAGCAGGCTTGGAGAATTGAAAACCTTTTGCTTTTCAGCTCCTAAGACCTTTTGCTCCAAATCTTTTCGGCATATGCCTGCCAGATGCAAGTGTACTTGCTTGTAGCTGAATGGGATTTCCTACTCTATTATATGTAATTATGCTTTTTTTGTACTAAGTTCCAAATATCAAAGTTCACATGGTTTTGAATTGTTCTCACAGGCTGATGGGAAAATCTGTTAGTGTTTAAATCCAAAATAATTGAAAGGATTTTGCATAAGCCTTGTAAAATACAGGAAGATTCACAGGGCATGCTGATATTTTCTGCTAGATCAACAGATATTGCTGGAAAAAGTTACCTGGCTTTTACTGAATAAAGTGCTTTTATCAGGCAAAGATGCTTGGACAAAGAATAATGCATACTGTTTTTCAGGGAAAAATGTTTCTCAGACTTGTTCACACTTGCCAATTATTTTGAACCTTGTTTTAAATTAGAGCACCAGCATCTAAATGCTGCCTTGAAAATAATTCATAGAGAATGGAAAATAACAACCAAGGAACAGAAAATACCGTGTGAATGCAAGTTTTTGATAAAAAGTATTTGGCAGCTCAAACTTCAATTATTTTAGTCAGCATAGTGCCCTGTGTGCAGCTGACATGTACATCACAGTAGTCTTCCTTATTTCTGCTTGTAGCTTTTATCCCCTTTGACATTTATTTGTATGTAGTTCACCCAAAGTTATGGTTTGTCATCTTCAGACTAAGTATGCTGAACTGTCCTATCTGTAAATGTTGTCAGTTCTGGATTTGGGGCAGGCTGCAGTGGCTGAAGGCCACTATCAGCTGTGAACATCTTGTTTAATCCTCCATACATGCTGTTGGCAGATAGGACATGTCTCAGGCTGGTGATGGTACTATTGATAATGTTCTCCTTTTCTTTGATGCTTTTGGAAGAAGCCCTTTTGCTGGGTGACTCTGCAGGTTCCTGTGGAGTCTGAATTACTGGCAACTCCCACCTGAATCCCAGATTTTCCTTATGCCAAGATTAGAACACTGCACACATCAGGGTTTTAAGGTTGTGCTGACTCTGTGTGAAGGATTCTTCATTGCATAGCATGGCAGGTTTTTGGCATTGCTGATCTGCCTGAAGTGACAAGTGTTGTTTCCAGTGGGGATGTTTTTGTTTTCATCCTTGACCTCCTCACTGTAATACAACATGACACTCCACCCATACTAATGTAGCATTGCAATCTGTCCCCCATCCTTGTTTTTAATCAAAGAGAGGATATTTTAATGCTTAATAAATATGGGGAATAATGCTTCAGCATTGGGTAAAATACTACATAAAATCCCAAAGCGATAGTATTTGGTTTTAAGCCCCCAAGCTTTGGGTTGTTTCCTTGAATGTCACTAAAGGATTGCACCTTACAAACAGCACTGCTTTATGTTGCTTCTCTATCTTCAGGTGTCTTGCAACCTCAGCACTTAACTGCAGGATTTCGCTTTCATCTCAAGCTCATTGAATCTCTCTATGGATTTTTTTTGCCTTCTGTTAATGTTCTTCTGTACACATTCCCAAAAAGAAGAGGAGGAGGAGGGGGGAAAACTGTTTGCTCTTTTCCTTAGTCTAGTCCTTTTTGTATTGTTCTGCTGAAGATCAATTCTGGGGTCTGTAATTTCTTTGGATGCTTTCTAAGATGTTAAGGTAACCTATCCAACTTTCGATTTTTCTCTTGCTTTGAGGCTTTAATTGGTACAAAACTTCTTTTGATGTGGCTGCTATATTTGACTGCATGTGTTGTCATTCTCCTAGAGGTCTTTTTTTCTTTTACTGCCACCTTATTTTTGTCATCTTTTGTGCATGTTTCAATTTCTTTCACTAACCTTTAGCAGCTTTATATTAATCTTTTTAAAATGTGCACTCCTTTATATAATTCTCTGCTGGTTTTTCGTCCCAGCTTTCTTTTAAATTTCTTCTCCCCTTTTCTGTTTGTGTAGAAATCGGTTTGACTTTTGGCTTTTGCCTTTTTGATGTATGTCATTTGTAGCTAGCATAAAGGTATTTAAATGCTCTTTTTTATTTATTTTTAATTTGAAGTAGATTGAGAGTTCCCTTTTGTTCCTTATCCTGTTTTTTTGATTCTGCTCATGTCATTAGCCTTGTGTGGCAGTGCTCAACTGATGTCAAAGGATGCAGAGAGATCTGTCTTCAGAGTCTATTAAAGGACAGGGTCTTTTTTGTGTGTATATGTCTAATTCTCATGATCAATAGTATAACTAGTCACTGCTTCAACTGGCTTTGTCCTGTTGGATTTAGTGACACAGCCTCACTGGCATCAATAATACTAATTCTGCTGCAGCACTTTACAATATGTTATTGAACACTTTATTTGATCTTTTGGGGGGTTTGTGTCCTTTGGTTGACTACTGCTTAGTAGTACATTTTTATACCTTAAGAAGGGTTGTCCCTACCCAGGGATGAAAACTGTTTATTTTCAAGCATTAACATCTATTGTTTATATCTTGCCTCTTTTGGGGGGACATGAAATACCCTTAACTTGCCAAGATGCATAAATGCAGACTATTACCAAACAGTTATTTTGGTGGACATACTCATCTAAGCAGGGGAATTTTATTTGATTTGGAATCTCGGCTATACCCAGCAAAAACACTAGGAGACCAAAACTCAAAACAATTGTGTTGCTCTTTATGAGGTGTTGATTAGGGTGGCAGAAGTGAATAGATTTTGATTTTAATAATTTCCTTTCCCTGATGGCTTGCATACTGTAGCGAACTCTGTCAAGAGCTGTTTATCCTGTTCTGTATAAATACTGCATTTGTCTACATTTATTTGCATTTTCAGATAATCTTTAAACCACGGTTGCTGAGTGGTATTTAAACACCATTATTTCGGTCCTTCTACTTGAAAGGCTGGGCATGCATCACCATTTTCCTGTTTTATGCCTTTTTGTTACTACCTATTAACCGTGACTGGCTTGTCCCCTTTTCCTCTTCTCACTTTTGATGTGTTCTACCCCAATATGTTGCCCTTCTGTGAGCATTTTTCTTCATTCTTTCATGTCTTTGTTTTAACAAGCTCAGTCCTCAAGGTGAGAAGTGCTCTCAATTAACACCTTCTGCTTTCACCTAAAATTCTTGTGTCTATTTCCACTTTTGATTGCTTTAGGGAAGAGAAGTTGTGCAAGCTCTTGGGTTCCCAAAGAACAAACTGCAGAACTTTTAGCAGTGATGATAATAGAGCATTAACCATGGCATGAGATTATTGTCCAAAAAACTGTGCTTGTGACACATCCCCATTCGATGTCTTGAGTAGCCAAGACAGTATTTTGGGGTTTGTGCCTATTTCACAGTAATGTTACCAGAACATTAGGACCCTAATGCATCATAGAGTTGTCCCAGATCACTAATGAATGACTGGTTTTGGTTTTGTCTTTTTTAATTTTAAATTCAGAAATACATAAACTATATGAACAAAAAAATACATCTTGACGTTTATAATTATTTGTGAGTAACCTGGACTAGTGGAAGGTGTCCTTGCCCATGGCAAGGGGATTGGAAAAGAGGAACTTTTAAGGCCTTTTCAACCCCAACCATTTTATGATTTTACCATTGGGTCAAGTGAGTATTAGAAAATTACATATAATGAATTTTTGAGGAAAGATGCCGGTGTAGGCTTTAATCCTGCCCTGTTTTAAAGACTTCTGGGCACATGCCTTTTGAGGACAGGTTCTAAAATGTTTCTATTTACAGGTCGAATGAAAAAAATGGAGTTACAGGAATGGTGTGCTTTTATATATAAAACAATGTATGCATGATGCCGTATTTAAACTGTTCGTTTGCAGCTTTGGCATATGTGTTTATTTGTATGTTTGGCACGAGTAGCACTTGTTTCTAAGGTTTTTTCACATTTCAGTAAGTGGATCGTTTTTGTAAACTTGTTGCCAGTTAGACACGTTGGTGTTGCATTTTGGTTAGAGTGTCTGTTGTTGGCTGGTTTTGAAGCATAGCTGTACTTGTAAAGGGAGAATTACATCTGTACTTTGACTTGAACAAATCTTAAGTGATATTTTATAACTTTGTTTGTCATCTGTATTAGACAGCTCTCATTGCATGCTTCCAGTTTTTGTTTCCTTTCGACAAGCTCTGTCTTCTGCTTGAATTTTAAGAGGTTTAAAAATCACTGCAACATTAACATAGGATTGCACAGCTATGGAGCTGGCAGGAAGAATTTAAGTCAGATGTTGCTGCTGAATTTGTTTTCTTTTAGAAAAGCCGATAGAATAAATAGAGTTAACAACTCTGTTTCTAGGGAGGTTTGCATTCTCAACAATTGTTTGCCCTCCAACAATTATGTAATATATGTACATTTGTCAAAATGGAGAAATGCACATTCACATGTGAGGAAGGACATTCACATTGTCACAGGAGTCTCTTACTAACATATTGTGCTTAATGGGATTCCCTTCAGCTGGCTTGTGAGTGTTTTGCAGAAGACAAAACATAAAGTTTTGAAAGGGCTGGTGTTAATTATTCTAGTTTATCTCAGTCAGAAACCACACAATAAATGAAAACAGATTCCCTTTCTCTAGAAGCCTGTTCAATGTGGTTTTGAGTTCTTGCACTAGATGTCACTGCAGATACAAAAATCAGGTTCTTCTGCATGCTTAATTCAGATTTAATTCAGATATTTTAAGGAAAAATGATTTGCAGTATCTTGAATTTCATTGCTGTTTGCATCCACTAAAGTAAGTTTATGAGAATGCCAAAACATTGGTTTAGGAGCAAGTCCAGAAGAACCTGAGTAACTGTTTTGACAGAAATGCCTCTGAACAACAATTCACAAGTAGGATGCACACTAAAATGATTGTGTGCATTCAGAATTATTGCAATTATTTGTCACTGTATTTTTAAACTCTCTTTTTCAAATGACAGTGTATCTAGACTATTTGACAATTTTAGCTAAAGCCTTTAAAATGTATTTATTTTCTTAACTTTGCTGTAGCTTTGACATTTTAGGGATATAAAAGAACAGTTTCTGAAAGAGGCAGTATCTTTTATTTGACCAGGTAATATAGTTGAGAAAGCAAAAAGGCTTCTGGACATAGAGCTCTTTAACCAGGCCACTTCTGCTATTTGCTTTCATTTTCAATGGATCTTGCAGTTGAAAAGCCAGTGGCAATGATATGCAGCTTCTATTTATAACTGTTTCTTTTAACATTTTTCTCTTGATTAATCACTTCTGTAGATTTATAATTGAGTTTCAGTACATTAAAATTTAATAAGTTTGCTGGGTTTTTTCCATCTTTTTTTGAGAAAGCTGTCTGATAACAAGGGAGTGTTTATCGTTCTCAATCCTGGTACAGTATTTACTCACGGCTTCTGCCTCCTGAGCCATGACAAGTAATATCAGGTTTAACTCTCGGTTTTATTAGGTTTTGTTTTCTTATACCTGGCCTTGTGCATTATGTATTTATTTCCCAAGTGTAGCAGGTACTGGCAGTGGTTGTAGTTTATAACATCATCCGTTCTGGTCAGAGGATTTCTGCTTTGAAAATAGAGTTTGGTCAGACATCATCCAAACATGATTTGCTTTACTTTAAATAGACATTGCTTTTTCATACGATATTGCTGAACAGATGCCATTATCAAGTGATGATTATTACTTTCCTTGATTGTCTCCCTTGCTTTAGCATGGTAAGTATGCCTAGATCAGTGCAAACTGAGAAGAAAAAAACCAAAATTGAGAGAATTTTCTATAAAAGCAAACAGACTGAAACTTTTTAAGGGGTTATATGGTTGTCCTGAGATACAAATTGCTTTTTTTTCAGAGGAGCAGCTCTCACTGCTCTTCACTCACCAGTGATTTTTTTCAGTGCTTTGTCTGCTCTCAGCCTTGGCTTGCTGTTGTCAGAGGACCAATAAAACTACTAAATTGGGAACTGGTGCTACTGATCTACTGTAGCTCTTTTCCTAATAGAAACAGTATTGAAAGGGTCCCAGCCACCTGGGGAATGCTGAGTGCAGCAGTCGAAAGTAGATTTCAAAAGAAATAGTTGTCTGCTTTCAAGTCTTTCTGCCACCTGTGTTCACCTGATTAAGAAACCTCCTTTCTCTCCTGCAGACACTACAGCTGCTTGTGGTGCCTCTGTGGTGGACTGACCACTTTTAACTTTCAGTTTCTGTAGAAAGTTGTGATCAAGAGATGCCTAATGCTGCTGATTGTTTTTTATTTCAGTTTTAAACCATTTTTCCCACTTGAAACCACCTGGGCCATCAAAGAAACACAGTTGGGGCTGCCATTTCTGAGCTCACCAACCAGAGATTAAGCCAAGGGTTGAATAGTTTGGTTGTTCCAGGCTCTCCAGTGTCTAGGAATAACCATACTCCCAAGTATTTCACTGCCATTCTCCTTACAACTGGGGCCCTGCATTTGCAGACTGTCCAGGCCATGCTTAGCTTTAATCCATCCCTAGGGCTTGTAGGCAGTTTTCAAATAAGAGGGAGTCAGACAGAGTGAGTTGCTTTTGAAATCCTTTCTACAGCTCAGATGCCACTTGTTCAACAATTCCTCCTGGGCATTTAGTCTGCTTTTCTATTAATTTTCTTGTGGCAGGAAGGGGATCTAAATTGAAAGCAGTGGAAGCTCCTGATTTAACCTGTAGAAAAATGGAAGAAAAGAAAAGAAATATACCCTGAAAACTATTTCTTCTAAAGGATCAGCAGAGAAGTAGTAAGAAAGACAAAATGTCATTTTCTCTTTGGACTTTGGCTATGGGAAGGGAAAAAAGTTTTCCACCTTCAACAGTTTAGACTAATTTGGGTTTTATCTCGTGTTCCTCACAAAGGAGCTGTTTCTACTGACAATGTGTATTGGCTATGAAATACCAGAACCATTTTATTCTGCTGGGTTTTTTTAGCAGTATGTTTAAGAGTTTATTACTGCCTGATTCTGATAGCTTTGAGAGCATGGTACTGTTGTGCAGCTGACTTCATGTCTTAATTGGCAACTGAGCACAGCCTTCATTCATACAGTCACTCTGCTGTAGCGGCGCAGCTGGAGTCATGAGCTTGTTCTTTGTGCTTCCCAGCTACGGGGATGGTACTTTTGATGAAATCCACGAAGAGGTGTCTTAAACACAGATGGCAGCACAAATCTGTGGCTGTTGCAACCAGGCTGTATTCCTGAACAAAGAAAAGGGCAGGTGTGGTTTCTGACTGCCATGTGTCAGATGCATTCGCTGTGAGGGACAAGAATGTGCCAGTCACCAAGCCCATGCATCATCTTCTGCAAAAGTCTCGCAACTCTTGAAGTCTGTTTTTTTTTCTCCTTGGTGGTGTTGTTTCCTGGTATGCACAGTCCTACTCCTTCCTTCCATTTCTTTCAATAGCATGGGTTACATATTGGCCCTGAGGAAGAGACTCGTAGATTTAAAGTAATCTATTATTTTAGATTCATCTCTACAGAAGAAGAGATGAATTGCTAGGTAAATAATAAACAGAAGTCTAGGTGAGTGAAAGGCTTCTTAATTCTCCCATCCCCCAAGAAACACACAAAACCCAAAATAGCTTTTAAAATGAATAAATGTATTAGCTATGAGACCAGGGTTTTTTTCCCTCTACAATTCCTTGACTCATTCATCATCCAGCTTTAGCAACAAATGAGGTAGGAGTCCTGTAGATAATAGTCCACTGCTTTCTCTTGATTCATTCCCAGAGTACAGCCTAGGGAATGAATTATTCACAGGTTCTGTAGAAAATATGTGATCATGTAATTAAAGACTGTTTTGTAATGAATATGGAAGAAGAGGATGAATGAAAATAGCCTATTTCTTTGTTTTCCAGCCAGGCCCTTTCCCCTTTTTAGATATCAGTTGCTGTCTCTTAGCTGGAAGGTATAGAATTTCCTGCTAGGAGACATCAGTAATGGCAAGAAAAGTCTTGTTCTCTGCCCCACATGTCAGTGTTGCTCTCTGTAGACTTATTTGCCCCTAGAGACTGATGAATGCTCTGTGTGTTCACAGATAGGAAACTGGGGGGAGGTGAAGCCTCCGCCACTTGAGGCAGAGCAAAATGCTCTGTGCACCTCACTTTTTGAAACAGAAGAATTGTTTTCTCTTAAAACCAAGCTAGTGGGGACAGAAACCAGCCTGCAGCAGATGTTCCAGCATGGAAAATGGCAGCTTTGATGGTTTAAGTTTTATAAGTCACTGGAAAATAGGATTTTACAGGCCAATGTCCAGGAAACCAAATAGGCACCTCTGCTTACAATTAGCCAAATCCTGCAGTTCTATTCAGGGGATTTTTCTCAGATGTCAGAAGTAGTTCTGTCCATACAAAGTCTGAAGTGTCACGGAGCAGGCATTTCAACTTGTTAAGTTTGTCCTTGTAATTCCAGGAATGAAGGCCAAGTTTCCTGAAAAATCACTTTGAATCTGCCAAGGCTTCTGATGGAGACCCTTGTAGCACGTTAAGGATAGTGGTGCTTTGGGGTGCCACCACAATAATAGGGTTTGTGTGTGTTAATAGCCAGCTGCGTGTCAGCAGTGAGAGTGTGGCAATCAGTTCTGAGGGGGACAGAGAAACAATGAAAAATGGAAAAGCTGAGCTGACCTTATGAAACTAAGAACTGCTCCTGTAATTCCCTTATTCTTTAAAGGAATAGCATCATTAATTTTCCATCATTTTAGCTTCCCTATCTTAGCAGTTACTCATTTAAGCAGTTCTACCTTCTGCATCTGCCTTTTTAATTGACATTCATTGCAGAGAGCTATTGATGCCTGTGTGGGCTGTTGCTGGAGCACCTGCACCTTCACAGTGAGCTGCTCACAACAAAACTACAGTTTTGTGATCGTGGTTGTTGCAGACTCTGTAATGGCTTTTCTTGATTGATGAAGGTGCTGTGATCTAATGCTCTGGGAGACGGGGGAAAATCGGATTAGGAAGTTTCTTCAGTTGTGATTTTCTTTGTGGTTTTGGATAGTATAAGTTTCTTCTCAGAAGACCGAAGTGTCTTAATTCTACTAAATTTTTGTTTTAATTGCACTGAAACCAGTACAGCCAGCAGGATGGCATTAATTCTTTGTTCCATTAACTAGAAGGAGAAGAAATAGTAGGAATTTGTGTCTTATCTAACATCTGTATGCACAAGGGAATCAAAATCCCCTTTCATAATTGATGATTACGTAAATAATTAATTCATTGCCTATAAAGGAAGAGCATATTTTTAATTTTCTAAAGCATTTTATTGAAGTCCCAGCATAGTCCCAAATGTACCTTTGGTATGTGCACAGATTATAAAGGATGCAGCTCCTCACTGATGGTGTATTCCATATTTCCTTTTCTCTTTGAGTTGCCTCCCAAAGAGCACCTATACTCTTGTGGCTAGTGATTCCAAATTTGTTATTTCAAAAACCATACCTCTGTCAAGCTGAGATAAAACATGGGCTAGGAATTTGATATTGTATATGCAGCTTTATGAGTAACAAAGAAAGCTTTTTAAACAGACACCCACTAAGAAGAGGAGCAGCCTAACTGATTCAACACAGAGCAATACAGCTTTTCCTACTCTAATGTGTAAGCTGTCACTTAAACAGGAATCTCAAGTATTTCAAAGCTGTTTTCTTGGAACAGAGTATTTCTTATTTCTTTTTACCCTGGAATTGTCTTGTCAGTCACAATTAGACACAATCGAATTTCTTTCAGCTGCTGCTCAGTATTTTGTCTTGGCTGATCTCTTTGTGATAAGTATTTGTAAGGCAGCCAGCCCGCAGGTCAAGAAGAGTGTCCATGTAACCAGTTCCCATCTGAAACGTGGCAAGCTAAACACCTCAGCTTTGCTTCTTCCCTCACCTTTTAAGGAACTATTACCAGTAAGCCCAAACTAGATTTCACAATCTTTTGAAATATTTTTTTATGCCTCTCCTACCCCTTGTTCTTCTTATCAATACAGTCAATGTTTTCTCATGTTTAGCAGTGGAAGTTCCTTGTTCCTCTTTTAGTTCTTTGAGTAATACCGTGCACAGAGAAATCTTTTTCCATTCTAAACCTTTGTATCAATAACTTCCCTAATGCTGGCACTTCTAATGTTTCCTGACATCCATTTCCTGTATTTCCTAGTGCTGGAAGGTTGACTGTGTATATGGTAGTTGTCTGGAAAACTTGATGAAGTGTCTGTCTGTCTTCCAGGAGGCAACGCAGCATTCAAAAGTAAGGAGAGAGTCTGTTCCATCTCTTCAGCCCATGAATGCAAGTGTGAAAAGCTCTGAACACATCTGTGTTGTTTCCAAATCATTTTTCTGACACTGTTGTGGGTTTTTCCAGTTGGTCCATAGCAAGACTGCTTTATTATGCAGAATGTTTTTGTCTGGTACATTTATATTTTCCCTTCTGAGTATGAGGATGCTCCTGAGACATAGTAGAGAGAATGCTGAGCCCTGACAATCTAATGTAACTTTTAATATCCTTCGCTTTCCACTACAGTCTCCCAGAAGGAAATAAAAAAATCTTGTCAGCAGTGATTGACTCATCCAATAAGAGTCTTGTTAAAGAGAGGGCAGGTTCAGTTTTCTGTTTTACTTGTTGGCGGGTAATGTGCTAGTGTTTCACGTTATCCCTATTTTAGCTACTGAAATATCAGTTAGTGCTTCAAGGTATTTTAGGGGCCTAATTCCCATTTGTTTTGAGGTGGACTTGGCTGTATGAACACCTTAAAAACACAGGGTTTAGGAAGAGTTCTTGGCTTCTTTTCTCCAGAACAACTTTGTGTAAAAGAAGTCTCATTGTTTTGCAGGAACTTTTTCATCAAAAGGCTTGAGATTTCAGGCAGCTTCTGACCTAGTTATGGTTCATCCACGAATATCAGCATTTCTACATTTGGAGTTTTTACCCTTATGTAAATACAGAAGACATCATTAAGACTAATTAATCCACAACAGACCAGTCAAGGACTTATTTGTCTTCAAATTGTCAGTTTCTGTAGAGGTTTTTGTTAAATATTCATATTTAATTTCTTTTAAAAGTCTGATTTGCAGGGTCAGGGCAAACTGTTGCTGAAGGATTTGCTCTGAATGTGTTTCATTCAGTTCTTGGATTTTCTGTATGGAACATTTCTGTTAAAAAGTATCTTCCTGCATGAGCACTTCTCCAAACCTTTGATTGTCAAAGGTTGCAAGTTTATTTTTGTATTTTCAACTGTTTTTCATTGCCCCTTGTGTCCTCATTTAGTTGATGTGTTCACAGAGCATAGGGAAACTAATCTGAGATGGGTTAGATTTCAAACATAAAGAACAGCTTTTCAGCTCCCTAGAAATCCCCAGGTCCTCAGAGCTTTGATTATCTGAAGAAGCAGTTTGATGCTATCAGGAGTAAAACTGCTTTATTAACTACCCTTAGGAGGTTCTTACCACCCTCCTTCGTTTGCATTCCCAGGCTTAGCCTGCAGTATCAGACTTGTCCTTGCAGTGGCATGGTCAGCAGGAGTGTTTGGCAAGGTGGTGGGTGGGGCTCTGAGCAACCCAGGCTAGTTGAAGATGTCCCTGCTCACTGCAGGAGGGTTGGACCCTTTAAGGGTCCCTTCCAATCCAAACCCTTCTATGATTCTACAATAGTAGGCCAAGAAATATCTTGACATGTCTCAAGAAAACTATGTAGCTGAATCACTGGAAAAGCCATGACTTGGCTCTTCTGGTCCCTTTCAGTTGAATGTGGAGATGCTTCTTTTAAAGAATAATTTCCAGTCAGGGGAAGCAATTCAAAATACTGTGTTGTTCTACTCATCACGTGAAGCTTTATTGCTGTAAGGAACAATATCAGATGTCCAGAAACTTTAAAAATCAATCAGGATACCTGATTGTAGATTATGTTTTGCATGAAGGAATGGCATGTCCTTAGTTGTTTGGGGTTTTTGGTTTGTTTGTTTCTTTTTCCAGTGGGATCCGCCTGTCCTGTGTGCTTCCGCAGCCTCTGTGGTGACAGGTTTTCAATGAGAACTTAGAAAACCAGAGTTTAGAATATTGATATGGCCATTGCTCTGCAGTTTTCGTTTATTTACTAATTATGTGCTGCAGGGACTAAACTCTGAATTTTGGGGAAAACAGTAGATCCTATACTAAGGCAGACTGATTATCATGTAATTATCTGTGTGAAAGAAGAGAAACATATAGTTTCAGTTTTTTGATGTTCGTTTGAGTTGTTAATTGGCCCCAATAGGAGAGCACAGATCCGTTTGTCTTTTCGGTTACATTTACCAACTTACTTAAAGTGTGCAAGGAAAGCTTTTTCCATTGAGAAATGTAGCTGATAATGTGGCAAGTATAAAGTCATGCTTTTGGGCAGCTGAAATGTAGATGTTTAAAATGCCCAGGTGATTTAGAGTAATCCCCCTGCCGCTTGCCTCTGTTTACACAGTCTTTAATTACGTGAGCACATCGTTGTCTCTCATTATTTCTTTCCCTGGTTTCAGTCAAGGGAGGAAGGGCTGGAAAATCCAACAGAGCTGTGAGATGTGGAGAGAAGGAGGCCACGGTCTGATTGACCTTGATGGGTTTCAGACTTAGGGTCATATATAGGGAGCATAACAGGAAGGCAAAGGAGGATTTTAAGGTTAAAGATTCTATTAACCCAGGGAAATTGTATCTTCCTGTATCTCCAACCCAGGGAAATGTGAGAGGGTTTCCTCCCAAGGAATTTTCTTTTGGCCGTTTTCCTTTAAAGTTGCCAGTCTCTTAAGACCTAAATTGATTAGCTGAATTTAAGACACTCATTAATACTCTTAATTGAAATATGCCTGGGAGAGAATTTGGTTATATTTGGTTTTATGTTTAAATCTCTGTAGTTTTGTCCAAGGATGAGCTGCTTTAGATAGGAAATGTAAAAGTTTTCTCTATTAAAATAACTGATTTAAAAGTTTAATGCCATAGATTGTTTTTGGTGAAGCAATATTAAAGTTTGTCCTGATCTCAACAAGTAGCTTTTGTTTACTTGTGATCTTTCTGGTCTTAATACACCTGTCAACTGGTTTTCATTAAGAAAGGACATATTCTACCTGTTAAATTCAAGGTTACTTCAGTGTCACATTATCCTTGTCGGCAATGTTTTTAGAAGAGATTTTTAACGTGCTCCTGACAGTTTATAATAATGAAGCATTTAAATGAATATTTCAAACACCTAGTCTGCTTTTTGGTTTTAGACCCATTATGAGGTCATATTTAACTTCTGAAAATATGAAACTTAGTGTCTTGGATGCCTCAAAGGCTTAGGATTGAAAGAGTGAATTTGTCCTCCATCTGTTATGGCTGGTGATATTCACTCGCCAGTCATTATAAGTCATTGAAAAGTGCTTTATTTTACTCCACACCAGGGCATTAATCCTTTATTTTGAGGAAGTTTCATCACAGTGGGATGAATTCCTTCCAGTAGATCTCTAATTTTGAGGTGCAGTAGTACCTGTCAGGAGTTGCTGAGAATTCAGGTGAGAGGCAAGGCTACACAGCATTTGCACACTCATGTTTTCAAGTCTCAGTCAAGTTATAAAAATAACATCAAGCTTTGTCACTAGAAAAACCTGCCTTGTTTTAAGAGGTATGTAAATAAAAAAAATTCCTCCTTTGGAGAACATGGCATTCTCTTTTATAATTTTGGATTAGCTGGCAAAAAGTAGCTCCCTGGAGGTTTTTCAGAGAATGCAAAAAAGGTGACAGCAATCCAAGTTAAGGTTCAGGTCAATCAGCAAAATGCAAAGGTCAGTGATTGCTTCTTGTGCTTTGGGTAGATTGCTTTGTGTTTTCCCCCTAAAGATGCAACAGGTTTGTATCTTCAAAGGAAGTGTTATTTTCTCTTAGCAGTTGGCAAAGCTGGGCTGGTTTCCCCTCATTGACTAAATGGGCCATAAATTTTACAAATACTCAAATGTGGCAAATCTGCCAGGAATGCCATAATATACTGTTGCCCAGATTACACAGCACAGTGCAGGGGATTCCTCCCTTCGGAATTTTCCCATGGAATTTTTTGTTGAATTTACAAAAAAAAAGGTGATGGGAATTTTACCCTTTGGTCAATATTAGGAATGTCTGTCTTGGCAATGAAATACGATTTAAGTATTCTTGTGTTTTATTAGATGTGATAATTCTTTTGACTTTGGTATTAGGGACTGCTGCCCAGATTGTATATTTTTCTCAGTATAGGTTGCTTTTATTAAATTAATTTTTAAAGGACACTTCCCTTTGATTCAAATGGTACCTGTTTCCTATGACTTTATTTGGGGATTTGTACTCCTGTCATCTTGCCCTTTCCCTTTGTTTTGTGTATATCCTCTTTTTTTACCTGCTTTTTTAATGGGTGCTGTGATCTTGTTTGGCATCTATACATGTGGTTCATTATTGTTTCTAATTAAATTTGAGGTCCTTCTATTACGATTACAGCTGAAGCAGTTGGCATCCCCTTATGTTGTTCTTTAAAGCAGTTTAATTACTGTGTTGGGCTATTGCAGGTTACAATGACTTGTTCATTTTTATTTCATTGTTAAGATAGCAAAATAAACTTTAGTGATTAGAGGATGTGGGTATTTCCTGTGTCTCCTCCTGGCGCTGAGACGTTGTACTGTAAGGGCTGCAATTTAGAGAGTTCAAGTTAATTGACAGTATACTATGTATATATTGATATACTTTATATATATATATTTCTATGTGAGTACCTGTCTTGTATACTGTTAATGACAGAATTTGAGTTTATTTTTAGGTATTTTTATTTCACTGGAGTCTTTAAGGGAAGATGAGCATAGTTGCTAAGAAAAGTTCAGTTTTCCCCAGCTGAGTTTACCTGCTTTACAAAAGAATAGTATCAACAATCCTCATCATTTTATGACGTACAACCAGCTGCTAATGCCATTTGTGCCAGCTTAAAGCACCAATTGTTTTATGCTTTGGGTACACAAAATCAAACTGATAGTTTTTAAAGGGCACCTTATCCTGTCTTTTTGTAGCATCCTCAAATGTTTGCCTCGAGATCAAACGGGATATATTTTTTGTGATTTCTGACCTTTTAATAGTCCTTTAATTTGCATTAAAAACGTCACGTAAGTGACAACTTGTATTTGCTGTCACTGATCTTGTAAAAGCTTGCACGTTCTTTCTGGGGAAGAAGGTAAGGTGATTATACCTTCATCAGTTACTAGAGAAGTCATTATAAACTCCATTCTTAAAATAAACTGAGTGAAAAATAGTGTGCTAAAATATTACCTAGTGGAACTAAGCATTTAAAACTAAATGTAAATGTTAAATTCAGAACTGCTCCTCTGACCTACGATTGTTGTGCTGAAGTAAATGGCTTATATTTGCTGGACTAGTGAGGAAGCTTTAATTTTAAGGAATGCTTAAGACTTCTTTAAAATGGTATATTTATTTCTCTGTGTGTCTTTCACAATCACAGTCCTAACTGCCTTCTTCCCTGTAAGTCTCTTGGCTTTTAAAGAGCTATTTCCTATTTAATTAATATTTATCACGTTGTCTTATAGTCTGTGATTGCTTCTCGAGCCAGCTGATCCTGGTGGATGTCAGTGGAGCATTTGAGCCTGGGACATAGAGGAAACTATTTCCTTATTTAGGTAGTGTGGAAATTAGACTTTCAATACAATGAAATGCTTATACAGAGGCTGTGATGGAAGCAGTGGTACTGGGAGAGGAGCAAAGTTTGTGGTAGTGCATTTTTTTGAGAAGTGGTCCTGGAGCCCGTTTTTGGGCTTAATCATGTTTAATCATTTCTTTAGATGTGTTAACTGGTAAAGTTTGGTGATATTAAAGCTAATTTGTCTAGCAGACATCTCACAGACCATGGAGTGGCTCTAAGGATTAGGGAATAACAGAAGGATGATTGATGGTAAATAGTTCGCAGTGCACAAGCATCATGACTAGCAAGGACTTAGAACACTGTGGAAGAGGAGGAGGATGGTGTGAGACTTCATTGTCACGAGATAGTGTGCCTCCATGAGTCTTGGAAGGGTCAGACAGAAGATTGGTGCAGTGAGTGGAAAAGAGGGATGTTTTGTAGGGCTTACTGGCAACTTCACTAAATTTTGACTGTGCTCACCTCTTAATACTGTGAGTGCAGCTTCAATAGTTGGCTGTCATCTCTATAAATATAATAATTAGCATGCAATGCGGTTGAAAATTGAGAGGAGTAGTCAATCTGTTTGTGCAGCACTTTCAGAAGAATTATATCCAGAACTATTCAGATAATTTATGTAAATAGAAACAGAGGTCTGTCTGCAGTGTATTCCTCTTATATCTTGCTATTTTTAATCCATTCAAAACCTCACCAAACATTAAGACTGTGCCATCAGAATCATGGGAATAAGCTCCATGGAGGTGAGATAGGGCTTATTCAGCAATACTCAATTTTGAAATATACAACAGAGCAAGGGGATAGCAATCCCTCTACAGAAAACTTCCCATGCTTCCTGTGCGTGTGGTTCTTGAAACTAGGGAACCCCAGGCCTGTGCCTGTGTCCAGAAGCACCCCTTTTCCTTTTTTCACCATTTCTCCAGTTCTTTTCTTGCAGCCATGTGAATGATCAGTGTCCACAGTGTCCTTCAGTTTAATAATAAGGAGTTGCTTTTTGGTTTTAAACTCTTGAGGAGTAATTTGCTTTTCTACTGCCTTGTATAGAAGCAGAAGGTGAGCACTGCCTGTTTGGGAATTCCCCCACTTGGGTTTTGGACACATTAATCAGGGTCCTGCCCTGCACTTATGCCTCATTTTCTCTCTTTTTGGAAGGCTTAGCTCTGGAAGAACAAGCAGTGTAGCCTTCTCCAAGCTCCCATGCATGAGCTGACTTTGAACTGGGTTTGCCATATCTTTATGGTAATTCAGTGATAAGCACTCAGCTTCTGGATTTGTCCAGAACCTCTGCAATGGAACTGTGATTTTAAGTCACCTAATCTTTTGCAGTTCTGGGATAGAGAATATCTAGATTTCTGACTTCAGTGAGAGAACTTTGGGATTTTCATCCATCCTTACTGTGGTGTGACCAGCTGTGGCTGCTTCATCTGTATTTCCGCTCTCTGTTTATGTGACCTCTTTAATGCCATGTATGTGCTGGGTTTGGAAATCAGCTTTTTCAGGAGCCTTTGAATTCTGAGCACTGTGGACTATTTTTTACTCTCAGTATGAAACATTTGTTTCCAGTGATTTAAAGGGAATGCAAAGTGTACTGAATACATAACTGGAGGAAGACCAATTAAGAATCAAGAACTTCCCTTGTGTGCAGTTTACATCTGTACATTTTATAGAGAGCTTAATGTTAGTGCCGGGCCGCTGAGCATCGTCAGACATTTTTGTGAACTCGGGATATAATAGCATATTTTCCATAAAATCAAATGCACCCAAAGTACCTGTTAGCCTAAGAATTTTCTCACATATAGTCTGGTTAAATATTAATGCGAAGACTTTTGCCATTCGCACGTTTTTACCCATAATTTCTTTAATTTGGTATTATGTGCTTTTTGCATAATTTAAATGTAGACATCTGAACATTATGCTGGCTAAGTAAATTGTCGTGTTTTACTGAAAGTGTCTGCACAGTGTATTCTCAGGACTGTGTGCCAGCAGCTAACTGTTCAATATTTAAATAAAAGAATGACATTTTTGCACTGGAAGGGGTGACAAACTCCTCCCAGAGGTTCTGTTCATCGAGAGGACAGTGCACTAATTATTACATGGACTCTTTAACATGTCCTGTCCCAGTAGCAGCATAACGTTTCCCTCTACTGGTAGATTGGTCAAGAAATGTTAGAAATGTCTTTTGGACCTACTTTCTTTTCTAATTTAATTAAGTATCTTACTGGCCAGTAAATTTTTGTGGTTCCATTTTTGCGTGTGCTTTTAAAGAAATCCTGTGTGTCACAGGGGTGGTCTTTGTCATGGGTAGTTGTATATGATGAACTCTTTGGCTTAAGTAAGTACTTTACACGAAGATTTTGGTGTTAAACTACATCTTAGCTGCCAGCTTAGGGGTGCCACTGCAGCGGTTAATACAGCAAACTTAATACAGCAGTGCAGAAGGGATGAGATTTCACAATAGCTTTTATACCTCTCACAGAAATGTTAATGAATTAACTGTATCGGGGTCTTTCTGTCTGCTGAGTCAGAGCTCAACTCAAAGAGACCAGGATTTAAATATATAGTATAATCCCCTTATTTTACCTTTGAGTCAAGGAAGTTTTTTTTTGCATAGTGTCTCAGAATTATTTTCCGAGTTTCTGCTCTTCAAATGAGTCCATTTGATCTAAAAGCTTCCAAAGAAGAAAACCATTTTCTATTCCTCGCACAGTAGCCACTTATATCATCTGGAGTGCTCCTTTGTGGATAATACTTGGCTTGCTTTATTTTCCACAGGTTATGAACACATCTTAAATACTGAGGGAGCATGTGTATGTTTTTCTGTTCAAGGATAATTCAAGCTAAGATGAATGTGGTGCATTCAGCTTTCTTAAACTGTACCTTGAGATTTGAATAAATTTTCTGAATTAGTATTTTTTTAATAGGGACAGTGACCTTTCCTGCTCCTGTCATTTGACTTATGGATTCACTGCTTCTTAAAACTGTGTTGTACAAATGAGAGTGAATCAAATAATGGATTAAACTTAATCTTTGCCTTATAATAGCTTACAGACCTTCAATTTATTTCAAAAGAGCTCTGTCCCTCTTCAGAAACATCCTATGCTATTGAGGTTGAAAGAGGTGCAGTTTGGCTGCTTTCTGGCCGTTTTCTCCTTTCTTTCACAGTGACAGAACAGAGTAATAAGTATCTGTTGTTGGTGACGTTTCTGTGATTTCATTTTGGGGCAAAAGTGCACAGTTTGCTGTTGGAGGCATCTTTGCAAAAGCTTTTCAATCTGGAATTAAATTTTAAGCCGAGCGATTCAAGTTTAGGAGTTACTCCAGGTATCTAAATAAGATTCAGGATTTTTAGTAAATTGCATCTGAAGACAAAAGCTAATTTTGAGCCTGTATTAAAGAAAAAAAATATTATACTTAATCACAGCTACTGTCTGCTGCATTTATTATAAAACTTCCATTAACAGGATGCATTCTGTGCGTGAATGGTAGTCATTTACAAACTAAGGCTTTAGAAACTCAATTAATTTGTGTTCTTTAATTTTAGATCTGAATAAATAAGCAACCCATCTGTTTTAAATCACAATTATACATGATTAATTTCTGATTATAGTAAAAACTTGTTAAATATTAAAAGACTGGAAAATGAAGAATCATTTTGTTTCTTTATTCTTAATTATTTGTGAGCTATTTTTCTCAACCAGTGATAATTTCTTTGTCTCCTGGGATGCCTGTTTTTTCCTCAGTCAGGGATGTTGGCAAGTGCTTTGTTATGCTGGGGAAAAAAAGTTCAGCTTTTAATATTTTATCAATTCCACTGGGCTGAAGGTGCCAGAAGTTGTGTAACCAGTCACCAGTTCCCAGGGTCTTAAGTCTTCGCCCTCGTCATATGGGAACATTATAAATTATGTATGACAGTAGATGCTACTCAATAAATATTTAATATGTGATAGGGATTTTTGACTTAAATTACTCGAACAATTAATTAAGTTGTACTTTTTGGCTTTATGATGTGACACTTTTATAATATCAGGGAATATGTGGGTGCAGTTTGAATGTCAGAGAGCTGCAGGGCAACATGAATCACAGCTTCTTCCTTTCTTCCTGAATGCTGGAGAATTTTTTAATTCATCCATGACCAGAGTAAGATTTCCCAGTTTTGTTTTGGAATGTCTTCTATACCGTGTCATCATCTGCTTTTTCCCAGATGTATCCAAACTTGGAATTTTTTAGGCACTATCAATATTGACAGCATTTTGTATGTGCAGGAGAATGAGATCTTACATCTGTTTTCTTCCTTTAGACTTGCAAGTTGCTGTACTTGGGATAAATACATTTAACAATCTATCTGTTGTTTTTTCTTACAAACAGTGTGGTGTCGTGCTTGGCTCTGGAGAAGGCATATTGATGACTTGGAAAAGGAGTAGTCACGCAGCTGTCAGAAAGCTTATTTTCCATGTTTACTAGCACCAGGAGAAAAGTGTGCTCCTTATAATACACAGAAGCAATACTTGCTGACGTTGCCTCTCCTTCATGGCCTGTCAGGGCTTAGCTCTTTTATGTAGAAAAACACATTCATCTTGAAAGGTGCTGTGTGTGTATGCATTCAGAGTCTCTGCTGCCTTTATATTCCAGGCCTGAAAGCCAATAGGATTTTATTTCAACTTGGAAAATAAACTTTATAAACATTAAAACTTATTTCAAAGCTACGATGAATTTTTTATTTATTGCATAAACTGTTTGTTCTGTACTTCATCATACAATACTTTATCCAAGGTTGAAGTCTCCCACTTGCAGTCCTGCTGAGTGATGCTTCATCCTACTGATTGCTGTGCAACGTGGCCCAAAGGAATTTTGAAGAGTTGAAATTATGTGCTGTGAATATTTCTTACATTTATTTGATATTGGCAATGCTTCCTTTCTGTTGAATAGTATTTTAACTGCTCTAGGTCTACCAAGTTTTCAGGTGTCTGGGGTTTTATTGTGCAAGTTTTGGCTTATTTAAAGGACTGTCAGAGAGTTTTCCATTTTCTGTTCTTTAGCTGTACCGAATTCTGAGGAGTTTTAAATTCTCCTCACCATTATGGAAGGTGGTACATACAACACTGCTTTGTTACACTCGTGATTGATCTTCCTTATCTGGTACAATTCAGCTGTTTGTCTGGTTTCTTTCAAATAACACCTTCACAAATTTCCTGAACAGCAAGTTTGGAATGCTTAATGGTAATAAAGAAGTCACATTTAAAATGTAAACCTAAAAAAAAAATAAAAATATATCTGCTCCTTTTTTTTTGGTGTGATACTACAGAGAAGTTCCATTAAATGTGGTTTAGAAAGAGAAGGAAGAGAGGGATATTTCTTGCACATCCTAATAAATAGAATTTTGTCCTTTACAGGAACAAACCTTGGCTCTGAGGAAAGAAGGGATAGGTGTTGTGTTAGATTCTGAACTGCCTCATCTCATTGGCATTGATGATGATCTTCTCAGTACTGGTATCATCTTGTACCACCTGAAGGTAAATAAACGACTGTGTTTTCAAAGCCTTTATATACCTTGTGATTTTTTTCAGTAGAATAATTGTATTGATTTGGTGTCTGAATATAGTGCTCATTACATCACTATAGTAAGAAAAGCTCCTTATGTTTCTGTAGTAAGAAAAGCTCTTAAGAGGTTGCAACTGATTAAATTAAAATATCTCTTAATTTAATGTTTAAGTTTATCCTGAGCATCAGCTGTAGGTGCTACATCTTTTGACTTGTGTATATTGTTTTGTCATTCATCTCATTATAAAGCTTGACCTTGAAATCCAAATCTAGATGAATTGCCTCAAAACTTCAAAGATGGTTCTGCCCAGGACAGTTGAAACTTGAATTTGTTAATAATATTCTATAATAATGACTGAAAGCATTCTAAAAATGCTATCTGATTATTTTTTGCAAATATGTTTAAATATACATTTCACTTAAGTTACTCTGAGAAAATTATATCCTTATGGGGGAGAAAAGGAGATTTTAACTGAAAATAATGTGTTTGTGTCTTAATTAGGAGGGCCAAACACACGTTGGCAGAGAAGATGCTGTGACTGAACAGGATATTGGTATGGAATTTGACATTTTTTATATTTTTTCTTCAGTTGTTTTTCCTTCATCCAACATCCCAATGTGTGAACTAATCTTCCTATTTTTTTCCCTTTTTCACTTAGTTGTTGTGTGCTCTCGCATATTTTAATGTTTAGAAAATCTGAGAGCTGAATTACAGGGGATTTGCTTCAAAGAGCATGACTTCTAGAATGGCTTGTGGGCTTAAAATTTATTCATGTGCTTGTTACTAATTTATTTCTTGCTTCTCCTGAAATAACATCCCATAAAAATACCATCCATTTTCATACAGCACCTATCACAATTACTGCAAACTTACTATCTTAACCTTTTTATAATGACAGTATTGTTATGTATTACTCTTAAGACAGTCTGGAAATTGGTAAAAATCTACTGATTTTCTCATTCACTGATTTTCTCATTCACTATTTGTGAAAGCAGCTAACTGCCAGACCTGGACTGTCCTGTCACATATCTTCCTTAAAGGCAGTTTTTTTTAAGTAAATTGTATCCTTTAATTCTTGGGTGAGAGACTAAGAGCCAAATAACTTTTTGTTATTTTGGTTTAAGTTTGATATGTTTGGTATAAGTTTGGTATTTTAAGTTTGGTGGGTTTTTGTGGGTCATAAATCGTCTAGATTAATGTACTGTAATAAATTCCATGAAACTGCCAAACTTGTGTTCCTTTGGGTTATTAAACAATACGCATATTGATAATCATATGTTATTTGCAAGAAAAATGGAAAGTAGTGGATTGACTGGCCTGAAAGTCACAGAACATAAGAAATTTACTTCAGCCACCCTTCTCGTCTACAGTGGCATATGCTGTCTTTTTAGACTTAAGCATGGTTGCTTTAAGGTCAGGAAGCTTTCATTCTTTCCTGGTGAAACTGGTCAAACACGTAAGTGATTATCAGCATGCTAATTTTATTAGTTGTGAAGAGACTAGTTATGTTTGTATTTCTTTGTGTTTAGTTCTTCATGGCCTTGATTTGGAAAGTGAGCATTGCATCTTTGAAAACCTCAATGGTACCGTGAACCTCATCCCCCTGAACGGAGCACAGTGTTCTGTGAATGGTATTCAGATTACAGAGCCCACACACCTCAACCAAGGTATTAGCCAGCCTACTGTCATTTTCCAGACAGCCTCTTTGTTTCTTTTTGGCAACAGCACTGAAAAAATCTGCATGTATATAAAGAGGTTATTGTTTAATTAATTTTAATTTCATGTCTTCTCGACTACAGCTCAAAACCATCAGGAAAGTCATGGAGTTTTTGTTCTGTCAAAGAGTTGCCATTGGTGAAAAGAGAATTCTTTATTAATTTCAACTACTTCATAATCTTGAGTATGATTTGATAGCTACCCGTGGATTTTGTTTGTTTTGACACAAAGTGAACTTCGTGCCATTTGCCTTGTGTTGCTGTAATGTTAAGAAAAAGAATATGGATCTCTATAGGACTAAAATAATGTCAGAGACGCCCCTGCCTCCCTCCCAAAGCTTCAGGTTGGTCCTACTTAATACTGTTGCCAAATCCTCTTGTACAGCAGGAGATTGAGCTGGAGTATCTGTTCCCTGCAGCTGGAGGGAAATGACAAAAAGGGGGAGGCTAACCCTTAGGGAGGAAGTTTAGAGAATTATAATTTTAATATAAGAGCTTTAAAATCTGGAAATGAAAAAGCAGCCAGGACAGCTGGGAACAAAGGTGTATTGTGTTGGCCTGGAAAGGACTGACTGACAAGTAAGCTGGTGAGTGCTGCAGCAGAGGTTCGGGATGCTTTATCTTCCAGCAGCACCCAGAATATCTTCCTATTCAGAAACGAACTGAAAAAGGACCTGTTCAGGAGTGAGGCTGTGGCACAGCTCAGCTGCTGAAAAACAATCTCACTTTACATTCCTGGAGAGAAGCTTTCAGAGTAAGGTTAGCCTAACAAAGGAAGTATGTAGTGTTGGACAAGGGCAGTCTTGCATCTTTTGTGAGCACTAATAAATGCTTCAAAAGGCTGCTTGCAGAAAGTGAGGACTTCTGGTGTAGAGAGGGGATGTTGGTTTTGTCTGGGTTTATTTTAAAGTGCCAATTTCTTCAGGCAAACCCTTGTTTCTATTACAAATATGTAAAAAAGATCCCAGCTCCCTTTGTCTTAGGTTTGGGTAAATCCCATGGATAAATTGCTACCAGGAGAAACATTGACAATAATGGCAATTAACACTGTAAACAATAAAAATTGGGTTTCAATCTCTCATCTTTATCCTACTGCATTTCAAAGGCACTAAAGGTTCCATGTGCCTCAAAAGAAAGTAGGAGTTTGAATGCCATTTCCCTCTTTCAGACGCATGTAGCAACTTGATTTTTGTACTGGGAAAAGTGGAAACATGACTTTTTTCCCCCACAAATTTCTTTAAAGAGAAATTTGCAACTCAAAGAAGGGGAGGGGGTTGTTTAGGATTACTAAGTAATGAAAAACAGATGAATAAGCTAACCTTTTGTGTGTGCAACCAGACTGAGTCTGAGGAGAAGGTGCCAAGTGTGACATTAGGTGTGCGAAACTGATGAAATCACTAGTTTAACAACTCTGCACAATCCCTGCATCCTGGCTCTGTTAGCATTTAGTCTCTCAGCAGGACGTGCCAGCCTCCTTAAATATCCGCTTTTAGGTAATGCTGATTAACTGCTGATATATTTAAATGTTTCCGTTCATCATTAATAGCTGTTCATTTGAAAATGTGGTAAATTTTTAGACTGTCATGGAGTTTCAAAAAAAATAAAAATGTGGCACAGTAATTAATTAGCGCTTCCTTCTACAGGTTATTTCCACCATTTGTGAATTCTGGCTAATGTGACTTTTTCTTTGTAAATGTAACCTAACTACAATTTTTTTTTTTTTTTTTTTACTCTTAAGAACATATGGTAGGATTTCTACAGATAACCAAATTAATAGTCACAATTAGAGTTTGTCCTTTATCCTCACTATATTCTCACCTTAGAACAAGTTTTCAGGTTTTTGGGCCAAACTATCAGCCCTTCTGTAGTTCAGAGAGAAACCTTGGAGTTATTCATGTGATCCATCATCTGGGATTGACTCTCTGTGCTTGCTGTTAATTCACTCTCTTCTGTTTTCTCTTAAATTTATGAAGTTAGAAACAAATATCTGTAACTATTCATTCTGAAATTTTAATTACTTTATTTAAGTTGCTTCCACCTAGGGTGGTTTACAGTGTTTTCAACTTGCAATTAATTATTTTAATTTTCATTTGAAAGTAGCTGCAGGAATTTCATGCAGTTTTATGAAAGGTAATTATTTCTAAGATTAGACTGAGGTAAATTGTTCATGTGTCCAGAACTGAGGTCTTGTATAGACAGTAAGAAGTGGCCATAGTGCTTTTTGCCATTTATTTGCCGAGACTGGATGACCTGATTCGAGTTGATATTCTTAAGTAAGCTGATTTTAAGAGAAGCGTTCCTTGCTAAGGACAGCATTGTATTTCAGGTGGTAAGGATTTGCTTGTAGTGCACAGTTTAAGTGTAGGGGTTTTTTCATACTGTGAGTGTAATGGAGTCCTTTTTCTTTTTAAAAATGCCTTGTACTGACCGACAGACAAATGCTTGATTCTGTGGTGGTGAACTTGGAAGACTTCCTTGTTATGACAGTAGTAAGACATCACTGACAATGTACTTCTTGGTAGGGGAGTATCAGTCTTGGTGCCATTGTCTTTAAAATATTATAAAAATTGCTCAGAATCTCATTATTTGTGACCTGTACCTTAACTGATTAAATACAATATAGATAAGCATTGAGCAATATGAATTATTCAAGGTTCTCTCCTCAGAAAATAGCTAATAATAAGTCTAATAATCCAGTTTAGTGGGACAATAAACTTGAGTGTTCCACAGAGAGAAGAAAAATGTGAGAGTACAAATTATGGAGATCTGGAGCTTTTAGTAGGTGAATTCAAACCTGACAGTGATCAGTAGTGGATGGACAAGTTTGGTTTTGGTCACATTTCTGGATGTTCCCATTGGATCTGGTACCTACTGGGAGCTTCCAAAGGAGCGCTGTTGAAAAGTGTATAGACCAATTTGAAGCAGCTGCTTCCTCTACCTTTATTTATTCTTTAGCTGAACTCCATGAACATGATTGACCTTTGTGTCAACCATATTCATGCAGTGTGTGAACATGTGTGGTTTTTTACTTTTCTTTAAGTAGGAAGAGGAAGGAATACCCTGTATGCATCAGTTAAGGTAGCTGTGACTATGCATGGATATACACTTGCATTGTCAAAACACATTTTCATTTTGTTCTTGCTTAATGGAATTCTTTGCTTACATGTCATGTGTCTGAAAAATTACATGATACTTTCAGAAACACAATGTGGCCAGTGAGTGGTGTGTGTTTTTCCCATCAGGTGCTGTTATATTACTTGGAAGAACCAATATGTTTCGCTTTAACCATCCCAAAGAAGCTGCTAAGCTAAGGGAGAAAAGAAAGGTGAGATTAAGTCAGTGTTTGGTAAATTTAAACCTTTTCACAATTTTCTTTCTAATATAGACATATCTTGGTTGTTGTATAATACCTTTTTTATTTGCTTCACACACTTTAGTTAATATTTCATCAAGTGAAGCACAGTAAGAGTTTGTAAGCACATCATTACTTGTCTAATACATTTATTTTATGATCTGTTGTTAGAGTGGACTGCTGTCTTCCTTCAGCTTGTCTATGACAGATCTTTCAAAATCTTGTGAGAACCTGTCAGCAGTTATGCTTTATAATCCAGGGTGAGTATATTCTAAAATGCAGTTGTTATAATTTCAACCATTCTTCATTTTAGCTGTTTGAAATGTTCCAAATGCATTATGACTAAAGCTGTTCGGCACAATAATGACATGACAAATTTTATGTTTGTACTTTCTTCAGAATTACAAGTTAACTATTTTTCCTGAGAAAAATGCTTTGTGAACTGAAAATTAAGATTTCCTGAGTTCATATAGTACCAATACAAGCATTAAAAGGCTGAGAAATGAATGTCTTGTGTTCTCCCCTCTGTACCTCTGAGTAGGTGACCAAGTTAGAATATGGAAAAAAGTTTTATTACGCAGTTACAATGACATAGAATGCTTATTGTGGAGAAGTTGTTTTTAATGATTTTACCACTGTTCTTAAAGCGACTTACAGAGGATTGATGGTGTTTTGTTCTAATTTTTTTTCCATAGCTAGTGCCCTTATTTTGAATTGAGTGTGAGATGAGGCACTTTAACCACCTATGTGCTTTTGAAAAATTGGCTGTAAATTGAATTATAGGCTTGGATAGAGCAGCTTTATTCCGGAGTTTTACTGTGGGGTTGCTCTTTATCCATTAGAATTTAGGAAGATTGGACGGGTAATAATAACTTCAAGTTGAACGATGTCTAAATAACAGGGAGTATGTGTAATAGCACTGCTTCAAATGTGACTGTTACTCTTGCTACTCAGCTACCTACAGAGATCTCAAGATTGTGAGCTGGTTGCTGATAATTTCATCTTATTTTTAGACAGAGATGGTAAAGGAGATCAAAAAAAGTATATGTATGTTCTTCTATTTCTTTAGCTCTTCAAATAGCTCAATCTGAAAACTTCCAGTGACACTTACTGGCATGTTTTCCATGAGCTGGGGAAAGTTGCTGGCAGTATTTTGTTACATCTGGTTATTGGTCACCTATCGTGGGCTTTTCCCTGACTAATCATGTTATTCTGCTACCATATTGTTATGAATAATTGTATTCCACTGGATAGTACTGCCCTTGACTTTGCAGTCAGCACAGAGTAGGACAGATTGGTTCAGCACTGCCTCGCTAGTCTTTCAGATTTGCAGCAAAATATAATGGCATGGGCAGGGCCCTGTTTAAGGTGTGCTTAAAAACGATTTCCCAGCCCAAGAAGTCTTATGTCTTCAGATAATGCTACATCATACCTTAGAAAGAGGATTTTTGGTTTTAGTTAACCTTATTTAAAAAAAAAAAAAAAAAGAAAAAGAAAATCTAAAGAGTTACTTGATTGTCTCTGATGGAGTACATTGCAGCAAATCCTTCTTTTTTCTTCTTTTTCCCATTCAATTTTGTGGAATATAGCTTTTTTCTTAATTGGTTCTCAAACATCTTGCTTTACTTTCCTGGAAATCAAACAGTGTAAAAAATATAGATGATTTTCTGATCATGTCATTAGTTTGTCCCAAAAAATATAGATGATTTTCTGATCATGTCTTTAGTTTGTCCCAAAGAGGTAATTGTGCAGAAAGCATTACCTTAAGGGAAACAGGGGGCTGGGATAAATGCAAGTTAAAGAAAACAAGATATTTTGAATAAAGCAGACCCCAAGCTCTGTATTTCCAGCTAAAATTGCTGCTAAGCAGGTGCAGTGCTGCAGTGATTATTCTTCTGCATGGTGACTGTGTTCAGCCTGGATGAAACATTCAATAAATCCCATCTCCGAGTATCAAAAGCTGGAGAGTTGTACCCAAGAATTTAGGTGGGCTTGAGCATTTTGCATTCTAGAGGAGTGCAGATGGAAAAGAATATCCTACACTAAATTTAGTTTGGGTTTTTTGGGTTTTAGTTTGTTTTTTTCATCAGGAGCAATACTATGACCCTCTACTACTACAGATTGGAGTATCAGTTTCTCAGAACATGATGGAAACCACCAATGCCGGCCTGCATTTAGTAACTGGCCCTCTGGGTTTTGCTCCTGTGCAATTTTAGTAACTGAGTAGCATTCTGCCTATTGTTAATTTAGTGTTTTCAGGACCACTTTTTCTTCCAGTTTCAATATTGGCAACCCACAGGCTGGTAGCTAAATTTGCAATTTCTGTAGGTTGCAATAAAAACTTGTAAGATCTGGCATCTTCAGCAATCAATGGCAAAAGAGCCTGTGGGGTTTTACCTTCAGTTGTTGTGAAAGCAACGTGATGGATCTTGCTTCCTGTACTTGTATCTTTTCCATGTGAAAATCAGCATTAATAGTGTTTTTAGATGGTCTTTTGTTGTGTGGGGTTTTTTTTTGTTGGCTGTTGATTTCCCAAATGTGGAGACACTTGCATAAAATTTTGCCTTAACAGGCAGAATTCCTTGTTCTGCTTCTTCCCAGTCTTTGTTTTCAATCTGGTGTCATGCAACACTGCTTCACATAATAAGCATTGAATAAAATACAATTTTGCACATAGATTTATGCAGAAGATTTCATTTGTGGACCTTTTGTTAGCTACATGATACTGTAAGTGTAAAACTACTGATGAGAAACCTTGGTCTTTTCATGGATTTAGTATGGGGGGGTTTGTTTTGTTTTTAAAAAAATTAATCTCATAAATTGGGCTACTGAACAGCATTGTAACATCTTTGTAGTCCTGCCAGTACTCAGTCTTTCCTAACAGATGTTGTACCAGATTGTACTTTTGTGCTGTGTAAATTAAACTACTGTAGTCCTGTGCTAGTAGAACCAACTTCCTCTCTCTGCAGCTTATCTACACCGCTCTTATCAATAGATACGACACATTTCCCAGGAAAACGGTGTCTATTTAATTCAACACTGATCAGATTAAGTTCCTTTGTGGGAGATCTACAAAAGAAGAAAGAGTGGGTCCTAGTCTTTAATATCTGTATGTTTCGTTTTAATTTCAAGCTCATATGTTTTTTTGCTATTCACAATAGTGCTCACATTAATAAAGGGAGTAGAGGTTATGTGAAAAAGATTTTTATTAGGATAGACTAAAGTGGAAAACATCAGTCTTGCATCTGTGCTTTGTAAAACTGCCAGTGATTTGTTATAGCCAATAGTTTTGGTGGGGGATTTTGGTGATGTTGAGATTTATTTTTTATTAACTTCTTAAAGAAACAAGGTCTCTCCCACCAGGCTTGTTCTGGCTTCTCAGTTTTTCTCCTGTCCTGAAGAAACTTTGAGCCCACAAAGAGTTTGAAACAAATTTTCCAGAGATAATGGTCTCAAAAGTGGTGAATTCCTAAATATATTAAGAAAATAGGCAGCGAGCTAAGGAAGACAGGCATCATTCTTATCCCTGCAGAAGTCAGGGCTGCAGTGTGAGCACCTTAGAGAGCTTTCAGTGGAGCTCAGACCATCTTAGGCACCACCAGGCAATGATAACTCTTGATGGGAGTATTCACTGGTCCAAAATGCATCAAATATGCATTTTTAAAACGCCTCCAAGTTTAGAGGGGTGTTGAGGATGGTCCATATCTGGCTTTGGGAAAGAGCCATTTTCACTGAAGAAAGAACCACTTCTGCATAATTCATTCCTTTTTCCTGAATTGTGTTTTGAACACTCCCAGCTTCATTTCAGTGAAGTAAAACTGATTGTCATGACCCCTCTGTTGGAGGTATTAGGGACAATTCCTCCAAGAGAAAATCAGAGATTTTAGCCACTGACTGTTTTTAGCCACCAGACTGATTGCTGTGATGGCTCGTTTTCTTTGTATTAGATCTCAGTCAAAAGTTAGTTACCATTTTTATGCTTATATAAAATATATCTGCCAAATTATGTGTTTTATAGGACAGTCAAAAATACCAAAAGGTTTTTGCTCTGGGTTTTTCCACATTATGTTAGCTGATCTAAAACATTTTACTTCATTATGGCTTAACCAAGCATGGGAATACACTTAAATCATTCTTTGCCAACTGTCTGAGCAAAGATGGTCCATGTCTGACAGTGCCCAAAGGACACCTGCATTTCCACAAACCAGAGCTATATTCCCCAGGGTCTGTATTATTTTGGACTGAAGTAATGTGGAATATAATGGCATTTGTTTGCCAAACCCTAGGTAAGAAGTGATAGCTGACAGCTCTGAATCCCAGCAAGTAGACCATAGCCAAGGGGGAGGACTTTTGAGGTATAGCTTAAAAGAAAGGGGAGAGGGAAACCCAAAGCTCATGGTAAACCACTGAATTAAGTTTTTGCTTGCTGAAAGGCCCCCAAAATTGCTGTTTGTTCTGGATTCTGCATTGCTGCTGCAGGAGTTGTGATCAAATTAAAAATCCTAAGTTATCATCTCTCCCTGTGCTGGGAAGTGCCCATCTTGGTTTAACGCAAATGTGAGAAGACTCTCGATGAGACAGTTACACGAAAGCTCTGAATTCCTGGAGTTGTGTCTAAAAATCTACATTGGCTGTTCTCTTAGGGATTGTAGAAGGCATTTTTTAAAATGACTTTGTGAGAGCTAGGGAAAAATGGAATTTGCTAAACTACTCATTCTCCAGTATTGCAGCCACTAGAAAGATGCCTCTTGAGCATGTAGGAATCAAAGTTCATTAAAACAGCTTTATAAATGTTAGAGTATTGCTGTACTTGTTGCATCTTTCCAAGGGCAATTTCTTTTTGTTGTATACATTCCTATGATGTTAGAGAGAAATATTAAAAATACCTCATTTTTAAAGGCCTGTCAACGTAATTGTGGTCATGTGTCAAAAACTTGAAGTTAACTTGTGGTGCAGTCTTGCATTTTTTTCAGTATTTATGGACTGTTTCACTAACCTTAAGTCATAACAAGCCTGAAAGAACTGAATATTTGTGTATTTGCTTGACTAATTGAGTCTATATGTATGTTCTCTCTGCCATTTTTAATATTTATTATGAAAGCCTTCCTTAAATAAAAGATAAATCTTTCAAAGAAAATTAAGAGAAATACTTCTCTACAACTTTAATCAAAGATGTTATTAAAAATTACATAAAATGCTCTTCCATGATGATTCAGAACCTTATCAAACTAAATACATTAAAATCTCAACAAATTCTAACTAAATAGATTTTAATTGTGTTCTGCCCTTGATTGTTACACTTGGGGTTTTCAACCCCATTGATTATGTCCTGTTAATATTTGGGATTTTTGTTTTCCTTGGAAGGAGAAGGAAGAACTACAAGTATCCACTTGCAGTTTTGTAGCACTTTCCCTTCTCCAAAAGGGCCAAGTGAATAAACCACGGGATGATGATCATCATTTCAACTGTCACTGTCACTTGAAAAATGTGTTTAGAAAGAATAATTATTTAAGTTTTACTTTGAGCTGTAATGTGGTGTATGTTCTACGATGCTAACCAATTTAACCTCTAATAAAACAAACTGTTGTTGATTTTAAAGTATTCTGTGCTGCTAATTTTTTTTCTATCAATTCCTTTCTCAATTGATTGCTCTGTTTCCCCTGCCTCCCATGGCAGTCTTTTCCCTGTAAAAGGACCCATCTGTCTAAGGTAGAGAAATTAAATTTCTATATATTGATTGCCATGTCTGCATGTAGTTAACTCGCAGAGGCTATGCTAATCATTTATATGTCTCTCTTAACTTTCCCTTTTAAATATATTTTTTCCCCAGAAATTAATTTGTTTTTGTGTTTCTGCTCACGTCAAGACAGCATGATACCTAATTTGTAACCCTAATGAAGAAACTATTTTCTGTTCTTGTAGAAAGTAGTTTTATGAAACTTCATTTGTATCATTGTCATCATCATCTAAACAGAGACTGAATTGCTTCATATATTCCTACTTTTGTGATATTCAGGAAATAACCTTTTTACTGTGTTCTTTTTTTTTATTTTAAATCAGGTTAGAATTTGAGAGACAACAACGAGAGGAGCTTGAAAAATTAGAAAGTAAAAGGTAATATTATTCTCTGTGGTATTTATAGGTATCCCTATATATACATTATAAACTCATTTAAATCACTGATTTGGGATCATGACATTACTCAGCAAGCAGAGGATCCTGAATAGCTGAATTGTAGCTAATTGTGATTTTTATAAGCAAAGAAACTCTAAAACATAAAGGTCTGAGGATAGATTGTACAAATCTAACATACTACCTTTGCTCTTAATTTATGTGGTGTTATTTTAAAAGATGGCAAATTACATTCTGTATTGAGGTTTCTTTTTTATGGTTTAGCTGCCTTTGGATTGGTTTCTGGTAGGAAAAACTCACATTTTGCACTTTGCAATTCTTACATAAAACTGTGGTGTGGAATGGACATACCAGTCATGCTTATCAGAATGCTATTTGGATATCAGTTTGAAGTACAGAAGAAAGCACTGCTGGCAGCTGGCAAGCTGAGCTGACTGTTCTGGCTCATCATACCTGCTAAGATTTGGGAAATGATAGCTCTTGCCTCGTTGCAGATCTCAGAGCTGATTAAATTCATACACTGAAAGCCTTTCTGCCATCTCAGCCTTAGATGGCTGGTTCCATTTTCAAAGAGCTCTTTATGTGGTTGGACTGTGTGAAGTAACCTCAGGAAAATTCTGAAGCACTAAAAGATGCTGTTCAGCAAATGATGCAGCACAGGATCACTGATATTTATCCTTTCTGTTATGTTGAGGGGATTTGAATTCAGATTGCACTGAAGTTGATTTGCTTGTTTAATACATCGGATTTAACTTCTCACAAAATAACCAACCAACTTGCAGGTTGCCTCTTCTTGTACTATGGGGATAATGGTGACCTTCAGGTAATTCAGTTGGGGTCACCTAAAGAGAAGACATTGTTTTAATTTATCTGTTGGCTTAAATTTGGAGAGGCAAATTGCTAGTCAGGTCCTTTTCTACAAGTTTGTGTGTATGAGAATGTATGTATATATAAAAAAAATCTGTATTTCTTCTTCACTATGTGCATGGATGTGCTTTATCAATACTTTTATTGGATTTGACAGAACTAATGCAGTCTAATTTTCTACTAACAAAAGTGCTATGTAACCTGTCTTCTTATAACTTTATATATCCACAATTTTTTATGTTGACACATCTCTTTTCCATTTCTTCTGTGCATTGAGTCATTTCCAAGCAATGTAAGATCTTAACCTGTGGCAAAACAAAATGATTCGAGAAAGAAATGGTTATATAATACTGGAAAGTACTTGTCCAAACCTTTTTAACTTCATGCAAATATTTTCCCATAGGAAACAAATAGAAGAGATGGAAGAAAAGCAAAGATCTGACAAAGCAGAACTTGTAAGAATGCAGCAAGAAGTAGAGTCACAGAGAAAAGAGACAGAAATAGTTCAGCTGCAAATTCGAAAACAGGAGGAGAGCCTGAAACAGAGAAGTGTTCACATTGAGAGCAGGTTAAAGGATTTGCTGGCTGAAAAAGAAAAATTTGAAGAAGAGAGATTACGGGAACAACAGGAGATAGAGCTTCAAAAGAAAAAGCAGCAGGAAGAAATTTTTGCCCGGGTCAAAGAGGAGTTGCAGCGACTACAAGAGCTTAATCATAATGAGAAAGCAGAGAAAATGCAGATTTTTCGTGAACTGGAAAAACTCAAAAAGGAAAAAGATGAGCAATATGTGAAGCTGGAGTCAGAAAAAAAGAGACTTGAAGACCAGGAAAGAGAGCAGGTGATGCTTGTGGCTCATCTAGAGGAACAGCTTCGAGAGAAGCAGGTCATGATAGAGCTCCTGAAGAGAGGGGATGTGCAAAGAGTGGAGGAAGAGAGAAGAGACCTTGAAGATATTAGAGAATCTCTATTGAAAGTCAAGGAAGCCCGCTCTGAAGGTGATGACAACCATGAAGAATTAGAAAAAGCACAGCATGACTTTGTAGAGTTTAAAAGGAAGCAGCTGGAACAGTTGACTATTTTGGAAAAAGATTTAGTTCAGCAAATGGATCACCTAGAAAAAGAAATAGCGGATGAAAAGAGAGCTCTGGAGCACTTAAAATTTGCGCATGAAGAACATTTAAATCTCAAGAGAGACGATGAGAACTTTGTGGATGCCATACTCAAGGCTGAAGAAGTTGACAAGATAAAGCCAGTGGAGTACAGGCTTCAATCTAAAGCACGCCAGCTTGAGTACCTGAAGAGTAATCATTTGCCAGCTCTGCTGGAAGAAAAACAAAGAGCTTCTGAAGTCCTTGACAGGGGCTTGTTAGGGTTAGATAATACTCTCTATCAAATAGAGAAAGAAATAGAGGAAAAAGAAGAGAAGCTTGCCCAGTACAGAGCTAGCACAAATCAGCTGCAGCAGCTTCAAGAAACCTTTGAATTCACAGCCAATGTAGCTCGTCAGGAAGAAAAGGTTCGGAAAAAGGAAAAAGAAATCCTTGAATCGAGGGAAAAGCAGCAGAGAGAGGCTCTGGAGCAAGCTGTTGCCAAGCTAGAAAGGAGGCATTCTGCTTTGCAGCGGCGTTCGACGCTCGACTTTGAAATCGAAGAGCAGAAGCAGAAGCTGGCCACACTGAACAACGGCTGCAGTGAGCAGGCAGGGCTGCAGGCCAGTCTGGAAGCAGAGCAGAAAGCCCTGGAGCAAGACCGAGAGCGGTGAGTGCTGGGGTGGCCTCTGGTGATTAGAACTGCCCAGAAAAGGTGTATCGTTTCATACCTTCTTAGATGTTGAGAGCGTGACTTGGTCTGTGTACCAGGATTGGAGTTTCAAGTAGTTTACCCAGCAGTGAAAGTCGGTGTTGCTTTTCCAAGGATTCTTGCTCATTAATTTCTGACCCCTTCCTCAGCAGGATGTTATTTGCCGTAGCCAGCACAGTACTTTAAATTGTTTTACCTGTTTAGAAAGCTCAGACAACCTTATGTTCTGCCTTTACAAAAAATGTGCCATCTAACAACTTTTCCCTCTTAAAATATTTCTGTATAATATTTTGTTTCTTTATCAGTAACAAGTCAGGTGTTTGTTCAGGGTTTGGATGCTGATAGTTAGAGCAGACCTGCCAACTGTCTCTCTCAACTGGTGATGTACTCAACACTTCTGCTATTCAGAGTAAACAGGGGCGATAGTTAATTTTTTTGTTGGTGGTTTCAGGGCTAAATAAAAATAAACAGCCATATATCCATGTAAAATGTGATGAAGCTCTTTAAGGTTATTGGAAAATACACAGAGGTTTTAATACTGCCCTGTGTGATGACAACCCTTTTTAGGTACAGAAGCAATTCATCAGTTGTACACATAATGTCTGGTAGCATGACATTGAACCCAAGTATGGGAGGCTCAGAGAAAAGTCATTCAGGTGGGGAAGGATCTTTCTGTGTGGAAGAAGAGGAAGAAATCCTTTGTTTTATTTTGTAATATGTCACTAATTATCTGAATCCTCTTTCATAAGGCGTTGAAACATATGCTTGATTAAAAAAAACACCTATAAACCCAAACTTGCCTATGGCCATGTTGAAGAGGTCTTCTTTATTCCTTTCCTTTTAAACCATTATCAGAAGAGAATAATTGCTTTCTATACACTGTGTAGAGATGACTTTTTCAACCGTTATAGCTACATTGTTTGGATTTTAGTTAAGCATTTTCAATACTGATTTATCATTTTGTAGTGGGTATTGCCATTATTTTCCATAATTGTCTTGAACATAAAATCTCATTTTCTACACTAAGCATCTCACTCGACTAAAGTGGGCTATAAACAACTGGAGGTTCCACAAAAATAGACAGCTTTGTTAGCCCTCAAGAGATTGCTGGGTTTTGTGATAAGTGCAAAATATGTTGAAAGCTAGAAGTCTGAGGTTTGGAAAAGATACCAAAGAAGTGAAAAGGTACCTTTTTTTCCCCTTTTCTTTCTTTTTTCCTTGTTATTTTTCTTGTTTACTTTAAAGCCCTCTTGCACAAGCTAAATAAATCTTTGAAGTCTTTGAGTAAATAGCCCATGGGCCTGAATAATTCTATTCAGAATGTTTTTGTGAATGTTGAGACAGAAAAAAAATCTTAAATCCGTGATAGTATGTTAAACATTTCAGGTTGCTTGTTGCTCTTGTGTTTGAGTTTACATTTCACAGCCCGTGATGCCATAGTAAGCATAGGAATTATATATGTTTCTTATTTTTTATCCAGATCCCATTATGTGATGATGTGCTCTGGTTCACATCAGTGTTAACTCTCTGAAAATGTTTAAGTGCAGTATTCATTTGATATTCTATAAGACTGTAAGTCCATCATACCTGGATAAAATGTGGGTTTTTTTCAGTTTGACTCATATGTAAGCTCAAATTTTTTTCACCTACAGGGATGACCTCCAAAAAGATAATTTGAAGTTAACTTATACTGGGATACTGCATACACATTCTGTCTTTAGTGACAGAGGTTTGGGGCACTAGAGTGAAAATAAAGCAAGTTTAGAGTAATTTTTGAGGCAATGGGATGCATCACTCAGAAATGGCAAGGTGCAGTTTACTGTTCTTACTGGTGGATGCATGTCAAGGCTGACTGAGTTCATAGCTCTAAAAAGTGGTATCTTTTCACATTAGGATGTTTACAAACCAAGAGATCAGCTTTGTTCCTTTAATGTAATTCTGATTTTTGTGGTTAAATTGATTTTCCATAGATGCAAACACTCTCCTATATCCATCAGCCATCTCCCATCCCCTTCCCCTCAGGATGCAAGATTGTTTTGCTGCTAATCAAAAGAAATAGATGGCTTCTGGCAGTGCTGCAAAAAGTACTCTAAAAATGAAGTAACAATTCAGCCTAAGCCTCAGCGTTTGTAATCTCTTTAATTTTCTCTTTTAACCCCCAGGATGGAATAAAGTAGTTGTAGCATTGTACTTCAATTTCGATATATACAATTGTAGGAGAAGTGGCAGAATCCCAACTTTGCAGTTTCCCCTGTTTTTGCAAGGACTTCTTTTCTTTTATTATTTGATTTTTAAGTAACCTCTAGAAAAACAATTACCTTTAGAGACAAAAATTGTAATGAAAATGGAGATTATTACTGTGCTACTAATCTAATCTTAGCTACGTTACAAGTGAAAAGGGTGTTCTGCAGATTACTGTGTTTATAATGTAGTTTAATTTGACTAACTGATAAGTATTGCAAGAGGTGTTTTTTATTTCATACAAAATGCCTCAGGCTTTTTCAGTCAAAAAAGGATACCCAATTTTACATATTGTATTCTGTGCATAAATCTGACTGGAATGAAATTTATTTGTTAAAGAAAGCAGGGAAGTTTCAAAAGATGATTTATTAGGTGCATATATAAAATAAGTACTAGATATTTTATTTTGTAAATAAATTTTTAAATATATTTATACAGGTGGAGTAACTGGAAAATAAGATTTATGTGTATAGTACAGGATTTAAAGACTTTCTTACAGATATGGTTTGCCACATCAGTGTTTTAGATTTTCCTTGGGTTGTTTGTATTAATGCTTAGTATTTTGAGCTTTTTGGTTTTTTTCTCCCGTCATTCCTTCATGTACTTCACACTGGAAGGTAATAACTGAGGTCATTGATAGAGTTCTATAGACAGAAAAATTTATTCAAGTAATTGTAATAGATAGGTCAGATCTTGTAATATTTGATGTGCTGAGTTAGATACCTTTTGCCTTGTTTTATTCAACTTGATGCTGCTGCTGGAACATGTTTTTGAGCTGTCTCTTTTCCTGTCTAAATATGCTTAAAGAACAATAATGATTTTTAAACCTTCATACATATTAATACCTACAGTCTTAAATACGTGTATGGTGTAAGTACGTTACTTCCCATCAGAACTATGGGGACCAACTCTAAATCAACCAAAGCAAATTACATCTGAAGCTCTCTTTATAGCCTGGACCAGGAAATTCAGCAGCTGAAGCAAAAAATATATGAGGGTGATGGTGCTCAGAAAGGAAACCATGGAACATTAGAAGAGAGACTGTCCCATAGCACTTCCCCTGCCAGCCCAACAAAGCCACAGCCACCCTCTGCTCCTCTGGTTGATGACAGGTGGGTTTTGGGGTGTTTTGGTAGGAATGCAGACAAAAGCTTTAGAAAAGGAATATTTTGAAAGACCGTTCCGCCAGGGTTGGATTTTATTTAAATACTGTAATTGTACTGAAAGACTAGTCTGGAAATATAATTTATGTGCTGTGTTCTGCTTTAAATAACAGCAAGAACCTAACCTGTTGCTCCTGTGCAGTTTGGTTTAGAACAGAGGATTGGGAAACTGTAGGCTAAAATGTATTTAAATGGGCTTTGTGTTTACAGTTAGTTGTCTGTATGGTTTTGCTTCATATACATTTAAGGCAACAAAGTAAATTAAATTGTCTTAAACCTTTTGTAATAGGGCAGCTGCCTGGTATCACTAAAATCTATTTCATCTGTTCTTGTTGCACTGACACGTGCAGTTGTTGGAACATTCCTTCTGTTTGAAAAGCAACCCTTCGTTAGCCCATGTTGCTGATATCACAGCAGTGATAAATGCAAACTGAAATTACTGCAGATGCATCTTCTTCATCCCTCTTAGTCTCACTGCCTCTTGTATGTAGAACTGCACACGTAGCAGTGGCTTAACCTGTGCTCCATTAATTTGTCTAATTGTGATAACTAATTGTTAACCTTTGCCTGTTAGATGAACACTCACTCAAAAGTCCGTGTTCCTGAAGCAGGGATAAAGCTGGTCTAACATTAAGCCTGCCAATTAAGAGTTGTGCAGTACTTAGTTTTAAAAGCATTTTAAAGAGCTCTGTCTTCATTGAAGAGTCTGTCTTGATTTTTATGTAAAAATACACTATTTTTACACACACACACGCTCTTCTGTATCTTGAAGGATAAATGCTTTTATTGAACAAGAAGTGCAGAGAAGGCTCCAGAATATTCACCATAAAGCCGAGGATAGTGATGTTAGTGTGGCCTGGTCTACACAAAGTTTAAAGGTGAGCAGAGATGGGTGGGAAATCCTGACCTTCAACAGACCATGTGAAACCACTGATTTAGTTTTGTTGTTCAATAGTTTTTGTGTTTTCCTATGTTTACTTAGTTTTAATTTCAAAAAAAAGTAAACAGTAAATCAGGCATATCAGTTTTTAGATTTCAGTCATCATCTTATTTCCAGTGGCTGTTTTATGTTGCATTCTGTGGGGTCGTTGGCAGGGAAGAGAGTGTAAATGGCGATAGGAAGTTTGCAGCTAAAACAAAGTCTTCATTCTATGTCAGACAAAATATGTTGATAAAAATGAACATTCTTCTGGATGGAATTTTATACTTGCAAACAAATGCCTGTTCGAAAACTGGTGATCTATTTGATCCAAGGAACGGGGTGATTGACTTCAAAGCCAGTGGTTTAATAAATATCGATAAGAAAATTGTTATTTTTGTCTAGTAAAAAGAATGTCTCTTCCTCTGAATACTTTTAAATGAACTTATACAAGAAAAGCACTCTTTTTAATAATCACCTGTACCTTTTTTGTGCTTAGGATAATGAGAGGCTTAATAACGGCACCGTTCAACGCAAGCTGAAGTACGAGGTAGGTCATAATTTGTCAGAATGAAATGGTTGTCTTAAATTATGGCATGCCCTGTAATTAAAATTCTTAATGTTTAGCTGCATAATTAGAATTTTGAATTCACAGCAAGATTAATGGCTAACAGAGACAGCAGTGCATTTTTCCAGCTGGAATTAAAGTGGGTTTTTTTCAGATTGGACCTGGCTTTTTCCTTACTTGAAAGGTGTGGGGTTATTGCAGATCTTTCTCCCGTGTTTTGCCATGATTCTTAATTTGGAACAGTATCCCTTTCCTTATTTTTAGAGGAGAAAAGCATTTAATGAGGAGAGATTGTCTGAATTCAGCATACACTTGACATTTTTGTCTCACAGTGAACTGCTTTAAGTGTGTCTATAATATCAGCAAGAAGAACCGGGCAAGTTTGCCTGAATCCTGTCACGAAGGATTCCTATATGTACTGATGTATTTTTAAACTGAGCCTTAGACCCCTCCCACCATATTTGGTTGTCTAACTGTTGCTTGAAGCACAGTTTTTTACTTGTTTTGGTGAATAAATCCTGAATACCTTAATTTTGGATTTCAACCTTAACAGTAGGAGGGCTGCAGCACCTCAAATTTGGACTTTTACACTGTCATTTTTAAGCTGTGTTGGACTTTTTGCACTCTCTTGCTTTGCACTTGGATGTGCGTATGAGGGAAAACACTAAAAGGGCTTGTAAGTTTCTGCATCACCCTTTGACTGTCCTGTGGCTTTTGTGGAGAGCAAATATAAACCAAGTGAAATGGATACTGTACAAAGAAAATGCAGTGGCGGGCTGGGAAGATCAACCATTCCTGAATCAGATCTCAATCACTTCTGTTGGATTTTCTCTCTCTCATTTTGAGAGATCGTACCAATTTCGAATGATTGTACAAACCTAATCAAAATCAATCCTCAATTTAAGAAATGTTCAGATCAGAAGATTTTACAAAGGCATTTCTGTTTTCTTCTCTTGAAATTTTTAACAGAAAAGTCAACAGTGGCAGCCACACTATGGCTTTCCTTTTCTGTCTAAAGATGGCAATTGTGCTTCTGAGTTGTGTGGAGAAAACACAGGAGCAAGACACCATAAGAGACAGAAGGCACATGCAGAGATGCTGGAATTATTTTCCAGTTCTGGAAGAATCTCCTCCCCTTTTACATCAGACAAGCCATTTCAGAATGAAAGGAGTAATTCGGAACAGGAGAGCTTTGCTTGTCATTGTGACATTAAAAGTAGTTTAATTCACTCTGAAAGTACTAATACTTTAAAGAGTAAGAATGTTCCTTATCAGAATGTTTTATCTACTTCTTTACAAAGTCCTGACTTTAATAATGTGGCTTACTCACTCTGCAAGGTTGAAAATTTCAATCATTTTGACGATAAAATAATTACTTCTCCAGATTGTGACAGCTCAAGAACTGAATCTGATTGTTCCCACTTGAAACAGCTGTCTCCTGTAGGATCCTTAATGGGTGCTAATGAGCAGACTGGCTTTAACAGCCTATCCTGCCTTCTCTTTTCTCAGTCTAATGTGCATTCTCAGACAGAAACTTACGAAGTAAACAGCCCATTAAACGCAGTGCCCCCGACAATCGAAGACCAGTCTAGCAGTTCTCAGCTTCCAACACACAAAGCCTCTGATTTGATCCCTTTTAAGTCGATAGCTTCTCATTTTAATGCGAGACCAGAACTCACTTCCAGTTTGGGATCTCTCGTCAGTAAGCTTTCCTGCCTTTACAAAGATACCAGTAGTCAGCTGCTCAACAGTGCCGTGGTTTCCAAACAAATCAAGGAGTTGGGAAGTTTGTGTGACAGAAGCGAGAGATGCGCACAAGCGGTATCGTTAATAAAAAATCTCCCGTTCATAAGAAACTTGCAAGTCAATGTATTCCTCAAGTCAGGTATGAGTCAAGACATGTCCCACACCACTGATGACGCCAGAACTTGTGCTGGAAATGTCGTTCAGCCCGAGTCTCCTGTGCAAGAGGCTGTCACAGTGAGTGTAAGCACAGAGATGCCTGGTGCCTGTGCGGGAAAGCCTCCTGAAGGATTTGCGTGCCATCGTGAAAATGAAGAGCTGGAAAACACTTTTGTGCTAAGACAGAACTTCGTGCATTTTCCTGATGTCTTTTTGAAGCTTCAGGTCTGTTCTCTGGAAAAAGTACTGGAATTTTTGACCTGTGCTTTACCTCAGATTTCTGTTAGGATGGAGGAGTTGAAAGGTATATATTGGCTCGCTGTTGGCAGTTGCAAAAAACCTGAGCCAGAACCTGCTTGCTTGCTTTTGTTCAGCTCCATTCTGTATGTTGTTGTTTCGTCAGCTGAAGAGGACACCTGCCAGAGTTCCTTGGCAGTGTTTCATGAGGTTCCTGTCGACACCATAAAGGAGATTCAAGTTGGCTTTGCTGGACAGTATATTAGTCTTCTGTGTTCTGCTGGAGAGGGTTTCCTCACAATATTTACCTATAACAAACACTTCACTCAAAGAATTTGCCACGACATAATAAGCATTTTGATTTCTGCAGTGGATGATGATACTTGTTTAAATCACCAGCTCTTGAAAGGTGATTTGATGCAGATTTCACTGGACTGGACTTCAGATGTAAATGACTTGGTTTTTTCAAACGGGGTACGATTGTCCTGTAAATTTCAGACTGAATTAGCTGATCTGGTTTATTTACTCCATGAAAATATGGGAAGTGTCAAACCTTCATTAGGTGACATTCACATACTGCTGTATACCTCAGTGAAAGTAGACTGTGCTAAACAGACTGTGTATAGAACTCTTGTTCTTACAACTACTCACATAGGTCTCTTAAAGGAAAAGAACGTCTTTTATCCTGCACCTAACATTCTGGATGCTTCCTGCCAGCCATCACAATGTGACACCCTTCAGCTGCACAGTTTGAATGATATCCGATGTGCAGTTTTGCCAGACAAAGAGAATTGCACAAAAATTGAGCTTGTGTTTTCTAGAAGGAGCAAGGTTGGATCTGATTCAGGAATTGGTTTTTCTAAATACTGTGAAAAAGAAATAAATACTCAACTGACAGTCATCCCATCAATTCTTCAAAGCAGTTTGCATATCCCTTTGGAAATCTGGAAATTAACATTCAGTTCAAGTGAAGAAGCCATTTGGCTAATTATGCATCTGACTAGGTGTTGAAATCCAAATACGTTTAGATACATTCAAAATAAGAGGGTAATGAATATTGATAAAATCTTTTTTTGTTTCCTCTTTTTTTTAATCGATAGACAAAAGGGACCTTTGAGCCTCTAAGGGAATGCTGTAGACTGTGTACACACATCCAGGCAATAATAATTATTACTTGAGTGCTTGCTTTTTGTGGGTCTCTGATATGCTGTACATACATTTCCTTTGGAAAGTGAGGAAATTAAATGTTTCTGTGTTATGTGGTAGGTGGATGAAAACTATAATTACAGCTCTGTCTTCTGATTTCCATTTTGGCTGTGTTTTCTGGCTCCTTCCATCTACTATCTGTCTTTATTAATGTCTTCTCCATTCCTCCTCGATTGCCTTTTCCTTAATTTTTGTGAGTATCTTTGTTTTTAGTGTTCCTTATTTATTTCATGCCCTTGTTCTCAGTCAATATTTCAAAATACCTGATTTTTTTTCTCTTATGTTTACTGTATGCTTTTAATACTACAGATATTTATATCTTTCATACGTGCAATTTTGAGAAGAATAGCACTGACAATTTTCTCCTGCTTCAGAGTTCTGCATTTAAGGTTTATTGCACTTTCACATCAAAGTTTGTCACAAGTGCAAAAGGGAGCTGTGTTTGAAATAGCATTTCAACCTTTGGTCATGCTACTATACCTGTGGCAAGACAAATGTTTTGGGGTCCACCAACCGTGTACACGTTTCTCATGCTGGAACTGACTAGTTAACAACTGGGGATACAGCCTGACAGCTGGAGGGAGTTTAACTCCAGAGTTCTGTCCCTGTAATGTGCTTGGCCTTACTTTCACCTCTTTCTGCTTGCTTACTAATGGGGTTGTTGATGCTGTGAGATTGCATCTCTTACAGTCTGTTTACTACTGCACTTCAAGAAAGAATGGAGCTATTGGACATTAGTAAAAGATTTCCATTAGTCGAGGCTTAGTACAAGGTTATTTTTTACCTGTTACCCCTGTCAGATGTTCAAATGATAAATAAACTGTGTTGTCGCCCATCTTTTGTTTCTTCCCTTGTAAAGGGAGCTGAATACCTTTTGAATCCTGTTGCTTGAATGTGCCATCTGCCTTGTTTGAGGAAGATGGCTCTTGGCAGAAAAAACAGTGGTATCTAATCTGAAATTCTAAATTCTGTAAGCATATTGCCAGCAGAGGTGCAATCTTCCACTAGACAGAGTTAGACTTCGGTCTCTCTGCTGGTATAAGAACATTTCCCATTTGTTTTAACCATATGTTAAGACATGATAACGTAACTCACATGGGATTTAAAAAGAAATAGCTTGGATTGAATGAGGAAGTTATGTCTGGAGGGATGAACGCTGGTTTGGGTAGAGAATTATGGGGGGTTTTAACATTATAAAACTCTCTACTTCCCTAAGGAAGTCCAGACATGAGCAAAATGTGTCACATTAATTTGAGGTGCAGTGAGGGGGGGATAACAAAGGAAGTGTACACAAATATCTCACAGAACATGGAGCAGACAGAGCAGTAACCTCATATCAGCCCTGTTCAGGACTGGCTTCCTCATTGACATCACCGGGGTGTTTCTTCTGGCCCTTGCCCAAAATCAACTCTGAGTGGCACTGTCTGGGATGACTGTCTTGATCAAGGTTGTTAAAGGAAAACAATTTCTGCAACCAATTTCTTTTCAGGTTATATCCCAATGTTAAATGTTTTTGAATGTTGTGTTTCCTGATAATGTGTTTTTCCTCTTTTGTGCTCGTATTTAAATCTATCTCAGTGAATATTGTGCACTTTTATGAAAAAGAACAACTTCACAGCAATATCTTTTATTCTACTGTAAACATAACATAATGATCGTTGTTTATGAATATCAAAAGCATTATTTAATGCATTAGGGCGAATTTTTCAGAACATTTTGTGTTTGAAATTGTTTTCCTCTCTATTATTAGCTGTTTGTAATAGTTCTCTGGAAATGACTGCCAATAAATTATGTGTTGACAGAGGCGGCTTTAAGAGTGACTTTATGGTTTTATTGTTGTTCTAAAACAGATTATATTGTTGTCAGGGCAATGAACTCCTCTTTTCTCCCAAGGAAAGAATTACTTGCATTCCTGTGCTTCAGAAATGAGTTTTAGCTGAAAAACCAGTAATGTGGGGGGTAAGGAAAAGAAGGGCAAAATGGACAGGAGAAAATATTTGTTGTGAAAACAAAGGTCCACTAAAAATATTTTTCCATTCAAACAAACTTTTCTTATGTTTTCTTCAAAAAGAGAAAAAGAAGTTTATGGGAAATACCCCAAGATAAAGTCAGTGGAACAAAAATTCACTTTCTTTGTATTTTCTTTTTCACTATTTTGGATGCTACTGTTCAGGGAAATGATGTTGTCATTTATAATTGACTAGTAATGAAATACCAGCCTCTCTGTGGGGAGCTGTGAGGGTGCTGAAAGGCTCCCCGTAACGTGCAGAAGTGTTTATGGAGCAGCTTCAAACTTTTCTCCAGCTCCTACACAGTGTCATTCCAAATGCTTATGATACGTTTGGACACAGTCACTTTTCAGGTGCAAAAAGATTTTATTTTTGCCATAATTTTGGAGGTAGAGATTCCATCTGGCTGTTGGTCAGAGGAATGGACCCTCGTTACAAATACCTTTTCACATTGCTTTGTCCAGACACTGCAAATTTATGACAGCTGAGTTTTCTGATAATTAGAAAGGATTTAAAGAAAATAGTAGGAAACTGGTCTGACAGTGGATTGCTTATTTAATTATAAAATGAGTTTGGATTTTTAATGCCTAAGAGCATTCTGAATTGCCTAGACCCCTGCAGCTTTGCATGATACCGTATATAAAGACATACAAAAATTGGGCTTGACTGTGAAGGCTTGATTCATATTTTTTTAAAACAAAGTTAATACAAAGTCTTCTGCTTTTTCTTGGTTTTGATATCTAAGCTGAAAATGCCTTTTCAAAAAAAGGAATATTTTTGAATACACTTTCTATGCATTAAAAAAAATATTAGGGCTTGCTTATAAAACAAGATCCACTTTGTTTTCAAACAGTTACTTCATTTTACAAATAATTTCTGCCTCCTCCATGCTCTCTTTTCCTGCTCTTCTGGCCAAGAACACTTTCTCATTTTTAGTGAAGTTCTTTTCTTTTTTTCCTTATGTAGTGATTTTGGTTTTCCTTTGTTCCCCCTATTTGGTATGCACATGAAAGCGGATGGTCTGTCGTTCACTGGGAGCAAATCCAGACGACCTAAAGGACCCAATTAAAATTAGTATTCCACGATATGTCCTGTGTGGGCAGGGAAAGGATGAGCACTATGAGTTTGAAATAAAGGTAAGTGCTTTTCAGTTGCTTTTCTTTAGTGTTTTTGTTCCACCAAGTGCAACTTTTGGTTCTCTTTCTGCAATGAAAGTGTCCTCAATGTTTTTAAATAAGAGAGGTTGTAAGAAGACATGCACAGAACAGGAAGCTATAAAGACAGGTATTTTCTGAGTGGATTGATGCTACAGAGGAGTCTGGTGACCAAACTTGGGCTGAGCAGTTCCAGAATCAGTGTCAATTCAGTTCAAAGTGCTGCAGAGATGAAGATTAAATTCATATTGGTTATTGAGTTGCACGTGTTAGGTAGAGAAAAAGTTCAGACTTGAAATATTTACTTGAAATAATGAAAGGATAATTGAATTATTTTACACATATGCACAACAAAAGCTTGATTCCTTCCAGGCTCTCTTTTCTGTCCTGATTCTTCCCACCCTGCATTTCCAAGGTATCACTTCTCCAAAGTATTATCTGCTTCCCCTCCGTTTTAGTGGCTCTCTCAGTTATCTTCTGTGCAGAAATGCTGGGGGGGAAGCATATTCATTTGGTTTCCTCTGGTACTCAGCCAGTGTTTTTTCAAAGCAAGATGTGAAGTCTAATTGGAAATGTGCTCTCAGTGCATGTGGACATGTAGCATAACTGATGTACATGGCATCAGAGACAGGGCTGGCAGCCTCCTTCCCTGACTGTGCTGCCAGATGCTTCGTTAGCTGGTGTGAGGGGGAGCAGTGACCTCCCTCACAGCATGAAGGACCATTTGTGAACTGTGCTCACATTCTCTTTTTACAAAGGTTTTTATGAAGATGGCCTACCTTAGCTCTGTTTGTTCTAATTAAATTTTCATTTTGTGGGTGGAATACCTCCTTTTGCCTGTTGAACTTTGATTTTCCTGAGGCCAGCAAAAGCCCAGGGCCAGAGAGATGCTGAGAGATGAGTAAGTGCACATGAAACTTCCCTAAGGACTGTTCTCACCAACTGTTTTCAGCACACAGGATTTACTAGACTAGCTGATGGTTAGTGAAGATAACAGATAAAGGTAGCTTCTCTTCTTAATAAGTCAGTGGATTTCTTTTCCAAGAATTCTGCCTTCATCCCTAAAACCCATGTAAGCATCTGCAATGAAGGAACGGTTGAAAGAGTATGTGCAGTTTGGGAGCGTTTGGCAGTTTTGGGGCTGTTTCTTGCAGTCATTCCCTTACATGAATTGATCCACTGTTAATGCTTTTTCCTTTCCCTCCAGGTCTCCATGCCACAGTGGACTGCTTTTGCTGTGGTCAGGATTTAGCTCCGTGCTACAATCCACAGACCTTCCTCAAACTCTTTTTATTTTAAACCTTTTCCCTGCAGAGCTCCCAGCTCTACTTTGATCTGTATTAATCTTCAGATGCTCCCAGAGTTATTCTACAGAAAATCAGAATACATGGAATAGTGATATTTTTTTCTTTTTGCCTTAAAAATCAGCAAAGTAGAAAAACATGACCGAGAGGAGAGAACACGTGTACCTGTTTATTTTACTTCTTCCTGATGGGTCAGAATACCATGTCAGCTGTTGAAATAATTCCCAATTTCAGCCTTACTTGAACTAAGTAAAGTTTATTCTCAAATGATGTCACATGAAATAAATGTCAGTGTTGTGAAAGGGCTTCATTTCTCAAGCTTTCATCAGCAAGGTTCCTCTTGCTCTTGGAAAAATGGGTAGCTGACCTATTTGCATGTAATAGCACTTTAGATTCTGACAAAGGGACAAGGGGTGTTGAGTTAATTTTAAGACAGTCCCCAAACCTGTGAATCCTGAGTATCTCAGAGGTATTTTCTTCATCAGGTTTTTCTAGTCATTGTGTTTGTAGTTAAATCCTGCAAGTTGCTCTGTAGAGGAGCAAATATAATGAATTTCTCTATATAACAAATATATACATTTCTTCTTGTGACATGCAATAGTAAAGATTGTTTTACTTATATACCAAAAGAAAGAGCATGCGTTCCACTTTTCTTGGGAGCATCACAGTCAGATCATAAGTCTTTCAACCCTAACATACCATCCAACAATATTTTCTTTTAGTGCAGGTTTAGCATCTTGTTCCCCTGGACATGTATGGGAACAAGCCAGCAAGATGGTCTGTGCACTCAGGTTCTTTTAATATGTACAGGTCCTGGTTTAGGATGTTGAGTGAGTCCCACAAGAACCTATTGGAGAGAATTCAAAAGGGAAACAAACCCATCCTTTATTAGAGCTCAGATTTGCAGCAGGATATGTCACAGAGCTGTTTGTGCTGCTCTGCTATTAAGTATTCTGTATGAATTGATGCATTTCCAAAAAAACTTCCATTTGAGTGACAGTTTTATATGTTATCTTTAAAGTCATGATGAAACAGTAATAACTTAATCAGGTCTAAACATATTTATGTTAGAGCTAAGTTAGAATGCCAGCGAACTATTCTTGTATTCTCTCCTTCCTTTCATGTTGTTGTGATATGCAGAATATTCAGACAAGGCTGTGCTACAAACAGTGTGTGGGAAGAGCTTTTGCATCAATAAAACGCTGGCATCTGTTACAGACAGAGCCTGTGCTTGCAGGCAGTACCTGTGGATGGCAAAAGGAGCAGTGAGGCAGCAGGGAAGGTGGAACTCCAGCTCACATAAAGGCACACAAGGTCTCCTGAGGGCAGGTGATGGAAACAAAGCTGGGTATCAAGCACAGCCCTGCAGGGATCCTCTAACAAGAGGGAAACTCGCAGACAAGCCTTTTCATTCTTATTCAGCTTTCCCTCATTGTTCTGAGTTCTCTCCTTTTATTTATCCTGTTTGATATTTGTTCAAAACCTTTTTTTTCTTGTGTTTCAAAGCCTTTCAGTCATGTCTGACAAGTTGTCTATGGGAGAAGATTCCAGGCAGATGCACCCCAAAGCAGTGCTTTGCTCCAGCCAGAGGCTGTGGTGGGGCTGCTCAAAAAGTCCACATTTCTAGTCTTTCTTCCTGAGTTTAGTGAATTATTGTAGAATGGGAGGAAAGCAGCAGCAGTACTCATTGATACTTAGTTCTTAAAGAAAATTTTGTCCGCACCACAACTACCTAAGTTATCAAAAAGAAAGTGCTCAATATTGCCTCAACTCTATGAGACTAATACCCTTGATAAAAAGCACAAAGAAGGTTATAAGAAATTTTTAGGAAACTTTCAAGTTTTCAGATGCTGCTTTCTTAGGCAGTGTGAGGAACAGGTGCATCTGGAGAAATGGGAGTTTTCACAATGACTTTAGACAATTTAGCCAGCTGAGACAAGCAGGGTGGGCATTTTCTGTTCGTTCTAATTACTTTCAGAATCAGGTGGAATATTTCTTTTTCTCTCCCCCTCTTGGTTTTACTTCTATTGCTATGGGGCAGAAAGAGAACAAGTTCTGTAATGTGTTTTACAGTGGAATGAACTGAAAATGTGTTTGGTTATTTTCTGTCCGTCACCATGAAAAGGAAAGATAAGGAGACTGGACTGTCATATCTCCTTTCAGATTTATAGGTTTTACATAGGAAATGGTGTGTTTAAATGAAAAATTCAAAACAACCCACAATTCTGAGGGAAGTCTTAGATCACAGCAGTGATTCAAAAATCTCTCTTACAGATTTACTCAACCATATGGGGTTTGTTATTAAGAAAATATTTTTAACTGTATTAGTAAAGCATGAAAAAAGGCCTTTTCAAAATTGCTTTACTTGATATTGTTCAAAAGATCTGCATACGTCCCTGTCCCATGCCTGCAGAGTGTGTAGCCTATCATACAGCTTTCTTAAATGGAGGAAAAGAATCCCAGCCCAAACTGGTTGTATCCGTTGTAGGAGTAAAAAGCTCTGTCCTAGAAATGCTACTTAAATTCCAGCTGGACTATAATTCTCTTTATACAAGGAGAGTTTGATTCTGTCTGTCCTAATAACATTATTGCTGTGCTTTGGGGACCAGTTAGGGTTTTGTTTAGCTTTGAAATTAATTTTTCAATAATACCAGTTGTATCAACAATAAAATGATGTAATTACCTGTTAGTCTCATTACAAGAATTGGGAAAACTAACACAGGAAAGTAAACAAAGAGGAAGATAGGGACCAAGTGAGGTCAAATCAAGCCACGAGAGAAGACTCAAGGGAAACTCCTTTATTTCTTAGGTGACACAGATACATGGCTGTGCCTGTTTTCCTTCCTATCCATCTCTAACAAGTTGTTTTTTGGACTTCATAGAAAAAATGTGATAAATAATTGGCTTCAGGCAATTTGATTTGGGTAATTTTGGTGCCACCCCGTCACCTAGACAGCTGACAGACGCACAGCCAGGCTGTGTGGCTGGAAGGGTCCTGGATTAGCTTTGTGGTAGGTTGCACCTCCTTCTATGGAAACCCCAGGGAAAAAAGAGTCACTTTTGAATAAAGATCATACAAATGAAATTATCACAGCAAAATTTCACAACTCTAAAATATTAAAAGCCAGAATTGAAGCAAAATGAAGGCAGTGATGAGGAACATCTTTATTTTATGATTATCCATTACACTCGAACATTGTTTACTTGAACACTGAATTCACACAGCCCTTTACTTCAAAGTAATTATTCATCAAAATGGTTAATTGGTTAATTGAGATCAGTGTAACCTGCACGTTCCTGAGTAGTTATTTGTTTTAGTTAAACCTGTCTATGCTTGTTAAATCCATTCACTTGAGTTGTAAAGTTTGAGACACTGTTACCAATATATTGAAGATCCTAAGTCCAACTGTCTACCTACCACCACCATCACCTTTCTCACCGTTAAACCATGCCCTCAAGTGCCATATCCACATGTTTTTTGAACACTTCCAGGGTTGGTGACTTCTAGCAGCAGTCAAGCTTATTGGTGACATGAAATAGGATTTTTTTTTCCCGAGAAATCTTGAGATTTCATTGTGGAGACCTACTAGAAGAACCTGTGTTCCAATGTTTGTGAAAAGCTTTGAGAAGGCCAGTTTTGTTTCCTTACATCTTTTAGTTAAAAGTTGAGGTAAAGGTAGGAAAAAACCCACCCCAAACCTAGATCCTCTTGTCACGTGACACAATAATTTCTAGTTTCCTAAACATTTCCCCTGCTCTATGTACAGCAGCAAAGGCAGCAGGGATGGAGGAGGGTGGACCAGGCATGAGTTTGTTGCGGTTGTTGGCATCGGTGCTTGGACATACTCTGCTTTGTTGCTCTGATTTCTTTTTCTCCCATTCAGTTATCAAGCTCCATTGCAGCTTTCTTTACCTCCATAACCTTTTGATATGCTCAGCAGTGAGGGAACTACTCGTTAACTTTAGGAGTCACTTTAAGATTAAAAAGCCAGCGCTTCTGTGAAACGTGTTTTATGAAAATGCCTTTTTTTATCTTCATGCGTAAAATCGTAGCTAGACAGAGCCAATGTTATATATTAGGCCTGTTAGATTAAAAAAGCAACAGTTTTAAGCAGTGCCAGTTGGCTTTCTCCAGCTGTGCTAGTCTGTGTGGAACAATTCTTACTCTCCTTGCAGCTTGGCTTCTTGGTAGCCTTCGGTCACCACAGCTGCAGGAAGACTTGACTGTAAAATTGAAGGCTCTAGTCACAGCATTTTGCTGACCCACTTAGAAATATCTTTCATTTCACCTAATGTCAGACAGTAGGGTTTTTTTTTCCTGAAAATTTTGTTGGTATCTCAGTTCCAGTGAGGATTTGTGAATAACTGGTGGTGAGGTTGGTGTGCCCTCTCCCTTTGCTCCTGTTGTTAGGCACTTTATTCACAGGAGTAATTATGTTGGTTTTAATAAAACTTCCTATATAATTGGGGTTTTCATCACCATATTGATGACACAGACCAAGAGTGTTTTAAAGGACTATGTTCTACTGAAAGCTGGCATGTGTAATATTTTACCCAACAAAATGGAATCCCATTCTTTGTGGTAATGAACTCTGTGTTTGAGAAATGCTTATTTATAAATTGTGTGTGTCTGTGTATATGAGAATATACTTTTCTGAGAATATATCGAGGGGCTACGCTGCACTTGAGCTGGATGTTACTCATTCATTAATGGATTGCACTGATTGTAATGCTGAGAGCTGCATAGCTGCACCAACAAATGATTGGGGATTGGGGATATTTTAATGTGTTTACAGCCCTGTCAAACCACTCTGGAATAAGGAATATATGCGTTCATTTTTTGGGAGAGGATTTTCCTTTGCAATCAGTGCTCCTTATTAAATACAATTCTGTCACTGTAAAGAAAGAAAAATTAAGCAAACTTACAAAAACTTATAGATTTAAGGCATCTAAGAATTGCCTCTTTTAATCTTAAAGCATTGCATATTGCATGGGTTTTAGTGTTGTGTGAGTTTACTCCTGTTTCCTCTTTTTATACTTTCTGCTCTAGATAACAGTCCTGGATGAGACATGGACAGTGTTCCGGAGGTACAGTCGCTTTCGAGAGATGCATAAAACTTTGAAACTGAAGTACCCAGAGGTAAGTTTGGGTAAAAAATTCTTTTACAGAAAAGGGTGGAGACTTGAAAAAAAGTGCTTTGAAATATGTTTACTCAAAAAGAGAGGTGATTTGAGATTTCCAGCACGGCTCCACCAAGGCAATTTCCGCCTGACCAACCTAGTGACCTTCTATGGTGAAGTGACTGTATCAGTGGACAAGGGAAGAGATTATGGATGGGTGTCATCTCTTTTGATCTGTAAGGCCTTTGACATGGTCCCCACAACATCCTTTTCTCTAAATAGGAGAGAGATGGATTTGATGGGTGAACTGTTTCGTGGATGAGCAGTTGCTTGGATGGTCACATCGCAAGGGTGGTGGTCAGTGGCTCAGCATCTGTACAGAGATCAGTGGCAAATGATGACCCTCAGGTGTTGGGACCCGTGCTGTTAAATATCTGCTGGAGCACCTCTGCTCTGGAGGCAGGCTGAGAGAGCTGGGACTCTTCAGCCTGGAGAAGAGAAGGCTTTGGGGAGACCTAATAGCAGCCTTTCAGTACTTGAATGGGGCTCCTGATAAAAGATGGGGCCAGACTTTGCAGCAGGGCTGTTGCAATGGTTTTAAACTGAAGAAGGTAGATTCGGAGTACATAGAAGGAAGAAATCCTTTGCAAAGAGGGTGGTGAAACACTGGTACAAGTCACCCACGGGGTTGGTGGAAGACCTGTGCCTGGGAAGCATTCAAGGTCAGGCTGGATTGGACTCTGAGCAACCTGGTCACGTCAAAGATACCCCTGTCACTGTAGGGGGGTTGGTCTAGATGGCCTTTAAAAGTCCCTTCCAACCCCAACCATTCAGTGATTCTATGATTCCTCTCTGACTTAATGCTTCCAGTAAGACTGACAAGCCGTTCAGCAGTTTCAGGCTCCAAGGCTGCTCGATACAGGATGGATGTTGCAGTGAAACTGTGACTCCGAGTGTTGCCTCTGGCCATTAATTCCCTTTACTGCTGACTGGCGTCATTCCCTGGAGGTTGCAGTTTTGTTCATTGCAAGGTACTTGCAGTCAGATCATGTCATCCTGACAACTTCTCATTTAAAAGAAGAGCGTCGCTCCACAGATACCCTTTTGTAATAGTGGCTTCCAGGTTTCTGCAAAATGAAAAATTGATCTTTCTGACCACCTCGGAGACTCTGGGCATTCAGGATGAGGAGCTGTGCCTGACAGAGCTTTAGTTCACTGGAGTGAGCATTTGTAGAATTACACTTCTCAGTTTCCACATCTAACTTTTAATTATTAACATTTTGCTTCCTTTCTACTTGTTCCCTTGGATATTAGAAGAAATAAATCATTGAAGCAGTGAAAGTGATCCTGATTTGAGAGTTAGCACAAGTAAAGAAGCCTGGGCCATATCTGCATGGGCAGTATATTAAAAACCAGGAATATGCTGAAGAAAGAGAGACATGCAATAGTGTGCAAATGCTTTCTTGGTCTTCATTAACATATGCTTTAAGCTAAAAATGAATTGAGGATGGAGCAATGTTGAGTCTGAGTCTTAAGATTATTTCCATTCCAAAACAGTATGAAAACCAGAAGTGGAAACTACTGGGCACCAAATATCTAAGGAAAATAGTTTTGGGGGTTTTTTTCTTAAGAAAGAAAAAAAGAGACAGAAACGAAAAAGGAAATTAGGTCATCTTTTTTGATTGACAGAAAATTTTTAAGGTAAAATTGAGTTTTGAATGGGAAATTGAAATATTCTCTTTCCACAAATGCTTTTGAAAACATTACTTGTGAACATCAGTATCGTACTTTTTATTCGAATGAACTCCCATTTCCTCTTGGATGTTGGAGTTACAGTCTGTCAACAGGAATATCCTAATTGCATCTAACTCTTGAGCAAACAGCCAGGCAGGCATCCAGTTGACATGGAAAAAGGCCTTTTGAATCCCTCTGCAACCTGATTTTCCCCATTTAGGAAAGTGTGTTTGAGTAGTCTTCTTCAGAGTCTGTTATCAGTCCTCACGATACATTGAAGAACAATTAAATTTGGCTTTTACAGTTGTGTCAGAGGGAGATCAGGTTCTTCCTTGTGTGTAGTAATTGGATTCAGGAGGAATCTGATGTTCTTAAAGCCACTGTTAAAATGTCCCGCGTGCTGCACCTATTTGAACCAAGCATTTGTGACTGACGGTACAAATGTGGGCTTTTGTTGGTGTTACAGGAGGGAGTGGTTGGACTTTTTTTTGTTTGGTATTTATTTGTTTGCTTTGAAGAACTGTGGGAACATGAGTGGTATTATTAGGTCAAAATGATGAAGTCCAGCATCCAAGAGTGTACAACTGAGAAAGTATTCCCAGCCTAGAGCACAGGTACACAGTCTTCCTCATCTTGGAGTCTTCCCAGCTGAAGTTGGTTTTGTTGTCATTAATAGCTCAGAGTTAATACTTTCTCTGTGGATTTTATCTATATGTTCCATCCTCTATACCACTCACTTCATAGGGATCTTATAGAGGCAAATTTTTGCCTTTTCTTTTTTAGCCTTTTCTCTCTGTGGTTTTGCTTGCAAGGTCAATATATTCACTAGTTTAATGTCCCACTTTGTTCCTTATTGACACTTCTGCGTTGCCAGAAGTCTGTGTCTTAGGTAAACTTCCTGAGGTTCACATCTAGTATGTTAAAGGAGTTAGTGGTTTAGTTATGCCCTTGAATCTATGTCTAACTTCCATGTAGGAAACACATTCTGGTACGTTTTATTAAGCTATCTGTTTCCTTCTCAACAATTTTTGTAAGTCAGGGCAAATACCAAGTCTTACCAGGTTGCCAATAGTATCTTTTTCCAGCCTTGATTGAGCCTCCACTTCACAAAACCTTCACTAAATTATCAGAGAGTTTCAAGTGCCTTATCTTTGCTGAGTACCCAGAATGCTAAAGATCAGGAGAAGCAAGATAAGCATCTGATCATGTCAGCTACTGCTTTTAGATAGGTACTGTCACTTCAGTCCCTGTTTTGGAAAGCCTTGCAGCACTGATGATGTCTTCTGTGTTTTACATGGTACAGACTGTTGTGTTGTGTCCACTCCTGCTTTGAGGCTCAGGGCACCACAAGGGAATGAATGGCAGCTTTGTGGGCAGAAGTAAACTAGGCATTACGCAGTGAGTTTCTTCTACTCATCAGCATTTCTACAAATTACGATGTCCTTGTTTATCAGAGGGGAAGAGCATGTTGTGATGGATGAAACATGGAATAGGGTGTGCTGCAGTGAAGATCTGGCATTTGTTTTCTTTGAAGGAATTTCATTATCAATGTTACATATGTGAATGATCGATGGCTTTCCATATTTTTACCTTTATTTAAAATAGCCTTAATTTATGGTAATTTTGGAGTAGTTTTGCTATGTGAGTAGGAGTTCAGTTTGTTTGGTAAATGGAAACTCATCTCTCTGCTCCTGCTCATCTGTCATTGACCTAATTTGGGATTCATCATGATGCTAAAATGTATTTTAATACCAAACTTGGCAGAGTTGTGTCTTTAGTTACTGTGTGTTACTCCAAAGCAACTTGATCCTTAAAAGGATGTTTTCAGAATCCATCAGAGTTGAGTTTTATTTTGCACAGTTCACCTTCCCACTCTAAATTAATATTTATAATGAACAGCAAAAATACTGTGAACGTGTTTAATGTATGAGTGTCCTGCTTTTAGAAGTGAACTTTACAGCTCATTAGTTGCTCAGCTCTGAGTTACTACATCAGTATTTTAATAATTTGCTGATCTTGCATTTCGTGTTGCTGCCACTAAATTCCCAAAGGGATGTATTGGCAAACTGATTTATTAGGAAGTTTGAAAAAAAAAAAGTATCTCTTTCAAAAGCAGAAACTATCTAATGTCTTCCAGTCTTACAACATATGTATTATATACCTATGCATTTCTTCTAATGTAATTAAGTGGCTGCTGACAACTGCATATCTAACTAAAATGTGTCATATGCAAATTTTGCAAGAGTGAAGAAGCTGCAGAAGGGTGAGATTGTGCCAGTAGCAGATAAGGATCAAGCATTTAACAGTGCCTTGGTTTTTTTAGGTCTGCGTGATTGTCATTTGCCCAGCTTCAGCTTTCTTATGCTGCTAGATTGTTAATGACTGTTTTATTAGTTTGGGAATTTTAAATAAGCCCATACTTGGCTTTCAGATGCAGTAATCTCTCTAATGAATATACTTGTTGTTTGTTAGTAGTTAGAAATGGGAAAAGATGGGCTCTTCATAATACAGAAGTGAGACCTTCCATAGTAAGATTCTCCTGATTTTCCCTCCTCCTTCATCTTTTTGTATGGTTCTTCTTATGGTTTTTCCGAATGGTTTTGAAATACTACCAGAGTGTTGGTTTCTGCAGAAAACCTTCCCTTCCTGATCCACATCTTGCTGTGAGGGAAAACTCTCCGAACACTTTCTTGTCTCTTCCCTCTTTCAAAGGAGAGCAGAGAAACAGTTTCTATTTGTCTTTCCCTACCCAAATCCAAAGGTTTATGAAGTCCCTCCTTCCTGTGGGAGCCCTTAATTCCCACTTGTATCGGGGTGTCTAAGCCAGGTTTTGTGGGGCTTTCACTGTAGGCTCTGCTTATGGAGTTTCCTGTCAGTCTTCTTGAAACCTCTTCCCATGTGCTTAAAAATCTCTATGTTGTGTTAAGGGAAGCACCTACTGTTGAGGCATTTTTATTGCTAATACTGATTCTTGACTTAAAATACTAGAAAATCCCTGGAGAGCTGCCAAGGAGGAGCTATTGCAGTTATAGATTAATTCCTGGAGATAAGAACATCGCTGCGTAGATTTCAGGAGTGCCAAAGCTATTGACTTTTAGCTTGTTTAACAGAATGTAATAATTTGTGTGTCTGGATTTGATGTATGGAGGTCTGTATATATTTGTGTCTTTCACAGTCTAAGGCACAAAAGGACTGTTTATAATTTTCAAAGAATTTTGGGGTCATAACTGCACCAGCTTCTTTCGCTGGGCTGGTTTTTGTCATCTTGCATAACTGACTGGTTACATAACTGACTGGTTGCACGATATCCATATCTGAAAGAGCAGGAAAGCCTCTGGAAGCCTGAACAGTGAAGCTGAAGTTATTTCATGATCTGTCTCTGTCCCCACCTGGTATTCCCACCATGGAAAAGAGTGTGCAGGATTATTGCAGTAACACAGGAATATCGTGACTCTCAGTGCTCTTCAGGTACATTAAATATTAGACGGTAAAAATTGTATTTCAGAACTGTTAGGAAAAAGTGCTGTCCAGTTTTCTTTTTTTAGTGTGGTGTTCTGGAGAAAGGGCTCTCAACAGTAGCATCCATGAGAGTTACATAAATTCCTTTTTTTTAATTCTCAGAAGAATATTCACTGCTTATCAGAGGTCTCTCTGTTTGACAGAGGATCATTCTGTTGTAATGAACTCGAGGCTTTTGTCGGTTGGAGGAGTTAACAGGCTGCTCTTTGCTTTGCATACCTGTAAGAATTGTGTGGAACTCAAAGAGCAGAAAATACATTTCAGGTTTGGCAGAAATAGGAAGGGAATGTTTTCGAAAATATATGGAAATCAAAACATTTGTTGCAAGATTGTTTTAAAAATATTTTGAATTTTCCAGGACTCAAAAGTAGTCTGTCCATTGTTTATTTGAAGTATTTTTGCATCTCTGTGAAAAAAAGATGAGAAATGCTTGGGATCTCAGTAGAGCCAGTTCCTGTTTCATCCATCCATCCTGCCCACAACCACCCAAAACATAACATGCATGTCTGCTATTAAAATAGAGAGGACACCAGTTTTGTAATCCTTTCTTAAGGGTTTTGGGGTTTTTTTGACTCTTTTTTTATTGCTACTTAATGTTTAGGAGTAATTCAGCTTTGTAATGATGAATGAAAAGTGCTGGCTCAGATTATGATGAGGGGATGAATTTGAGGTAAAGTCATCAATTTTAGGAGAACATCCTTTGATTCTGGGATGAGATTCTCTCCAGGATCACTGACAGAGAAATACAATTTTTGACTACATTTCAAGACATGGTTGGTGGGAGTTTGGAGATTTTTAATCTTCCCCCCCCTCCGATAGTCTCAATTGGGCAATTTCTGTCTCTTTGTGTAATTATTAAATTATTTTTTTTAAGCCTTGCCAGAGATGCAGAGTTCTCCCCCCCAAGGAAGAATACAAACAGAAATTAAAGCAGGGGCAGAGCAGTAAGGCAGCAGGCTTGTGCACAGCACTTGGGGCAGTGTTTGGGCTGGGCTTGGGATGCTGGCAGTCTGACTGCTCCCATTCTGGTTTGTAACTCTGCAGCTGTAGAGTTTCATTAAATATAAAATTTATGTTAATCTCTTGGGAATGCTTTGAAACGAAAAAGAGTGAGGAAGCAATAACGTTGAGGTACTTGGCTCTCAGGGCTGGCAAGCCAGTTGCCATGTAACTAGTGAGCTGCTGGAGCTTAGGAGCTAATTTGGCAGCAGAAATCAGAAGCTTGTTGCATCAGAGCTGGCTGGCCCAAAGCTCTGCTGGTTTTGCTCTTGGATTTTCTCATTTACTGGCATTAGTAACCGTGTATTTAACTAGAAGATAAGATGTACGTAGTAGACTCGCATTGATTGCAACATTCTGGACGTGTGTCTGCATCTAGCGTGCAGTTGTAAAAAGCAGAAAGAACTAGAGCTGTAACTAAACATTGGTAAGACAGTATTTAAAATTGTTTTGTTCTGAAACCTGCAGTGTTTATGCCAAAGCTTTGATCCTGTGGTGACTGAAGCCCAAATCTGTTCACGAATTTATTTCTTGTTGCTATTGTTGTTTAGAAACCCTTGTGACCAAGAAGTAATTTAAAATCATGGGTTACATGTGCTGGAGAGGGCAGGGTGTATCGTATCATAATGAACATGATGGTACAAATCTTCCTATAAGTGATATTATCTTAGACAGCTAAGGTTTGTTTGCATATGGATTCCCAATTCAGATTATTTCAAGGGCCCCCATGACCCTTATATTGTCTATAATAATATTTTAAGGTTTGTTTCTTTGTTTGAAAATTTGATCCAGTGAATTAATAAAATCATTGATGTGTTCTGGCTGAACTGGAATGATGTTTCTGGATATCTGGATATGAACTAGGAAATCTGGATTGTTTTTTATTTTTCCCAATAATCAGTACTATGTACTGTAGTTTTGGTTTTATACAATGGAAAACTGTAATAGGAGTCACAAATTTAATATTACAACCATAGGACAAACAAGAAGAATGTATAAACACTCTGAAAGCCTTTTTTTTTCTGGAAACTGTGTATTAGGGCACAGATGAAAATGAAAATGATGTGCTTGTAAATAGCAAAATCCATGCTGTGTATTAAAATAACTCTGGCAGAATTATATAGAAAAGTGTTTAGAAAATCGTTTTTGAAATATGAATCCTAAACTAATGACTGACCTTAATTTTTGCTTTCTAGCCTGGAACTTTGCTGGCTGGGTAATACATCTTCCCATAAATATTGAGGGAAAAATAAAGTAGTAAGTTTTAGAACACCTATCTGTGTGTAAACCTTATAAGACCATTATACAAGCATGTGATTATAGCCTTCAGCTTTATTCAGTGCAAATTACAGTAATTATGGTATAGTTATTTTTAACATTCATATTCTTGTCACCTATAACAGCCAGGAAATGCATACACAGGAAGCGTATTTTGTCACACACACGTTTCCAGCTCCCGTTCCTAATTATATTATGTTCAGAACATTCCAAAAGCCTGCAGGTTTATATATGTAATACTTCCATATCCGCTCTAGTTTGCCACAGATGGGACTGAAGTGGTGGATCCTTAAATGCTTCATGTGGCCTTGCGGAAATTTTGAAAAGAAATTTTTGGATTTTGCTCAGTACCTCAGTCTACAACTGAGCAGGAGGATTCGTTCCCATAAGGAAAGTGTGGAAAACATCACTGCTAATCATATCACGTAGTTCAGTGCAAGTTTGATTACAGGGAAATGTATGTATTCCGTGAGGTCCCTCTGAATTCAGAGTTGCTAACCAGGACTGGAGCATCTGAGACTCAGCAACCCCCCCAGCATATTTGCTTCCAGCATAATACCCAATTCCCAATCTGTTTCTAGGGGGGAAATGAATTCAGGGTGTGAATTTCGTGTCACAAAACTGAATCTGAATGTGGAAGTGCCTTGGGAAAGGCTGGCTTTGGGATTAATTTGTGATTGTTGTTGCTTTGGGTGCTAGATTTGGGCAGCAAACTTTTCTTGGCTTGGCATGGGTAACTCTGCAGAAATACAACTTCTCTCTCTCTCCTCCTTGTCTTTCCTTTCCTCCCTCCTGGGTTTGGGTTGTTGATGAGACCTGCTCTGTTTTGGTCTGTCCTGGGCAGCGCATGAAACCTGTGAGTTTCCAGAGGGTTCTCTGGGAGAATAGCAGTAACTTTATAGGTCTTCTGATAGATTCAGAGTGAGACAAGATTAATCAGCAGGCTGGTATCAGATGCCAGGTTTCATTGCTTGTGCTGTGCAAAAGTCTTGTGTATTAGTAACATAGAAAGGGGAAAAAAGCATTTGGACGGGGGTGAGTCCTTCATCTCATAATTTACAAACCATTTGACAGAATAATTGCTTTGATTATTGGATAATTTGATTTTCAAGGCTCTGCTCAATTATCTAGTGAATTTGCATGATATCAAAATATTCATGTTGTTTTATCAGTAAAACAGTTTCGGGTGGATAACTGCTCTCTGTGAGAGAGGAATTTCTCTGAGAAGAACAATTTCTTGACAAAGTAGCTGGAGGGTTAGGTATGTTCAGTCATTTCTTAGCTCCTCCTGACTGTCTGTCATCTTGGGGAATGCCTAAGGCTGCAGCCCCGTGTCTCTGATTTTCTTCCTGCCTAGTGAAAAGCAGAGAGGAGGATTGGAGCTTTTTGTGTTTCCTTTTTTTAAAGATTGCCTTCCTTCAGAGAACTTTGACACATGTTCCATTAATCATTAGCTATTATTTGGCAGTCTCACTGTCTTCCAAGGGTTTGGGGAAGAACAGCTTGTTCTTCTGTGTGCTGGTCAGAAATATGCTGCTGGATTAAGTACACTTGTCAAGTAGAATCCTTTCAGTTGATTTAGGATATGGTGACCCAGCTCTAATGCTAGTTTTTTGTGAGAATGCCCAGGTAAATTTTGAACAAAACCCTTAGATCGTAGAAAAACCTGTCTGGCTCCAACTGTGCTGCCTGTTGTGTTTTTTCCTGACACACTTAGATGGTATTACTGACAAAACTGCACATGTGAATCTGCCCAAGCAGGGGGTTGGAACAAGACGATCTCTAAAGTCCATTCCAACCCAACCCATTCTATGATTCTAAAAGCAACCTTATGGTTTGAATTGTTATAATCTACCAGAGATATTTTTTGTCCAAGGGTCTTTTATAAATATTAGTTTATCATGTTCCAGCTGATGCTATTTCAGACCTGATATGGCGCAAATAGTGTTGGGTTTCTTGATGAAAAAATAAGTTGACTTTGGAAGAAAGGAAGAAACCAAATTTCTCAGGCCTGTCCAGCTGATAGTCCAGTTTCTAAATGAGTTTCTAAAAGCAGCCTTGTATTTACAATGAGATCTTCTTGTAAGGCTCTCAGGATATTTTCTTGACTGCTGCAATGTCAATATGTTTTTAAAAATATTGTGGAAAGGTCTTTTACCATCTCTCTCTGCCACATACAACATAAGGAAGGCTCCATCTTACAAGAGAGAATTGTCTATCCCTCTAAAGAGCCTAAAGCAAGAAAGCCCAAGCCATAAAATTTATTATCCCTGCATGACAAAAATCAATAAAATACAATCTCTTGTGGTTTAATATGAAAATAAACGTAAAGAAGCAGTGGTTCTCAGGAAAAATATTGAGCTGCAGGTGTAGGACTGAAGACATCAAGAGAAGACTGAAAGCAGAGGATGTTGTCCCATTTACTGTAGGACATATTTCAGAACCAAAGCCAGGAATCATAGTTTTGGAGGGCAAGCTGTCTGGCCATGTCTGAAAATCAAAATTTAATATGGGAGTGTTGGTGGTGAGAGTGAGATGAAAAAGCACATTTCTCATGGGTGCCAAACTTTGGGACACTATGTTAGAGCATCCAATTAATTAATGGTTATCTATAAGTGGTTAAAATGCTGTGAATAATACAACGAATTAAATAATAAAAAGAATTAAAGGTACAGTTTTGTTTGGCCAATTTCCTCTCTGTTGAATTCATTACATTTTCTGTTGTATTTTGCCCTAGGTACTGCAGGGTATTAATGATGTTTAATGGTTTGTGTCGTGCAGTGCAGGCCCTCTGAGGCTGTTTGAGTGTACACTCTGCGTTTTCCATGAAATACTTTGAATTTCTTTCAAACTCCTTCTGAGCACTGCATGTCCTACTCTTGTTATGTCCTTTATGGGAAAAATTGCAGCAGAGCTTTAGCAGTATTTTAAAGCCTTAAATTACTCATTGTATGTTCAAATCTAACTCTGATTTTATTTTTAAATTGGGGAATAAATAAGGATACCTTTACTTTTAAGCTCAGTTCAGTTTTTTGACAGTACCACTATTGTAAAGTAATTGCAAATTACTGTATTGCAGGGTTTTATTCACATAAGTAGAGTAGCATAATTTCCATTCTGATTGTACCTGAAGGGTCTTATGTGCTATAACTCATTGTAAAGATGCTGTAAAAAAAAATAAAAATTAATATTGTCTTTTAGCTTTCTCCTGCTTTCCTGGGTTACTGAAACTTGGTGTAGGTGGAGCAGCATCACTTGTACACAGACTCAGTGAAGTAGTGCTTGTTCGGGACAGACATTATAACCTTCTGGAAGGCATCTGATGGACAGGAATGGTGAAATTACTGACATATAGTCCAAACCCAAATCCTTGCAATAGTAAAACACATTCCTGTTCTCTCCCCTGGCCTCAGTAATGATGTTGACTTCAATACCATGACATTTTCATGGAGTGTGTCTTCAAGATTTCTCTGTGTATGTGGTGTATTCACAGGTCTTGCTTTTGAAGTGTTTATCTTCAAGTGCTTGATCACGAAATTTTATTATCCTTGGAAACCAAGACCTATTCTCACCCACCACCCTGACTCTGGGATCTCAAGAGCAGTACTAAAGAGGGTATTGCTCATGGAACTGATAGGAACAGTGGTATTTCTATCCCCGTAGTTGCTTTTTCTGCCCTGAACTTTCAAAATCGTTTGCCAGGCAAGCTCCTGAAAAGGCATCTTTTAAGTTTATTACATTTAATTAGTTATCTGTCATTTTAAGCTTTACTGACAACAGTAATTGTGGAAGGAAAATCCCAGATTTGTATAAAGCTTACAGATACTTTTTAATTCTGTGATAAAGCAGCTTGTTCTAAAGTCTGTAAGACTAGACATAAGTGAAAATTTATGTATAACCTATGTGACTATCAATTACTTTCGGAGGGGGGACTGAGTAGTTCTTTTTAAGCTTCCCACTGCCTTTTCTGTGGTTTTATCATTTTAAGTGACGCAAAAGGCTGCCTGACTTCTCCTTGTAATCAGTCCAGTTTGTTGGGAGAGTTACCACTTTATATCTTATAACAAATCACACTTAGGGGCGTCCTGCATGTTTGTTTGCAGGTGTATTTCTCTGTGACAGCTGTTCTTTAAGACCCTGAGATGTGCCATTAATTTTGAGTAGTCAGAGAGGCATCCGTCTAGTCAGCAGTAGAAATTATTGCTGCTCGTTGATGAGTTTTCATTATTAGCATTTCTCAAAGGCAAGGGTGACTGAAATTTATGGCATCAGTCGGCCACACGAGACGGGGCTGTTTCAGAGACGCTGCCAGATGGCACCGAGATGAGCTCGTGTGCAGCAAGCACATCTTTTTAGGAAGAGCTGTTAAAACTGCTGTGGTGAATCCTCCTCTCCGAACCTCTTTCTATTGCTTAAGTCAAATGGGGTTGTGGCTTCTCAGCTGCAGCCAAAGTGGCCCCAGAGCCACCGAGGCGTCGACAGGAGCAGGGCAAGGCAGCCACAGCGAAGCCACCTTGGGCTGTTGCAGGGACTGCCTTGACCTTGCTAGAAATCCCAGCGGGAAGATAATGAATCAAAGCCCAAATCATTTTTGAAAGGTAAGTAAACCCTGCAGAGAGCTCCAGAAAATGGCTTTTTTTACCTTCTTTTTGAGAAGTGGGGCTTGAGTCACACCTTGATGAAGATTGATTAACATGTTGAGCTTTGAAGACACGACCTTGCAAACCCAGCAGTTGTTGCCATTTCTTTAAAGAACTATCCAAGCACCATGACCTGAGACTACATGAAAGAAAAAATTAATGTTTAGTTGGCAAAATCATGACCTAAAAGTGTAGAGAGTATGTGTTAAACTTGTCCATAGACCCTCTAGGTCAGCACATAGCCTTGTCTTAGACCGTGGTCTGCCATGTGATACTGATGACTTTCCACGAGACAATTCTGTCCTGAGGCAAGGGATGGATGATCAAGGGAGCAAAATCAAGATTGCAAGGACATGGTGTGTTAACATTTTTTCATGCTTTTTTTCTAAGCACAATCTACAACTCATATTTAATTATTTTTCTTTAGTTTTGACTGGTTTACCTGTAAGGTAATTATATCCTTTGGTTGGTGTATACTGTTTCTGCACCATCTTATTCTGCCTTTCTACAGCCCACGTAGGAAACTTAAAATATTTTCTTTGCCATTTGGGCCAGTTTTTGTCTCTCTTTCCTTGGCTGATAATCGTGGAACTATGCAGGTAGCAATTTCTATGCAGAAAGATGCCTTGGCTATATTAGTTCCTGATTTTTATAAAAGAGATGAAAATCCCCAAAGTGCATAATTTTAGAGAATTGTGCAAGGTTTGTGTGAAGTTTGTTACATCCTATTGGTCATTTTTATAGTTAGTCTGTATTTAAATGCTATTGGACTGCTTATAATGGAAAAAACAATGAAGTAATTTGTCAAATATTGACCATTGTTTATGGCTCTATTTTGTTATGCTGTTATTCTGAGTAGTGTAGAAATTGCTGTAAGGAAAAGAAAAACACTCCTGTAATGTAAGGTAACCTTTTTGGCTGCAGTTAATATGATTTTTCTCAGTATCAGGAGGCAGACTAAATGGACTTAAAATGACACAATAAACCCCAGCTTCCACATTTCACCATCGCTCCAAAAATGCAGATTAAGTCTAGGTCGGCTTGCTGGTTTAAAGGAGGGACTTGGATGTAAGAACTCTCAAAGCTTTTTGATTATTACAGGTGATTGTTTGATGGCAGGTGGGCACTATTCAAGGACAGTGAGAAATATTGGTGTCTAATCCTTTTTGCCCATTTTGCATCTTCAGAGGGAGGTCTCAGGGTGGTTCAGAGGAGCTGAATTTCTTCTTTTGTGTTTTTGTCCCTCTGCAGAGGCAGATGGAGTCAAGATGTTCTTTGGAGAAGCAATTACACCTGTCATAAGGCAAAAGATCTTAAAAGTTCAAAGAGAATTTACCCAAAATTAGAGACAGTGGAGCTGTGAGAGCTTGTGCATCCTGAGAAGATGTTCATTTGTTGGTGAATACAGAGATGATGGTGTGGGGGGGTTAGTCACAGCACCCTGCCTTTGAGGGGCCTTGCAACAGAACTGCATGTGTTTATTTATGGGAGGAGATGTAAGTTCTTGGCATGTCTTAGTGCCCATATTGCAGCGGAATGATATAGAGAAGGTACCTATGTATTTATGAGTGATGTTCCCGAGAGATAAGTAGGAAAAAGGCAAGGAACTGTAGCCAGTCTGAGTACAGTGACAGTGGGGAAGTTGCAGAATTGCTTGCCTGGCTGGTTAACTCCAGAAAGGTCTCCAGTCAGTGCACTCAGGCCTCAGTGGGATGTTTTGTGGAAGAGATAAAGTAGACCTGGCTCACCAGGCTGCTGGCACAAAGGGCCAGGCAAAAAGCAACGTGCAAACCAGGAGTTGCCCTGCCAGCCAGAAATGCAAAAGTTAAACCAGTTCTGTGGCCAGGTGAATCTTTGGCACAGAGCAGAAAGGATGGACTGCAGTGGGTTCCACACATGGGGCAAAACAGACTCCTCTTTGAGAAAGGGCTGTGCTGTAAAGGGACTGGAAACCAAGCTCTGGTGTAATTTGTATTCAGGAAATACCAGGGGTTGGGGGAAATCCAAAAACCCCCAAAGAAACAAAACTCCTGTACACCAGTGCAATATGGTCTCTCTTCCATTTGCCAGAAGGGAGATATTTGCTGACTGATTTATTTAGGATTTTTTCAGAGTAGGTTCCCACAAGGAGGGTGGGAGATGCTGGTTCCCCTGTGCGTGTTTGAGTGAGAGCCAGGCACTGGTGCCTGTTGAAGCAGCAAGGAGAGACAACAACTGTAATCCGGGAGCTCCGGTGGAGGAGCTGGGAGACAGCAGGGATGAGCCTGGAGCAGCTCCTCAGGTCTCCAAAACACTGCAGAGACCTTGGGAGCAGAGTTTGCTTCCCTCAAAGACACTGAAGGACTGGCCGTGTTGGGCTGGTCTCAGACACCCCCTCTGCAGGGACCATGAGTGTGGGAGGAAGGTTGCTTACATCCTTTTTCCCATTCTGTTCCCTGGTCACTTGAGTTTTCCTTGTGTTAGGAGGTTAATTATCCTTGTTTGTTTGTTATAATAAATTGTGACTTTTGTTGCTGCTTAAAAGCTGTTCAGCCTTCTCCAGGGAGCTCACTCCATTAGAAGGCTGACATGGGTCCACCTCGAAGCTTTGGCTGATCCTTGGTTGCTTGGATAAGTTGCCTCTGAGAATATCAAATCCCTTTCCCCTTCTGGCAGATAGTAGGGAGAATGGCAAATGGCCCAGTGGAGTAAGAAAAAGAATTAGGTAGGTCATGTGGGAATGGGGGGAAGCACAGCGTTGAAAGAGAGACAAGTTGGGAAGCTGGGAAGTGTGGGAAGAACATGTTGGAAGAGATGGAAAAAGCAAGGAGAGAATATTCGAAATGGAAGAAGAAAAGTAGGTGACAAACTGAATATCCAGAAAATAATCCCCATGATATTCCCTGTCCTTGATTAGTTGATAATGGAAAATTGTGGCTCTAATCTTTCTGTCCTCTGAGGGCATCACTTACCTGTAGCATACATTTGCGGGGAGTAGGTGATGGAGGACTGTGTCACTATTTTTTTTTAAAGGAGAATAAGTTTAGAGTTTTCCTCACTCAACTTTAAATAGTTTGAGCTACATCAACTGAAAATATGACTTAAGTGTTTTTATAAGTTATTTTGTTGGTTTCTTTTTTTGTGGATAGTATATGTTCAAGTTACTTATCTGTGATCCTCATTTTATTTTATTTTTTTTCAGAATTTGTAAAGTAGCCTTTAATCTGTTAGTTAAGTTTTAACCTTTTACCTTTGCTTAATGTTCTCTTACGAAATTTTGTGGGAAAGGTGGTTTGTTTCAGCCAAAATACAAGTAAAAATATAGAAGTTAAGCTTTTCTCTTTTTTTCACCTTGTTGTCAAATCCCTAAATGCTCAATGCAAGTTCTTGATTAAGCATGCAGCTTTTGTCCAATTTCTTTAAATTCTGGGAGTCTTAGTACGTCTTGAGAAGTTGAGGCTTAAGTTCCTTTGTTTAAACTTCAAAAACTAAAAGTAGGACAGTTTTTTCTTTCATTACTCCCTGCAAAATCAAGTCAGGTGCAGCCACACTGGCTGCAAAACCGTGCCACATTCTTCTCTTTGATTTTTCTCAGCTGTGACAGAGATTTCTGGTACAAAAGATCAAAAGTCACACATACTCTTTGAAAAATGAGAAAATTCAGAATTTAAAAGTAACATGAGAGTTAAAGAAGACTGACTTTTTAATTTAATAGTTAGCATTTCCTTAATTTTCTCTTTTTCCCCTTTTTCCCCCCATTTAAATATATCAAAACAGTGAAGTACAAAGAGAATTTGGGATGAAAGATTAAAGATGACTCAGCCTCCATCAATGTCTGCCCTGTTTTTCTTCTTTAAAAAAAAAAAATCTTTTACCATATTGTAGGCACTAAAACATAGACTATACTGGCCAGAAATAATGAGATGTTTCAATCCTGTAGATTTTTGCTTGATGTCGGAAAATGGCACTTTTTTAATGTTTAGGGAGCATAACACTTGGAACAATTTCATGCTTCAGAAGTGACAAGCCTACATGACTGTATTATGTGGTATTTTACTTTGGTCCACTATATATTGAAATATCATCTGCAAAGTACTGTACAAGACTTTTTATTAACATGTTCTGTTCCGCTGTACCATAAAACCCCTGAAGTGAATTAAATCCAGCAGGTCCCCAAGCAGATGTAATGTCAGTGAGGAGTCTCCAACTGAATACAATGGAAATTAAAGGACACCCTTCAAATGCTGATGGCTTTGTGTTTTTCTAAAGGTCCTGAAATGAGAGTGCACCCCATCCCAGGCAGAGCCTTTCGTGGCATTGGAGCCTTCATTTGCACTCTCTTGGTTTCCAAAAGGCCAATCTCCAAATTTGCATCTCTCCCTGGGGCTCTGTAGTTGAAGGCTGTGAAGTATGGTTTCACTTTAAAAGGGTATGCTCCCATATAGGTGTTGTTGGGTATATGCTGTTCCCAGAATCTTAAGGTCAAAGAGTTGTATGTAAGATAAAAGAGGTGACTAAAAAAAGGAGTCACTTGCTGTTCTGCCGTCTGCTCTTAGCAACATTAAATGCCTGCTGAAAACCTCGTTCAAACCAGTATCCTGGCTGGAGTGAGGGAGAAGTGGAGAAATCCATTCAGCTGTTTTAAGTTTACTGGAATAACACTTACAGGGTATGAAGCACCTTCCCCTTGAGGACTGGACCCGGCACTGTCTAAACTTGACTGTACTAACTCACAAATAGTCCATTGTGGCAATAAGATTGCTGAGACACAGACAAATAACATGCCCCTAAGTAAAACAAGACCCAGAAATAAAGCACAGCCTTTATTTATTATAAAGAAATTAGGGAGTAAATTGCAAATGACTGTTTGCCTCTCCCTAAGACTGCTACTGCCTAGCAACAATTGCCAGATAGGATAAACATCATTAACCATAAAGTTTAATGTCTGAAAGACATTAGGCGTGCTGACATGCCATCTTGAAAGTGTCCCTGTGCTATTTTAAAATATATCATCTGGCTTTACCTTTTGAGTCCCAGAGCAGTCCAGCCTTGCCCATGGTATGTGAGTATGCATGTGCACACTCCTATGGATATAATGGAATTTGGATTGCAGCGATGCTATAATTAAGTGTAGTAGGGAAATGCTTCTGCAGCCAAAATAAAAATTAGAAATCTTGCACGCTACATACAGAAGCTTCTCAGGAAATCATTCAAGCCCTCTCTTCCTGTCAGTCTGGGGAATATGCCTCTTAATTTCCCCTGACAGAAAACACATCACCTCATCAGCAGCCTTAGAAAACGACAAAACATCCCTGCTGAAAAAGACTGCCTGCCAAACGCTTCCATTGCCACTGCAGCAAGGGGGACTGGGAGGGGAGGGGTGTGCTTCAGAAATTTCAGGGAAGGAGAATAATCTATCTTGCTACCTGTAGAGTCCCGCTGTTATGCCTTGCATTGCTGCAAAACGTTCGTCTCATAGTCAAGGTGTGACCCTTGAAGAATTAATTTGAGCCAGAGGGTACACGACCATTTAATTCTAAGAGAATAATTTATACTCCTGAATCTGGACGGTGTGAAATTCTCTTCCAGTGTTTGAGCCAAGGCAAACATCTCAGTGCAAAATCCACACCTGCAGATCTCTTACATATTTCAGTGCCAGAACAAACGCAGCTCAGTCACATACTGTGCTGTGTGCATTAACCTGTAGCAGTGATCTCATCTGAACTTACTGTGCAGTTTCTTAAAGGTGCTGTAGCACTTCTAATAACAAAATTTGAATTTATTGAAGTATTTGCTACTGCACTTCGGCTTAAGTGAGTAAGGTATTTTAAATAAACCTCAAAATTCTATTGAATCATTGCTTTTTTGAATCTCACGTGTTGCATTCTGTCTATCAAATAATACATCAGGACAGAGAATTTTTATAGACAATTACCATAACATTTATCATTACTTCAGTATATTTGTATTGCTGGACTTTTTTCCATTTCTTTTTTTATAAAGCAAAATGATGATGAGAAGGTTTTATCATCACTCTGTATTTTGTGGGACTCTTGCACCAGCATATTTTTCCACACATTAAAGGAATAACTTTATAAGTCAGTGATGGAGATCTGTATTGTGTGTGTGTATATATATATATATATGTATATGTAAGCACACTGCCTTTGGTAAATATGGTTATAGTGTATTTTTATATAAAGATAATACAGTGGACCAGCTTCCTTTTACAGTGATGTTTCAGCCACACAGAGGATGGCATAATGCACATTGCTGCAAGGATGCTTCCAGTTCTCATGTTGCAAAGGTAATTTCCAACCTGAGAAGTACGTGGGAACTGGTGCTGTCATGCCTGCATTAAGTGTTTGGACAGCCTGAAACTCAAGCCTGCTGAGTTTTGAATGTCTCTTTTTTCATTTTGGTAGGGATTATACTCTTGGCATGTGGTGGAGTAGAACCCATTGGGATAACTGAGTTGCTGAAGTGATGATGAAATGTATGGCTGGAGGATTTTCTGTCGCATCGCTGGGTGGTCATCTGTTGTATGACAGACATGGTCTCCCTATTTTATTTGTGAGATGGCCATCTGCCAGTCATTTGGTTGAAAGAGGAGCCAGGGGACCCTTGGCAAAGTGTGGGATACATAAATGTTCCAGCAGGTCCAAGGTTGTGCACCTTCTGCATCTGGCCCTGTAGAGATACTATACTGACTGCAGTAGATGATCAGTCCTTTGTAACATACCCTGCAGGATTAAAAAGTCCTTCCAGGTGACACGTGTAGGTATAGGTATATTCTGTATACACACAGTTGTATGTATACATAAGGAACTTAGATATGTGTGTCAAGAATAGATCAGCACATTGTTGTTCTGGTCTGGATGGTGGCTTCTAGTATGTACAAAGATTTCAGATCTCCAGGTCTTGACCAGCAGTGACTTTGAACATTTCAGAGGCAAGTTTACTGGCTGAGGCCCTTCTCTTGCGTAATAACTTTGTGCATGGTGGTGATTTGGGAGTTTAGAAATGTTAAAACCAACTTTGAAGGAGTTTAGCAAAACTTACTGGCCTTAGAAAATACAACTGGTTTTCTTCTAAGATATAGCCAGAAAGCTAAGAGATTAGGAAAATAATTTACCCAGCCCAAAGTTATGTGGAATCAGTCCCAAAAATCCCGTTAAGGTGAAACTCGATTTAGATAAAGAAATCATGCCTGATTTTAGCTGTAAGACCTTGCTTTGACTCTGCAAAGTATGTCTGAGGATGTTGTAGCAGTAGGTGCATCATGCAAATTGTTTTTTAGCAGACGCTATTTTAAAATTCTATAACAAAAGTATTTATTAGCAAATAAATATAAAAACAATCTCCCTAGGGCCAGGAGAGGATTAGGGTGGTAATTCTTTTACCTTGCATGTTTCTGGTAGCGACATGGTGCAGTACTATTTAATAAAATACAGTTTCTGCAGGGGTGGGATTTTGAAGTCCTTGAAAATGTTAGCACTTATAATCCTGTATAGGTGAAGAAGTGAGTAATGCCATGAATATAAGTCCCAGGGATGTAATTATAGGAGACTCTTTGTTTGTGTTCTGTTTGTCCTGCCAACATGAAGAAGCAGGCACACTGAGAAGAATGTGGTTGGAGAAATTTGAGGAATATAATTGGGACATGCTGGCAAGATTGATGCAGAGCAGACATCTCTTCATCTCCTCTGATGCCCCACATCACTTTAAATCATTCATTTGAAGATATCTAGACATTTCTTTGAAATTATCCAAGTTGGAGTTGAACCAGAGAATGGGAATAAATTATTTGTAATGCAGAATTCCTCTGTATTTTAAAGATGCTTACATTCAATGTTAATAATAGAGCTCCTCATTTAATTCAGTATATTGCTGCTCCTTGTAACCAGCCATAAATTCTCTACAGTCCTGTATGTGCTGATAGACTAGAAAATGATGCATCTTTTTTATTAGTTCAATATCCTCAAATAGCCAGGGGAATTCATGCAGGAGACATTTTTACATGGGGTTTTTGCCTACAAAACAATGGGAGGTTGCATATTTCTCTCTCATACAGTGAGTGCTGGGAAAAAATTGGGTTTGATGTGCCTTAAGTGCAAACACAAACTACGAGGAGAGGACTTGCTTTCTCATGTGTTCTTCTCAGCAGCAATGGCTTAGCAGACCAAGTTCACTGGTACCTGTTACAGTTCTTTAGTGTGTTTTCCAGATATAGCTGGCTGGAATTAGTTCAAGCATTTTATTTGTTGGTGTACAAGAAGGGCAGACAGTCCCCTTTCTCTCTCTGCCCCCCCTGCATACCACTTCCTGCAGGATGGAAAAAGAAATGAGGAGATAGATTTGAACACCTCTATGGAATAACTCCTAAAAGGACTGATTTGAATAGTTGTTTTTAGCAGTTGTGCCGCTGATGGCTTTGTTTCCATTTTCGGTGTGGTAAATGGGATTTTGCTCACTTGTGTGGATCCTCTTCAGAAATTAAAGCTATCAGCTTCCAGTGTGGATGCACATGTGAATGGGATTGAGCTCCAGTTGAGATGCAGCTCAACAAGTCCCATTTCCCATCATTGTAGCTGCCAAGACAGTTGTGGGTACCTGGTTTCAGCCTGTCCTCACTGTGGGGAAAGAACGGGGAGTTCAAGGCACAGTGAAAGGTTCAGGTCTGGCATCAGCTGGAGTCCAGCAATGCCATCTTCCAGAGCATGATTCAGTGAGAGTTCTTAGATCCAGTTATCTTACATTTAGGGTAGAACAGTAGAAAACCCACACAAATTACACAACAGCACAGCAGGAGGCAACAATTTTTAAGAGACTGAATGTAGCCTTTTAAGACACAGAGTTTCTACAGAGATCTTTCTTCCTCATATTTGGTGCTATCACATCACATTCAGATGGCAATTTTTTAATATTCAAGTGGGCAAACAGTGGCAGTCTGATTCCGAAATTTTCTTTCAGTTGTTCACTGATGACAAAATGTGTTGTTATCTTAGCAGAACTACAGACCAGATTGTACTAACGCCAGTAGAAATGTGAAATGTGATATTTACTAGTGGCACATAGCATAACTTAGGAATATTTGATGCTTTCTTCTTCCCAGCTGCACTGTAGTTTAAAGAGGATTTTCTCATTTGAGCTTGTCACTTCTGATGCCAATTCATCCTTTAATGTCTTCCAGCTTGCCAATTTAGAATTCCCCCCGAAGAAACTCTTTGGAAACAAGGATGAACGAGTGATTGCGGAACGGCGGAGTCACTTGGAGGTAATGCCAACTTTTCCACAGGCTTCTGCAGTGTATTGAGGTGGAATACACTCTGCTTGACCAACAGAAACCATTCCCATATGGTCAACATTAAATAGCCTGCTTGGAAGTATCAACTGACTTGCTGCCTCGTTTAACACAGGAGATGGCAGCAGTAGATTGCAAAGTAATGAAACATCTCTTAAAAAAGAAATTACTCCTAGTCTAGGGGAAATAAAAGCAACTCTTTACAGATATTCATAGGAGGTACATTTATTTAAGGGGGAAAGGTGGTGGGTGAGGTAAGTGTTCACTGTAGACAGATGGTCTCTGTGCAAGACAAGATTAAAAAAATACATTGCTACTTTAAATGCAATTTGTTAGCTGAAGATTTACTTATTTTATCATAGTTACTCCATCCAAATATCTCGTGACAGAAGGAAAGCGATATTTAGGCATCTCAGAGTTTTATTTTGTAACCCAACTTTCTGAATGTATTATCTTTCAATTAATTTAAAAAATTAATTCTATTGTGGACAAGGTTATTGGTTGGAGGCTTTGAGTTATTTTGCTGGTTCTGCAGTGCCGTATGGATGGCATAATTTTGAAGTCCTATCACACATTAGGTCTTTATATTTCTGTGTTAATGCATGTTTTATTGCAGCCCAGGGGCAGGAGGTGGAGTTTTGGGGAAGAAGAAGAGGCGTGATCAAAGACTAAACTATACACCCTGCAACTATATCGTAGCCACATGGGGATTACTTGATCGTGCAAGTCATTAAGAATTATATTCTTTGTAGAACTAAAATAGCATTAAATAGAGCTTTAGAGAAATTAATATAAAAGTAGATTGCTTACAACTGGAATCTTTCCTTCCATGTTTTGAGTTTTTTTCTACGTACTTCACCTTTTCTTTGATCTACCAACGAAACATCCTCCCACTGACTTTTGATGTGAGGCTGTCTTACATGGAGCACAAAATGTAATTTGTTTCTTTTTCACATCCTCAATAGACAGCATAAAGGCACGGCCATATCCCAGTCTGGTACTCAATTTGCATATTTTTGTACCAGAAATTTAATCCCTTAATCTTTCTGACCTTTCATTCATTTAATAACAGATTTTACTGTAATGTTTCTAACATTAAAACTGCTGTGCATAGTGATGCTTTGATCATGCTCTCTATATAGCCAGGTTTTAACTTAAATTGTATCTATTTTAACTAAATTAAGTCATTAAAACTTTATTGTCTATATATTTTACAAGCATAATAATATATGTCCATTGTTCACATGAATATGTTTTGCCATATACCACTTGGCCATGCTGCTCAGTAGTCCTGACAAATCACTCAGTGTTGGGAAACTGAAGATTCCCTGTGGCTACGGGAAAGTTAAATGAAGAGGACCAGGAGCCAAGCAAATGTTACCAACCTTGCCGTGAGGAAGTCGATGCAACAAGCTCATCAAACCCCCCTTATGTCTAGATCTCTAATCAGGGTATTTTCTTTTCAATACATTTTTTGCAGTGGTTTGCTCTGGAGAGTTTCAGCTCATGCAGCTGCAGCCTCCTTGGTGAAGAGATAGAGAAACCACCTAAACAGTGATGGTTTCCAAAGTCGCGTAGTTCTCTGAAGGCTCAAAGAACATCTTGAGTTGTGCCAGGAAAGTGGAATTTACACTGTGATAGCAAAAAGTGACATTTTTAAAGTGCTGGCTGTTCCTGTCTTGTGGCTTCCAGTCTAGTCTGAGCCTTGAGCACACTTCAGTGGGCTAACAGGAAAGTACTAAATGGATGGATTGCCTCTGTGAGGGATGTGGTTTCTTGGCCTTTGGACCACAGCACGTTTCTCATGTGGGAATTTGAGCAGGTAGAAGGTGAGGGCATTAGACCTTGGTATCAGGCAGAAACATGGCTCATGCCCAGCTGGCTTTCATACCTGATCCTGTACCTTGATTTGCTGAAAACCCTTTGCAACCTCTTTCAGGCCTCATAGATGATGTGTTGGTATAGCTGTAGTAGGGTATAAAAGCTTGTTTGGTTGTTCCACTTGGTTAAGCAAGAGCTGATGGCTAAAACAGCTTTTTTAGAAAAGGCAAAGTACAGCTTCCAGACCAGCACAAATAATCTTGTTCAACATCTGAGCAGACTTTATGGACTAAAAATAAATGACAGCTTGACAAATACCAGTCCGATAAGTGTTCTGAACAAATATTCTGGATTGCAAGATCATTAGTAAAGCTGTTAGCTCGCTGGTGGATGATAAAGAAATTACTCTGCTCTTCCAGTTTTTCCATTAGGTATTTATGCATCTTGAAGAGGCTGGGACTTCATGTCATTTTTCCTGAATTTCTTGGATTGAAGTAGCTTTGGCTGGTCCAGTGCTTCCCACAGGTCATCTCTGAGCAACTCCAGTTTTCCTTGCTCCTAATTAGATTTGTTCAAAGCATCCTTTGAGGGGCACTTTAGGAAGAGTTTAGATTTTTCCTGCGCGTTACCTCTCTGATTCTTGCCACAGAAGTGCTGAGAACAGCAGTGGGGTTTGTGGGACATTTCAAGGCAGCGACAATCTGCTGTAGGGTTTGCTTTGGTTTAAGACTGAGATGTAGAGTTGCCATATTTCAGCCTGAGATTAGGAGTGGGCATATTATGCGATCATGGAGATGAAGTTACTTTGAGTGAAAGACTCCAGAAAGCCACGAATTATGAGGATTGCGATTTTTAAATCACAGTAAGTGCAAGGTTTCTGTAAAACATGAAGTTCTTTTATTTATCCTAGCCGGTACAAATGCTTGCTAACCAAAAGCCTCACAATGCCTTGTTTGTAGGAGAGCGCATTACATGAGCTGTTTTTGTGTGCGATGAACCTGAGAAGGCTTGTCTTTGATCTCCAGCATGACATGTAGTTGCAATGTAAACACTTTTGCTTTGGTGTTTGTTGGTGTAATATCAAGTCTTGTGAGCCGTATCTTATGTTACTATAGAGGTATGGAAAAATAACATGCCACTTTACACAAAGGTTTTTGGCCTATACATCTTAAGAGAAAACACCTAAATTGTAGTTGAAATTACCTGCCCCAAATACCCTATTGCTATCTATTAATTTAGTATTTCATCAGGGACCTGTTGCAGGGCAAAACTCTAAATTAATTGTTCCGCAGTTTAAAGACCGTAATTTCACTTCAGAGCCAACCTTGCTTGATTAAATCCGCCTTAAATGAAACTGCCAAGAATTCTTTTGATTAAAGTTAATGAACAGAAGTTAGTATCTATCCTTTCATGCAATTAGAAATCAGTAGATAAGAGTATAGTATCCTTTCTTTACATGAATGCAGATGATGTATATTCCTTTTTTCTTATTTTTTAAGCAAAAGCTTTGTAAAGGCAGCACTTGTCACAAGAAATAAGTGAGTCAGTGTTCCTGTTTTAACTGCAAAGTATCTTTTATTCCTTGGTGAGTTGCTAAGTCTGTGAATGACAGTAAAAAGTAGTTTTCCTGAAATCCCAGCTACATTGGATACTGCATTTCTGCCTCATATCATTCACCTGACTATTTTTTTCTCTTCTTCTCTAAGACTCATGCTTTGTTGTAGTAAAGAACATTATTATTAGCTCCGTTTTCCCACTGTGCAGCCAGAAAATGTGGGCAGGAGCCAAGGCTGACATAGCATTCCTTGGTCAGAAGCCTTGCATTCATGGACCCATTAGACATTCTTTCCTGCCTTTGCTGTCACCAGTGTGCTTAGCTAAAAAACAATTGCTATGCCGACAAAATCCCAACAGGTGGTTGCTTAAAGGAAAACAGAAACTCTCCCAAGCCTCAGCCTGTCTCTTTGTCTCTGTTCCCTGTTTCCCTATTCCTAGGGCTGCATTTCCTCTGGTTGGTTTGCAGACAGCAAAGGGGAACAGGCAAAATCCCCAGTGAGCTTTTCAGGGATGCATTTCAAAAGTCAGTAAGTCATGTGTTGCTTTTTGCTGCCACTTAGAGAGCTCAGGGAATGAAAGTCAACCTGTAGCAGTTCTGCAGGAGCACATACATCTTCCTGGCATTGCGTCTGCTCTTCGTTTTCTCTTAGTACTTTGAACCTCTTTAAAAGATAGACACGCTCAATTTATTTAAAATTAATAATACTATTGTCCTTAGCCTCCTCACTTCCTGGGGTGTGCTGATGAGGATTTCAATGATAGGTGTTAATGCAAAAGGCAGAAATAAATCTTGAATGAGTTGCATAATTCAATTTTGCTGTCCAATCTGTAGAACGTGGTTGGGGAAAGTAGTGTAGATACTGAACTGACTGAAATGTTGCTTTAACCTACAGTCAGAATTAACCTTACAGATTAACTTAGAAGCCAAATAATTTGTTTGGTTTTCAATTTGTATTTTTGCTTGAGTTCCTTTGGAGGTGATGATTTCTAGGGTATTTTCAGTATAATGCTCTAAAGTCAGCCATGCCATCCTTCCCTTTTAAAAGTGACAGTCTGCTGGGCTTTAATGGCTCCAGGAATCTGGTTCTTAAGGAAAACATGAAATAATGGAAATAGCACCTTTTCTTGAACTTGAATGCATTCTTATTCTTTAAATGTCTTACTGGTTTTCAAATTAACGCCTCAGTGGCAACGAGCAAAAGAAACATATATGGAGAAAAGAAACTCTCAAAATACTTGTCGACAAGTTTGAGCAAACAGAATGTTCAAGTCTGCCAGAGACCTCATTTCTTGAGGTTTTCCTTGCAGTCATGAGGACAGAAACATTTAAATGAGATTTTAGATGATTCATCATCTGAATATTCAGTATGAACTTCATTAGTACATCCCACTGGCCTCTATTTCACAGCCCTATCCCTTAATATGTTTAACTGAGACAACCTGCTTCATTCTAATTACAGATGAAGTGATGTTTCTATTCCAAAAACCCTGTCAAGTGGGGTTGGAGTTACCATTTCTGTTTGATTTTTTTTTTCCCCCCTGACTGATGCCAGTCACAAAGACCTTTCAAAGTTACCATATACGTGTTTGTTCAAAGTGATTATTGAAAGGAAATTATTAGACTCGGGTATCAGCTTACAACAGCATCCCTAATACCAAAGGTTTTTAAAAGGAGCTTTAAAGGCAGCTGCTCACCAGCCTGGCTTTTGCAGATTGAATGTTTGCCTCTGACAGACCAGTTTTAAGTACTGTTCTTAGCAGCATCTAAGTGAGATGGACTTCAGAATGTATTCAGAATACGTTTGGTAACCATTGGAAGATAAAAGGAAGCTCTTCTCTCTTTTTAAGAGACATGAATGCACACCAGAAATGACTGCCAGTGCAAGAGCAAACTGCTGCAAATGCTGGTGTTTGATAATCCTAGAGAGGCTTGTTTCATGCCCATAGGCTGAAGTACAGAATGCAGTATCTTGGAGTGATGGTTTTAATTTCCCTCTAGAGGAATAGGGATGCAGTGGGAACAGGGAAGGAAAGTCCATCCACAAAGACTAGAGCGTGTGTGGTTGAGCCATAGTGTGAATACCAGTTACATGAAATCCATGCCATGGATCATTTTCTAAGTTAGATGCAGTTAGTCTGCACCCAGTGCCTTCCATAACCTGTAGTAACCATTGAAAAATTTAAGAACAAAAAAACCTGCTTTTCAGCAACAACACTGAAGTCTTGCCTTGCCTGCAGACAGTGAGACTTTGCATTTAACCATCTGAGAGCAATTCCACGCGTCAGGTTCCCATCCGTCAGTGCATGATCAGGGCTGCCCAAGGCACGTGGCCTTTCTGTTTTTGAAGCATCAGCCCTCAAAGAAGTTGCAGCAGCTTTCAGCAGTGAAGCATTTTATCTTTTTTGGGGTGGTTCTGCTCCTTGTGTAAGACCCTGTTGGCTTCAAAAAGTGAATAAATAAAATTAGTTTTAGGTTTTGATTACAGTCACTAGATACAAAGAAGCAGAAATTAGGGCTCTGTGTAGGTCAGCAGTTGATCCCATACCAATGAAATGTTACTTTGATTAAATACCAGAGACTTCAGCCAGGCCCACAGCAGTGCAAGACATTATTCTTAAAAAAGGAACAGAGGATAAAGGTGGTTGTTTCCAAGGAGCACAAGCCTGGGGTTTATATTCTGGATGAGTTCATTTTAAGCTCTGGTCCAACAAGCTACTAGATGCAAAAGGAACGGTGAGCATAAGCAGCCCCTTGGTCCTGTTTGCTCAAACTTAGGACCTTATTCAAGATCAAGTCCAACATTCTGTTTTGCAGAGTTTGCTATAGAGAACTTAGCATAATATATGTACCCCATTAGGTGTATAATTTCAGATCCCTACCTTTTGTGGTCAAATGTTTCTCTCCATTGCAACCAAAGAATGAAATAGGATTTGCAATTTGGAGGCCGTTTGTTTTTTGCTTTTCCTTTTTAGATATTTCAGAGGATCAGAAGACGAGGTGATACGTTTATCCTGATTTAGTAAGTTTAGAATATGTAGCAGCCTCTAGTTTGAGCTCCAGTTTAACTCCACATCCTAATGTGTCTTGCTGTCAGGTCAGAATAAATTTCCCACCCTCCTCCTACAAATCAAGTTTTGAAGTTGTGTACCTTTATCTAGGTCTCCAGTAACAGCCCTCCAGGTTCAGATGTGGGCAGATGAATAAAGGGAGCACTCAGCCAAGGACACTGGGTTGAGCTCGCTGCTATCCTTTTTCAAAGTGAGCGTATCAGTCATCCTCCAGCATCTGATTTCACCAGAGGAAGCAGAGGGTGATGCATGTCAAGTGCTTTGGTAGCTGTTTGCCAAGGCCACTCCAGCAGCCGACGCACTGTCGCTGCTGGCCCAGGGGTGCGTGGGAAATTCAATCCCTTTGTTGTTCTTTCGGAATAAATTTTGACAGGACTTGTTTTCACTTGTGCTCCGGAGAAAAGATTGGTTTCCTGCACTAGTCAGGTCTGTTTTGATCCTTTTCAATATGGCCCTTCGCTTCCCAAAGAAGACTCACACTGATAGAGCACCCGTAAATCACAGCCCTTGCTGACTTTTTATTTTTTAACTTCCTTGCCAGCCTACAATTCAGGTTTCATCGCAGCTGCCTAAAGCCAATAAATATAAGCTTTTAGCATGCAGACATTGTAAGAAATATTAAGTCCTGTGGATTTTAAACGAATTTCAGGCAGAATAAGATTGTAATTTGGGATGTAGACTGACTTCAGAAGTTAATTCAATTGATGTGGCATAATAGTAATTCAGCATAATGTGCTCGTGCCATTAGACTTGCACAGAAAAATGCTCCAAATAGCTATAATGAATAGTTTGGATTTTGAAAACCTGGGAGAGCAATTTCACCTTGAATCGTAACTGGCTTCTCTCAGAATGCATGTACATTAAGAAAATTCAAAAAGGTGTATGAATTCAAGTAAATTTCAGTGCCACCTTGGGTAAAATTAAATTTTAGTGGCACTCAAACACTTCTGGAGATGTAGTGGTAAAATCAGCTTTCACCTGTACAGCTGTGGAGGAAACTAACCCTGATTCATGGAATCTGCTTTGTGCTGTGCATGAAAAACATGGACAAGCTTTCCCAAGGGGATAAAAATAGAAGTCCTGTCTGGTTTTAAATGGAATTTAGCTGCTTAAAGAGCTTCATTCTTACCTGCTTAATTCCCAAGTCATTTAGGTACCTCTAAACATGCCCAAAGGAGTGCTGTATATGGTATTGCTGCTTCTCTCCCTGCTTTGGGTTAAGTCCAGCCCCAACACAGGCTGCTGCAGTGTTAGTGCCACTGCAGAGACAAGAAGTCAAGTCTCCATTATTCAGTTTTGGAGCTCCAACAAATGCAAAGGCAAAGCTCTTTACTGTCAAAGTAAAAATTCTGTTTTATGGAGGCGGCATTTACATTTTGGAGCTGTATAGGTAAATCTGCTCACTAACAAAAGAGCTACATTACATTTTTGGTGGAGCTCGCAGTCTCACCTCCTCCCATCTAATTCTTTAGAAAACAAGTTCAGTCTAACAAGTTAAGAACTTACATATGTGTCACTGTCAAATTGGCAAGATATTTGCTAGTACATCAAAAAATCCAACCTAGCATGATTTGCCATACTTGCATTATTTCTGTTAAGGGATGCTTATAATGTAGAATTTGTTTTGAATGGAAATTGGTGTGTGGGATGGAGTTGTACATGCAAACACAGGGTAAGGTGATACTGATTGGGATGTTCTCTATCTATCTATTTATTTGTTAATTCACTCACTGCTAGGCATTACCTGTAAACAGCCTTGCTTCTGATTAGGCCTAATCAAAATGAGCAGGAAGGGTTTGATTAAAACAAGCCAATCCTTTATTCTCGGCTTCTGTTAATCCAGCCATAAGCCTAATTAATGCCTGTCAATCTGAAGCAAATAACTCCCCCTCCCTTTAGTATGATGACTAACATGGTGATTTGTCATCTTTAAACATGTGAATCTTGTCTCTTCTCCCGAGAAGTCTCTTAGTCTTTATACAAGTCATGTGTGACTCGAGCAAGGTCTCTGGTAGGTGGGACAGACACTTTCTGGAGTCATTTGTCACCTCTGGCTCCTCAAGGCAGCTTTGCACACCTTTGACAGCATCTAATACTGCAGTTTTTTTGTAAGGACAACCCAGTCATTCTGGTCTTTCAGCAAAAGATAATTGGTCCAGGTGATCCTGTCATAATTTTAGAAGCTTTCTCTCCCATGTTTTTCCACAGATATAAGATCCTTCAGGCACCAAGTAGTCTCCCAGGCAGTAAGTCTTTTTCTCATTGCTCTGAAATCACAGCTGCACAGAATGACCTGAGGGTGTGTGCAGGAGATAAATGTGTGCAGATCCAGAGGTGACATTAGGTACTTCCTGAGGGGCCTGAAATATCACTTGAGATATTGAATATCACATGCTGTTCTGCTCACATACTTTACTCAAATCTGCTTTATGGTATCTTGCAATATGTGTCAAGGTGTTGGGGAAAAGAATTGAAGCTTCATGTTTTCTTTATTAAAAAGTAAAAAGAAAAGAAAACCTTGCAGAAGGCCAAAATGTTTCTGAGCAAGTTATATCTGGTGAGTGAAGAATTGATATGAAGCTGGAGTTGGTGAAGGTGAAGATATTAGTTGTAGCCCATGTATGGGCCCCCATCCTTTTAGACTGCTGTGCCACCTCATATTCTAAACCCTTGCTATCTGCAAATTCTTTCCCTGCTTACTCAAAATTAATAAATCCAGAAATGGATCTGAAGCTACTTTGAGAGCTATCAGAGCATTATTCTGGCAATCACTCACTCCTAATGAGCCAGTTTAGCCTTCAGGCGTCCCTGAGGGAAGGGGAGATGGCTTGAGTGGCAGAAATAAGGGAGAAGCTTAACTGTGGTGACCCAACTTGTGACCTGAAGGGCCAAGCTGTCCTTGCAGGCTGCAGGAGGAGCCTGCTGGGATCACTGCCTGCACAAAACACCTCAGTTCACACAGCTGGAATATGCCTTGCTGGGTAATGTCAGGGTATTTGGTGTGAGAGAACCTGCTCCCTTGGGACTCGGTTTGTAAAGGAACTTCCTATATTGTGGCTAATGGCTTTCCTTGTCCTCCACACCTGACCCAGATAATCCAGTCCTGTGTGGTGATGGAGATGTGATGTGTGTCCTGGATAAGACAGAGCTGGCTTAGTTTGCAGCCCTTTCCTAAGGGTTCGCATCGTCTGCTCTCCAATCCTAACTTACCTCCCTGTACAGTGTGTTAATTCCCTCTGGTTTTTGCCAGTAAGCAAAAAACGAAAGAGAAGGGAAGAAACAAACCACAAGGAAGTAGCAGATCCAGGGAGAAGTTTGAATCATATTTTTCTTGGTAAAGTTGTGTATTTTCTCATCATGCATCTCTCTGGACAGGGCCCTTTGCCAGCCTGAAGTCTCTGTGGGACACCATCAGCTGTCAGTGCCATTTCAGCCCAGCTTTATTTCTGTCAGCAGGCTGGAGTTAGCAACAATAGCTGGCATTTCTGCAGCATTTGGTATTTGAAAAAAACACCCTGGAAGTAATTTTTTTCAAGACATCAATAGAAAGGTCTAAAATAGAGAAAGTTGTTTAATTTGGGGAAGAATCCCCAAATGTTCCTTTTCCTTTGCTGTGCCCAACAATTACTTTCTAGGAGACCAAGGCAAGAGGAGATGCACTCCCATTCCTGCATTCCAGCAGGCTCCCTTTGCATGCCTTGTCTTCTAAACAGATCCTTATTTTTGTGATCAGGGATCAGAAGCAAAGCATGTGCCGGTCTGCTTGTTTTGAGGTAGTCTCTTCCTCGGGATGATCTGACTTTGCAAATACCTAATTACAACATAATGTGGTTTTTCACAGTCAGGGAATATGCTTGAATCTGTCTGGTTTGGGTTTGTTGGGGTGGGTTTTTTTGTAATCAGATTCCTATCCTATAGAAAACGGCTGTGATACCTGTGTATGCTTTGCTCTATGAATAATTCAAATCAAGGGCTGATTTAAAGCCTGCAGCATTTAACACTAGTCAACAGAATAATGATGTGATTGGTGCTGAATGGAACTAGCATCTGTATGAAAGGGGGAGAGGAGCCTATGCTAGAAGTTACATGAGCAACTTAATTAGTCTTGCCTTGGCACCGGTGACCTTCTGTGACCTTGTGGTAAAGCTTTTGACAGTCACATAGATGTGCAGGTGTTGAAAACGTGGTATTGTTTCAAAAAAAGCCCAAAGCCTTGTAAGGTTTATCTTATTAAAGTTTGTGGTGCTTTCAGCCCTAGCATATATTAGCAGGTGGTATTTCTAATGCTAATTGTAAAATGTAACTTTTAAGGAATTTTAAACACAGACTTTTTCGAGGAAATTGCTAGAAATAGCAGTATGAAAGCAAAAGCTCCAAGTTTTTTCGCTTTCTGGAAGTACCAGAGTTGATGAGTTTTTAAACACACCAAATTTTAATGAAAAAATCCAATTCTTGCTAAGCTCTGCTATTGGTCTCTGAGGCTATTGCTGTTTGTAATGGATTAGGAGAACAATGTCACCGAACTGAATTCCTCTTTAATATGCCACAATTGAAAGGATGATAAGAAGACTTTCACATTTCAGAAAGCTTTTTGATTGTAATAACTTTAATAACTTTAAATTAAGTTATGGCTTTATATTAAAATGTATAAAATTATGAGGTCCCCATATCATGAAGTAGTGCAAGAATCATTAGAATGCCTTTGCTGTGCTGATGGATTGAGCACAAGATGAACACTGGCCTATTGCTAAAAAGGTGAACCCTATTAAAATGACTTTTAATAAGCTTTTAAAATGGTTGCCATTTTGCTATTCGCATAATTAAAAGGGAGGGGAAACTACTCAGATTAGTAAAGAAAGAAAAACCTTTGGGCCTCATGACACTTTCTCCAGTTTTGTTTCATTTGCAAGTACATAAATTTTAAGTTAAAGGGCACAAAAGTTGTATTGCCTTCTAAGAGGCCAAACCCCACTGCTTTTCCTAATTTTTTATTTATTTTTTTTTTTAACCTGGCTTTCTCTCTTTGTTTTGTACATGCAAAGAGTATTCCCATTCTCTAAACTGATGTTCCTGGGTGCGTGTTTAACCTGAACAACCAACACTCCTGATGTGTAGGTTGCCCATATTCCATCCCTGTTCCGGTGCCAGCGTCCTGTGCCCTCACACTGAGCCATTTACAAACGTGCCATTAGGATATTTTCCAGCAAACCAGCAGCGTAGCAGGTTGAATGCTATTAGTGAAATGAAACTCCAAAGTGCTGTTGAAAGAACACTGATTACCAGGCTAAATAATCCAGAACAAATGGCCAGAGTTTTGAAAGGCTAACAAACGAAAATGAGTAATAAACCCAAGCCTTTTGGAATATTTTAGCAGTTAACTAGTGTTTTCTTTCCAAGGTAATCATGCAAACCTAGTAGCTGTAACATAGTGCATAGGGACAATGATTTAGTTGCTATCAGTAGGAAGTCACAGCACTAATTTGTATAAAATTTGGACATGTTCCTATGACGGCACCCTGAGCTTGCCACTCTCTGCTAAGAATTTTTTATTTTCAAGGAACACATCAAAAGATACCGGAGTGCTTCCCATCTAGTTTTAACTCAGCACAAATAACACTATTGTGCAAATAGAGAAAAATGGTATCTGCTGCTGGAAATGGATGTAATAGGAAAGCTTTGAAAAGAGCTTTCCTCCTGCCCACCGAGTCCCAACAGAGGGGATCCTTTCATCTAGCCTTGCTCCCAATCCTGCTGCTTGCAGTGGCCTCCTGGGATGCAGTGGAGTCCATGTTGAAACCCTTCTGGATCTCTAAGACAGTTTTCTTTCCATCATTTCTGGTACTTGGTGTTGCTGTGCTCCGCCCCTCTCCCAACTTGCTGTGTCCCTAATCCTCTCCTTGTCCCATCCCAGTTTGGGAAGCGTCAGTAGGGAGCACTCGTCCTTTTCTCCTGTCACTTTCTTCCACTTCATTGTCCACATTGCAGCCAGCAGGGCAGAGCAACCTTGCTCTGTACTGCCCAGCCACGGCTCTTTCATCCAGGCATATGCTTGTGGTGTGAGCAAACACTTGTGCCATCAGTCACTGTTCCCCTCGCTACGGGACGTCACTCCCAGCCAGCATCTCTGCGCAGAGCAGCCTGTATTTCAATGAAGCAACAGCTTCTTTGTGTCAAGGGCACACCAGCTCTGGGCTATCTTAGCACATCAGCATTGCAAACAAGGGCAAATGCAGATCTGGCTTTTATGAGGGGGCTTATTTGCTCAGAGGTGGTTGTAGAAGAGCACATAATGCCAAGCCATATGGCAGGAAACCTCCGTACAAAATTAATTCCATCATTATGTGGTAGGGTCTGCTTGTTGCCATTTTCCCAGGGATCTTTCTCGTGTTCAAAGAATCTGTGATATTCACTGAGCAACTCTGGAGCACAGATTTGGGAAAAGAAGTGTGCCTGCTGTTCCTAGTGTTTTCTTGTCACATAAGTGTATGCTTAAAGCAGAGGGATTTTTTTTACTCTGCCATTAGAGCTGTTATGCCAAAACAATGAGTAATGGCTTTACAGGAAAGGCATGACAGTCAATTATCTGGCCATACATACCAAGGTGAATGCAATAGGTCTTGTAATGTGTCCGGTGAGATATTTTGCTACCTTTGAGCCTTTGGTAGCCATAAACTGGAATTAATGCAGTAACTTTTCAGCACAGTGCTAAAACTCTAACAGGAGGCAGTGTTTTACATTTGATTTTCTACCATATTCATCCTTCAGGCATTACTGGTTTGGGACTTTTTTTAAAGAACCCTACTTTGAGAACTAATTATGATAAATGTTGATATGACATCTGTTGCTCACTTTAAATTACCTCTTAGTCTATTGGAATTCATCTTGAAGGCATTTTTGTAATGATTTTTTTTTTTTTATGAACATTAATACAACCTGTGGCAGATCTGAATAAAAAGGAAAATTCACCATTCCTGCCAAGAGAATATTTTATGTTCCAGCTGCTCTTTTTTTGGTTTTCTGCTTTCTATGATATTAATACAGCTGGTTTCCAAGGTACCTAAATAGATAACAGGTTGTTATAGTTTGGAGGAATTCTCCTTGAGAAACAAGTGAATAATGAGGACAGTTTCCTGAACAAACCACTTCCATGACCCCAGAGCTGCTGCATTCAGATTAACTAAACCTTATGTTCTTCAGGGGAGAATGTGCTTCTCTGTCTTGCAGATATAATTCCCACTGAATCCAAAATTAGTGAATAATTGCATGAGTTACCTCGTTCTGTGCTGCAGAGGAAATTTCCTTTACAAATATTTGAGTGACACTGGATACTTTTTTACCACCTGTCTGATCAAACGTTTTCTCTTCAGTGTTTCGTTCAAACGTTAGACATATGACTCATAAAATCATGCTAAATGTGAAGGAAGCTTCACCAGGTTTATGAAAACTGTGTGTATGTACATCTGCCACAGTTTCTATAGGTACAAGTGACTGTGAATGGCACTGTGGTTGGTGAACAGTAACTTTTGGAAAGGGAAGGAAGCATTTTACACATACTTCTCATGTGTAAGACTTTAAAAAAGAGCCATTTCAAGGGCAGCTCAGTGAAAAGATGCTGGTAGGTTCTGAGATAATATGGAAGTCATGCAATCTTTCTGCAGATGGCCTTGATCAAAACAAATCCCTTTTGGGGATTGTGGAGGCTTCATGAGGGGAAGAGTTTTGAAGTCCTTTTGTGTCCATATGTAGTGAAATTCCTGCAGAATGCATTTGAGGTTTGCACCTGCTATGGTGTTTGGTAATGCTAGACGACAGTATTAGCGGGTCATGATTAGCAGAAAGCACTACATGACTGCAGAATGAACCAGCAAGCATCACACAAGCACAGAAGAGAAGGGTTGCTAAGATGGGCAGAGGAAGAAGGTGGAAAATACTTCTTTTCTGCTTTTCCTGAGCTGGACAGAGACATTTCAGTAGACCTGTTCTGTGAATGGATTTAATGTGGATGGTTATTAAAAGGACTGTTCGCAGCCCATGGAGATCTTGTTTGGGGTGTTTTTTTGACACTGCTGCTCATTTACCTCTTCAAAGTGATTGTAATCAATTTGACCAAGTAAATGTTATGACATTCTGCATTTCATTCCACAGAAATACCTCAGGAGCTTTTTCTCTGCCATGCTGAAGTCTCCATCATCTCCCCTGCACATCGAGAAGGTGGGGCTAACGCTGTCCAAGTACACGATCTGCGAGTTCTCACCCTTCTTCAGGAAAGGCGTTTTTGACTACAGCAGCCACGGGACCAGCTGACTTCTGGCCAGGATCCTTCTGCTGGAGGAGTGCAGTCAGAGCGGTGCCTTCATTTTTGTGGTGTGAGAGGAATAAGGGAAGGGAAAAAAAAAGATGTTTCCCTCCATACCTGGAAAGTTGTATCCGAACAATGCCAGTTAGAGAGACAGCTATCCCATGTCCTTTTCCAGCTCTCGTATTAGTGCCTGCGTTTTCCTGGCATGGGCTGTGCAGACATTTTGGTGTGAGTTGTTCTGTTAATACAGTGCAAAGATTCTGACTCCCATGATGAGTTTGGATCCCCTCCTTGGCAGGAGTGCTTCCTTCCCATTTGCTCAGACAATTTGTTCTGGTAGTTTGAGAGCATCTCATGTTTACCGTGGCAGTGTGTCATGCTGACAGAGGGTTTCTGAGCAGCCTTTTGGGTTCTGTCCAAGCTGTTCCTTAAAGAACAGTTCCTCTTTTGTTTCTTTATAGCATTCTGTCATGTTTAAGGTAATGGTCTTACTCCACTGTTGTTTCATATTTTTTTCCCCTCGCCAGATATACATTTTAACCATTTGACTGTATAATTGTATAGTTTTCCTGAGAAGAAATAAAGGGCCTGGGTAACTTAAATGTTTACAAAAATATATGCAGCAGAAAGAATATAATTTAAACCCTGTCAGAGTCTTCCACACTGGGTTGTTTTGAGGCAGAACGATTCACTCCCCAGTAATGAAGAAGCAGAGGAAGCAATAGTTACTGATGAACATGGTCAGCATCTTTTCAGATTTCCTAATTACTCAGACTGTAAGTGGAAACTCTGCACTGTACAGAACTCGTGGCTATGCATAAAGCTTATGCAAAGTGCTATATATATTTTTATTTTTTTTTTAAATAGCTTCCTCACAATAGCTGTAAAACCTGAATTTTATTTGCATCAGTTAAAATTTACAGGATCTGACTAATAGTACTTTAAAATTACTCAGGACTCCTTCAGACTTGCACATGTATATATAGATAGAATTCATTTTCTATTGCTGCAGAATCAAAAATATCTATACACTGTGACTGGAATTGAGTATGTGTACATGTTAATGTATAATTGGTTGTATAAAAATCAGAATTAAATGACTTCTAGCTATTAAAATGCATAATGAAAACTAAGTTTCATGCACTGTTTGTTCAGAGGGTGAAGTATTGTTTCTGAGCTGCCATCACTGACCACTGCTAGGTAATCAAATTATTTCATGTGATAGAAAATTATTATTAAAACCTAAAGTAACAGCAGTGGTGACATTTTTATTTCATGACGTAAATTATAGGAACAGTAATGTTTTTCATTTAATGAGCTACATGCACAGTCCTGAGGGAGCTGGCCAAGGAAGTGGCTAAGCCGCTGTCCATCGTGTTTGAGAAGTCATGGCAGTGGTGAAGTTCCCGCTGACTGGAAAAGAGGAAACACTTTTTAAAAGGGAAATGAAGAAGACCCAGGAAACTGCAGGCCAGTCAGGGTCACCTCACTCAGTGCCTGGCAAGATCATGGAGCAGATCCTCTGAGGTGACTGGTGACAGCCAGTGGCTTCATGAAAGGAAAGTCATGCCTGACAAATTTGGTGGGCTGGAGAAGAGGCTCTGAAGAGACCTAGAGCCCCTTGCAGTACCCACAGGGGGCCTACAGGAAGGCTGGAGTGGCAGGGACAAGGGGAATGTGATGAAATCCTTGTGGGGACAAGGAGGAGAGGCTCCCTCCGAGTTGGGGGTAAAGACAGAATGGCACGTTTATTAAGATGGTACCAGTTTATACACAGCGGAGCATGGAACATTCTGGAAGAGGGGCAGAACTTGGGAGGAGCGTGACAGGAAAGGCAGAACGGGAGGGCTACAGCAGTGAAAGGGAACGGAGGGTGCAGGTGACCATAGAACTCCACTGCGGCAAAATCCAGCCAATCAGGGAGCAGGGCAGCGTGAGGGAGAGGGAGAGACGCCATCTTGAACAGCATTCCGGTAAGGATCTTTATAAGCTCATAAAGCAGGGAACCCGTAACAACCCGATACACGATGGTAAACTCTTTTCTCTGGGAAAACAGCTCTTGATTGAAGTTCTCCTCCTCCACACCTGGTCTTGTCAAGCGGTCTCATTATTTCTTTTCCATTTGGTGTCATTTTGTTCTCCTACAGGAGAAGTGAGGGTGCTGAGGGACTGGCACAGGTTGCCCAGAGAGGCTGTGAGCATCCCATCCCTGGAGGTGCTCAGGCCAAGGGTTCTGAGTAAGGTGGTAATGGAAGTGACCCATGGCAGGGGGTTGGAACTGCATAGTCCTTAAGGTCCATTCCAAACCAGGCCATTCTATGATGATAGACAAAGAGAACTGGATTCCATTACTACTAAGCATAGGCTGCAACAATAAGCATCTCTAATTAAAAACAAAACCAAAAAAAAAAGAAAAAATATTAGAATGGATCACTTAAATTTTGAGAGTATTTTTTATTTTGATTCATTTTGGGGAAAACAAAAGGTAATATTTCTAGACCACCCAAGCCAATTATCAGCAGGGTAGGCTTTAATGCCTTTGGGTATGTCTGACTCTATCTGACCCTATCTGACTTCGGCATCTTAATACCTTCAACTGGGAAGCCAAGCATTCCAATCAAACCTATTGATTCCCAAACTGGTTTTTACTGTGGCCCAGCCATTCCTGGACTCACTCGTGCCCTTCTGCACTGGAGCACTGACTTTGCCTGCATTTAATCTCCGACAGAGACCTTGCTGTGCCCAGTGCCTGTGCTGCACCTCTCCGAGCTCTCCCGGGGCCCTTCTCTGCATTTACCATCCCCCTGACCAGGACGCTGTGCCTTCCCTTCCTTCTTCACCCCGCCATTTGGCTTTGCTGGTGCTTCCCAAATCAGAAAGTGGAGGTTGGGTACTCGCTGGGTTCCTCTGGTGAGCTGAGTAACTGGAGTTTGGTGTTGCTGGACAGGTCAATGGGAGATTGGTAACTTCATGAGGCTGTATTTCTCTGGTGCCCATGAGTCCTTCAGAGGCAGAAATTGGAGGTTGTATTGCTGGTTTTTATCTATGACCCTAAATCTCACTTCAAAACCAGTGACTATTCTGTTTCTCCTCCTCTCCTACCTCATTGCAGCGCAGAATGATGAAGGGTTAACACCTCAGAGTGTTTAGAAAAAGGAATTCTACATAACTGTAGAGCAATATTTCCTGTGTGCCACTTCTTTGAAAGGACCTGGCAGGCCAAGGAGTGACAAACTGCTTTATCTGCTGCAAAAACCCAGGTCCTGCAGGTGTCCCACCTGAAAAGCCAAGCAGATCTCCATCGTGCCACCTGGCAAACGCTGCTCTGCAAGAAGGGCTGAACAAACACCTCCCGGAGGTAAGTCCTCTGCTTCGTGTCACTTTGGATTTGGAGGGCCTGTTTTAAGAAAAACACAACTGGACAGAGAGTTAAGTCAAGTGAAAAATATGAATATTCATTTTTTCCTCACTTTAATTTAAAGAAAGACCTGCAGTCCCTTCCTGCCTACGGTACAAATTAATTCAGGGACAACCAGATGCTGTGGTGGTGTAAACCTGCCAATAAGGTGGTTAATTTATGTTGGCTAGTTTATGTGGCCTGCAGCGTTAGATGTGTACATTGCAAACACCAAAGTAAAGGCCGATTAATCACTCCATTTAAAGTGTCATCAAGTTAAAAGCTACAGAATTGCCAGTGTAAGCATGCAATTAGGACCACAACCCCAGGCTACCAGCTTTTCCCACCTTCTTATCTCCCCGTCACTGTTATCCAGAGTTTAATCAATGATGGCAAGCTCAGGCTAAGCTAAGAGGCATCTTTTAATAATTTCATCTGTATAAAATACGATGGCCCTGTCTAACCTACAGTCTCGAAACCCAGGCTTTCATCAGGAGTTTTCAATAGAAGTTCAAAATGCATGTTGAAATTATTAGCCATTTTCAAGATGTTCCAATTGCATTTCTCTGAAGATATCCTCAGGCTCTAAAATCCTCCATGAATTTTGTTTTCAAAATACTGTCACTTTCAAAAACATCGTGAAAGTTATTTCCAGGCCTGGTAAGGGTGGTTGTTTTTTGTTTTGTTGTTTGGGTTCTTTTTAAATGCCTCTAAATCCTTAAAACCTTAACTTCTGTATCAGTATTATATATATATTTCAAGCAAAGCATGTATTTAAGTACTTTACTAAATGAGGCCATCATTCTTACCCATGCAACTGAAGTTTTGCCTCCATTTAAGTCACTAAATCATATTGGCTTGTATCCTTGCTGACCCTACAGCAATTTTTCATCAAGAGGGTTGCACAAAAAAAGGCCAAAAAGCACAGTGGAGACGGTGATGGGCTTTTTTTCTCCGCACAAAAACATGATCCAAATGCAAAATATGTTTTAGCAGTGCCTTCTTGTTGTTCTTGACCCTCCAGTCCTTTAATTGGAAAGGCTTTTCTTAGAGGCAAGAGGTAGAGCAGCCCTAAATGGCTCCTGGCAGTCCCCTTGCTCCTGTAGGTGAGAATAAGAAATAGCTTTATATTAGACTATGATGAAGTTAGAAACTTTATATGCTGCCAACTCACCAAAGCCCCAACACTGGAAAAAAAAAAAAAACAAACTTCTAACTCAGATTCTTAAACCCACCCCTGGGGTTGTTTTCTCTGTGATTCATTAGATTCTGGGAATAAAAAATAAATTGTAATGTTTGATAGGCTAAAGAGCAAAAACTTTTTGGCTTCCAGATTCATCATGGGAAATAGAAGATGTTCCTCTGCAGGAGTCTTCATGAGCAATTGAGATCTATGGAGTTTTACAGGCCCTGGGATCCAGTTAAAGGCTTGAAATCTGCATGTATTTTCTTGACAGACCCAAAAAGTGATTTTTTGACATAGTGGATCCTGCCACTTTTTTTTTTTTTTTTAAATTGTTTTATTATTTTAAGAGAGTGTTTTATTGCAATTGGTTGCAGGCCAGAATGCTGTTGTAGATGCACTTTTTTTTTTTTTCCCCAGTACAATGAAAACAAAACTGATTAGGAAAAAAAAAACCCAAAACAACAACAAATTAGAATGGAATGGAATGGAATGGAATGGAATGGAATGGAATGGAATGGAATAGAATAGAATGGAATGGAATAGAATAGAATAGAATAGAATAGAATAGAATAGAATAGAATAGAATAGAATAGAATAGAATTAGAAGATAATATATTTTTAAGATCAGATCCAACCATTAACCTACCACTGATGTGGCACCAATAAACCATGTCCCCAAGTGCCACATCCACACTTTTTGAACATTTCCAGGCATGGTGACTCCACCACTTCCCTGGGCAGCCTGTTCCAATGCCTGACCACCCTTTCACTGAAGAAATGTTTTTTAATCTATATATAAACCTCTCCTGCTGCAAATTGAGAAACAAATGGGTAGGGAAAGGGAACTGTGACCTGAAAATGAGGCTTGTGGGAAATAGGCAAACTTCCATGATGCTGTCCTGTGTACTTCAATTACATCCATAAAAGAGCTTGTGCAACTGGACAAAAATACCAGATCACCAGGAGATCCTGCTCTTTTGCCTTCTTGAGATTGAGTTTTAAAACACTTTTAAAAGGAGTGTGTGGGGAAGACTTATTGAGGGAACACATTAATGTTTGATAAAATGGAGTCAAGATTTTGGACCAGAACCTTTAGCCTCGTGCCTCCAGTGCATAACAAGCCTTAGCAGCAGAAATACTAGTGGCTGCATGGGCTGGCCTGTGTCTATTTTCTTCTTTATGACTTTATTTTCTTTATAAATACTGACAATTTTCTCCAATGTCACACTGACATTGGAGCCCCTAGAATAGCTTGTGCCTTCACACAGAGTTTCAGCAGCATTTTTTGTGGTTGTTTTTAAGAAAATGGTCTCAGGAAAAAAAAAAAAAAGGTCTAAGAAAAAGAAGTTTACAGTCTTTTTCAAAGTCATTCTTGGTTTCTTTTGATAGCATCTTCTATCTTCTCCTAACAGTTTTGGCTGGGTGGCTTGTTCTCATTCTTTGTAAGTTTTCGATTATTTCCCTTCTGTTGTCTTGTTTTACAGATGGTTTAGAAGAATGTGCTGGGGAGAGCTGAAGGAACAGCAAGCCCTTCATTATCTGAAAAATGGTAGTTACCATCTTCTGATCTAGCAAAGTGCAACATGAGTTTTTGATCTTTTTACATATTTTGAACTTCTGAGCCTTCAAAGGTCTCGCATGCTACAGCTTTTTGGGTTGTTATTGTACTTTTTCGCAATCACTCCTATATTCTTTTCCATTGTAATTAACATTTGACCCAAGCCTTTCTTCAAACAATGATTTTGAGGAGAGAAAGCCTTCTACTTAGTGTTACCTCCTTGTTTAGGTCTTTGTGTGACTGCCTTTTGTCACCATCCTTGCCCAACAGTGGATTTTCTCCACATTAACCTGTTTTAATGGTACCTTGAGACAGGGATTGCCTCTAGTAATCTGCTTTTGTGTTTCCTTACAGACATGGATCAAAGATTATCGATTGAAACCAGGTTGTAGTCATGTTCTGGAAAAATCAATGTTCTTGATATTTTTATATTGTACATTGCAACAGAAATCAGCATCTCCAAAATGAGGTAGGATGATGATGATGATTATTATTGTTATTATTACTAACACTACTATTACTATTACAATACCCTAGAAATGTGTTGTTATTATTATTATTACAGTACCTGGGAAAGTCCTGTGTTTTCAGGACTTCTGCATCGTGGTTGTCTTTTATTCCCAAATGTGGATACCTAGGAGATGGTATGGGTTGCAAATTACTCCTTTGCATGGTGCAGAACATCATGCTGATAACTAGTGCTAATGAGCCTACTGATAATGAGAGCTTCAAGAATTTTCTATGGAAAGTGAAACCATGTGTGTATCAGATCACCTGTTCTTCCCACTGAGCTCAACGGGAGACAAGGTAACGCACAACTGCTGAGAAAAACAACCCATGGCACATTTTCACCCACAACCACCTCCAATTCTCATTATTTCAGTAGCTGAGCAACAGGAGAAGAGTGCTGGACAATGCAGAGGCAGCAGAGCCCTCTGAAAGATTAGCATAAGATTATGTGAGCAATTAGATATAGATTTCAGTCTGTCCTGTGTTCAAATCTGTCCTGTTTTGAGCTTGGGAGTGTTCATTACTGCAGTGTGGATAAAAGAAAATGCCAGTTGTGGGAAGCAAGTGCTTCCAGGAGGTACAGCAGACACCCTGTGTGCTCCAGCACGCAAAGGTTGCTCAGCAGCACGTGAAATCAGAGCCTTGGACAAGCTTCCAAACTGCCTGAGTGTATTGATTCTGGCACCTGCTTTCATAAGCAGGTGCTCAGGTTTATGTGTCCAGATGAAGTTACCTCTTAACATCTTAATTACATGCCAGACTCTGGCTGTATCTGTTGTGTGAGTAGCACTGGGTGTTGACAATGGAAGCATGCCAAAAAAAAAAAAAGGCAAGAAAATTAAAAACAAACAAACAAACCAAACCCAAGCATTTTTCCCCCTAAAAACATATATCTCAAATTTCTTAATCTGTGGTAAAATAACTTTTGCATAGCATTATCTACTGGATGGAACCAGAATTGCAAGCATACCAGCAAATGAAAGCATCCCTCAGCACAGCTTATCTCATGTACAAGAGGGTTTCATTTCCCCCATTGTCTTGTAGTGCTGGAGCAAGGCTCTAGGGGAGTGGGACTCTGTATTAGCGACATGTGTTTCTTCTGTGTGAATTAAATCCAGGGTGGCATTTGAAAGTTGTATTGACTAATCTGGCCTTTAAAATCATGATGAGATTTCACAGGGTGAGTTTTGACCTGTTTATTAACACCTACCTGGCATCCTGCACGTTGCAGGACAAAAGGCATGTAAGAATTTTCACTGTACCATTATGAAGGTTGTTGTAGTGCCTTTGACAAGACTGGTAAATGAGACTGCCTTGATGATATTCTGGAGAATCAGTGAGAACAGGACTTTCTTGGGTTGAGTGATTTATTATCCAGGTAGCAGGGGTTGGGCTGTGGTTACTGAGGCTGCACAGAACTCTCTGCTAGAAATTTCATGCTCAGTATCTCTGTCCTTGGAGATGCTGTTGTGGTGTAACTGGACAGGTGGGTAAACACCACACGGGGGCACACCCATCCCTGTGGGATGGTGGAGACAACAGGGGGAAGAGAAAACAGTAAAAATTGTGGATTGAGATAAAGACAGTCTAATAGGACAGAAAATGAAGGGATATTAATAATGATGACATAGGAATTAGAATACACAAATCAAGCGATGCACAACATAGTTGCTGCCCAGCCAGTTCCCAAGCAGTGGTCCCAGGTCAGCTTTCCCCCAGTTTGTATACTGGGCACAATCCCTTTGCCCAGTTGGGGTCAGCTGTGCTCCCACCCACCTTCTTGTGCCCCTCCAAGCCTCCTCCCTGGTGGGGTGGGCTGAGAAGCAGAAAAGTCCTTGACTGAGCGCAAACACTGCTTGGAATCAGCTAAAACACTGGTGTGTTATCGACATTATTCTCATCCTAAATACAAAACACTGCACTGAACCAACCTGCAGGAAGAGGGGTAGCTCTATCCCAGCTGAAACCAGGACAGAGATGCTGAACTTCCAATAACTGATTTGTTTGGGGAGCCTTTGGTTGTACTTTGACCAAAATTCACCATTCAGGTAGAAACTTTTCTTCCTTAGGCAGGTGTCAATTCAAAATGCAAGAAACCAGTGGTGGCAGGAGGACTGAGGCAAAAGGGGACCAAGAAAGGTGCTGGTGCCACTTGGGCACCTTCAGAGCCAAGTCTAACATCCCTTCCCAAGGTCACCCTGCCTGATGACACTCAGGACTCACAGATTACTTCCTCCCACTTCCCAAAAGTCATGGCTCTGTGGTTTCTCTGCAGATTTCCAATGACGTTCCATTCCTCTGGTTCCTCTGCCCAAGCCCTTTATAAAGTAAATCGCGTTTCAGTTGCGGTTGTTTTGGTGATTAAATGCATGTGTCATGTTGATCTTTTTTCCCTGCCTTGTGCAATTTGTTTACTGTTCCCTTAGACATTGCAGAGATATTGGGGGAAAAAAAAAGGAACATGAAGTACTCATTTGTTTCTGTATTTCCTCCCTGTTCCTCCAGCTTTATGATGTTCAAACCCCTGTTTTCGCCTTCACGTGAAAATGCACCTTCAAGGACAATTTTACACTCTGGTTGGTCTCCAGGTAACCTAAATTTTTCATTCCCTTATTATTAAACCTGATCTTGTAACTGGAACTGAACTCTCATCCCTTTTCAAATTAACCCCTTGGTGCAAAATGTCAAGGATTTTCCAACTCTATCAAGTGGAAGTCACTGAAGCTGGAAACCTATTGACACATCAAGGGGTTAAGTCTACAGCTAACGCTGTAGATTACTGTGACTTACTAACCCCGCCACAGAAATGTGCAAGAACTGATGTTATTAGGTCTTTTACTCAGAGACAGACTTGGGAGAAAACCAAACAACTCCACAGCTGTAAAGGAAAACGAGAAAAGGGCCTGGGAGTGGAACCCAGCAGTAATCAGAGGGAATGGATGCCATGTTAACAGGCCATAGGGCAAACCCAAGTATGAATGATAAATAACCCCTGCAGTTCTCTGATCTTGGTGCAGCTGCAATGGGATGGTGCCACAGGGTCTGGAGTGGACTGGGCAGACTGGTGTGGGAGGGCTGTTGGGCTTGGCCACATCTCCCAGCTCTGGGCACACGTTCCCCAACAGCCAGTCCGGCCGTGTGTCCGTGTGTCTGTCTGTCCGTGTGTCCATGGGGCCTCCAGGATGAGCACGGGCACCGGGCTCAGTGAGGACACGTGGATGCTCCAGAGGGCCACGCCAGGACACAAGAGCAGCAGAGGGCTCCAAGGCATCCCCTGCCCCTGCTCCCAGCAGAGGAGCTGCTGACAGATGGTTTGCGTGTTTGGGAAACCAATGCCAGGATTTCTGCAGCCATGTGGGGCACCCCCAGAGAGCCCCTCCTTGCCAGCCATTAGCTCAGGTAGCACAAATAAGGCCAGGAAGCAGAAAAAGGAGCTTTTCATCCGACTCCACCACCATGTGCTCCTTTCCCGTGGTGCATGGGGTGGAAAGAAAGTCGTGGCCAGATGGTAAGGAGGACCCCAAGGGTGCAGGCAGCCCTGGGATGAGCACTCCCAGCTCAGCACCACGATTTGGATCCTTCCCTGCGCTGCTTGGATGTGGATTGGGAACGCAGCATCATTTCCTGGCTGCACAGATCACACATCAGTTTAAAAAGCAAACTGTGAACGTGATGTAGCACAGGGAGATGGGCAGGGGAAGGGAGGCAGGGAATGTGGCAGTGAGTTTGGATTTGCAGAGGATAGGAAGTCTTTAGGCATCCAGGTTTTTGGAGGAGGAGTGGGCTCAAAAATTATTTACATATATTGTTTCCTCCTCGGTGATACACGGATTACAAGTAATTCTTAAGGTCTGTAAGGCAGACTGGCAGACTCGCCTTATGTTATTCAAAATAAGTTATTTTCCTCTTATCATTGCCTGGTTTTTCTTCTGCAGAAATGCCTTGACAAGATATTGCAGCATTTCTCCCAACAGATCTGATAGTCCATCTCTACCGGATTTAGGAGATATTTGCACAAGGAGGGCACATTCCCTGTACCACCAATTCTGTGAAGGTACTAAATTAGGATATTAGTTATTAAATCCGACCACACAAATTACCATTTATATAATTGTAAATCCGTCTCTACTGAGCAACCATTTTTATGGTGATGATCTTAATATTTACATAAAAATTGCAGTACACAAGGTAAATTATGTATTTCAACCTGCAAATTTTGCCAAGGATTTACACATGCAGAATAACTTATTTTCTCCTTCTTAAGCAACAGCAATCATAAGTAATGTGCAGAAACATTCATAACCACGGTCTCGCATGAAAGCTGCATTTTCCCCCTCCGTAACCTGCTGTAATTACAGTGTACATCAATTCCACCATAGGTAGATACACCAGATTTTGTTTTTCCCTTTTCCTCATACAACTTTAATGACTATCCCTGCTTAGAATACAACATTTAAATTAAAAAATTAAAAATTTAGAAGTAGATTGTTTCCCTGACAACAGCAACAGCAACATTTAATTCCCCCCTGTGTGATTTGTAAATAAATATATACAGTTGCTGATACTGGTGAGATAACGCGCCTGAGGCTAATTGTGCCATTACAAATATTTGAAGCCCGAGCTGGATAATGCAGGTCATGGTACTTAAATATGTATGAACTGAACTAATTTAACCTTCTTGCTGCTTGCCAGCATATTGACAGAACCTTTGGTAACGTGTTCATCAAGGAGCAGCTGAGTTGTGCTGGGTTGGGCACTGGGGGAATTGGCGCTTTTTAGGGCTTGTAGTGGCAGCTCAAGGGAAGAGACTCACGTGGGATCATGGGGGTTGTGGAGCAGATCCTGCTGTCTTTCTTCAGGCCCATGGGTGTCTTCTCATGGGTTCCACTTGTGAGACACCCCAGTTCAGCACGACTGGTATGTAGCAGAGCTTTGCCTTAGTAAGCCCTGAATGAAGATGGCAGGCTGATTTATAGCTCTGATTTATTGACCTCTGGTGCTGGACCCACACTGGTGTGTGGGTGGGTGTTGCTCAGGACCATGAGTGGGAGTGCTCATGGTTGGATTTGGAGACTGAGACTCTGCAGAGCAGCTGTGTCATCATGTTGTGGTCATCCCCTGATGGTGAGGCTGGCCTGGACATGGCCAGAGGCAGGGTCCTTGTAGGGGGTCTGACAAAGGCCAGCTGGACTTCTGGCATTGCACTTTAATGGTTTATTAGGATAGAAAAAGATGAGGAGAGGAAAATGCCAAGCTGTGTGGTCTAATCCCTGTGTCTTGCCCTGTGGCTATATGAGAAATCACTGAAGTTTACAAGCTCTCTGTATGGAAGTTGTTCTGCTTGCTGGGAACTCAGCTCTCAGTTTTGTCCTATTACGCATCGGGCTCAGCTCTAGTGGAAAAAAGCCCCTTTAAACCCCTCAATGAGCATTGCTCCTAAGCTTGGGACTGCTGGCTTAGCCTGTAAAGAGCTTTGGCCAGGCTCAGGGGTGCTTTGCCTCTCAAAGCAGATTGCAGCTGGACGTGAGGAAAGAAGATTCATTGGCTCTTTTTCTCTGATCTCCAGGTCGAGCCTTTCTGGGAAGGGGGAGTATTTCCTGCAGGGCTTTGACTCAGTGTGTTCCCTTGGGCTGGTGGCAAATGAACCCTTGCAACATCACTGAGTGTTGAGTTTGGATATGGATGGAGTGAGATGTTTAAGGTTCTTTTAGATTCTTATCTCCACTTGTCATGTTCTTTCATAGCCAATTAAGCAGGTGCTGAACCAAGTTAAAATTTACTGGTGGTGCAGCTAACTCCAGCACTAGGAAACCTCGGAGACAAAGCTGTGGTCACCTCCCTTTCAGTGTGTCATGGGCTCATCTTCCCTAAGGCTTATGTGTGTCAGCTGAAGGCTGCACCAGCACAACATGCATGAATTTGCTTGGAGGCTTGGGTGGCTGGACAGGCTTGTTGTCCTCGGCAAAACCTTCAGCAGGAGTGTCGAGGCTGGCTCTGATCCTCGACTTGCCCCTGCTGCTGGGGCTCAGGCACAGTCAGCAGCTCTGTGGTGTTTTATAGAGTCTGAGGCACTCGCCGTGTGCTGTGGGGAAATATAATCCTGCAAGTGGCATATTTTAGGGGATGCAATTTCAGCAGAGCAGAGCGCTGCTCCTGCAGGGCTCTTAGCTGGGAAATGGGCTGCCACAAGTCACCTAATACAGCTCGGGGCAGCGTGCCGTGATGAACCGTGATGGAAAGGAGGAAAAGCAGACATAAAGGGAGAAGGAGTAATGAGAGAGAAAAGGCTTGAAAACCCGACCATCATGGTTCGAGTCACACTAAAAGGATTATTTGGTCATGAGGAACGGGGTCAGAAATTCTATATCTAACTGGAAGAACCATGTGCTGTCCTATTACAGCAAGCTCTGCTTAAAACTTTTTAGATTTAACGCATTGCAATAATACTACACATAGCCAGCTTTGGTCCAAGCCAGCAACTAATGTGAGTGCAATTAATCCACATAGAGATGACACCTTTTGTCAGCAACAGGTAATCTTTCCTAGCAAAGGTAAAGCTGAGCAAGCAGTTGAAAGGGAAATCATTAGCGGTGTTCCTCTGCTATCACAGTTTGTCTTCACATCCTGTTACTCCCCTGGATGGATGAGCTAAATGCAGAGAATAACAAAACAAGAAAAAGCCCTTTGAGAGCTTCTGAAGCCGTTCTTGCTGGAAAGGAAAAGCTTCCCTTTGTATATGTTGATATTTCTTAAATGAGGTGCTTTGATGGTCCCCAAGGGATTTAGCTTGTCTCACAATGAAAGTGGAAATTAAAGGAATTATATGATTTGTAAGACAATTGTATTGTGTGAAGAAAGATTGGCTACAAGTGCCTTTGCTCTGTTTTAGCACATTTAGGCATGTTTATGTCCATGACTTCTTTGCTGGAGTCTCCGTCAGAAATATGGGCCCCATTTGGGTATCACACGGGATGCAGCATTAGACTGTTTTCCACAGCCTGGGCAGCCAGCACTGCTGGAGACTGTCTGGGGACCTCTGCAGAAACGTCAATTAGCCATAAAAGTTCTGCAAACAAGCATTATGCCACCCCCTTATGCCTCCCCTGCTGCTGCTCACAGTCACATAGTAATGTCCAGAGCTAAAAAATGGATGTCAGGGGCTTCTGCGGCTCCTCTGATGCTCTGAGTTCAGTGTGGTGCTTTCCTGGACATGCTCTCACATGGAAATTGGGCTGTCAAATTGAAAACAGAGGATTTAGCCATGGGTATCCTTTCTCAAGGGATGCTTTTCAGACTGGAGTGGCTGTAGTTTGCATCTAATTCCTCTAGAGCCAAACACCTTTGCTTTCAGTTCTTGTCTGTGCTTTTCTATCGGATGGTGTTTCTGCAGATGATTTGGGAATTCCTTGGCTCCTGGGGATCAGCAGGCATTATTTACCATTTCTGTTCTCCATTCCTCTACATATTTATTTATTACTGCAATCCCCTTGATTTTAAAAAGGAAAGCCCAGATGTCTGAGCAGTGTCTGTCTCTTCTCCCGTATAATTAATTATCTGTTGAGAGTGCTGCATAGATTGCCCCATCAGCGGCTGTGTAACTCAGGGAGGTTTTCCCCAGTGGAAATCCCTTCCCTGATCTCCTCAAGGGAATGAGTTATGGATCTCTCCCACCTGTGTGAGGTGGAAGAAGAAGCTCAGAAGCCTTCCCAGCACTGCTATCATGCAGACACAGAGCTGGGGGCAGAAAAAGGATGCAGCACAGATTACCACATTGGGGACAACCTTGAAAGGGAGATGAAAATTAACACAGCAGTTAAGTGAGGGACTGGAGAGTGTTGCCTGCTCATTGCTCTGCAGCACCACCTGGGAAACATGTCCTGGTGCTGAGGGCCAAGGGGAGGACTTGGGACCTTCTTCCACTGGGCAAGTGCTTTGGTGCCACATGTTGTGATACTTCCCATGAGTCTGAGACGAGTCTTTAGGTGACTTTTCCTACCCAAACTGTGCCTGTCACCCACTTGGTACTGAGTTTGTCAGGTCACACGGTGCTTGGGTTGCAAACTGGCACAGGCTTTCCTGAGCAGTCAGGGCTGTGCAGGTCTGGTGTCTACTGCTCCTTTGCATGGAGCTGCTCCCTCCCCTTTGAAACCCCCTGTGAGCTCCACAGATGAAGGGTGCTCTGAGCACACCCATGCTTGTTACTTGGCTTAACTCATTTGTTCTTTCAATCGTTCATTATCCAGATGGGAGCAACTTCAAAGTGCTGTTTTCAGCAAGACACGTTCACCCCTATCAGCTGAATATGCCCAAAGCCAGTTTCCTGCAGGACTTAGCCTTTTTTTTTTTCAAATGGATAGTATTTCAAGCTGCTTTATGGTTTGACCAGGATCACTAGCAGTCGAATCTGTCATGATCCAAAGGTGTTTGAGGGTATATTTTTCCTAAGCCTGGGTGCAGGCATAAAGGCCTCAGCTGCAGAAGGCCTCCAGGTGCACCCCTGCCCCACATAAAAAAATAATAATGAATGTTTTTATTAATAAAAGTGAAGACCATCATTTATTCACTTCTAATCCTGGACTAATTAAATGGCTGGAGAGAAGGATGATTCAAACCAACACTCACAGTGCTCAAGGGGTTCTGTACGTTTGAATGTGTCTCTAAGAACAAATTTGTTATATCTCGTAAATAATTTATTATTCTTTTTTTTTTTTTAAAGCTGCTTTCTGGGTATATACAAAAATCACTGTATTTGGTGTGGTGTATCACACAAACCCAAGGTGACTGGTGAGAATTCAAAGGGAACGGTGTGAGATCTTGCAGAAAAGTATTCCAGGGAGAAGCGATCCAAGGATGAGGGGTCTGCCTGCAATGAAGACACAGCCCTGCAGAGGTTTTGCTGCTGGGAGCTGCCACTGTGTGTCTTGTGATGTTAGGGGCCACAAAACACCTCAGCGTAAGGAATTTTTCAGTTCTCTGTGAATATCAGCTTTCATCAAAAAAGCGTTTTGTTTCTTACTTCAGTCCTCATGACTTAAGAAAAATGGTCACAAATGTGGCCCTGCAGGCTCAAAACTCCAGCAAAAAGAACTGAGGTTGACTTAACATTTATCTCGTGATTAATATTGGGGCTGACTTGCCAATTTATACTACTTGAAAGGCCAACTTAAATAACCTGTAGCATTTATATACTACCCTTCAGATGTGGATTGAAAAGCCCTTTCAGATGTGAAACTCTGTCCCCTGTGATATACTGGTGATAGAATGTTGCTGTGAATTTGGGCTGATTTGGTCTCATTTTTCTATGGTGATTTTTCTTAATTCTGTCTCACTTTTCTGTGAGTGATGGGCTGTACATACGAGCTGGTCTCATTGGGATCTATAGAACCCTGCAATATCTAGTGATTTCACCACAAAATTATCTGGCTGGGGATTTCACCTGCCTGAAAGCTAATCTAGAGAAGGGCATGTGTACAGAAAAGGACTGAAAACTGAGAGGTGATATTAACAAAACTGAGCCAGGAAATCCCCCAGGAAGAAGAGCAGCTCCATGTATTCCCCAGCTGAATTAGCTCATAGGTCTTCAAGAATATACCCAGCTTGGGAGCAAAACAGAGTGCCTTTCTCCTGCTAGCTTTTTTAAATGATCTTTGCTGAGTAATGCCAAGCTGCTTTGAGGTAAACATGTATTGGAATAAAATCAAAAAATCAGCAAAATTGGATTGGGTTGGAAGGAGCCTTAGACATCATCTAGTTCCAACCCCTTTCCCATGGGTGGGGATGTCACCTACTAGATCAGGTTGCTCAGAGCCCCTGGCCTTGAACATTTCTAGGCATATCTGTCATGATTCTATGGTTTGTGAATAAATAAGCACCTATTGGGAAAGGTTGGGGTGGTCACCATGAGTTAGTTGGCCCATAAAGGCTTGGAAGTGATCAAACACAAACTCCAAGCTAATCCTGTGTCCAGACTCCTTCAGGTCTTCTTTCCCCACTTTCTCAGAAATGATAGGCATAATTTTCCACTGAGAGATAATTTACAGGGCAAACACATTCACAGCAGCAGGAAGAGCCAAGCAGCACACCCCAGGAATCTCACTGCTGCAAGGTAAATTGGTAGCACCAATTGCTGTACACTGATTTTGGCATCTCTGGCTGAACTGTAGATATTGTTTCCTGTCACCATTTAGGAGGCACTTTTCTGTGAGCTGCTGGTGGCTCAGCACAGCTCCCTTACCAAAACCTTGTCATAATTTGCTTTTCATTGCCACCCCCAACCCAAATGCACACTCACCTTGTGCACCCCCAAACAGGGTAAATGTCTCAGTGATCCTCAGGGGCCTGACCCTCTCCTTCCCATACTGAGCTTCTTTGCACTTCAGTTTTCCCCAGCTCCTCAAGGTTTTCTAGTTCTTCCTGTTTAGGGCTGTGATCCACCTCTGTGCTGATAAAGCCCCTGATTTCCACTTCATATCTTACTTCCCTATGGATATTATGTCTGTTTGAGCAACCACTGTTGACTCCACCTGCCCTTCAAGTGTCCCAGACAGAGGCACTGGGGAAGGGATAAGGGGAAGGGATAAGGGGAACGCGCTCTGGGAAGCTGCCAGGGGATTTATGCAGCGATGCTCTGAGCACACGTTTGAGAAGTATAAAGTGTGTTTGTCAGGTTTCAGGGCTATATTTAGAGCCAGCCCACCTCAGAGCATGTGAAAAATAAAAAGCTGATTTAGGAGAACGGGCATTTAAAAGGCAAAGCAGAACACGTGTGTATGTGTGGGATACATGACTTGTGCTCTGCCTTGGGAACGCCAGCCCATTCCAAGCTGTGCATGGCAAAGGGAGTTTTGTGCAGAGGCTTTGCAGGGGCACGAGGTGTTTCCCTTTGCAGCCCAATGTGAGTCACACTGTAATCGTCTGCAAAGGCTGTGCTTGGGGAAGGAGTGATATTTAATTCATGCATGAGCATAATTAAAGCAGATTCAGTCTGCAAAATCAGCTCGGGAGAGCGCTCTGATTACCACCTCTCTGCTCCTTCCTGCACCTCCTCCTGGATAAAGGCACAAGGTAGAGATGGTGGGAGCTATCCCTTCATCTGCTGAGATTAAGGTGTGATTTTGCCCCGCATCCGAGGTGAACAGTATCCCTAACCAAATCAGATTAGAGAAAACAGCAGAGCGAGTGGCAAGGCTGTGGACAAGGTGGGAGCAGGGGAGTTTTGATGTCTGCAGTTCTCCTCCCAGGGAGTGAATGGGACGAGATGAAAGGATGAGATGAGTGAGCAGATGAAGCGCAGAAGTTGATAAAATCCTCAGACTGCAAGATTTACCTGAGCCTATTAGAATGCAGAGGGTTTCCCTCACCGGGACCACAGGAATGAAAGCGTGATTGACAGGGCAGCCAAGCCTTTCACCCGACAGCAAAATTAGGAGGGCATGGAAAACAAACAATGCTGGGGCTTGGAAAGCCCTTGCAAGTGACTCTGAGGCAAGAACAGGAGAAAGGATGTTCAGTGTGAATGCCAAATCAGCATTATTCACTGTGAGGGTGGTAAAGGGCTTGGCTGTTTTGTTCAAAACCAAGTGCTGCAGGCAGTGTCCACCTCGCCAGGATAGCCTTGGAACTGGGAGCCGTGCAGAGGACGGTGGATGCATCCCACTGAATATTTCCTGATGGCTCAGTCAGAAACCTGACTCAGGTTTATAGAGATGCTCTGAATCCCTTCTTAGCCCTGCAGACAGGAGCCAGGATTTTTCACAGCTGTGCTGTCAGCTTTGCTCACCTCCAGGGATGTAACCGTGTCCTTGCTCTGTAAGGCAGGACTGTAAATCACTACAGTGCATTCACGTGGCCAGGGCTGGAAACCACTGCAGTTCCTTGTATTTTCTCCAGTACTGTTGGATCCTCCAGGCTTTCTTTATATTGATTTTTTAAAATATATTTTTAATTTCTTGGCTCATCTCCTTATTGCAGTATGTGCATTTAACTCAAAAATAATGCTTTGGAATTAGTGTCTAGAGAATTAACCACGCTTTTGTGAGAAGACCATTAGCACAAACAGCGAGGAATCCAGCAGGAGGACTGATAAAAATCAGGAATCAGAGAGCTCAGGAGGGGAGGCTTAATTAGCCTGTGAGGTTTTTCTTTAAAATTCTTAAAAAATTAGAGATCTTCTCCATGCATTTATTATGGGCCCTGAATGACTTCCATTTAGGAGCTTAAGGGTTTGACCTAAATCTTGTCCTTGTTATACGCCAGGGGGATTGCAGCATTAAGTACAAGTAAGCCTGGAAGCTGAAGATGAATCTTCCAAGAAGTTGTCCCAACTCCAAAGCCAACACAGTCAGAATCTCTTCCCTTGCAGGAATAGGGAGGCTTTGAAGCAAAATTCTTGGTTTAGGAGTTCTGAAGGGGGGCAAAACAAGACTGGAGGCTGCTTTGCCAAGTTTACATGTTGAAGGCGATTTAACTGGAGGCTGCAGATGAAAGGCTGGATTTGTTTAGTCCCTGTCTCCTGGGAAATAACAGGAGTCTTTGAGGAACGCTACAAACCTCTAGGCGGGCACTTGTTGTCCCTCTGGACACGTGGCAAATCGGCTTTTTTAGAATTTTAGGTTGTTTCTAAGAATATAAATAGAAGAAAATCATGTCTATGAGAATGTAACACTTCCTCAGAGCACAGGGGTAGCCAAGCCCGTGGCTGAAATGTTGAGCACCATCCAGGGGAGTGGAGAACAGGCAAACACCTTGAGCCTGGTGGTATCAGCAGTGTTTTCTCTCTTATTTTGTGCGCATGTGAAGAAATTAATTACTTAACCAAACTGCACTGCAATTTGATTCAGTCAGATAATGTCTCTGATCCAGGGGGCATGAATTTTTTTCTTGCTATGAGAATTCACAACCCAAACGCGGCAAAATCATGTCATGTTGTGTGGCACAAACCAGCCAGAGAAACTAGCTGACTAAGTTGGCCCTTGCTAGGGCTGGCAGGGCAAAACCTGTCATAAACATATACCTGGAAGACATAGAAGTTGCTGAAAGGTGAGTGAGATGAGGAGGAAAACCCATTTGTGCCAGCAGAGATGCAGGACTCTACTCCCAGACCTTTGCCTCTTGACCTGTCTCATCTCAAAGCATCAATAGTCTGCAATCTCTGGGCCTACCTCTGGAAAGGCTCTGGAAAACCTTTTATCACTTGCCTGCTTTCAAAACCAGGAGGGAGTTTTTCTCCTCCAGGGCTCCAGCAGTGCAGTGTCCTGGGAAGAAACCACTCCAGCACCTTCCCCCTGTCTCCTGGCGTTCCAGCCACCTTCCAACCCACACTGAAGAGCCCGTGGTGCCAGCCCAGCAGTGACCTGTGGTGTCCAGTGACCCCTCTCTCACAGTGAGATGCTGTGTCAGTCTCTGCTGTGTGGAGGCTGCTCTGCCCTGCCTTCCACCCTAAGTGCTTGGTTCAGTTTGGTTAATTATGTGTCTGGGCACAGTGAGCTCCTCAATTAATTCATTGCATGCTGAAGGATGTTTATCACTGGGCAGCATATGCTCAAATTTCCCAATTATGTTTTTTTTTTGCAGCAACAGAGGCTTTCCATACCCTTCCTGGATTTCTGATTTTCCAAGTGTTTTTCTCAAAATGGTGTTTTTTAGCAAAGAGAGGCTGCTTTCCTGGACATTCCTGGAACCTTGGTGATGTTACCACTTTTCTCCCTCTTTTACAAGCTCTTCCTCATTTTGTCTATTCCTACCATTACTCTCCTTTTCCCGAATCTTTTTGGAAGACATCATTCTTTTTTTCCCCAAAAAAACCATTCTTTTTTGTCTCTTTCACACACTGACAGCAGCAAGCCTTGCTGCTTCTTTGTCTCTTCTTAAGTTCACCTGCAGTGAGCAGGATGGGTTTCTCTGCATTCAGCTGTAAAAACCCGACCTTGAATTTGTACAAAGGGGAAAATATGTTTCTGTTAGAGATCAGGGAGCCGAGTGATTAACACCCAGTTCAAGAGCTGCACAGAAGTGTTGGCACTAAACACTTAACACTAATTATTCATCCTGCCCAGGCAGCCCTTACCCCTGGCTTGACGTCCCAAGATCCAGGGAAGACACACAGGCCTCTTTGGGTGGAGGAGGTGGGAACAGGTGAAGAACAAGGCAGTTCTACTGTATCCTGCTGCCATGGAGGATATCAGCAGGGTGAAATAGCTTGTTTGCTTCTGCACTCTCAAGGCATTTTTTTGCAGGGCAAACATTTCACATCAGCCTGCTCTGGCAGCCCCGGCTTTCCCCGGGGTGCTGCTTCTCTCCCCTCTGTTAAGACACTGGTCCCTGTAAGGATATGTGTGAACAGTGACATTCACATGGAGGAAAGGCAACACTCATAGAATCATGGAATGGTTTGGGTTGGAAGGGACCTCAAAGCTCATCTCCCCTGCATGGGTAGGGACACCCTCCATCATACTGGAGGGTCCAGGGGAAGGAAGCAGGAATGGTGGATTGGGACCTAAATAGAAACAATATATTTTATTTTTATTCTAGTGCTCTAACACTGAAGAAGGGGATATTTATGGTCTCTGCTGTTGGTGTCTTTTCTCCTGTTCACTGACTTGGCCACTGTCCACGTAATGACCAGAAGTGCTTTAGTGAATAAAAGCCTGCAGCTGACAGCAATATCTCTGTGTCCTATATAAATAGGAGATGTACAGTCACTGCTTCACCTGGGCTTCAGGTACTTGGTTATACAGCTCTGACCTAGTCCCCTCATGCTGGCTGTGCACATCTGCTCCCAGATCCACAGCTGATGAAGGCTGTGGAAGGAGGAAGTGGCATCTAGAAGAGTCAGAAAAAGCTCCCTTGCACCAACAGCACCTCTCAGCTCCTCAGGAATCTCAGTTCATCTCTGGTACAGACTCCCTCTGGATGTGCCCCAGCCTGATGGTACCTCACAATATTTTTATGTGTTGTGTTGTTTTAACCACCTTTATTAATATCTTTGACCTTATCTCTTGGTCTGCTCTGTAAGAGCTTGAAAAAAAAGTTTAAAATAGTCTAACCCATCTAATGGATGGGATGGAAACTTCATTGACTGACTTACCCAGGAGAGATGTGTGAAGCTCATCACACCTAAATTAAATTATATCTTGAGCACCTTTCCTTTGAGCACTGTCATTTTCCTCCAAGAGGCTGTATAAATTGCTTTTTCATTTTATTTGATGTGGCAAAAAGCCAGGACTGGAATCTCTCATTCTCCAAATCCTGAGCAGTGGTGATGGGTCAAAGCAATCTAACATGAAGGTTATTATCACAGAGTGTGTGGGTTAGCACAATTGAAGAAAGTAATGTATTTGCCTGAATTAACACCTAAGTATGTCCTGACACAGAAACTCTGTTCTCTTAAGACTCTTTTTTTGATTCAGGAACTCCTGTGAACTTCATTGATTATCTCAGTCCTTGATTTCCCATGAGTGACACAGGAGGCAAATTAAGTTTATGGCAGAAAGTCTTCTAAAGATCGTGTAAATCTTTATACTAATTCTGTTAATGAAATAGGTGGGATAAGCTGAAGAAGTGCATGATGGGTGAAAGTGAGTCAAACCATATGAGGGATGAATTTTGACTCCCTTATAAAAACATGAATACTAACATCAGAATTTGTTTTATTCCCAGCCCAACTATGTGGAAGAAAGATGCTGTGGTGACCAAAGCTCTTGCACCATAGGCTGCACATCAAGTGGCTCAGTAGTGCCACACTCCAGATCTGCTGCCCCAAAACCTGGAGATCTCCCACTGCCACAGATCTGCCTGGCATCTTAGTGGCGGCAATGGGTGCATTAATGTTCATCTTGGTGAGTTTTAATTGTATCTACCTGAGGGGTGTATTAGCCTGTGCGCAAACTAAAGATTCTCCTTCCAGATCCTCTTTGTGCTTGGCAGCAGCTTCATGGGCTGAAGTGACCCAGCAATGGAGGGCTGCCCTACTTGTGTTCCCACCACATGATTAGTAATTGCATTTGCACTGGTGCAAATTGAGAAGGAAATCAAGCCATTGCTATTAATGCAAAAGAGCCTTGACTAGTTGGTTAGGATTTTAGTTTCTTTTGTCATATGTGTAATTTTATACTTACATATTCACATATATATATATATATATATATGACTCCTGTATCAATGTGACATACTAAGAAGGATGGGACCTTATAGTCTGAACTGAAAGAGGTGAGAGTTACAGAAATGCAAATTATTTCTGATGTCCAAGTATTTTTATTAACAGTATTTTGTGGTTAGAACGGGGCTTACATCTTTTAAAGCACTGAAAATGCTTCTAATCCCCACAACAGCTGTGAAGTCAGTGAGCATTTTTGTCCTATTGTTGTTTAAAACTAATGGTTTTCTCTTGCCTTTTTTATAGCTTTCTGTGTTGGCAAGAAATGAACAAGATATGTTATACAGTGGTCAGATCCAAAGGCCTTTAGGAACAGTGAAAAGATGACCACTGACTGCTGAGCCTTGGATCACATCCTAATATTTTCTTGGAGATGACTTGTGCGGCAGTTCAATCCCGTTTATGTTATGTCACTTCCTGGTTTATGGTCCTTTTTGGGTTTGATTCAGTAAAGGAACCTGCTAAGGATTAGAGTTGAGTTAAGGCTGCTCATCCCACTCTGTATCCCAGCTCCTGGCTGAGGGTTTGCTTCTCACAGGACAAGGCTTTTCCTGAAGCTGGGAAGCTGTGCTGGCTGTGGGTGGCTGCTCCCTCATGGATTGTCCCTGCTCTCAGCAGTGGTCCCACACAGCTCCAGGTGTTTGGTACCCTCACTCATTGCATCACCTTCCAGCCATGTGAGTTGTCTCCCACGATGCTGACAGCATGGGTGTACTGTTCATTTTCAGGGCATCACTGGCCACCTGCCACTGGGTTTTATGGTGTGGATGGAGCTGATAGACAACCTGGGAGTTTCCCAGTCCATTTTGAAGCATCACTTTGAATTTTGGGGCTTTCCTTTCATATTTTTCCTGCCCGTGTCCTGACAAGCTTTTCTAAGGCTGGCTGCAGAGTGGAAGGAGCGTGGGGAGATTTTCTTCTGGGTCTCTCTTAATTTTTAACTAATCAGAGAGGTTTCTTTCTGGCTTGTGTTCTTTCCAGCTTCAGTGCTGCCATCTCATTAATTGCAGCCAGTTAGCACAGTGGCGATGCAGCCAAGTGTCAGCTGGTGTGTGCTTTTAGTCTCTTTTTATTTCAGCATAATTAGAGAGCATTCACCAACTCTCATGTTGCTCAAACACACTCCTTTGTGGTGTTTCCTCTATTGTGTAGCTGTATCTGATGGCTCTTTGGCTGAACTTTGGCTTCTGCAGCGGGGAAAGGCAGCTGGGAGGAGGGTTTGTTCTTGGTGAGAAATGAAAACATGGCTTGGGATATAAAAGGGAAAGATTGCAGGTATGAGACTGATGCCTTTAGGTTTTAATATTTTTAATGTATTTGGAGATTTTAATATAGCTCTATAGTTTCCCACGCTTGAGGTAACAGCTAACAGTTTTTAACAGTTTCTAAAGCTCTTTATCACAGTTTGTGGTTTGTGTTATGTTCCTGAATTTCTGTTTGGTGGTCTTTCCAAGGAACAAGATTTCAGCAAGGACATCTTGTTTGGGACACATGCACCTGGACTGGAAAAATAAGGCATATATTTAAGGCCAGAACCACTGGAGAGGCTCCAATGGGGCAGCTCTGAGGGTGGTACCAGGGGCAAAAGGTTTTCGGGTTGGATGTACCCATTAGATATGGTAATTAAGTAGTGTTGTAAATTTGTAAGAACCCTATACTGGGTGTGTGCCTATATACTCCATACACCTGGAAGCTTTCATTAAAGAACTGCTCTCACTTTATCTACACCAGTATTGTTTGGAAGTCTTTTAGCTAGATTTTAGGCAAGAAGATTGTTGCTGGGAAGGATTTTCAGCGTGTTTCCTTGACAATCCATCACCTTCCCCCCATGCACAGCACCCAGTTTCATGATGGCAAGGCATTGTCCTGACACTGTGAGCGGGACTGGGGTATTTGGGGTATATTATTAGTGCCCAGGGTGGCCTTCTCTGGCCTCCCCAAGGCGTGTTATAGACCACTTGAGGATGAAGAGTTCTTTTTCACAGCAGAAACCCCAAATCCAGGTTGTGACTCGGCAGTGGCTTCTCCTTTGCCTGGAAATGGCCGGCAGGGAGGAATAGGCCAGGAGCCTTAGCATGAAACGTATCATGCTCCCAGTTCTGGTGAATAATTTTAATGATGTCTCTCAAAGGCAAGTGGCTTATTTCTCGTTGCATGAAATGTCTCATTCAAATCAATGAAGCAGCAAAATTAAACAAGGTGGTGGTTCTTAGGTAGTCTGTGACTTACCAAAATGCTGATACCTTTTGCATTGGATTCAGTCCCATTTCTTCTCTCAATCTGCTACATAAAGCAATAGCAACCCCTGCCCACTATAAACTGAAACTGAGACAAGGGAAAACTCAACACAAATTTTTTCTGTCCTCCAGCACCAAACCCTCGAGCTCCTGGGCTGCCCACATCCCTCTGCCCTCTCCAGGCATCTGCTCACCACTCCAAACTCTACTTTTGGTGAGCAGTCCTATTTTTTCCCCCTCCTTTTTCTCCCTTAATTCAGGAGTGGAGCCTCTTGCAAGAATGTAAGTTACAGTTCATCTCCACTACGTGCTCCTCTCTATTCTCTCTATGATCAAAGGGAGCAGATGGAAAACTTTGCAAAGAGAACAGACATCTCTTCTCCCCACTGCAAGGCAGGAGGGGGCTCAGGTGTTATCCCTCATACTGTGTACTGCAGTTAACTGAGTTTGTCCAGGGGATTTGGGAAGAAAAGATGCCATTCCCAGGCATCTGCGTGTGGGTAATTTGTCTTGATATGTTTTCGGAGTTACTGATGAGAGAGGGAGACGAATGCTTAATTAAGGAATTAACTGTCTTTTAAAAGATTAAGTTTTCTGTGAACACATTTATCAAAAAGAGAAGAAAAAAGTGCTGCAAACTGCTTGACAGAGATCTCTTTTCTCAATGTGAGTGAAAGGATGAAGAGTTAGAATAAAAGATGAGCATAATTACTAGATAAACGTAGGGAAGTGCTGCTTTCCTTCACTGTGCCAGCCTCCTGTGCTGGTCCTGTTTTTGATCCCAGACAAACCCCTGGCAAAGGGGAGCACTGCAGGTAATCCTGATCCTGCCCCATCACATCACACGGTGTTTGTCTTTGCTCCTAAAATCCTTCTCTCTTATCCAATGCCTGTTATCTGAAGTGGTCCAGATTATAAATTTATGGTACCCAAGCACTTGTGAGGGTAAATGGGAGCACAAGCACATGCAGCAACAAAAGATGTTGCAGGTATCTCAGGGTGACATGGACACCATTTGTCTGATGCAGTGCTGCCACTTCTCACAGCCCTACATCCTATGTTACACCTCAAATCTTGAAGTCAATCAGAAATTAATTAATCCCTCTGCTATTAACGAGGGTAAATCCAGTTTGGTATATGAGAGAGGAATAGCCTTTTTTCCCTGGGATGAGCACCAGGAGCTGATAGGTGTGCACATACCTGATACTCCTCTGTGCATTCCTCTGGTTGAGGTTTAGGATTTGGGGTGGTTAAAAATGTTTACCTTTTACAAGCAGAAAATAACATCGTACAAAGTGTAATGAGGTTTTTTCCCCTTGTACAAGCTAAACCCAAATATCAGTGGTTTCTTCCTCCTAAATTCCTGCCTGGCACTTTGTGGGGATTCTCTAATTCAAAGTGATGGGTGCTTGTACAGCCAAACAACAAGATACGTTTTACGTCTTTATGCATGTGTGAGTGGAATACGAATTATTTCAGATTTATTGTGAGAATGGCAGGGAGACAGACAGCATGGACTACCCTCTTTTTTTGTTTCTGATGTGCCTCATCTGCCCCTCGTGAACCTCCAAGAGTGCACAGCTATTACTAGTTTCCATTTGCAGCAAAGCAATGACTCGGATGCCTCTCTAATATTTGCCAGCATTTGGCTGGAGAGTGGGAATGATTTTTGCCTCTGAAATGCCACAATCAAACTCTGCCCCAGGCTTTGCTTCGAGGCTGCATGTAGGAGAGTGATGGCACGCAGCCGCCCTCCCACGGAGCCTCGCTGGCCCTGGGGCGATCCCTCAGTCTCATCTCCCCTGTGTCTCAAGTGATGATTTCATTTTGCTCTTGGCAGTAAAGGCTGCTCTCGGTTTCTTGCAGGAATTCTGCAAGGCCACCCCACGTGGATGCTCCCATTTGTGCCATGGTGGCTTGCTGGGGGTCCCCCGAGGGCAGATTTTGGGTGCATGGGCAGGACAGGAACACCCTGGGCATGGGCCCTTCAAAGCAAACATGTTTGGATGGGTGAGAGTCTAAGTAGATGCCCATCAGACCACGAGTAATCTCACCATGGCATTCTCCTTGGGGAAAGCCCCATTTGAGCCCCTAACTCCAGGGTCTCCCTCATGGGGCATCCTGGTGGAGCCCAGCAGAGAAGACCCACAAGCACATCTGTTCCTGATCTCCCTTCTCTCCTGCAACCCTTTTTCCTGCAAAGAACCATTCCCTGCACCAGAATAGCAACCAGGAGGTGTCTGCCGGACAAAACCCAAATGTTTGCAAGCATTTTGGGAGTTGTCTTTGGAGTCATTGCCACTTGTCTGCTGAAAAAAAAAACAATGTAAAAAGAAAAATCAGCATAGCTTCACTGCAACCCAACAAAGCAGCTATATTTAGCTGGAAAAAAGGAGCAATCACTGGCAAAAATAGCTTTTTAACCTGACTCAGTGCTCATTAACACCTTTATAAATGAGGGATCTGGCCATGAGTTTTCTTAGATGTGGCACTGGAGTCAATCCCTTGGTGACTACTCCTTAAGCTAACAGAGCATCCTCAGTAATCCTTGGTCGTGGTAAGAGAGCTGAAAGCAAAATTGTCCCCCACAACAGCTGGACCTCATCTCTTAGGCAGTATTCTTGAAGGCCATATCCTTCAGGGCACATGATTATTTTAGGATCATTGCAGTCATATATGTTATTTAACATGAATAAATTAGACCGTTTTCAATCCGTATCCATCAGCATTGAACCACTGAAGGGAGCCCCAGCTGGAGTTTATTCTTTGGTGAAAGCTGCTAACAAGGTGTCCCTGTTGAGTGAGGGCTGCTCCACTGCTGGAAATTCCTCACCTCAGTGGGAATGACGCTTTCATCTCTCCTTCTCCCCAAAGTTACAGCCAAGACTGTGTTTCCCATGGAATAATAATGTGGAATCATTTAAATGAGCCTTAAAATGAAAGGTCTGACCGGGAAATGCAATAGGCAGGCTGTACTGATGGAAAATGGCTGTGTCTGGTTGTAAAGCAGGGCTTAGGCAAGTCAGACTCTCTGTCCTCACACACAGACCAGAGCAGGCTGAGACTAAAGGTGTTTGAGGAATATCTCACCTGTCCTTTGGAGTGAGCCTTCCACTCTGGCTGTGAGCTCGTCCTCATTCCAGCTCCTGCAGAAGGCTAATCCCAAGTCTTTTGCCCACTAAAGAAAACCAAAATCAATGGGGCAGATCTGTCAGACAGCTAATCCATAGCGGCGGTCCCTGCCCCAAGCTTGGTATTCTCTGTGGGCAACACAGTGATGATTAATTAAAACACCTCGACCCTTTCAATTAAAGTTTCCAAAGTGCTTGCTAAGCATGAATTGCAGTAATGCCATGAGAGACAGACAGCAAATTATCAATCCCAATTTTCAGGCAAGAAAGCCCCCGTTTGGTAAAGGATCTTGATTTTAAAACCAGAGCAAAAATCTTCATCCTGTGCAAACCAGTGTTTAAAGTCCCCTGAAGTTCAGTAGAGCCAAATCTGTACTTAAGAGACCTCCTTTCCCCTGCAACCCTCTCAAACAAATGCCTAGTTCCAATTGTGAAGCAGAAGAAAATTTGGTACTTGCTCCAACATTTTGAATAATTTTCCAATAACTCGTGGTGAGGCACCTGTAATTACTGTGTGAGTTTAATTTAGAGTAGGTATTTACCAATCAAATTGTATCTGACACAGTTCTTGAAAGGATGGAAGTTATCTTAAAAAAAATAAAAATCACTATGTGCATCAGTAATATTCCAAAAATCAATGTTGTTTAGCAAGCCATATTGACCTCCTTAGAAGCTGAGTTTTTTTAATTACATCTCTGAAATAAGATGAAAACTTTTCATTATACCTGTAGAATTATCTTAAAATAAATAAATAAAAAGCACTAAAGCATTTCTTATTGATTTAAAAGTATCTCGAGTCTCATAATAACAGTCTTTAAATCCAAAGAAATCCAAATGAAAAAAAAAAAAACAAAAAAAAACCCAAACAAACAAACAAACAGCAAACCAAAGAACCCTCCTCCATTATCTTCTGCAGCGAGGGGAAGGTTAAAATTTGACATATATTTTGCAAATGTTGAATTGATGGCGCTTTTTCATTGTTTCTCCTTTTGGTGTGCCAGCCGTAAAACCCACCTTTGAGCTCCTGAAGCCTCAGCAGAGATGGTTAATAAATGTTATTTTGGCACCTGAAATGATCCAGCAAATAACGCAGCTCCATCAGCACCGTTGCTGACATCTGTTGCTCATGAATCATCACTCGCTGTTAGAATGCATAGCTGAGGATTTGTTTAAATAAAGAAAAAACTGCTGGCAGTGGAGACGTGAATGTAGAAGGAAGGTTTCAGCTCCACGAGGCAGAAGGAGCATCCACGTGCTGAACTGTGCCCTGAGCTCCTACAGAAGCCCACCCTGGGCACCAAGGGGAGTGAATGTGTTCAGGGAAGGCAGGCAAAAAGAGAATAAATGATGCAGGGAAATTTAGCTGGTTTGCAGGTTTTCTTTAGGGGTTTTAGTTACTCTGGACCAATCTGGCTGTTTCCATGGCTGGGATGTCCCCAGGTGTCCCTGTGGTGTAATGCTGCTTCTCTGTGCCGGCCACTGTGGTTGGTAAAGCTACAAACACAAAAGAGATGATGTTCAAATATACAAGCAGACAGATTTGTGTGTGGTTTTTTTCGCCAGGGTGACTTTTGGGGAGAGGTGGGAATATTTTCAGGAACACTGAAAATATTCACATTCAGTAGGCAAAAGACAAGTAGCTGGGGATGAAGAAAAGTTCAAGTTTTTAACTTAAAATTTTTCACTTCGTTTCAAAATGACTTTCTCTTTTTCTACTTAAATACTGATTTAAAATCTGATTTCTGATACTAGCTCTAAAAGAGTGTGAACAGGTTAAATGAAAGAAAGAGCACTGGTAAAAGTATCCTGAAGATAATGGGAAGATGTGTGGATGTGGCACTTGGGGACAAGGTTCAGTGGTGGGCTTGGCAGTTGTGTGTTAATGGCAGTACTTGATGATCTTAATGGTGTTTTCCATCTTACATGATTCTAAGATTCTAAGAGGTAAACAGTAAGAAAAAACAATCAAGTGAGAGATGAAGCTGCTATTCCAGGGATGGGAGTTAGTTTGGGAGCCAGGAGGCACCACCAGATAGGCTTCACCAAGATGTAGGGTTTGATGTTTCTCCTTTTCTCCTGCAGAACCGAATGTTTCCCACTTCTTCAGTGCTTTGGCTTGGAATTCCTGTGCCAGTGCAGGTGCAAAGTATGGTGAAGAGCAAGGCATCCCAGCGCTCCTCCCCACGAGCCAAGGAAAGATAAGTGCACTTCTGGACAGCAATTTGGGTGGGTTTTCTTTAAATGCCTTGGTGGCTGGAAGACTTCATGCCCAGACACATCCCTTGGTGGCTCCAGAGCATCCTCACAGGTGCAGTCACCACTGCAGGATCAGCGCAGAGGGAATTACCTCTCTCTTGATGGCCCAGCCTCACCATCCTGGGCTGCATTTGGATTTGTTGCTTTTTCCCCAGCACAGCTGAGGTCCACAATGGAGCAGAGGCTCATGATGCACCAGCCTTAGGGACAGGCCACATGAGTGAAGGAGGAAGCTTTTTGCTACCTACCACATGCAAATGCAAAACCAGACAAAAGAAGCTCAACAATGCCTTTGGGGATCCTTTGTCCTTGATTTGTAGCTGTTCTTAAGAGCAATGTCCCTTCATTTCTCCACCTTTTGAGCTTTGCTTTCTATTTCTGTGCCTTATTGTCGTGGAAAACATCTTTAAAATGATTTTTACATGTGTGCATGTGCATGTTGTTGAGGTAAAAGGTGCAGTTGCAAGATGAGCTTGGGGAGTCTTGAACCAGGATTACAAGGTCACTGTGGTGGGACCAGTCTTGGCTAAGGTGACATAAGAGTAACACCAACATTGTTTGGTGGCAACTTAGAACCACGAGGTGTGAGAAGGAAAATCTTCAGTTAACAAAAAATTGCTTGTGGTGGTGGAGAAGGATGCTTTGAGACCCTTCACCAGAAAGCTGTGCAGAAATTGCTCCTTGTGTTGTGAACTTACCTGGCTCCTCAGGACCATGTTGGTGCCTCCAGAAGAAAGTGAGAAAGTGTGATCTTTTCTTCACTGTACTGTTCATCACAGCACAGCAGCCAGGGAGACCCAGAAGGCACAGAGCTTTCCCTCTGGATCTCCTGGAGGATGTGAGCTTAGTACTCTTTTTGCATTTCAGCTGTGAGTTTGCTGAACGAAGCATTGATTTGTACTTCAGGAGAAACAGACTTGACAGCAAAACTCATCTTTGCTCCAAGGTGTCGAAGTATTTGGGCAGCAGCTCATCCCAGAGACTGTAAGCTCCTGTAAGCTGGAATAATACTTTGTTTTTCATGCAGGAGAGGACTCACATAACAGAGTCCTGCTCCTCAGGGCTTACAGATACTGAGGCAGCACAAACACAAATAATAAGGAGTAATTAGTGATCCCTGTGAGAAACGCCACTGCCTTTTTATGGTCCCATCTTCTGGAAAGGAGATGTGAAATGAATTATTGGAAGCACAGAGTAGCACAGTTTGTAGCCTCTGCCCAGCCTCCATGTCCTCATCCCATCTGGCACTGCACCCACAGCACTGAGACTTGTCTCTAACCACAGGGTGCTGTGCCAGGTGAAGGTCTCCAATCTCTTCCACCTTGTCCCTCCTTTCACCTGTGGTTTCTGGACAAGCTGTGGCAGCCCCATCACACAGCTCTTTCTGGTTTGCTCCCTCACCTTGTAGCAGAGCCAGTGCCAGGGCGAAGAGGGTGAATTCAGGCAACCCCCTTTCCCCTCCTCAGAGGAGCACGCACAGTTCCTGCCCATATTTAAGCACCCTTCAGTGAACCCAATGCCATATTCATGCCCCAGCCAGTGTCTGCACGGGGATGAGCAGACACTGCCCTTGTAGGGAGCGTGGTCAGGAGTCTGTGGACACTGCAGGGCCCGGCACGGTGGCTGAGATACACAAAGAGCAGCACCACAGGGGCCAAGCTCATCTGCAGAGGAGTCAACACTGCCTTCTCTGGGCTCGCCTCTCTCATAATCACAGAGCCACATATGCACAGAAACAAACACAAACCTGCCAAAAACGAATCCCAAGGTGAACAGGCAAGTGCCAAATGTTCCTGACAAATGTTGTTGATGTTGTCACGACCTCAAATGGAGCTACATTATGTAAGCTAACAACTGGTTCTTATCCCATGGTTTTGTTTTGCCAGTATTCAAATTTATGTAGCAGCTTTTGAACACATAGACAATTTAATAATTTTGGCTTTGCAGGCAGATTGTAAAGTTTAGTACGTGGCGAAGCGAGGCACTTGTAGCCCTTTTCACCACAAGGGATGTCTTTGTCCTTAGGCATTTCAGCAGTGGTCCCAGCAGTCATCTCTATGTTTTCATCCTTGCAAATACACATCCTCTCATCATCACTCTCCTTTGCTCAGTTTGTCACAAATACCTCTGCCCTCACTCCTGTACCCTTCTTGTTTCTCTGAAGCTGCTTTAGCAGTTTATTTTGTTCCTCCTTTTGCTCCCACCAATGCAATTCCATTAATTGCTGGAAACACCATCAATGTCCTCTGCTATAGAGCAGCATAAAATAAGGCCAAGGACCTGAAGTGTGCTGAACACACCTCACAAATCAATACATCGTCTGGATTTGGGTCTTACCATCACCCCTCAAGTCTGCCTTGGTGTTTGATGGTTTCAGATGGGCCACACAGGCACTAGAAAACCTTTTTGTTTTACTGGAGAATCCCAGCAGTTCAGAAAAGTCAACATTTTTCTGAGAAAACATCCTGCATCTTAAAGAAATTACATATTCGATGGAGACATAAAAAAGCATGTAAAATTTTCAAACAGCTGTAGCAATTTTAGGAACCTCACAATATGTTGTTTTTTCTTCCCAAGAGGGGCCCTTATTGGTTTGAAAAAGGAGCCTGTAATTTGATTATCTCCCAGTAATTTTCCTGTCTTCCATTTCATACCTTTAAAGATGTAGGAGGATGTGAGCAAATCTGTTCATTTGCAGTTGTTTTGTTTTGGTGGTTTAATTTAAGCAGTACTGAAACTCCAATTGAAATCGGTGTGAAAATGCTGTAGCATCGTAGAGAGAGTCTTGAAGGGGGAAAAAATCCTTTCCAGGTTGCTAACTTCACTAGGGAATTTCCCTTTGTGTTCTGAGCTAATCTTCTTTATATTATGCCTCCATTGTTAAACACTTAAGGACCCAGGCTGCAAAGAATTGATTAAAAATCTTGGCAATTGCGGTGTGCCATTAAACTTCATTTTTGCTGTAACATACTTTGCTAATTTGCTATGATGTGTTTGATTTAGTAGTTCATTTAGCCATTGCCAGAAGCGTTAGAGGAAAAGGTAAATTTTCAGCTTGTTGACTTGTTTAATAAGTTGATTTAGCCCTTCTTTGACAAGTTTACACAATGGCAGAAAGAGCTGTAACTACTACTCAGTCAATACTTGAGTTTGCCCTGCACTGAGAAATACTTTGGGTCAGGCTTGTTTGTGACTGAAGCTTTCTGAACAAATTTTGCAGCAATATAACAAGTTCCTCAATTTTATTTTTTAAATTAATTCAGTGCTTGCAAGCTACTTTTCAGAAACAATCACACACACTCGGTTCATATTAATTACTTTATTTTCCTTATTACTTACAGGTACAGCCTTGGAGTGAATTGCAGAGGTGAGGGTTTAAAAGGTAGTGTTCCTTCAGAGGGGCCATGGGGAGGACACACTTACTGTGAACAAAGCTTGGGGGAGAAGGACCTTTTCTTAGAGAGGTTAAGTTAGGTGCATGCAGCTGGAAACTGCCTCTTTGCCTAGAGTAAAAATAGTTCTGTTTCCAGTCCTTTGCAGTTCACTTGCCATGAATGTTAGAGCAATTGAGTCTGGGAAAGAGAAAATTTCAGCACTCAAATATTTATGAATTTTAGATATGCATCTAGGAGTGCTCCTAGTCGAAGTGGTGGGTTTTTCTCCAACGAAATGATTCCAAATTACTGGATGAGTGCATGTATAAGTGCTTTACAGAAGGTTAATGGTTGGTAGGTATTTTATGCCACAGTTAATCAGCTGTTACAAGCCACTTAGCCAAGCAATAACCCATTGTGGGGCAAAAAGCACCAAACCCCTCTGGACTGAGGGGCATGCCAGTGAATGACTGTAGGATTCACTACGTCTTGCAGGACCACAAAGAAACCATTGTGTCATTTTGGTTTGTACCCAGGACGTTGCTCGTGCCTATATAACACTGTAATTCTGTAATATGTATATTATATATATTTAGCCTATCATTTATCTGTTTCATTATTTAGCAGTAATTACATCATGAGCAGTAGAAAAGTGGAGATTAATAGATGTGCTGGAGTTAGTGAGGGAAAAAACTGTGACCTGGATCTAATGCTGGCATCTAACTTGTGATTTGAAGTACCTGTAGGAGAGACACCTTGATGTTTTGAAGGTGTGCAGACGGAGAGCCTAATTTCAGCATTTTACCTGCAGATGACAGGCTGTTGCTTTGAGGTCCATCCTTCTCTCTGTGGACAACCTAAGGCCCTGCTTCTCTGTGCTAAAGGAGGTTTTTCTCCCCTGACATGGTACTTCTCATCACTGGTTCTTCCATTTGTCGCCGTAGCTATTTGGAAGACATAAAATCCATTTTAAAAAATGAAGAAATCAGGATCTGCTGAAAATCCCTGTTGGCCAGGTGCTCCAGGGATGTCCCAGTGCAGTGTTGGGGGCAGATGCTCCCAGAGATGCCAGGATATACCAGATCCCTCTGCAATCAGCCCTTTTAATTATAGAAGGTTCATTTTCTCTACGTAAAACATTGGACGCCTGATTATAGGATCAGAAAACCTGTTCAGAGGAAAATCAGGAAAACAGTCCAAGGTTGCACAGATACTTGAGGTTTTCCCTGTGGCCCTGTGGTCCCACAGCACCCATTTCACTCCACGGCTCTGTGGTGTGCTGAGGGGAGAAACCCTGCCTGCGGGCTCCTCACTTCCATTTTATATTCTGGAATTCCACTGCTCTGTCAGAGTTGTTGCCATGTTTCAAACACACCTTTATTTATCTCCTGATTCAGGTGCTCTTTCCCTGGTGAAGTTTCTCTTTGGTGCCTGAACATCCAGAAGATGTTGAAGATCCTTCTGGGCTTCTGTGAGTACTCCTTTCATCAACGAAGGGGGATCGTGAGAGCCACAGAGTCATAGGCTGGGGTCTGGCTGACAGGGTGGTGTTCAGTAATGGGTTGGACTCGACGATCTCAGAGGTCTTTTCCAACATAGTAGATTCTGTGACTTTGCCTCAAGCTTGTCAGTTTTGGAGGCATTTGGACAATGGCTTTAATAACCTGCTTTAACTTGTAGTTAGACCTGAAGTGTATAGTTGGACCGGCTGATTGTTGTAGGTCACTTCCAACTGAAAATATTCCGTTCCATTCCATTCCATTCCATTCCATTCCATTCCATTCCATTCCATTCCATGCTATGCAATCCTATTCCATCCCTACCCATCCCATCCATGGCCTGCTGTGGATGTCAATAGGGAAGAAGCATTCCTTACACAACCTTTTCCCAGTCTCCCAATTCAAGCTCCGACATGGCGTTTCCAAAGAGCACCTATCTAATATTCATACCAGTTACTGACTTGGCGCACGACTGCCTCAGGTTTCCCACTGGTAAGATTTAGGGCATCCTGCCACCACCCGTTGAAAAGCTGTGGGACACAGAGTCCTTTCCAGAGCCATTCTCTTCGGTTCTCCGAGAGAATTGCAAAATTATTATTGCATTGATGACTCCTGGGCCACGTTTTCAATTTTTTTTCTGCTTTAGCTCAGTAAAGCCCGGAAAACCGTTTTCGTTAACACTTCATTGAGTCTCCCTGACATTTTCTTTAGTGCGATGTAATTATTACAGCTGCATATGTTCATCTGATATTCATCCTTTCCCATATTCCACACCTTGATGTTCCTCTGCACCCAGTCACTGCCTTTTCGTGCTGGCACCAACAGCTTGGTGCATTCCGTGGTTCACAGGCTTTTCTTTTTCAGACGATAAGGCTTGAAAGCCCTTTCAGATGCACTTGAGAAGCTGAATGAGGCCCTCTATTTCCAGCCCCAGAAGGGAGGCAGGGCAGTCTTTAAAGCTTTATGAATAAGCTGGGAGCAAACAAGCCATTAACAAGAGGCTGGTGCCCTCTGAGCGCGGTCACGGCGCCGGGGCTGGTGGTAAGGAAGGCTTTGGAGGAATGAAAGACTTTCAGAGGTGTTGGCTGCTGCCAGCAGCCTCTGCTAGACCTGGCCTTGGGGCTGCCAGCAGCCTCTGCTAGACCTGGCCTTGGGGCAAAACCATTCAGAGCAGCCCTCCTGCAAGAGCCAATGGATTCCAGGTTGCCATCACTGAGCACCTCACTTATGTGAAAAGGCAGTCTGGGAACCGTCCCAGATTTTGCATCTCTTCTTCTCAAAGAGGAGGAAGGGTGGTAGAGAAATGTCTTAAAATCCCTAGAAAACAGTGGCTAGCTCATCCCCCATCAACAACTGTCCACCTTCCAGGCTTGTATATGTCACCTTTGCAGAGAAAAACTTGGAAACAGCACTGAAATAAATCCTAAAAGTCAGAAATCACATGGCAATCCTAGTCCCTGTTGCCTTTTTTAATTATTTCCTTTTTAATTTTAACTTTTTTTGATGAGTCTTATGATGAAGATCTGGCTTATGGGTTTTTACATGGTTTTGGAATTAGCAGTGCTCCACTGGACACAGTATAAAAGCAACCCACACTGAACTAGTCAGACTTTTCTTCTACAGAAACTACCTGTGAGAAAACATACCATAAAGACCAAATAATTTTTTTTTAATGTACAGTGGGCAACGGTGATTTTATTTAATCCAAACTCAAGGCACAGTTTTCCCTCACCTAGAAGGTTTTTCTATAAGCTGAGAACATCCTTCAGAAAACTAGATAAGCCCATGCCATGTTCCAGCATATTTGTGTTTAAAAGAAATAATGAGAAAATCTCATGCTGACCTTGGGGAAATACGGCCTGTTCTCTGGGGAATCTGGAAGTTTCCTTTCCAATGAGTTTTTCAAATGGGTATGTGTTATTGAAGGTTATTGCTTAAATTCACTGTCTCCTTCACCTTTTTTTTTTGCAAACCAATGTTGGAGAAGCTTCACAAGGACTTAGAATCGAAGTCAGGGAAAGTGACAAATCTCTCTGAAGACAAGGGGAGCAAGGTAAGAAGCTCCAGGGGAATCAGGACCAGCATCCACTGCCCCAAACACTGCTGTAAAGAACTTGCTAACATCTTTTTTCTTGGGCCTTTCATGGAGCATCCTTGGTGCCTGGCTGGACCATTGCTCTGGTCCCCTCTGCCTAGGGCACTGCTGTATTTCACTTGTAGTTCCCTCAGTGAGCTGCCACTGTTGCTATGACAATTTTTCTGTGGCTTATTAATAAGGGAAGAGTTACAGTTAATTCAGGGAAAATGAAAACATGAAATATTTATGGCTGACTTCTGTTTTGTTATTGCTAAATTTCTTTTTTTTGTTGTTTTTCCTTATAAGCAGCAAAAAGAATGCCTAGTTTGTGAAAAGACAGATTTCTGTTTGGGGACTGCTTTATGTAATTAATTCATAGTCACGGAGCAAAAAAAATAAAAATAAAAATCATAAATCCAGCCTTCCAAAAAAGAACGACACGGAGGATCAGCTGAAGCTCAACTCATATGATGTTCTGGGTTACGTAACCGTAAAATGCTCCTACTGAAAGGGTTTATTGATCACTCAATAATGAAGGAACAAGACTAAGCTTCCCAAAAACGCAGCACCCAATCTATATGGACTGATAGACATAATTGATTCCTTTCAGAGTGGAGGTGTTAACGTAGGAAAAGATTAGGTTATCTGAGAGGAGCAGTCTGAATGTTTAGATTGCTATTCAATAAAGGCTTTGTACGGTACCAGCACTTCGAGGGGGCTGTTTCATATTTCCAGTCTTATCTGTCAACAGCTGTGCATAATCCGCCACGGGTGGATCAATGCGAGCCAAAGGTATTGCATTACAGGGTGGTAATTCCTCAGAAAAGAGAGCGTGCATTTAGGCTCCTTTGATAGCATTGGTGTCAGTGGGCAAGCTAAAAGCTGGTAATTATCCCTCCCTCTAACAATGATTATTTAAAAGTTCCCATGGATTGGCAAGATGCGAGGCACAGGCTGCGTGGAGGCGAGAGGCAGAGGAGCAGGTGCCTGGCACAGTCCCCTTGGGGCTGGTGTGCCCCATCGTGTCCAAAGGGACCTCTGATGTGCATCGTGTCACAGTATCACGTGCTGGGGGAAGAAACCTCACTCCACACTGACCTCTGATGGGCATCATGTCACAGGTCCACGTGCTGCTGGAAGAACCTTCACCCTGCACGTGGTGATGCCCAGCATCAAGGGGATCCAGCAGTGTGACCTGCATCCTCTGGGCTCTCTGCCTTCAGAGCTGGCATGGCAGTGCCTAAGAGAAGAGGTGGGTTTGATGGCCAGGAAAACACTGCTGCCAGTGTTTTGCCATCTGCCCATTGGTTTTCAACCCCAAAGAGGGTGAAGTGTCAATCCTGCTGTGGGGCAGAGAAGGGGAAAGCAACACTATTTGCATGCTGACTGTGAACCAGCTGAGGCTGAACTCATCCCTCTGTGACCACCAAGATCAGCAAAACAACCCAGAAATTATTTTCAAACCTCTCCTCTGCAAATCCTCACTCCATCTATCTCTGCCAATATCCTGGATCTCCCTCCCCAGCAGTCGGGCACTGTGAGCTGGTGTGGATGGTGCTTTGTGGCTGTAGCAGAGGTAAAATATTCACTTGCATTGATCCAGCCATTGATTTTTTAGGTTTGCCTCAAACATTCATGTGTCCAAACCCTCTCATGAGGAATCATGTAATCCACAGGCTCACTCAGGAGCAGCAGTGTGCTGTAGTGTAAAGCATCGAGTTTGCTGCTGAATTATAGATACTGTTAACTAAAGAGGACTTGCATTTAAATACATGCCTTTATTTTATGATATGAGGCTTTATTTTTAAGAATTGTGAGGTTCCCCCTCACTTAAGCAAGAAGGAAGCTTCCAAATGAAAACCCCTTTTTCAGCAGTGACCACAAAAAATAATGAAATAACAGCAAAGCCAGTGCCTAAATTTTTCAGACTGAGGGTCCAAACAAGATCAGAGCAAGACTGTCCAACTCCAGAGAGCCAGCAAGGAAAGGGCAGCAAAATCCTGGTGCCAAGCAAAGGCCACCACATTGCCCTGAAAAGCCTGGGGACAGATCTAAACAGTCTGGAGAAAACTGGGCTGCAGTGTCTGAAAGGAGACAGTTTAAAAGAAAAATCCATTTGTGCAAGCTCCAAAAGCCCAGACGGAATGATTCTGGCCCCTTGCTCCCAGCCAGGGGCACGGCAGCGCCGAAAGCCCTGGCCATCAGCCAGTGCTGGCACCAGGAGAGCAAAGGCGGCTGCCTCCCCCAGCCCTGAGCAGGGATCCCTTCTGGCATCCTGCTCCCCATCCATCAGCTGCCCTGGGGTCTTGCACATCCTAAATCAGCTGTTAGGGGGGATTAGGTGCTGGCCCTTCTGCAGCAGCAGGGAAGGAGGGTGTCCCCGGTGGGATGTCAGGTGAGGGTTTATGATAATAACTCGTTGGCACCGCACATTTTTTATCCATCCTTTTTTCAACATTATTCTTCAAGCTGCTTAGTTTAATTAAAGCTCCCCAGCATGGGCTTCTCCCTGCAAGTATTCAGTGCTGCCTCGAGGTCTTTTGTGGAGCTCACTATTCATTTCTCTAAGTTAATCTGTGTGCCTGCCTGCTCTTTTGCCTCAGGGGCTGGGAGGTTTCTGTGCTCCTTGCTGTCCCATCAGTCACTCTATATCCCTCTGCGGACAGACACGGCATCGTCAAACCTTCATCTGTCCCTTAGTGCCCAAGGGCTGCACCTAGAGGTGCTGGTGGAGGAGGTGCAAGTTTTCCAGCAGAGGGAAGAGATTTTAATGTGCAAATCTCTTTTTAAGGAGCTGAGAGGTGGCCAAGCACTGAAATGTTAATTTGGTTTGTCTACCCATTGTTTTAAAAAGCAAACGCGCAAAGGGAAATCCTTGCCCTGCTTATATATATATCTATTTAGAGATTTAATACACCCAGCAAGGTGAGGGAGCGCCCAGCCCAAGGTCAGAGCCAGCCTGTTCACTTCTCCCTGCCTCTTGTTTCTGAAGTTTTCCTCATTTCCATATTTATAAGTCCCACTGAAGAAGAACAGAGCTGTCTCCTTCTGTCATCGAAATGCCAGAAAAAGCCTTTAGCTCCTCAAAAACTAATAACCAATATGCTGGGATTGTTTCACTCCCCATCCCTCCTCAACAGCACATTAAACAGATGTCACAGCACGCACCAGCGAGACACACAGGGATAAGTGGTGACTGTAGTTTAGCAAAGCAGGGAGAAGAAAAAAGAAGCATATGGGGGAGCTAGTCAAGGTCTGATACCAGGTTCTGTTGGGGACTTCTGCCCTCTTGACGGCAAAACAAACTGAGGCCTCGGAGGCACTTGAGTTCAGGGTCTTGAATTTAATCTCTGAAGAAAGCTGGACCTGGTGCCAGTGGCCTCCACCCTCTCTGGTGCGGGAGGGATGGGACTGGTTTGTCAAACTGCAGATAGGAGTCTTTGATAGCAGTGTTTCTGAGTGAGTGCCACTTCTGGGAAACAGTCTGTACAGATCGTCTTCAAAACTTGACACAGACTTTCTCTCCCCATGGCCTTCACCCTGAGGATCTCAGTGCAACAGGTGTAACAAAAGGAGATGATTGAGGAATGAATAAATGAGTGAATGAAGGAATGAATGATCAGGCTGCACCCTTGGCTAGAAAGTACATAGAGGTGTTGATTAGAGGTTCATAGTTTGATTTGAGATGCTGTGATTGTGATCTGATTGAGAGTTTGGGGTAAGATGTATTTTTGGCCAAGAGAAGGTCTTTTTCTTAAATGGCAATCACTCTGCTCGTGCCCACGTGAGGATATGGATTTGATGGAAAGGAGCTATAATATAGTTGGTCTACTCTATACATGCATTGCATTTAGCACTTGCCATTTCTGGACATCTACTCATGAACTTGAGCTCATCCCAAGAAAACCAGAGGTGGGAGCAGCTGTGTCACTGAACTAAGTGTGGTAAAGGCAATTGTACTAATGGGATATCAGGTCAAACTCTTTCAGATCAAACTCTTCCAAGCTCCTTCAGCTGACCAGACCATAGCAGTGTCCCAGAGGCAAAAACAATCTACCACTGGGGTTGCACACTTGGCAAGGACATGCCCTGTCAATGGTGAGCCCTTGGTGCCCAGCTCCCATCTTGGACTCTTCTCTTTAAGGACTTTGCTGTTCAGGTAGGATTTCACCAGGAAAGCAAGAGTTTGCTGGAAGCTGCCTCAACCTTCAGCTAGAGCATTGTGCTCTTGTTTCCACATAATAAAAATTCTTCAGTGGTCCCATATATGCCTTTTCTTGAAGCCATGACATGTAGCATCATTGTTGACAGGCCATTACTCTTTTCTATAAGACCTTTGGTGGTGGCTCTGCCATATAAAGAAAGGCTTATGGCTGTACCTGTGAACCTCAAGGGTGCTTTGCCCATCCCACAGGCCCCCGCTGGCTGGAGCAGTCTGTCTGCAGGCTTTACTCACTCTTAAATTTCTTTTTTGGCCTAATTTGAACTGATGGACCAAGTAATGAGCTTTTTCAGAAAGCCTTGAAAAGCTCTGGAAGCAATGTCAGCACCAGGGAGAGAGACCGAAAGAAAGGTACATACCACAGACAACCTGAGAGCAAGAAGTGACACGGCTCTGCCTCTTTATAATGAAAAAATTGTTAATTAAAAGCCTTGTAAGCCGAGAAAGGGCGGTTTCAAAAATTAATTACCTATTTTGTCGTGTAATGAGGGACACAAAGCAATATTTTGCTTGCTGGGTTTGTGGCAATCTCTTTTTGAAAACAGAAAACAAATTCCTCTAATTCCTCCTTAAATGAGAGAGCTTTGTGCCTATTTTATTTGCTGCTGCTGCTGGACTGCCATTCCTTTAATGTATCCTGAGGTGAGGGAGAAAATGGCTCAGGTTTGTCAAGGTGGTGATGGCAAAGCCTAACGTGGCCACACTGCAGCCTATTTGAGCTCCTTAATGCTTCAGAGGCTTGCACATGGAGGGAATCACGCCAGAATAATAATGCCACATCTTGCAATTCATTCTCATCAGTTTTAATGAAGATAAAGGGGCTCACTTTATGAATCCACTTGGGCTTAACAAATTAAACATGCTGCTGAAAGGGTACATGTGAACAGAATATTTGTCCTTATAATGTTCATTTAGGTGGACAAAGTTAACTAATGTTATTCCATATATTTTTGTTTTCTTCTTGCTGCCTAAAGAAGGCCTCACAGCTGCACAGTTGGCTCTGATCTTGTTCCCTGTGCATTAAACACGTTGTTTAATCATCATTTTATTCCTATTCTTGAGGTTGCAGCATCATTTCCCTTTGAAGAAGTACTTTGGGTGCCCAGCAGTCAGAGGAAAAGAGCGGCAGGGAGTGGAGGAGAGGGGGAAGCATCACAAGAAAACCTCCCTTATATTCCACAGCAGCAAAATCCACCACCAACCAACTGTTCCATCAGCAGGCAGTTCTCCAGCTCCTCTGTGAAGCTTCATTTCATGGTCCTGTGTCTATTGATCGCTGCCAGACTGCAGCAGCCACCTGGAAGGGAGAGCATAACCCTCCCACCTTGCAGAGGAGGTTGGATTTGGTCTGCAAGTTGCTCGGGTTTGTTACGAGCAGATGCTATGGGGAAAGCTTATGGATGACACCAGCTTTGCCTCCAGGAACTTGAAAGCAAAGCAAACAATATCCAGTACATCGAACACCTCCTTTCTGCAAACCACGGAACAGAATAAGTTAATAAACACAAGAAAGGAGGTCAATTAACACCCTGACAAGATTTATTTCCAGCAATAAACAATCTCCTGCAAATAGCCAGGGAAGGGTTGCAAATACTCCTTCGCCTGGAGCTGTGACCTTGGATAAAGCACAAAGCAGAAGTGGAGAAGCCAATGGGAAATGACTCTGGGCTGTGCTGGGAAATTGCATTTCTTCCTGCAGTCTGGGCAGCAAGGCAGGCTGTGCACACGTGGTACCAAGAGCAGCATCAGGATGGGTCCCCAGAGAAGCTGTGCCGTGGAGCAGGTACAGTGCCCATGATGGCATTCCCCACTTGTAGGGGTTTTTTATGCCCCAGGGAATAAATGGCTATGGGGAGTTGCAGGGAATCATTTGGCTGTGGCACTAAGCAATAAAAAGGAGATGCCCCCGACTCAACCATCTGTTGACTCAAAGGGATGATCCAAATATCTCCTGGAGGACAGGAGGTAAAGTTAGAATCATAGAACATGGCCTCCCCCTCCAGACCCTTCACCATCTTTGTAGCCCTCCTTTGGATGCTCAAGTTACTTGAACAGCTCAGCAATGAGATGCTTTTGTTATTAAGGGCAGATCCTCTGTTCTTGAAGACAAAACATTATGTGTAAGTGCCAAAAAGGAGAGATGAGAACACCAACTCCAGAAAACACAGCTTTCCTCTCTGCTGCTGTCTTTTCCTTTTCAGCTTTGTTGCTGAAGAAAGATAAGCATGATATGTGGTATTATCAATCACTCAGAACCTCAGACAACATGGACCAGCATCTGTCTGTTCAAAATACTTCAAGATTTGTTTTTGGGTACAGCAGTAGATGGAAAAAGAAAGCTCTGACTGCGCTGGCAGTGTTAGGCTGCTACAGGTAGGAGGTGGAGAAGGAGGAAGAAGAGGGGAAAGGAAAGGACATACAGGTCAGCAATGGGGCCACAAGTGTCCCACAAACCAACTTCAGAGACTGAAACAGACTCAGTGGCACTGACTCACACCAAATTACACTTATTTACAGGGAATGCCTTGAAACGCCATCCACCACCAGCACAGGCTGCTCTCAGCGCCACAGGGTGAATTGACTTCAGATTTTCAAAAATAAAATCAACCCCCTATGGAGCAAGGACAGATTTGTGTGGCCACAGCACTCAAGGCAATGGTATTAAAGTCAGGAGCTTATAAAGGAGCAACCAGACTAGAAGTCAAAGTACTTATTATCCCAGCAGTTATTTAGTTATTTCTTCTAGGAAGCAGCAATGATTTTGAGGCCATTATTTAAGAAAACCTGTCTGTGTCTTCTAAGAAGCAACATTTGAGATGACGGTGATTATTTTTGAAGATCTGTAATTTCTCACCAGTCATCCACTCGTAAAGAAGAACAATGTTTTTATCTTTTATTGTTGCCAGTCTTGTCTTCTCAATTATAAAATACTTCTTTTTTTAATTTTTTTTTCTGGTGAAAGCTTTTATCAGCAGGAATCCCTTATTAACTTGATAAGACAGCTGTCCCCTTCCTGAACCATTTCAAATGTCCCTGCCCAGGTTGTAAGGTGGCTTCAATCTCTAGGTCACGCCCCACTATTTCATCCTGTAGGCAAGGCCATCCAATTCAGGAATAAGAAAATAAAAAATAATGAATAAGAATAATAACAAAAAAGAAAAATACATAAATCTGACCGAAGCCAGCAAGAAGTCCCAAGCGGGGTTAACCACAGTGTAGATCAGCCTGACCAGCCTTCCTTTTCATTTCCTTTTCCCCAGAATCATCTCTGAAGGTACATCAGAGCAATACGGCACAGTTGTTTGCGTGCCATGTGCTCTGGCTGTTTTTGATTTGCTTAACCATCTTTGACCTTTCAATATCCAGTGGTCATGTCTGAATAGATTTTCCTGGCGAACCATCGCAGGAGGGAATTGGCTCGTGTACCCCTTCCGACATTTCTGAGCTGGCATGGAGGTGCTTTTATTGCCCTCCATGGGGTGATAACACATTAAACCCCCTCTTTTGCCATCTCATTTATTTCCCGAAATGGCATTGCACCGAAACATTAGAAGATCCAGCATCCACTGAGATAGGCTAATTTTAATGATTAACTGAGGAACTGTTAAATTTTACTTCAGTGCTCCACTGTCATTATGGAATTAGTATTAACGGCCATGTACTGTGAGAGATGTAATGAGACTGGCTGGAAATGACAGTGCCAGGGAGCTGGAGCTCTATAATTATAAACTTAGCACATATCATTAAAAAAAAGAAAAAAATAACTCTCAAGAGCTTCACTTTGTTGCCAAATTGTGCTCGGGTCCCTAGGATGTGAAGTCCAATAACTTTATTTTTCCCCCCTCTCCTCCTCCCTCTGTCTCTCTTGCTCTCTCTGGTTGCTTTTAATTAAGCCTAGATAAAATTAGCAGAGAGAAAATCAACACTTGTAAAAATGTCTCATTACATGATGATGGCGGGACAGCTTCCTGAAAACTCCAGCAGTTTCTCACCGCTGTGGCCATAAAGCCTGCGGTGATGCCAGGGCTCCTGGGGCGCCTTCCAAGGCCTCTTGGGACAGCAGAAGAGACAAGCACATCCTAAATCCGAGACTTCTGGTGTTGCCCTCTCCCCCATCCCAGCTATCCGGCGATCCATTAAAATGCTCTTCCCTTGGCTTTGGCGTCTCTTCCCTCTCCCGCACATGAAACGCGGCTCCCCCTGCTCTCCACCAGTGCTGTTCTGTGTGTCGTTTCACTCTGGCCCTTGACTTCATCTCTCCTCGCTCCCCACCCCCTTTTGAGCACCTTCCCGACTGTATCCTTTGCTTCAAAGCATCTCAATCCTCCAGCGAAGAGGCTGGTTCTCTTTGAAGATCTAAGCTCCCCCTTCATCACTTGTTTTGGCTGTTTTCACTTTTCTGTCATGAGCATCTGATCCACCCACTGGAGCTTCCTATTCTCTGACAGCCATTTATGCCTCATTATCTCCTTGACAGTTGCATTTTTCACTCTGTCTTCTCTACTTGATCTTCTCAATCCCTTTAAAACATTTGTTTTCAAAGTTATTTCAACTTTCTCCATTTGTTTTCATGTGCTAACATCTCCTGCCCTTACACCATCTTCAGGGCAATGCTCACCTCTAAGGGATAATCTACCTCTCCTCTGAAGGACCCCCCTGTCAGGCTCTCCTACATCCGAGAGCTGAACAAGTGACCCTCTGGACAGAATAATCAGGTAGGAGCAATGTCTCCATGGTGAGTCCTGGTTCTTTTCTGCCAAAAAGAAGAACATCCTCTGGGTGGCAGGTGATATAAAATGGAGCTTCCTCCAGTACGAGGAGGTATCTCAGGGCTTTTTTGGTTTTTTCTCTCCAATTCCTTTCCCCAGGAAGATGCACAAACACAATCCTTATTGTTACCATCAGTTCATAATACCCATAGGGGCTGATGTGCCACTTGCTGTCCAAAATTCATTTTTATCTCTAGTCCTGTATGCTTTCTGTTATCTTCAACACAGGAGTTATTTGTCACTGACCTTGAATAGCAGCTCTTGCACCAAAAAAGTTTGCTGTTCCTTCCTGCAACCTCACTTAAATTTCAGTTTTTTCTTTGACACTATTGCAGTGCAAACACCTGTTCTGTACAGCACATGTTGGGTTTTTTTAAACACTTTTCTTCTTTGGCAAGGTGCAGCCCATGCACTGCCTGATTAACTGAAGGGAATGCTTTTATGATGCTCTCCCCTTTCTTAACTGTCCTCTAACATTTACAAAAACCACATCTGATACTGGTTTAAGCTTTTGAAAACAGGAGAATTTTATGTCCTATCATCTTTGTCTGGGTGGACAGTGTCTATAGTGCATCTTGGCAAAGATATCCTGAGCTGTCCCAGAGCTCACAGGAGGTGCCACCACTGTGAATGTGTTAAAGCTGATTCTAGAGATGCCCTTCAAGTGCCCACACTGGCAAAGCTGTTGTCGGGAGAGCTGGGGAGCTGGCAGCAAAGCCCTGCTCCAATCGTGTTGTTGTTGTCAGTGTTTCTGTAGCTCTTACACAACCCCTGCATCAAAACAGAGGCAGAACTGCACAAGGCAATGCAGTTCAATAGCTTTGTACTTTGGAGTAAGAAGGGGTTAATAGGGTTTCCTTACACAAATCTGAGCCATGCCTCCTCAGGGACAAAGTTATGAGTCTTTTTGAAGACAAACAGCTTTGGGACTTAAAATGGTAAATTGGCAATGGCGTCATAATAAAGCACCACAAGGACAAAAAAGGCTGTTGGGTTTCATGAATTTGGGCCCTCCCCTCCCTTTCAGCTACAAACATCTTCCTTACACAGAAAAAAAAATAATTTAAAATAATACCTCTTGACTCTTTTCGTAGAGATCTATTTCCTGTCAAATACACCTTAGATTTACCCTGTTCCTGTTGCTCCTTGTAGTACCAGGATATTGCTACATTAATGCTTTAAGTGCTGCAATTGAACAGGACCTGAGGATTCAAATGCCTTAAAAAAACCTCTTTAAAACTAATTTGAAAACCCAGCTTTAGGTCACAGGCACTTATTGATTTTTTTTTCCTATATAACCTCCCTCTCGTGTTCCTTTTGTTCGAGGAATTTTATTCTGAAACAGTAATATCTTGCCACCATAATTAAGCAGACCTTTAAATTTCTGCAGGTATTGCAAACTTTCAAACCAATCTCATGGTAATCATTTATCCTAATAACCTGCTGGCTTCCCAGGGTATTGATCTGTTGCCTCATCCTCGGGGGGTGCCTATTGCATCCATGCAGTTCCATGGCACTCCTGTTGTCTCCTAGCCTCGTGTTGGCACGCTCGCCTAAATGTGACACTATAAAAATTGACTTTATGAAAATGATATTAATGTTGAAACCAAGAAAAAGTGAAGAAAAACCACGATCCTACACCTCCAAGACTTGAGCTGCCTTTCAGGAATGTGAAGGAACTTAAAATGCCCAACTTTTACCTTTTGGAAATTTCCCTTTGCCTTCAGCACTTAACGTCCCAACCCGCAATAATCACAACAGCTGATAACAATGGGAGGTTTGCATTTTATGTCATCTTTTGTTCCCTGTATCTGCAGGAAGGCAGGCTTATTGCATTCCCTCGGAACTTCCTCCCTCAGCTTTTCTGGAGTGATTTCTTTTCCCAGTGCTGCCTGCCAGAACCACCACGTTGCATCCCACTGAAGTGTCTCCCGTGCAATTTTTCATGCCAAAGGTGGGTAAGCACTTTCCAAGACAAAGCTGCCCCTGTTATTTCCTGGAAAGTCCTGTGTTTTCCAAAAATTGGAGTTGTCTTTATAAACCCATTGGTGTATTCTAGCAATATATGTTCATTAAAGTCCCTTCCCTTCAGAAAACTGTCACGCTGGTGGATGCACTGCCCCAATTTCCTTCTGAGGGCAGTGGCTATTTCACACCACCAAGCATTGCTCTGGTGCTTCAGAATAAATGAGCCAGTTGAAAGAATGTGGGAAAGTTGTAGAAAAAGAGCTGATCTGAGATTTTACTGAGTCACTGGAAAACTTTTATCCATGTACAACTATGAAATAGTTTATGACTACAGGCTTCAAAGATTTAGCTTTTTTGTTTTATTAATAATGTGGTCTCTCCCCCAGAGGCCTCTCACCTCTGTGAGAACTGGGTTCATTCAGCAACACTCTGAGCAAGGAACAGTATTTGGGCCACAATGACCATTTTATGGATTATCTTGTTTGTCACTGAGCTCTCTAAAAATCAGTTCAAATAGGGTCCAACTCGCCCAAATAGTTCCTGTAGGATTTACCAGATAGTTTATACAGTGAGCAATAATATAATCAGGAATGAAGAAAAGTCCAGGTCATTATGATCTAGAGCTTAACATCCAACAGGAGGAAAAAGAAAGAGAGGCAGATGTCTGGCTGAGATACCCTGAGTGGCAAAAGAAAGGATGGAGGAAAGGAAAATGGCTTAGGAGTGACATCTGCAACCTTATGTGTTGCATTGCAGACAGATCAAATGGGTTGGAAAGGAGCACAGTGGGAATAAAGAGATATTTCTGTCTGGATAAGACATTGACTATTTTTATGTAACAATTAAGAAAAAAATAAAAGAGCTGGCTAAAGATTTAAAACATCATAGCAGAGTGGAAATGATGAAATGGCCTGCGGTGGGGATATAAAAAGCATAAATGTTTGATAAGGAATACTGAAGAAGGGATTGGAGCAAAGACAGAGGGATAAATAAAGGATAAGGAAGATCCGAGCTCCTAAAGCACACGAGAAATGGGAACCCAGGCAGTGTGTCACCGGGGCTGCTGTGCTGAGCAGAGCAAGGCAGTGACAAACAAGCCCCAGGCAAATCAGCAGCTGTCACATACAACAGGGACCTGGGAAATGACTTTTAGAGTAGTTGCACATCCCATAAGACTCCAAAAATCCAGGTACCTCTTGCAGAATGGCTGGCTTCACTGATCCCAGGAGTTGTTTGCCTCCAGTGTCAACAAAGCCAGGATTTCTCCTCTGGACTTTAGCTGAAGGGTGCCTGAAGCAGGAACTGACTTGACCAAACTGTTCATCCTCAGACATCTAGACTCAGTAACCAAATCAGGAGGAAAACATTACGACTCTGTCATTGTTTGGTGTCTATTGGGTTGCACACTTGCTGTCTCTGAAGGATCTGTATTGATCCAGGCCATCCCGAGGGTCTGTGCTGTTGAATCCGATGCACTTTGCACAGAAGACAGAAGTAGAGATAAGATTCAATTACTGTAATTGATCCAAACTGGATCACCGGATAGTTTTGTAGTGCTTTGACAGCTTTCTGTGGAATCAGAGGAGCCAGATTTACTAGTTTCTAGTCTGAGGATTGACATCTTTGTAGCAAAGTCTGCGGTGATGCCTTTGGAGTTCAGAAGAACCCTCTACTCAAAGCTCCCATTGGGGAAGGCTCCACAAGGCTTTGACCTCAATTGAAAATTAAGGGTGTTTTCTCATGTGACAAGTCATCATACCGTGTCCAAAATCAAACTGTTAATGGAAAGCATAGAAATGACATCGGAATCTCTTTGTAAAGACCACGAAAAACAGAGTCCATTTCCCAATATTTTAAATATGAACCCAACTTCTTCTTACTGTTTCGTATTTGTATTTGAACATTTACCTTCCCCAACATTAAATCATTGCAGGGTGTGTCATTTCAGCACACTGATAGCTATTCTTTTTCCCAAATGAAAAATCTAGGGGAGCATTCTAAGAACTTTGAAGTTTTCTGGAACTAAGTGACATTTTAAAGAAGTTTTCTCAGGGACTTTATCCAGAAGAGATGAAGTCCAGATAAGTCTGTCAGTTGCTTCTAAGATGCTCTGAATTAGGTCTGTCTTGCAGGACACCTTCCAGCACATCTCAAGCTTGCTGATAATTTCTGTCTGTGTAGTCGGTACGTCCAAGAGCTTTCTTCCAAAACAAGCAAATGTATCCAATTTCTGTTTCCTGTTAGTTTTTTGAATGCACATTGCTTGGATCTCAAGCTTGGTTAGCATTGAGGGCCTGGGGTTTCTTCACTCCCCACTTGTCCAGCCCATTGGCTTTGCCCCTTGCTAGCACAAGCAGAAGGGCTCTGCAGAGAGGAGCCTCTTTGGGGAGCTGCCATTTCATCATTTGGCCTTCTCCCTTCCTTGTTCTGCTACAGTCTCACACGCCAAATATTTGAGGCCCAGCTTTGGCTGAAAACAAAGCTCAAAAGTTAAAGAAAGCTGAGAAAGCATCCAATTTGCACCAGAGGGAGCCTCTGCAATTGGCTTTGTTGGAAGAGGCATCCAATCAGCAGTACACATATGGCGTCAGTGTTCGAAAAGTTCTTAGCCTGGCAAGCAGAGCCGTGCCGCTCTCGTCCAAGCTGGTGGCAAAGAGACTGGTCCATCTGTGAGCAAAGACCATGGGCTGGGGGCTGTTCTCATCTTCCCTTTCGGTTTCATGTGTTGGTTCCCCACCCCCCTTCATTGTCATTTTTTAAAAGGAGTAGCAGCATTTCAGGAAGATGGTGCAGAAAGCACAATTGGATGTGTAGCATTTCCACTATCTGCTTCTCATTAGTATTGATTTTTTTGTGTTTCATCACTGGCAGCAAACATGACTCTTACAAAAAAAAGAAATCTACTCTTCAGTTCCCAGCTTTTCCTGAATGGGAGATAACATGCCTTACTCCCTCTGAGGAAAAACTTTACTGCTTCTCTACATGGTTAATTACAGTTTTTCACTTTTATTGTCTGACACTCCTAAACAATTGCTGAAAGTTTCTCACCGAAGCCTGTGACTGGAAAAATAATTTCTTGAGAGAGAACTGTGTTCACTAGGTCAAATCATAACATGCTGCTCATTTTTGTAGACTTCAAGTCTTGTGTAATGCTGGTGTGTTATAACATGCACTTGTGATTAAAAAGATTGAGGAATCCTGGGAAATGAGCTATAAAAGTTGTGGATGCCCCATCCCTGGAAGAGTTGAAGGTCAGGTTGGATGTAGGGGGAAAGTGTATATATATGCCTGCTCTTAATGCCCAGTAGACATTTTTAAGGGACAGAGATTTGGGGAGGAAGGGAGAAATCAGTTAGATGGGAAACACTGGACTTATCAGCCTGTTTTTAGCCCATTCCAGGGCAGATAAATGTGTGTTCAGAGATATACAATGAGTCTATGATCCTATCTCTTCAAGAAATAAGACCCAGTGGATTGAAGTAGAAACTCACTTTTATTGACTATTTAACTCTTCTTTGTTTTCCTGAAGGTAACTTCCTGTCACAGGCCAACCAAAATAAGGATTAGGCTACCATCAGTAAGTGAGACAGTCCTTTCCTTGCCCCCCAAAAAATCCCCAACATACCCAAATTAGAAATGTCAATCCTTCTACACAGGCCTTCCCCCGCTCACAAACGGGCTTGTCCTCCAGGGGAGTTCTTGCTTCAGGGCTGGGGATGAGAAGTATCTACTGCCCAAAGCAGACTAAAACCCTCTGAGAGCAGATCCACTGCTTGCAGCTGTAGCTTTCCTTCCAATATTGAAAGAGGCATTTAAGTGCCATTCAAACATCCACACAGCCCAGCAGTCAGGGTTGGGTTTTCTCACCACATTTCAGGCTGATCAACCCTTGAGCACATTGCAAATCCCCCAAAATAAGGGGAGAAGGGAGGACAGGAAGAGAGATGCAGAAACTGGAAGGAGCACGTGGTCCTACAGGACTGGAATGATGGGATGGACACCTTTTTGGTCTCTGGGTGTTTGAAAGGGGTTTGAGCGGGTGTGAGGTTATCAATAGCTGTCAGGAAGCCTTGCCTGTGTTTGCTGCTTCACTTATAGCTTGGTACTTAAAAAGGAGAGATTGATTGGTTTCAGAGCATGCTGTAATCAATACGGCATGTTCGGACAAATATTCCAGCTTTCCACTTTAATTAGAGGTGACTCGGTTGTTTAGTATTTCAAATCAGGAAAATGACCGTATCAATGCCCTAATTTCCTAAGAAGAGAAATATTGCCTTATTTTTCTGCTATTTGCTTTGGTTTATGCATATGCATCCTTGTTTCTGCATTTGCTCATGCCGTTTGCTTTAGTGAATATGCTTTAGTGTTTCTGTGGGCTAAGATTGAGCAGAATTTCTCTTTGAGCAGAGATTGACAGACAAAGTTCAATCTGCAGCCAAAACACTTGGTTTTTTTCATTTTTTCTCCTAATGATGTCAACGCAGAACAGAGGAATTGCACAGAGCGTGGCCGTCCTACTCTGGCAGCAGCGAGAGGTGCTGCCAGCTGGCTTTTGGCAGCATCTTTGCAAGGGCCTGTGGAGCCTCCAGCGCTTGCACTGGCTGTCACCACTCACAGCAGTGCAGAGACAACATCTCAAAGCCCAGGCCAGCCCTTAGTCAGGGCTTCATTTGTGCCATGATGTTTTAATGCCGCTGTAAAATGCCGAGCGATGCCCTGCAGCGGAGTGATTGCTGAGCACATGTCTTGTGCCCTGAGTGATCCTGGCATTCCTGGGGCTGTGGGATGAGCAAAGGGTGTCTTGTGGCCTCTTCAGTGAGCTGACTCTCCAGCACACAGGGAGGGTGCCTGAAGGGGATTTGTGCCTGCTAAAGCCATCAGCTGTCCTTGCACGGAGATGTGCTAATGAATCAATCAGGGAGGGCTCAAGCACACCTGCAGAAAGGAGGAGGTAAGGACCCTGGCATCACAGGTATGTTCAGGGTTAGGGGCAGAGTTAGATGCCCCAAATCAGAACTTGAACAAATTTCAAGTGTCTAAACCCCATAAAATCCAGATCAGGACAACGGGATCCAGAAGCAGAACAACACAGTGTCTCTGACTCTCCCAACTGCACGCCAGCAGTACTGGGTCCACCAAGGCTGTGCATGGTCATGCTCATGCCATTCCACCTAATTTCATCTGCCCTGTGGGAATGAAGGGACAGGGAGTATGATCCTTGTCTTGCAGGGACTTGAGAGGGTGTAGATGTCTGAGGGGAGCTTTGCTGCCACACCAAGAGGAAGGTGCCTAAGGATTCATCCTGGGAGCACTCACATCATCACGCGGATCACACAAGCACAGAACATGCTGAGTTAGAAGGGACCCACAAGGATCATCGAGTCCAACTCCTGGCCCTGCACAGGACCATCCCCAAGAGTCACGCCAGGTGCCTGAGAACATTGTCAAAACACTTCTTGAATTCTGTCAGGCTTGGTGCTGTGACCACTGCCCTGGGGAGCCTGTTCAGTGCCCAACCACACTCTGGGGGAGGAACCATTTTCTAATATCCAGTCTAAACCTTCCCTCACACGACTCCAGGTCACTCCCTTGGGTTCTGCCACTGTTCACCACAGGGATCAGTGTCTGCCCCTCCCCTTCCTCTCATGAAGAAGTAGGTCTTGCCCTTTTCCAGTCACTGGAAATCAGAAGGTCCTGGCGTGGCCGACGATCATCTCTCCCAGGTGCCGGAATGGATACGGCTTTGCCTTGCTCCAGTGCAGGGAGCATTTGCACTGTCTGCAAGAGAGCAACTGATGAATGGACCCAGGGAGGCATGCAGAGATAAATGAGCTCCATAATCCTTGGCTTTGTCCACTCTCCTAGTCTTTAATAACACTCCAGATGAGGTTAATCTGCATCAAATGCCTCCTGAGCATGCTGAGACAGCCTGTCTGGTTGCACACCTCGTCACAGGTTTTTTCCTGTCACAAAGCTGTTTGAGCTTGATGCCTGGCAATTAGCTGCCAATCAGTTTATATATAAATATATATCTATAAAACATAAATACAGTCTTACCCCTCCATGCAGCTGGGTCTGTCCAGCTGTGCCCTGGCTATGAGTGCTTGCAGGCTCTCCCCTGGTGTCCCCAAACCCTCACAGAGGCATATTTCCCCCAAAGGGAATAAAAAACAGGCAACAATCCCTGCCTGAGCTGTAACAGAGCCTGCCTGGTGTCACTCAGCAGCAGGCAGCACAAAATGCCTAAGCAAGCACCCTGATCTGCTTGCTGGCTTCTTCTGCCTTTGGTTTCACAGTGGAAACTTCCAGTCCTTCCCAAATTGTACCCTGTGAGAGGACTCGGAAAAGGAAAAGTAGGAAAGAAAACGACAAACAGATTTTTAATTGCTGACATGTCAGAATTTGAAATACTTCAATTACTTCTCAGCAGCACATTGGAGATTTTGAGTGGCTCCTGTTGGTATGTAAATGTGCAACAGGGTGGCAGGGGAATCTAATTAGGGGCTTTTTAATTGTGATGATGTTGTCCTGAGAAACAGCGGTCTCGCAGAGACCACAACAATCTTTGAGGGAAGCAAAGAGAGGGGCTTGCCATTGGAAAGGGGCTGCCATGGCTCCCTGAGAAGAGAGAGACAAAATTAGACCGGCCCTCATTTCAAAATGTGATTTCTTCACCCACAGGTTACCAGGGCCAAGCCTGAAAGTGGTGAGCAGTGGAGATGGGCCATGACGAGATGATGGTGACTTCCAAATGTTTCTTTCATTGTAATGGCTTGAAAATCCTGTGAAGCTGTGAAAAGCTTTTTCTTTTTTTTCTTTTTTTTTTTTTCTCTGAGTGATTCAGACTTCAAACCAGCCTTTTCCAAGAGAGTTTTTTTTTAGATAGAATTGGCCTCTTTTTCATCCCTTCTTCTCCTCTCTCTTTTGTCCCCTCTATAACCCCTCTTCTCTGCCTGTATTATCAGCATGTTATATTTCCCACACCACATGCTGCCTGTAAGGCAAAGGAGGAGAGAGCATGTGTCTTTTCAAGGGCAAGGGTTGCCAGGCATTGCCCACCAGCAGGTCCAGACCTCTCTGGCTGTCCCTGTGGAGACCCAGGTGGATTCCACAGCTCCCAGTTCCTGCTGAGGTTGGAGGAAAGCATATGAAGAGAAATTAAATTCAATTTTGAATCCCCCTTACCCCTGGAGGTCTGCTTGCTTTCCCTAAATCAAACATCACAACACACCTCTCCAGAGCGTGGCAGGTGGGGCTGTGCTTGGCTTTCATCGTAGAATCATAGATTGGTTTGAGTTGGAAAGGACCTTAAAGATCATGTAGTCCAACCTGCCTGCCATGGCCAGGGACACCTTGACACCTTGCTCAGAGCACTATTCAAACTTTCCTCTCAAGATCTTTCTGATCCCTGTGGTTTTGATAAGAATTAAATCATCTAAATTCCTTAGTGGTTTTATTTTCGTGTATCGATTCCTGGAGAGGCAGGAAGTTTAAATTGGAGTGATGGATTGGCACAGCATTAGCTCTGATCGATATGGCACCTTTAAATGAATACAGTCATCTTGCACTTAATTAGAGACGACTTGGTTATTTCTCTGAGCATTTCATGTCAGGACGGGTCCCCAGTGCAGCTGTTCAGCTCACTGCAAGGAAGAACGTGGCCAGAGGGTGGTTCTGCTTTGCCTGTAGATGTATAAAAACAGATGGAGAGAGAGCAACAGAAGCTTGGAAGGGAGAATGTCACAGAAATTTGGTAGAGAGGCAGGAGAGCAGAGCAGGACTGAGAAGGGTACCAGCCCACAGCCTCTGTGGTATGGTTGGTTAGTGGGAAAACTGCCAAGCAAACCTCTGCCTGATTTGTTGTGGCAAACAGCTCTAAAAGAAGATGGTGTGTTTTTCAAGGAAACAAGAATTTATTTGACCCATCGTGAAATCATATTTTTAAGTGAAAAAAAAAAATTAAAACCAAAAACTAAAATAAAGGTAAGATGCCAGTATGGTTATAAATTTCCACTCGATCTATTTGACAGCATTTGTGAATGTTCTGTTTCCTCATTATTGATGTTGGGAGAATAAGTCTAGGAGCTGCATCCCAACATACAGCTGGGCACGAGGATAGATATTGCCAGTGCTCTAGAAGCACTGTGGTCCCTGGCCCAGAGGGGTGCAGGGAACCTTGGGACTGCTATTCCTTCCCCAAGCAAAGGATCAGGCTTTCCATACACCTCCAGCCTGGCACAGGCACCTCCAGAGGAGCTTCCTGGACAGTGATATCCCTTGTTTTGGGGGTTTACCCAAGGAGAAAGCCCAGGCCAGGTCCAAGCTGATGCTTGGTCCTGCTGGGGTCAGTTTAGTTCCTGTATCACTTAGCATTGGATATTTAGTCACAGATTCTCCAGTTATGCATGGGCAAAGCGCAGCTGAGCACTCGTCAGGCATCATTATTAAAATTTTATTATGTAAATTAATTGCACACATAAGCACTGGCACAGCACACTGGAGCGCAGGCTTTGCAGGCTCAGTAAATGCTTGCAAATTCTCTGGCTTTATGCAGTTTGAAAATGTTTCCTTTCCCTTCCAGAAACACCAAAGCACACAAATGGGTTTTCCTTAGCCCGGGGCAAGGAGATCAATCACCCAGTGCAGAAAAAGAGCATCCAGTGTAAGGCAGGAAGGCACTCAGAGCTCCTGAGTGCAGTGGTGTGAAGTCCCACCATACCATGGAACCTCCATCTGAGGCATATTCCCCAATTTCAGAGCAAATAGCTAAAGGTCTCCCTAGACCCCCATGAATTATTTCCAAATGACCCTTCTCTGCAGCTTGGCCATATTTATTAATGTTTTACCCCATTCCCCCCCTCATCAGTTGCTTGTGCCATTGCTCTTCAGCTATTGTCTCCCCCACGGTGACTTGGGGGGTGTTTCTCTGCTGGTGTTGAGTGGGCAGCTGTTCTCCCTCCTGGACCACATGTCACAGAGAAAGGCTCAATCTCGATATCTGCTGGACCGAAATCTTCTCAGGAATCAGCTCCAGAACATATTTTTTCTCCTCTGCAGATGTAATCCCATACCAGGTGGAAACAGAGTCCAACTGTGCCAGGGCATCTCCAACGTAATGTCAGTTTGACGGTGATTTAACTCCCTGGGAGCCTTTCATCAGTGCAGGGGCATGCAATGGCACAGACCTTCCAGTGGAGGAACTCCAACCTGTCTGCATCTTCCTGTCAAGAGAAATAATTGTGGTAGGCGCATTCCTCATCAGTTCATGGAGTTAATGAATTGGCTGAGCTGATCCATGCAAATAAAATAAAATACAAATAAAATAACACAGTGGATGCAGAAGGCAAGCCTGGGCAAGGGAATGGGAGATGAGCTGAGGACATGCAAGCTCACAGGGGGGAAATGAGCCCCTGGGTGGGCACCACGGTGAAGGGAGGTAGGAAATGAGGGACCCATGCACGCTGGGGAACCAGTTGTTTGATAAATTACTAGGCAAATTAAAACAATTAAGCTACCCTTCCTATCAGCTGCTTTCAGTAATGAAGTTTGACACTAAGGAAATCAGCCATCCAATTTTCCCCCACCCTGTCCTGGAGGAGAAGCTGTGGGAAGGCACAATGAGGGAACCAGGGTAAAAATTAACTCTGTACACGGCTCCATCCCATGGTGCCAAATGGGGTTTTGTAACTTCTGTCTCAAACAGGCGTGTTTTTCCACAGTGCCACCCACCTCACCCCTGGGCAACCCAAACACAGCAACAAAAGGAGCATAGGTTGGTAATTTGGCATAAATAAAGAAGTGATACAATCTTTGCCCTAACAGGAGCAGTAAGAAAAAGGAGTTGCTTGCTGCTCTGGGACAGTAATTTCAGGTTCACTTCCTAAAGAACCCAAGTCTTCCCATGTGTTCTTCCATCCCATGAACTGAAGTCCTCCCCATGGCAGCAAAATCTGACTCAGAGGGTGAGATAGGCAGATGCCTGTCTTGTCTGATATACTGGGCTGCTGCTGACCACGTCCTGGAGGGGGACCTGAGGAGGTTTATCTGCACATGGAAGCTGGTGTGAACCAAGGGGACACAAAGCAAAGCTGGTTAGATGCTCCTGGCTGGAGGTAATGTGTCCATTGTGAGACTGGGAAACCATGAGGGAGAGGGAGGCAGGAATGCTTGTGGGAATGTCAGGGTCCATCCAAGGGATGGAAAAGCCATCCTGTCACCCTGGTCAAGTAATCCCCTGCAGTGGCACTGCCACCATGGTTCCCCAGCACATGCTGGGGTAGGCTAAGTAGGCAGCAGATGGACTCTAACAGAAGTTAGAGTCAAGAGGGTTTTTCCAATATGATTTTTCTTTTAATCTCCTTTAAAGCAGAGCCACTCAAAGAAAGCCATAATTATTTTAATATCTTTTTTTCCCCTTCCTACTCTGCAAACGCATTTGGCTTTGCAAGTCTCAGGGGCAATTCTTTGGCGTGAACTTTTAAAATATTTATTTCAGCTACATTCCTAACAATGTCTTTGCCAAACAACAGGGGTGTTTTTTTCCCATTTTTGTTCTTTTTTTTTTTTTCTTGTGAGAGTTAAAAATGCTGCCACAGGCTATTATGGATCAGTGAGATCTGGCATATAATTACAAACCTAACTCTCAGCTCTTCACAACCCTCACTGCCCTTGGCCATGGTAGCAGCCAGGACTGAGATGCCCAGCCATTGGTCCTGCCTTCTCCCTCAAGGGCCAAACCCATCCTCTGTGGGTCCCTGTTCAGGGGGAGTTCCCTGGGGCTCCTGCAGGATTTCATGTCCATCCTGAAGCAATGAGATATTTCTGAAGGAGCCTGAGGTCTCTTGGACCCAAGGATACCCCTTAAACCTTCCCCACTGAACACATTTTGACCATTTTTTTTTGTTTTGGTTGCTGCTGAGTAATGCCATGAAGGGCACAGCTTCCTCTGGAGAGTCAGGAAAACTCAAGCACCGACCCCCTCCATGTTTTTGCTGGCAGAGCTCATGCCCCACAGGTGCAAGCAATCCCCTAAAATGAGTAGCACCTGGCAGGGCAGGGCGAGGCTAAGTGGCCACAGCTGAGGGAGATGCAGTGGGAGTGTGAGCTGGGGTTGTGTCTGTTCTTCTAGCAGGTCACTTTGGAGGAGGAGATGAGCTTGGGAGGACAGGTCTGTCTTGGTGAGCTAGACTGAGAGCTGGAGTGGGAACTGTGTTGGTACTTCATCTTCTGTCACACTCAGGTAAGTGTTGTCTGGCTGATTCTTGGGGGGTTGTGGGTGTTAAAGCCATTACATGTTAGGTTAGCACGTAATCAGTGCTGGGGGGTTGGGGGAGGTGGTGTCTGGGCAGCTTTGTGTGTTCATAAATGGATGTTAGACTTCTAGTGAGGTGTCTAAATGAAAGGTGTCCAAGCCTTTTCCTCAGAAAATGTGACTTCTCTGAGCAGAGAACAAACTTGGTTCCTCTCCCAAAGATGGAGGGAGAGAGAGGAAAGAACAAGAGTTGACTGGTGTATGATTTGAGGGTGAGGCAATTGTAGTCCTGGTTACCTAAGCTGTGTGTTTATTACTCCGCCTGGGCATCAGGTGCAAAGGTTCCCTTCTTCCTGGACAAGCTGCTGGAAACAGGAGGAGCAGAAGTAGGGAACAAGGGGTGCTCTGGGTTAGCTATGGGAAACATATGTGTGCTCACACAGGCTGATGTGGGGAGAGGTGCTTGAGGGAGCCCTGCAGGAGTGGTGGGCAAACCAGTGATGGTCTTTGTAGCCAGCTCTGCCCCCAGCTCATGTCAGCACAATCCAGAGCAATCTGACCCATCCAGAGGGCCAATATGGGGCGTGGAGCAAGGGAGACCCCCTGCTCTGGCTCTCATTTGTGAGCCATTGTCGCACTGCATTGATGGTGTTCTTGTGTGCTGGTTTTGATGGGGCAGAGTTAATTTTCTTATGGTGTCTTGTTTTCGATTTGTGCTGAAAACAGTGTCGATAACAAGAAGTTTTGGTTATTGCTGAGCAGTGTTTGCATAGCATCAAGGCCCTTTCTGCTTCTCATTTTGCTGATAAGGGGACTGGGGAGGCACAAGAATTTGGGAGGAGACACAGATGGGACAGCTGATCTCGTCTGTCCAAAGGGATATTCCAGACCATATGGCGTCATGCTCAGCATATAAAGTGGGAGAAAAAAGTGGGGGGAGGGTGTTTGGAGTTCAATGTTTGTCTTCTTAAGTAACATTGCGTGTAATGGAGCCCTGCTTTCCTGGGGATGGCTGACCACCTGCCTGTCCGTGGGAAGCAGTGAATGAATTCCTTGTTTTGCTTTGCTTGCACGCACAGATTTTGCTTTCCCTATCAAACTGTCTTTACCTCAATCCACAACTTTTCTCACTTTTACCCTTCCAATTCTCTCCCCCATCCCCCTGCTGGGGGAGTGAGAGAGTGGCTGTGTGGTGCTTCATGACTGGCTGGCTTTAAACCATGACATCTTGTAGAAATGCCTGCCAAGCACTTAGTTGCATTTACTGAAGAAAACTGCATGGTGTGACCTTCAGCTGTAGGGGATATGTTAAAGCCAAGACATGAGTGCTTCCCCATTCCCGGTGCTTTGCTGCTTGTCTGGATGAGTGGCAGCAGCAGTGACCAGAGGAGAATACATGGTGTGCCAGGGGAAAGGACACTGACCACCAGCCGAGCTCTTCTCGGCTCTTACCTCTCTTGCTAACTATCTATATAAATGTTTTTATCTTTTCCTGAAATTTATGCTTTTTTCATATCCAAGGGCATGTGGTAGACCTGCTTGACAGCCCGCAGCTCTATTTTGTGCCCAGCACATTCAATCTGTGCTGGGTTCAAAGGCTGACATCCAGGCTGTAATTTTCAGCCACTGTGTGTGTGTGTTTGTATGATTTGTATTTGTTTTTCCTTCTCCTCTCTGCGTCTCCTCTCATGCTTGCAGCCCATGAGATGCCTCACCCCAAGGAATAAATAAGATATTTTCAAGTCATGCTCCCCCTGCCAACAATGATGAATTTGGCCCTAGGAGCAGACATCAAACCAGGTGAGAAACACAACCCAAACAAAGACAACACATCCTCTGTGAAGGCATGCTGAGCCTGTGGCACTGACTGCTCCAAGGAAGCAGTGAGGACAAAAGCTTAGCATGATTTAAGCTAAATGCCTTTAAATTTTGGGGGTTTATATGGAGATAAGGAGTGGCAAGGTATACAGTCATACACTTCTTGCTTGTTTGGCTTTTTGTGTGGAAGAAGTGAGGAGGGAAGAAACATCTGTTTTTCTCAGATCCTGCCTTTGTCTCCTTTGGTTGTTTTTTTTTTTCCTTCCCATCCCTGCCTATGCCAGAGGGAGGCAACTCTTCATCAGGCCCTGGGCTGATGTGTAGGCTGGGGTCACTTCAGCCAGATTTTGGGACTGCTGTTTGCTGCTCTGCTGTGTTGAGGCTCATGGGGAGGCTGAGGGAGCGATGTTGGGCTGGGTCACTACAACTGGTGCTCATCGTGTCCTGTGCTGTGTATGCTCCTTTCCCTGTTGCTCTTTGTTTAGTAACAGGGCTGCAAATCCCTGCATCTCTCTGCTTTCTACAGTCTTTCCACAGGTGCCAAGGACATCTACTTGTGCTTGGCCTGTCCATAGCAAAGGTTTGGTTAATGATTGGCACTACTCCAGCCATCGTTATTTATGGTTTTATGGGGCCACAGGCTGCTCCTGACCCCTCTTATGTTTCCTGGATTTTTTCATGCCCCTGAAATGCCCTGCATTACAGACAAGGTGTAAAGGAAAAATCAGGAAAAATCAAAATATGGGGTTAGGTCTTTTTTGTGTGTGTTTGTGTGAGGTGATGCAGCTTCACTGAAGCAAGTGGATGGTTTTAATGTTGGTTTTTAAGTTGTTGCTTTGTGTCTGAGCTGGCTGTAGACAAGGAAGTGTTGAATTGTGCCAACTGAATGCCTGCAACACAAGCTTTTATCTCTCTTCATACTGGTTTGAACAATGTGGAACTAACTCTCCTTTTAGACATTTTTGGGGAGGTTGGAGTCCTGGCTTAGGTCCCAAGCCTGAAAATTCTCTAACCCTTCTCTAAGCCTCCCTTTCCCAGGAGTTCAGCAATGCAAATCAGAGCTTTAGCAAAAATAATTTCAATTATGGTGTCTCCCTTGCTTGACACACAAGGTCACTCTTTGCAGAGAGGGTCTAGCAGGTTGTCTTCACCAGCGGGAGAAATTGCTGGATAATTTTATTGAAGCAAAGGAAGAAATGATTAATCTTGGTCCCGTTCTCTCTATCCACAGCCAGGCTAAAACAGCAGGAGGCATTTTCATTGCTCACAGCTCCAGATCTCTTTTTGGCTAACTAGTAATGAAAAGCACTTTGATTTCTTTTTTTCCTTTGGGGTCACACTGCTGGGGCTGCCACGTGCTCTCCACAGCTGGATCAGTGTCTGTGTCTGCCGCTGTCAGAAGTCCACTATCCCCTCCCCATCCCAGGCACACAGCTATCCCTATCTGCCTCTCCCTCCAATTCTCCAGCCTCCTGCTGAACCTTTGGCCTGAATTTTGGACGAGGGATGTTGTTTCAGAGCCTTTGGCTCTGTAGTGGAATTAGAAGCTGGCTGGCTTGAGCTCCAGAGCTGCTGCGGTGCCCACCAGGCTATTAGCTGTCCCCAAGTCTAACTGTGCATTTACACAGCCAAGGGGAAAAAACAAACCAAAACACACTCCAGGGCCCCCTTTGCATCAGGAGAAGAAACAAGTGTGCAGCTTTGTCAGGCTGTTTTCCCCGTATCACAAGTTTTGTCAGACTTGCTCTGTATGACAGGTTAAAACCAGAGGGGATTGCAGCTTTTATTTTGTTGTTTTTTAAATTAAGCTCTACTTTTTGTCTTTTACATTTGTCAGTAGCCTTGACTGGAAACAACAAAATAACAACACTCAGAAGTGCTGCTTGTTACTGTGGTTTTAAAAACTTCAGTTTCTGTCTTTAGATCATGATAGAAATAAACTTCCCAGACTCCTGTTTGTTCTCATGCAGCACATGCTATACTATATAGTACAAATAAGCTCTGCCATATATCATCTTGTAATACTGTTCTGACATAAAATGCCTCAATAACATCTAGTGTACATGGTGTTGTCTGTATTATACACATGGATTGCATATATAGATAGGGGAGTATTTTTAGATAATAGATGCTACGTAACACATTTTATACAGATTCTTAAAAAAAATTTATTAAATGGATATGCTACCAAAAAAATCTACAAGGACGTAATTTATGTGCCATAGATACATGCAACATACAGTGTACTTCGTATACCAAGAACTATGTAATTGCTGTGTAATACATTGTGTGTGGTGCAAACGTAGTATGTTCATACTAAATAGTATGTGTAGTGTCAGCTTTATTATAGCTCATTATGTAATGTATTGCTAATGAAATGTATTAGACAATGTAGTATGGCATCAGTCAGATATGGTATGATACCAATATAATGATGTATAGCAGTAGTACACATATCAGAATATTATAAAATACATGGCATAGACTGTCCTGTTGTGTGCAGGTTTATCTCCTAAGTTACGTTTATCCTACATAAAATACCCCTACTGTTTTAGAGTATATGTAGTCTCATACACATTGATTATTAAATAGTATATAGCTTGTTATCTATAATATGTGGTCTAAACCACAGTATTTATAGTAGATTGCTGGTATATTTATGTACCTATTAGATGGTAGCTGGAGTGTTTAGTTTACATAATATACAATACATTGTATGTAAATATTTATAGTGCAGCTTTTACCTGTGTTTACAGAGTGTATAAACCCAAGTTTTATCCAACACATTTTCTGTACAGTACACAGTTTAATCAAATTAGATGTAGTACCTGTACAGTGTATATTAATATACACTATATGATCTAAAATACACTAACTACACATCATCTGATAAATACTGAATATATGCATGTCATATTCTGCATCAGACAGTATATACTTGCTAAATTATGCATCTTAACCTAATTGTTATATATATGTGTGTGTGTGTGTGTGTATGTATCTAAATGCACTAAAATAGAAGGGCAGAGGTCTCTTTGTTTCAATGGACTCGGTCAGTTCCTGGGCTGTCCCTGTGCTTGGTCTGGATCCTTCCCAGGACAAGGTGTTCTCCTTGTGGTGTCTGAACAGACCTGAGGAGTCAAACCCCTCCCCATCCAAATTGCCTTGACTGGGGGAAAGAGGTTATTGGTACCTTCAGTGTCCCATTCCTGTGGAGAAAAACCCCCAAAGGTACCCCCTGCTCAGGTGTGGAAGTGCTGTGAGTCCCATGGCAAAGAAGGGAGTTTTAATTTCAGAATGCCCTTTGCTTTGCTTCTGGGTTTGTGGTCTTTGCTGCTTGTTTCACCTGCCTTGTGATTTGATCCATGCTCCTCTGCTTCCACTTTTATTTCAAAACTAATTTCCTGAGTTGCTAAAATGTGTTGGGGTAAAATTAATTAAAAAGAAGTTAAAAAAAAAATAAAAATCGAAGTTTAGGCTTACATTTCCCATCCCTAAGGACACTTGCAGGAAGCAGGTGCTTGGGAGGTGGTGTGAAATGAGTAAGAGTTGGAAGTACATGGCACAGAGCAAACTGGCTCCTTGACCTCTGCAACATGCAGTGGCAGAACTGCTTCCCAGATGTGCACTGAGAAATATTCATGAAACATGTTCCCTTCTTGCCTACATTGTGCTAGTCTGTGACAGCAAGCTTGTTCTCACTGGGTTTGGCCTCTTTGCCGTGTTCTGTGAGTGCTCCTATTACCTAAGCACCATTTCTAAGAGACAGAGGGAGTTTTTAACACTGCTGAGCACCATTTCTTTCTGGTGAAAGCCAGGCTTGGTCTTGGTGGCATTGTGTATAGGGGAGTGACTCCAGTGGCAAATGCTACACTTGTTTTCCAATATCAACCAAGTGCCCATATGTATGTTGTTCTACCAGGGAGGGGGGGGATGCTTAACAGGTTGGAGCTGGAGGAAAAATCTCACCCAAGTCATGCAATGAGAAGTGCCCCCCAAGCTACGAGCCCTGAGCTGCCACCAGATGGAGCAGCCTCCCCAAGTTCCTCCTCCACCAGCTGTGTTTCCATCAGAAATCTTCTCTTTTTCTCTTTTATTTTTTTTTTTCTAAAGGAATTCATTATGATAAATGTTTTATCAGTGAATTCTGAAGGAATTAATAGTGATTTGCCATTTACTTTAAGGGGTTGCTGATAATTCTAGTGGAATGAGAAATTAGGATATTTAAATGTCTCAGGACAATTTTGTTTCAGAGAAAAAAAAAAAAAAAGGTAAAAAAGCCTGACCCCAAGACTAATTAAAATCCCAAGGTACAGTTTTCACCTCCCAAGACAGACTGAGGTCATAATGACCCCTTTGGAAGCAGATGTTTGAGGGGGGCTGGAGGAAGGAATCAGACCCAATGCAAAGCACCCCCAAAGCCCTAGGAGGAGGTTCATGTGGAAATCCTGAAAGGCAACTCAGTTTCTCTTAGAGACTGCTACTAGGAAGCTGAGTAGGAAAATTGGTAACTGGGCCTCTGTTTCTGTCGCCTTAGAGTGACATCCAATGTTATCAGCTCTACAAAAGGCTTCCCCAGGCACAAATCTACCACTTTGACACCTTCCCTTGCTGGTATTTCTCCCCCTCAGGTTGGCTCACTGCTACTACCATCATACATCCAGCAAAAAGGAAGCCATTCCCCACTGTCATCCAACTCCTGTGCCTTGTCCTCTTCCATTCAGTAGGCCAAGAGTTGCATACAAGGAAAAGTTAAATTTCAGAGGGGAAATCCACTTGTTGGAGAGCTTTGAAGCCACACAGCCTGCCCCCCAGCTGCAGTTAGTGACAATTAAATCCTTGGGTCACAGTAAGGCAGGGTCTGTACACATGGTTTTATCTATGTTGGTGTGAAGGGACAAAAAAGCCACTTTTGTGGCTTTTGCAGTATCTTCTACCTATCCATGTATGAAATGAGTGATGGCAGAAAGGGCAGATACACAATTCTCTGTTATACCTGTGGATTTCATATATATGGAGTATACTTTGACAGATGAGAGATGCCAGGATGGGTTCTGTGACATTTTTGGTGCAGTGATGGGACCAACCTGGAGACCTTTTTTCCCTCTAAAATCCCCCTTCTTACCTTTTGGTGTTGGTGTCCAAAAATCCCCCTCTCCTCAAGGTATCTGGTTCTCACAAGACTCCACCATAAAGTGAATGATAAATTTAAAGGAGGATCTGGCTGCACATGCTGGTGATGACACATCCAAACCAAAACGTCCCTGATTGGCAACCAAAATGACTGCTGCACCATCACCAGAGTGAGGGGGGGAGTAAACACAGGAGCAGCATCACCTCGTCTTCAGGACAAGCTTTATTAACGTTTTGCTTTAACATGGTGGAATGAAGGCATCGGTTCTTTACGTTTTCCAACGCGTGGCACAGACAAAAGGAAAAATAACACGACAGACAAATTCAGCATGTAAATGACAGAGTAACAGAAAAGGCATGTGTTAACCCATATAGCTGCTAGACCATCTATTAGAAGACATTTTGCAAGCAACAGTCTACGTTTCTTTGCATTGAAGTAAAAACATATCTTTTTTTGGTCATGAAAACTACCTTTTTCAATTTTTACTTTTTTTTTTAAACTTTATATTATGTCATAAATGTCAGGGTAAGGCAAATCCTGGATGAATCATGATAAAAATCCCTGTTCCCCGAGAAAATAGATCCACATACTCTGCTAAAGTTGGTAATTTTAAAAGCAAAGCCGGCATGCACTGCATATAGAGAAAAACTCAGGTTTTTTTTCTTTTTTAATATAATTTCATTCAAGTGCCTAAAGCAGAACAGTGTTAATTCACAGAGAGGCTTTCTCAGTGCTTTAGAGAAAGATTGACAATTAGCTGCAGTGAATGTGTGACCCATTATTTCAGACTATGTCTCAAGCATTGCCTTTGGATGTCTGCATGGAAGCAAACCCATTCATCATGGGAGCAGTCACCAGCCCGAGGAATAGCGTGTCTAATGGTAGGGATGAGTGCTTTCAGACACAGGAGAAACAACGATCAAGCAGAGCCTCGCACTTTGAATGCAAACATCAGCACCCAGGGGCTGCTACTCCCTTTACGCCACCTATTGCAAACGCACTTTGGATTTCAACCAAAATCCTTGACATAAATCCCAGTGGGCTGGTTCTCCATCTGATGCTTGCTCTTCTACAGAACCAGCTCCCTGCCTTTCTGCAGCTCCAGCAAGAACAACAGAAGGGCATGGGTCACACTGCCAAACTATACTCTCTCTATGAGTAGTGAAAAGCTCCAACGACTACCTCAAACCAAAAAAAACCCACGTGAAGAAAGACACAGGCATGGCTGCGAATTGTCCAGTAAGGACTTATCAGTTCCTTCATTTCCTTGCTTTACACTTCACGCTTTGCCACCGCATCCTTGGGCAAATGGTTCGTGGTTTCAAAGACCCACTGCTGTCAGAGGGCCAAGGTTAAATGAAAAGCACAGTGAAATTCCTGTCAGGGGTTAGAGAGTGTCTAATGTGATGCATCTTTGCAGTTAATTTTTTTTCTTTATCTACCAGTCACTCTTCACAAGGTGTTTAAGGAGTCTTTGTCTCCTGGACCATCACACCTCAAGAGCCAGCCCCCTGTGGAGCTCTCCCTTTGGCTCCCTTGCTAAAACCAAGGCTGGCAACGGAAGAGGGACAGCTGATAAGTGGCTAATGGCAGCTAACACCCCTGTTAATGTTGCCCATGGGCAAGCACAATGGAAACAGGTACAGGACTATATTCAGAGGACTGGATACCCTGTTGACTGGAGTTATGGCAGTTACACCATCCTCTGGAGGTGTTTATCCATTTCTGACCCACCTATTATGACAGCCTGTTTCAATCAAAATGACCCAGTACGGAAAATATACAGAAACATACAGGATGGATGTGCACCATGTAGAGCTTTCCCACTGCAAAACTGCTGAAAACCAGGTGAAGGAACTGCAGGAAAAAAGAAGTCCATGTCCCAAAAGACAAGCACAACCCCAAGGATGGGAAAGAAAAGCAGCAGAGGCACCTCAAGGAATCCCTTCAAGGGCACTTGGAGAGAACAAGAGCCACAGGAATGGTCTTTAGCAAATTTAGGTAAGCCTAGAAAGATTGTCAGCCCAATTCATAGGCTTACATCTGCTCATTTGCTCCTTCCACAATCGATCCCATTCAGAGTTATGCACCCAACTGATCTCCAGGACAACCAGGTGATGAAGAAGCTCCTCAAGATCCTCTCTGGTGCCAGTGACACCTGGGGGAACAAACCACCGGAGCCAGCACATGGAAATGCTCTTCTGATTCCACCTCAAGCAAACATGCTGGAGGCCACAGAGAGGGAGGAATGAGGGGCTGCCTTTCTAGGACCCACACTGTCCAGGTGAAATCTGGGGCTTTCCTTGTTTTCCTTTCTAATCCTTGTTTCTCCTTGGCACCCTTTTGATTTAACAGCAGCCACTGACTGCCATAGCCTGTGCTGGTGCATTGGAGCCACACTTGACTCGCTAGTACACCAGCACATAATTTATCATCAAAACTACTCTAGCTGGCACAAACCCAGATCACAGGAAGATGTATCTCTATCTTACCTTTTTTTTAATTTTCCCTTTTTTTTTTTGGACAGATTTTAAATACCTATTTTGGGATTTGTGCATATTTTGGGTGAAGGAAAAAAACCCAAACAAACAGAAACAATTATTTTGCTTAAAATGATCAAATTAGAATGAATTACTTTGCTCAAAATGATCAACTTATTCTTATCAGCATTTTAAAATACAGTTTGTAGCACATCCCACCCTGGACTTGGGTTGTGTGCTCTTCCATCCAGTGTATTGTCCATCGGTTTGGGTTACAGCACAGTTGGGAAATGTATCTGCAACCCTTTTGTTAATTTTCTACAAATTTCAGCACAGCATTTGCTGGCAGAACAATTGACATATGGTGAGACATTTTTATCCAAATAACTCTTAATTGCTTTTTTTTAAAAAAAAAAAAGAAAAGAAAAAGAAAATCATGCATATGCAGCAGAAAATCTAATGAAGGCTCACACAAGGTACAGTGTGAAGCTGTTAAAGCCAAGAGCTGTATTTAAAGATGCCTCGAAGGCAGTGCCTGCAGGACTGAGGAAATGTCTGTTGCCCACCTGTACCCAAAGGTCATACTTACGGCACTGGTTTTTTGGGATGTGGGGAGCTAACCAGAAAAAAGCAGGATGGATTTGGGGGGCCGGCAGTTTGAGGCCACGTGTGCTATTCACATGTAGGGACATGGCACAGCATAGGCTGCTCGTGGGAAAGAAGATAAAGATGCTAGAAAAGGGGTGGGCCTGGAAACAGGCTACTGATGATGTGATGCAGGAGGAAAAGAGACCCAATATAAGACAGGGACTCACAGCTCAGAAGAAACTGTTGTAATTGCAAGGATAACTGCAAAACATTGTTAGAACTGGGAAGTTATGATTCTTTCCAACAGGCTTACAGAACAAAATGCAATGAAGAACAAAGAGAAATTAAAGCAAAGAGTCATTCCCCCAAAGCTCCCTCCCTCCCAACCCGTGGAGCATCTCTGTGTGCTCTTTTCTGCCAAGAATGATGCTGTAGGATGTCAGCGCCTGCCCGTCGCGTTTCCTCGGGTCTCTCCTCTCCTGCATCCTTCCTTCACCACAGCAGTGCAGAGAAAAGAAGAGGGGGGGGCGGGAAAGGCAAAATTTCAGTATCTGCACATTACCCAGGTCTCATCTTTCCAGCACAGATGCCTACAGTTTCTCTTTCTGTCTGATGTGTATGTGTCACACAGCTTATATACAAGAGCCACTATTAATTGATGAGTATATTGACTGTGCTTATCAGGGTTTCTTGGTGTTTCCATTGCACCATGGCACTCAGCTTGATACCACAACCCCCCAGCAGTGGTGGGTGCTTTGGTGCTAAAAACAACACATTAAAGTGCTAAACATAGTAAGCAAAGGGCTGTCCTTGGCTCCAAAAGACCCTTGTGAGATTCTCTGAAGTTTAACAGGCTGATCAGTCCTCCCTGGGGACCTGCTCCTTGTAATCAAAAAAGTGGCAATGGGGTTGAAAGAGAGCTGCAATGACTTCAATGCCTGCTTCTAATCCTGTGCATCGCCCCTGGGAGACACATGGTGCACCCTGAATTGGGTGCCTTTTCTTCAGAAGGGTGCCTGCAGAGACAGATTTTGCAGTGAAATTGAAGAAATTTATTACTTAATTGCTAATCTGTGAGCAAAAAATTATTTCAGCCCAAAACATTCACAGATATTCATTTCTATGGGAAAATGCAGCATGAAACACAGGCTTCCTAAGGGCCACATGAAAGCTGTAATAATCATCAAATACATTTTTTTAAACTGAGGAAGGGTATTAACCTTTCCATGTATTTTTAACATGCGAGGACTTCATTAGTCCCTCTTCTTTTTTCAACTGAACAACCAGAAGCTAAGGGAGGGTAAGGAAGAGTTGTGGACACTGTATTTTAATAATGAGGGTGCTTCCTATTTTTACTTCAGTACTTTTTACCAGGGACCCCATCAGGGCTATTTGTCACTCTGACAGAATGGCAGCTCATTGCCTATATGCTGACAAGGACCAAGGGCCAGGCTTAGTAATAAGACCTTGTATTTTAGATCTCTGTGATTTAAATCTCTGTGAATGGCTGCTGCTGTTGTACAGCCGCTGTATTTGCTCTTGAGCTACATGAAACCCCATTACAAGTGTAAATAGAGCATCTTGCTGTCGATGATATTGGTATTTCTCGATAACCCTACAGCAAAGGGAGCAATGTGCACTAAAAACTAGTTCTGGGAGAGAAATGGCAAATGCTTCTTTTAACTGGGGATGAGCCTTGGATGTTTTACTGCCCACCAAATTATTAATTTTTCTCTAGGGGCCACACTACTTATGCCTATGACAAACTCTGCCTCAACAACCACCCCTGTCTGCTCCAGCCATTTAGTGTATAAAGCCAAAAAAAGCTGCAGGAGGCAGCTCTCTGACTTTGCCTGGGTTCTCAGTGACACGAGGCATTGGAGAGCCAAGGGCAACAAACCCCCCGTGACGTGAACCTGTTGTTCCCAGAATACAGCTCGTACCCAAGTGAGCTCCGTTCCAACCAGTATAAAGTATCTGTCATTTTCCTCAGCAGTGCCAAAAATTGTTCGCTCAGTTACTCTTCTGTTCCTTATCTCAGCCCTGTCTTGTCTTCTGATGATCTAAGAGCATGCACTGTCTAAACCCATTACAGCTGCAGACTGCTACTATAATATTTACTTGACAAATCAAGTCTGCTTGGTATTTTCTTCTTTTGATGTAATATGGGCCATATTAAACAATTTCTTTTGTATTCTGTCTCACTTTTTTTTTTTGTAAACTATAACTTTAATTGAAGTAATTTTAAAAAGCAAGTCTTCAAACAGAAACTGACTGGAAAATAGGGGAAGAAAAATAGTCATGCAGTTCTTACCTGTTACTTAAGCTTTCCGCTCTGTTTCCATAGGATCATTTATATTTTCAACTTGACTATTCATTTCAGCTGAAAACAAATCAAGATGGTCATTAAACTCTATTCATAATACTTGTTAAGTTAAACACATTAAGTAATAACTGCTTCTGACTCATTTATTGCATTAAAAAATCTCTTTTCTCATCAAAAAGCTCCCTTAGAGCAACCATCCTAACCTGCAGTTCCATGGACACCCTGCCAAACAGTCCTGCAAGGCTTTAGCATCACTAGAAATGCAATCCTCTGGCTCTGCATTGTCCCTTTGGTCCACATCCATCCAATCTGGCTTTGGCACCCAACCAAGGTGCCCAGATCAAGATCTCAGTGACCTTCCTCTGTCTCTGTAGGTCACAGGCAGAGATACAGGTATTGTCAAAGGGTGATGTAGAGTTTCGCTGGCCTAAATGGTCTTGACCCTCAGGTTCAAATATCCCCAGGCTTCTGGCAAAGTTCCTGGCAGGACTCAGGGCTGAGCCACAGGCTCATAATGGGCCATAGAATAATTCAGGTTGGAAAAGACCTTTAAGATCACTGAGTCCAACCATAAACATAACACTGCCAAGTCCCACTAAACCACATCCCTAAATTGACTCTTTTGATGTTGTATCAGTTACAGAGATGCTGCTTCCAGATGTTCTTGAGCTGCAAATTTGCTGGAACCTAGGGGAGGGTTCAGAGGCAACGTCACTATACTCCTACACATAATAGTTTGCTAGTGTATTATCCATTTACAAATCCAACCTGATTTTAATTTAAAATAACTACAAAAATAAGAAATAATTTAAGTAGAAGGCTTAAACTTATTTCACCATGACCTTTGTAAAAAATATCATCTAAACTATGGCAGGTGTGATTGGTCATAGCTGGGCTAAACACAAATACCTCTGCACCTGCATTTTTAAGATTAGTATCTAATACTTGTTCTGCAATGAATTTGAATGAAGCCATTATATTAAGACCTCTTTTTCTTTCTTTAACCTTGCTTTGTGTTGCGGTATCAACTGCAGATTATGAGTCATTTGACACGGGTGACAGGAAAAAACCTCAAACCTGAAAGGAGATTTGGAAACTAAGGGAAAATGGGAAAGGGGAGGGGAAAAAAGCCAAAAATCAATAACTATGCTACTTCCAGCCAGGCAGCATGATCTCTTTGCTGAATCAATATCATGTCAATACACCTGGTAGGGTTTTGATGAATTATTTGTAAATTATTCATCATCCATATGCAGAACAGATACTGTAATGGCTTCCTGGATGTATGTGATGAATAATAAGAAAAGTTGGGTTCTTTACCCACATTTGCATAGGAAAGACGGGATGCTTAATAAAAAAATCACTCAGGGAAGGCTCCTGCACACTGACAACTGCAGCCTCTCCCAGCCTCATTATGCTGGCCAGCTTCACTGGCTGGCTTTGCAGAGAATACATCAGTCTTCACTCACGTTTTACAGAGGCCTCCTGCAAAACAAATCTGGATTTGAACCCGTGGTTAGGATCTGTCAGCATCCCCGATGAGCCTTTTCCTACCTATTTGTTACTAAGCTCAGCTCTTTGCATCGGCTCTTGTAGAAGAGACAGCAAGATCCAACTGAAGGAAAAGCTCCTGCAGACCACTGAGTTAACCCCAGCAACAGATGTCACTATGAGGCCACCTACACAATCCTCTCTCTTTAGCCAGAAAATAGCACAGCAGTGAAGCACATACTGCAAGAGAAGATGGAAGAACTGACACAGGTAAGGTGGGGATGTGACTCGCAGCCCTCGGTGCCTCCCAGCAGGAGGCGGTGTCAGAATGGCATCATTAGCCCTGGGTGCTCGACACCCAATCACATCCCAAGCCAAAACTGGCCTTCTCCCTGCTACACAAGGTTTTAGAGGTGTTATACTGCTAGCCTGCTTTAGCCATCTTCTGGCACCTCCCACAAAATGCTACATCAACCAACAGCTCAGCAAAGCACCTGGACTTCAAAGAGGTGCACGTCTCCTAAATTCAATTGTACCTGCACCTCCTTCTGCACCTTCCTGCAGGCTTTTAGTGCCAGAAATTATAATCCCTGTGCAATGGAAATGTCTGCTTTCCCTGAAAATTTGGCCTGTTGGGGGCCAAAATGAGCAGCTCTCAAACGATGACCAGGGCGGATGAGCCACAAGAGGAGAAGAAACAACCCAGCAAATAGTTCCCATCCAGCTGCTGCTGACCCGGGGGATGTGTGTTGGCAGTGCAGCATCCTTCCTCAGCCCAGCAAGAGAGCTATGTGCTTAAAGGTCAGCTAGGCAGGAGTCACAGCACAGCATCTAAGTGGAGATGACAGGCAAAGGGGAGACTGGAGAGCCAAATTTAGAGTCGTCTGCGAGACAGCGAGCACATTTCCCCACCCCAGGATACTATGCTGGAGACCTGGATGGCCGATGACATCAAAATATTACTGCGTTGATTTAAATAGGAGCTTGGTCAGGCTCTTCCTTGCAAACATAACCTATTCCTTCAGCCACTTCCTAAACCATGCACCCCACCTTGTATCCACAGTTAGAGCACATGCAGCTATAACTCCACAGGGAAAGAAAATCATCTACCCCGACCCACAGCACAGTGATGAAACACGTGCAGCTCTTCACTTGATAGATAACTTGTTTCTTGGATATTACACCAACACCATAAATAAAAGCATGAGGGTGTTAACTGTTGAGATTGTGCTTTTATATAGCTTTGGTGAACCACGTGAAGGTCAGGGTGCTGACAGTGCATTCGTCAGCACAAGCTTTTAAAAAAAAACCCAGGAAATTTCAGGTTTGACACTGCCCTCATCTTTTTCTTTTCTTCTGTTGGGTCAGAAAGTCAGGATGCAGCTTTTCACGGGCTTGAAATAAAAAAAGGTGAATGAGCAACCCCATTGTGAAAGGAGTGAAGAGTTTGATATGTCTAATACTGGCTGGAAATGAACAACTACCTTAGTAAACTCCACAGCTTTGGTGGCAAAAATTAAAAATAATAATAATAAAAAAAACAAAACCAGAAAAGAAGTAATAAAAGAAGGGCTACTGACAGGGAAACACCATCTAGGAAACCAATCACCAAAACTGGGATTTGTCATCATTACAAAGTCCTGATCAGTAATCTGTCCTGGGTACAAGAAATTTAATATCCAGAGATCTTCGCTCTGGTGGCTGATGGAGAGTGCCAACAGAAACCTGTGTCTGTAATCCATGTCCTTATCCAGGCTTACAGACACACCCTCTGACAGCTTTCCTGATGGAGAATCACGCCCAGCTTTCAAATAATAGTCATTTCTGAAATGTATCACTATCATGGCCCTGCCCACCAGATGAACCAATACCGAGATCCACCTGAACTCTCTGCATCTCTAAAGCACTTCTCGCTGTGCCGTGGGACATGAAATTAAACCACAAGAGCTGGGCTGCCAAGGGCGCCCCGGTGATAGATGCTTGTGCTTTCAGCTGTGAAGCCATGAGCTCTTCTGGGGTGGAAGGAAGGGGACCAGAGGAAAAAAAAATTAGGCAATTTACATAAAAATTACTGTCAAAGGGAATGAGTTTCATATTTCCTCTGTTCTTTTTTATAAACACTCAATATATGTCCCCAAGAAAAAAACACCCTGTAATATAATCCTAATAGCAACTGAAGCTGTATAGAAACAAAGGCTTCCCTGACTAGCAAAGTACTTTTCTGCAGCCTTAGCAAACACCCTTTTCCTGTCCTTTCATACAACTTCGAAAGTTCAAAGAAAAGGAAGTTATAAGATGAGTCATATGTAGAAGACCATACAAGATAAGCAAGATTTGAAACAGAGAAACCTATCAAGATCCTCATTTCAGAAGCTGCCACCTGATCCAGCTGTGCTACAGCACATGTTAAAACAGCTACGTGATCACTTTTCTTACCAGCTGGAAATCCCTGAAGATATTCCTTTAGTAAATCTGGATTTGTTTTCACTAAGTAACCCAGTCTATTGCAGGGATTCAGAATTTAAATATTTTAATGTGACTATGACTTTTTGGTTGGTTTGTTTGTTCAGGGGATGAGGAGAGAAGGCTGCTTTGGCTTTATTCTGCACATTTACTAGGAATAGCATAATCTCGAGTATTTTTTAAAACAGGAAAATTCATTATGCACACTTGCTTTTCCTGTGCTTGCAAAAACTTCCCTACAGGCCAGTATCTAAATCAGTCACCGACTCAAATGCTGTAGCACAATCTGACATCAGAGAAAAGAAACCAGTGTCAGATTCTTTGTGCAACTAGTAACAAAAGAAATAAATAAATGGTTTGTCTTTGAGAGGTAAGAAAGTGCGCCTTGAATTAATATTATGTCAATGCTGAAGAGGTTTAAGAAAGAGTTAAAAACAGCCTTCACTGCAGAGAGGAGTCCATGGAAATAAAATAAGGATTGGATCCCCAATCCCAAACCCACTCCTCTTTGGAGCAGTAAAAAAGACCCTTTGTGTAAAAACCAGCAAAACCCTGCACGAAGCTCTTGTGTGCTACAAGAGCTGATCTAGAGGAAGGATAAAGGGTCTGCCTCACCAAAACCTAAGCACTAGGATGATGATTCCATCCCTTATTTCTTTACACACAGGATGAGCCAAGAAGGACAAATTGTTTTAGTTGACAAGGATGTTACGCCCTGCAGAGCTCGAGCAGGTTCCTGGTATGCAGCCCTTGCCAGGATTTACCACACAGCTGGGCCATTGGCTCACTGAGATACAAGTCAAAAGAATTTCATTTCCAGGTCAGAAGATTCGGGTTCATAATGTCTACAAACCTGACTGAAACTGCTGTTGGGTCAGCCAAATTGTGATTGTTTTATTAACAGTAAATGTCTTAGGGAGAGAACTTCCATCTGCTACCAGATGAGCTACACACAGATGCTGAAGAAGGAGCTAGAATGAGGCCAGCACACAAGTTCAGGGTGTCTGTACAGCCAACACTTTACCCTTGATAGAGTTGGGCACTAGCACAGAAATTTTCAGAAATATCTTCTGACTCCTCTATGAGACTCATCATGTATTGGCCAATTTGATATCAAAACCAAAATTACAGTGGGTCTAAAATATGACTTAGTTAAAAGGCAGGCAGAGCGAGCACATAAACCCAGTCAACACAAAGAGGAGGGCTACAGCACTGAAAGTACTTCCACCAGACTCCCAAGTCAGTAGAGATGGTGTAAACTCCTGAGAAGAATCAGCTGAAGAGACTATAAATCAAACTCAAATATTTTAGGGGGAAGCGTACAAACAAATCCCAGAAAGGCAGACTATGCATCCACTTCAGGACAATTCACAGAGTCATAGAATGGTTTGGGTTGGAAAGGACCCTAAAGACTATCTAGTTCCAACCCCTTTCACCAGACCAGTTTGCTCAGAGACACATCCAACCTGGCCTTGAACAATTCCAAGGGTGACGCATCCACAGCTTCTCTGGGCAACATTTTCCAGTGCCTCAACATCCTCACAGTGAACAATTTCTTACTAATATCTAATCCAAATGTGCTCTCTGTCAGTTTAAAGCTGTTACCCTAAAAAAATGAATCTAAAATATTAGAACATACCATCCTTATTTGAAACATCTGCTGCTTCACTTGTGAGGTCAGTTTTCATAGGCTCCACAGAAGTTTCCTCTTGCCCTTGCATCCCTAGAAGACAAGCCAAAGGAGGAGAAAAATCAATACTTACAATACCTGATTAATGTATAATTCTCAAGACTCCATATGCCTGGTTTTCTTTTTCTTTTCTTCTGGCATGCTCTTACCTTTACAGATTCCACCGCTGTACAGTGGCACCCATTAGAGGAGAGGACAGAGGATATAGGGGGAGGAACACGGTTTGAAAATAATTGCCTGAATATTTGTAGCAATTCGTGTTCTTTTCTAACTGGGATTGTTAAAACCACATCACGGCGTGTGCTTCTGCCTCCCTGCCATTCTTTTCTCATCAGTTTTGAAGAATCCCTTTGCTCATAAAATGTAACATATGATGGGGACCTAATCACACTTAGAAAGTTTCCCTAGCTAACAGAAAAGAAATAAATACTGTGAGAGTTCAAATACACCAGGTAGGCAGACACAAACTAGAATCTGAATGTAGGAAAATGCATTTTATCGCTGTAACTCAACATTTGTATCTCTTCTGCCCCAGGCTTGTCTGGAAGCTTAGATTCAATCTCCTAATATTATTTGAAATGGAGGAAAAAAAGAAAAGTGGGTTTGCTGTTTTGTACACAGTTCTCCTAATACTCTGTCATTTTGAATGCTGAGAAGCCAATTTTTAGTTAAATTCCATCGTGCTACTTCCCTATTTTTGTGGTTCCTGTTAAGCCTGTTGCACCCATCCTGCAGCTGAACTACAGGATGTCAGGCAGCTGGTCACTAAGTGATCCAGGCACGGGGTGCTTATCATAAGACAGTGTAGTAAGGACTCAGACATTTCAAAAATGCTTTATTCTTAAACTAGACTAATTTACCTCTTCAGCAACAGAGATGAAACGTTCAGTGTCCCTCAAATGCCTTCTTCCCCTTTCTGCAGAAGTCTGAAGTGGGGCTTTTAAGTGCACTGGAGTGCACTACATTTATTTTCTCTATAAAAATGTATCTATCACTGAAATTTTCAGCCAGTTTTCCCTCATAATGATATCTGCAAGCCAATACAGTGTCATGGAGATTCCAGTTTGCTCTGTGCTCGCTGTGTTGGGAACGCTTTTCTCACTGGCAACTTCCAGCATGCTACCTATAGAATCACAGCATCATGGACTTGTTAAGGTAGGAAAAGAATTCCAAGAACAAGTCCAGTTGTTAACTCAGCACTGCCAAGCCCACCACTAAACCACGTCCTCAAGTGCCATGTGCACTCATCTTTTGAACAGCTCCAGGGATGGTGATTCTACCCCTTCCCTGGGCAGCCCATTCCAATGCTAAGTTCAAAATTCTATTTAAAATGCTAAAACAAGGACCCAGCACACACAGAAACCAACAAAAAATATGCACCAGAAAGCTCAGTTAGCCAACTCAGTGAGCATGGGGGGATGGAAGATTTTACAGTGATGGAAATGTCACCCATCATCCCTACTTCTCATGCAGAAATCTTTCAGTGGATTGTCGTATCAGCACTTCACCTCTTCCTCACTGGTTTAAAACCATCTCCCCGTAGAAACAACAAACTGCCTGTAAACATCTGTGACTGAGAACCCTGCATGTCAGCAAATGCCTGAGACAGCCCCTTTGCAGGCACATCAAACGCCTGATGCTTCTCCAGGGAATTCAGGAGAGTGAGAGTGGTTTTCTCCTGAGGTTTCTTATGCACCAACATGCCCAAGCTTTCAGGTGCTCGCTCTGGGAAAAACGCTCTTTTTGGCTCCCACAAAGGATAAACCCAGGTCGCTGCAACACAAAGGCACGGGTATATGGCAACAATCTGTCAAGTACAAAGCTGAGCAGTTATGTTCAAAATCCCTGCCTGACTTCTCCTAGCAAAATCAATATGAAATTTGAGGGACTCTGAAAGCACTGATTAATCAGGGAAGATACAGCAACATTCAGGTTGTGCTACATTTTGATTAGCTGGGGGAAGCAGCTCTGTGAAAAGCAAAATTTTGAAAGAATCATGGAATCATCAAATGGTTTGGGTTGGAAGGGGCCTTAGAGATCATCTAGTTCCAACCCCCCTGCCATGGGCAGGGACACCTTCCATTGGAGAAGAGTGCTCAAAACCCCATTCAGGTGCTCAAAGCCCCATTCAACCTGGCTAGGAACACTTCCAGGAGTGGGGCATCCACAGCTTTTTGGGGCAACCTGTTCAAGTGCCTCACCACCCTCTGAATAAAGAATTTCTTCCCAATCTCCAATCTAAACCTCTTTCAGTTTAAAGCAACCCCCTCTTCTCTTACTGACTGCCCCTCCATGAGTGCAGCCCGCAGTGGGTGCAGCTCTTCCCACCAAGACGCTCTGATGTCTGATGTAGGGATTTGGAATCCCTGCTAAATACCACCATGCTCTGACTGGCAGCTGATGCCTCTGAATCTGACTTGCCCCCTCTGAACCACTGTCTATTACCCAAAGAAAGCAGAGATGATATGACATGACAGGTTATGTCTTGGCTCCCAACTTCTCCTGTAGTCAGCGCCTGAAGATGTCCACATGAAGTTCCCAGGCCTTATCCCAAGGTCTCCCATTAACTGGTTGGCATGCCTGGCTTCACCACGCTGCCGAAAGGTTTCTCACTTGCCATTTCAGAAATCTCTCATGCAGCTGACAAGTGCAAAGGATTATTGGCACAGCGCTATGTGATGACAGAGGCTAATTAAAGAGATGGCATTTTGTGGACACGTGTGTGTGTGTAAATGTGTGCAAATGTGCTAATTTGGGCTTTGTCCTAATTTTGTCCCATTTGTCCCATTCCATTAGGGATGAAATCAGGTGGTGGGATGGGAGGAGGCAGCTCTAGGGAGAGGCTGAAAAGAGTAACAACAGCATCGGCAAATCTGCAAAATTACTTTTCCAGAGATGTGGGGTCATAAGTATTGTGAGAAGAGTTGCTTTTGTTCTGCTCTTTCACCTTCTTTGCAAGTTTGAAGCGCTGATGCCCCATCCCTTTTGGGAGGGGATCATTGCAGTATCATTTTTTTATACTTCAAGTTGATTGTTGGATATTGACGGCAAGAAAATGATAGTGGGAAACAACATTCAGGGAAAAAAGTATTGTAAACCTTTACAAAGCCCATCACCACTGCAAACCTTGGGAGGAGGCTTGCAAATTATACTGTCCCATTTTTTGGGAAGAGTCACAAATTCAGTTCATATAAATCTTAATTTCTTCCCTCCTTGCTACTGTGGGGGGGAGACAGGAACATTCACTACCCTGCCATACATGAGGAAAGCTTCTCCCCCGCCGTGCAGTCAATCCGAGTGCCACTCTGAAATGAGCCCATTTCACACAAACAGCAGAACTTGATCAATACCAGAACCACCTTGACAACCAATTTATTCCCGTGGCCTCTCCCTTGTTTTGATTGCTTCAGGTTAGAGCACAAACAAGCGAAAGATTTCAGGTCTCCACACAGGAGCTGAGAGTTCCCGAAGGGGAGGGAGCCCGGGAGATACCATTTTCAATTTCAATTCCCATTTCCAATTGCGCTTCTGCCAGAGCTCATTACCTGAACCCTTTGCTGACTGGTTACACAACCAGTCCAGCACTAAGGAAAAACAGGCTGCTGGTGCAGGCAAGGAGGGCTCCCAGCTTTTTCAAATGAATAAGAGAAGCGTATACCAGGAAGATTGAAATCTCTGTACTGTTATTGCATCTTTTTTCCCCCCTTATACTCACAATCTGTCATTAGTTCCATGTGCTTACAGCTAACACATCATTTTCTCTAGAGAAACGTGATTTTTTCCCCTCCAGATTCATGAACAATTCACAAGACTAACAGAAGATGTGATAGTTGTTGGTACCTTAGCACATCACTTTTGAAAGTGTCCAAGTACAGAGGTCAGACATCTATTCTCCACATCCCTGATAAATCCTAACAAGTAAAAAGTGTAACCCTTGTCCTCCTCATTGGCCTCCTCCTCCCTTTGCACAAAGTTTATATCCATTTCAAGTGATAAAAGCAGGCAACTATGCAGGCTTAGGGGCTGTAACACAGAGCAATCCATAAAACTCATTTTTACCTGATCATCACTAAGGCTTTGCTTGTACTGAAGAGTGCCTTTGTAATGAGGAAAGAGAGACAAGCTCCTCTCCCAGGTAACTCAAAGCAGAATCCCAATATAGTCTCCCTAGAATCGATGAATCATTCCTGGAAGGCACCTGAACTGAGTTTCTGCTCTGGGCTGCCCACCTGAAGTTTATTTCTGTTTGATGACCATCAAGGGGGCAGAGCCCAGCCTTGCCTTGTCACTCTGGGTGTGGTTAAGGGATCACTGAGTGGGCTCCAAACCAGGAATCTGGATTCCTCCTATAAAATTCTAGCTTCTTATGAGGCCGTAAGCCAGCTTTAAGACAAACAGAAAAACAAATTTCATGTGTACATGAGTTGTGTCAGTGCAACCACACAACACCAAGACAAGTTAAATCTCAAAAACTTCTGCCATTTTAGAAGTCTTGCAATAAGTGGGAAATTCTGGCCCTAAGATCATTCTGGATATTTGAGGAAGAAAAGGGTTATCAATACAACTATCTAGAAAACTACTATTTTAAAGGTGAAATGGCAAGGCCATTATTCCCATAATATATCTGCCCAGCAATTTTGGGTGTTGCCACAGGAATTCCAATAAAAATACTATCCTATCCATGGACCATTTTCAACCAGAGGAAATTCATTAGTTGTAAATTAGTTGTAGAGCAGTTGCTTCTACTCATGTTATATACTTTGAAAAAATCACCTCTGTCACTATGCAATAGGAAAACCACATTACAGCTATTCTGAACAATCCAGTTTTCCCTGATTCATGCCCACTGGATAAAATTTATTATTTTCAGTTCAGCTGTAAATACGCTTCCCCTAACTGTAAGACTCGGAGATGGAGGCTTGTTAAAATCCAAATTTCTCTGTTTAAAATTTGAAGGCACCATTTTTCATCTGCAGCAACAGCAACAAAAGACAAAGCTCTTCTGACCCACAGCTCCATTGTCTTTTCTGTCAAAACCAGTTCTGTTTTTCTTGCTCTGCAAATAGCCAGAGCTGCTTTTTTTCTTCTTTCCAGTCATTTCATTGCAGCTCTTTGCTAATGTGACTGTCAAGCCTTCATGTACTTTGTTTACTGCTGTATTTTTTAGTAGCATTATAAAAGCTGCCTCACTTAGAAACTTCCTGTGATATAAGGGTCCTGTTTGACTTCTGCCTGACACCTCCATCTGGGATGACTGACCCTTTTAACCAGACCGGATTCTACCACATCAAAGGTTTATGCTCTCTTCTTGTAGGGCTCCACTTGCAAAACCACCCAACCTGCTGCTCTCAGGGCTGTAAGAAAAAAACCCCCAGCAATCGTTGTCCATCTGTACTTTGTCTTTTTTGGAGGGCAGTTTTCCCCCTTGTTATCCTTTTGTGATGCACGGGTTGAGCACAGCAGCTCCACACCTGCAGGAATGGCACTGCCACAACAGTGCCTCTTGCTATTCAGCTCAGCTGAAAACAAACACCTCCATCTGTTAAATCAGAAATATTCCACCTTGATCAACCCCCACACTCCCCCCAGCAATTAGGCACCACAGAGATGAAAGAAACCTCGAGGATGCAGATTTCAGAGGAGGGTGTGCTGGCCGGGGCAGCAGCTTTGCTGGGCTTTTGAAGGCACTGGGTGAGCATCATTCCTTAATGCCACACGTGGGCTGTCAGGATTCCCGTTGCAGCCCCTTCATTGTTAAATGGAGTGTTTACCCTCCCTTTTGGCATTCTGGCTTTGTCTCCCAGAGTAACCCAGGAGGATGAATCTCGCCATCCCTCCAGTGCAGCGTGTATCAGCTCAGCTCTCTGTGTTTGTGCACACAACTGTACCTAAAGGCATCGTGCTGCTCCCGGCCACTGTTATTGCCAGCTCAAGCTGGACTGCAATTTTTTTTTAACGCGATTTAAAAGTGTCTAAGATCCGCTTAGCCCTATCCCCTTCCAGCCCTTTATTAAACATACCGTTAGTAAATCTCATTATGCCTCCTTTCCCCCCAAAGGTGGGAAGGGGAGGGTAGTGAGAATTGTGGCTCAGCAATATGGCCCGTAAAAGCCATACAAATTGGGCGTATCTAAAATCACTAATGCCCATCAGGAGCTCTTTGTGTCCTTTGTCTCTCTGTAACAACAGGATAAACCTGCGCACAGCAGGCTTGTGATGAATACAAGGGCACATCGTTTTAAGAAAAGTCTTTTTGATTTCTTTTGATTTTTTTTTTCTGGAAAAGGCTTAGCTGTGTAAAAGGCCACGTTGCTGTTTTCCAGACACTCTTTCTGTGAAGCTTCTCATCAGAGAAGAAGCCTGCAGCACAGAATGTCTGAAATGGAGCACCCAGAAACTTTCATCTCATCCCTCAATCGCTGGCTGTTAACACAACTAAAATGTTGCCTGGTTGTACTCAAATTAATAGATCACCTGTCCTGAATGGCTTCCAAAGCACTTGTGCTCCATCCCTGCCTACAAATAAGGTAGAGAGCCTGCTCAGAACCTCTCAGGCACAATGAGAAGTGAAGGGTTTCTGAATGAACTCTCTTTGACCTTCTGTCATTTTTCCTGCTGTTTATGAAACTCATCAGTTCCTTATCATTACCTGCCTGATCCCAAAAAACTGTGTAGGGGTGAGGAATTACAGCACTAGGGGATCTTTTTGTGTAAGCCTCAGGACATCTCCAGACCTCTTAAGGCTCACCTTTCATCAGAAGGAATGATGCTGGGCATCCAGAAATGTTTTCTGAATGCCGTAGGACCTGGCCTTCTGAACAACTTCTGGCTGCCAGAACGATCCCTGCACCTCCACTCCCATCACAACATCATGTTCTCTGCACACTCCCCATGCTCATTACCACGTACCTGGTACCACAGCAGCTCCCTCCAGCTGTCCTCAAACAGCAGCTTTAATTCCTCTTTGCACCACTAACCTGCGGTGAGGACTCTTGCCCTTAATTTTGAAGAACCCATGGGGGAGCTCAGTGGCTTTAATAGGCCTTTCTTTCCCTTGGGTCAACCAACTAAACCCATGAACAACTTAATAGCTGGTGCTGCTGCTGGATTTTCCATCAGCACATACTGTGCCCCTATTCCATTTCAATCTTGCATCCACTGTATTTTCTGAGCACTTCAAATGATCTTGAGGCAACCGCAGAAAAGCAACAGACTGTGAAAGCAAAGAGGTCCTGCATCTCCCAAGCAGGACAGATTTGTCAGTATGTCTCACTGTTTGTTTCAAAAAAGGCAAAGAAACTTTCCTTTTTGTTCCAATGGAGTCACTTCAAACATAAGAGACCATGCCACCATGCCAGTCCTCAGCCCTGAACAGCTGCACAGGAACGAGATAGGTGCTGGAAGTGAACAGAAATTATATTTATAAATGAAACTATAGGAAAAGGTGGGGAAGGAGAGAGGAAGAACCTGAGAGGTCTCAAATAGCAAATTGCCCAAGAGCTGGAAGTTAGAAAAGTTCCTTTCAGACAAGCTCAGTCATCTTTCACAGAGCCCCCACTCCATCCACACAAGGCAAAGGGAGGCTTTGCCTGAGTTTCTGATAACACACAAGCAGGGCTGCTCACCCTTCTGGCTGCAACCATTTATTTCTGGGGTCACTGCTTCTGAAAGAGGTTACTGCTGAGCCAAAGAGTAGCCTTGGAAAATATTTTGTTCAATTCTTTTTCAAGGAGACTATTGCCAAGTATATGAAGAATGAGCTTCAAGGTAGCAGGGGGGACAGCAGGAGAGGTGTATGGATCTACCTGACAGGCAGTAACAATATACAGTACGGGAGAAAGAGTCTTCCCTCTTATTTATTTGGAGACCCCAACCTAAATTTTGCAGCTTAAAATAAACCAGAATATTCACAACAAGCAGAGGCGCGTGAAGTTCAACAAAGTTCTCCTAATAGATGGAATAGGGGTAGGAATAGGTACGCTGAAATTTTCAAACATTCTGTGATACAAGGATACGACAGCCAGCATGCAAAACAAGGATTGAAAAAACCCAAAACAAATAAATCCCACCACAAACCTCAATAAAATGTGGATATAGCAAAATTTTGAACATACAACACGTTCAACTGAAGTGTCTTGTTTTTTGGAAAGAGCACTTGACTTTCTGAAAGCTCATCACCTCCTTACCAGGCACTCTGTGTTAATTTTAGACAACTGTTCGTTTCTTAAAACCAAGCTGAACATCGTAGCATAGAGTCACAGAACCATCAAAGCTGGAAGAGACTTTCAAGATCATCTAGTCAACCACCAGAATCACCCCTAAACGATGCCCCCACGTGCCATAACCAGACCCCCCTTGAACACCTCCAGAGACAGTGACCTCACCACCTCCCTGGACAATTCTTCCAATGCCTAACCACTCTTTCAGTGATTTCTTTTCTCTCTAGTATCTAATCTGAACCTCCCCTGGCACAACTTAAGGCCATTTCATCTCATCCTTTCACTTGAGATATGGTAGAAGAGACTGACCCCACCTCAAGTACAACCTTCTTTCAGGTAGGTGGTCCCACCCTGAGGCTCCTTTACTCCAGACTAAACAACCCCTGTTCCCTCAGCTCCATCTCACAGGACCAGACCCTTCACCAGCTTCGTTACCCTTCTCTGAACTTGCTTCAGCTCCTCAAAGTCCTTTTTGAAGTGAAACTCACTTACTTGTAAAGAAGCAGCAATTGGCAGCACTCATAACTAGGACCTTACAGATGATCCCTATCACATCTTTTTCCCCTACCGAGACACATGTTCAATAATGATCATTTTTCAAAAACAATTAAAGAAATGTACTTTTTTTTTCTAACTGAGTGCTGCTCTAACTCCTTCAAAGCCAAAATTTTACAGTCAGCTGTAAGATACAGTGCTAAACACAAATCTCCTCTAAAGGACTTGTTTTGCTACTGAGTTTCTCACCTGTTCCAGTTCTTGGGGCTGCTTTTTCAGATCTGGATGGTGACTCATCAAAACAGAACAGATGTTTAAATAAAACACACACAGAGGCACACTTGTGTGCATGCATGTGCGTTCAAGGGCAGTAAGCAATTTGTCACGAATAAATGGCTGGGAGTTGCTTTCTCTCTGTAAAGAGGGGACCAGCTGAGTGATGGATGGTGGTGCTGGACGTGCTACCCAAGGCGATGCTTCCCACTCTGCTCCGGAAGCACCACGTGCCCCCTGGAGAGAAGCCATGGCTGAAATCTGGCTCCTGGACATCTGTGTGGCTTTTGCTGTCAGAGGATGTCATTAAAGCTGATTGCTGTCCCCATTTCTCCTGTGAAAGCCTGGCATCCTTCTGCACAGCAGTCAGCCAGCCCACACCAGTCAGCCTCAAAGGAATGGGAGGGAAAGCAAACACACTGCAAGTGCTGTTTTACCTCCTAAGCGTGGATGCCATTTTTAATTTCTGCTGATAACTGGATGAATATGAGAGCAAAATTTTACAATGATTATGGGGAGTGAGATGTTTCCTCAGGAAATAACAGGACTACATCAGAGCAAGGGGTGCTCTGACCTCCAGCTGCTGTGTGCCAGAAGGCAATAACTACATCCTGCTCTGGACACAGACTGTATATAATTAAGTCATGAGAGGACCAAAATCATGAGCAGTGATTTGAGTCACTAAATCAAGTGTGGTGAGGCACTGGCACAGGTTGCCCAGAGCAGTGATGGACACTCCATCCCTACAAGAGTTCAAGGTCAGGTTGGATGGGGCTCTGAGAAACCTGGTTGAGTGGAAGGTGACCCTGCCCATGGCAGGGAGATTGGAATCAGATGGGCTTTAAGGTCCCTTCCAACCCAAACCACTCTATGATCAGAGCACTTCCAGAGGGAATCACATATTCCAGAGGGAATGCCACATATTCCCAAGAGACAAGCCTAAAAGAACAACCTAGATACTATGGTGGGCGTTTCAGCTCCGTGGTGACACTCATGCTCTTCTGCCCATTTTAGTGGCTTACCTCAAGAATCAGATTTTACCACTGGCATTTTGGGGAGTGAGGGAGGTGGAAAGCATCGCAGTGATAGAATAGCTGGTGTTTAACACTTGAAACACCCACCTGACACTTCTGACACCTCCTCACATGAATACAAGAGTTCTTCCAAAACACTGAAAAGCACAACTCCTGTGGGTTGCTTTAGAATAAAGTCATCCACCAGCCTGGGTGTTAACATCTGCACATTGCCACATGACAGGCTTGGCCAGTAGTTCCTGGCCAGGCTAAAGACTGGATTTAGATTAGCAAATCTCTGAGGTTTATTTGCTCTGCTTCTTGGAGAAAACTTTAAGACCAAATTCAAAATTCCCAGTGTGAAACAGAAAAATTTTGCCCACAGGAGAGCTTCCAGAATAGCAGGCCAGGAAAAAAACAAGTGTCAGTGCTGGCAGTCACACACTTGCTTCTTTTCCTTGCAGAGAGCCATTATGCAGTGTTTTCTAAAATTGTAAATGTTCTTTCTGGCTCACAATAGGAAACAACACTAATATGCATCACAGGGAGTGAGATAAAATGTGCGGTGCTATTGTTGCCTTTGATTTGTCTTCCATTTATATCAGCTCTCAGTAAGAATTACACAAAGACAGAGCTGCAGATTTTTTTCCTCTCAACTTTTTCACGTTTCATCCTTTGTTTAGTTCACAATTTCTAGGGTCTAACTAGGACGTTACATCAGAGACAGGAATTTACATTTAGATAACATAATGCAAAGAATACTAACAACCATAATCCCCCCCACCAACAGTTCCACAGTACTTTACCTCAGCTTTGTAAAACAGGGATCTGACTTATTTGCTTGAAACTGAACATTTCTTTCTTATTAACCAGTAACCTAACAATTGGTTGGGGTTTTTTTGGTTTGGTTCTTTTTTTTTTTATTAGTGTTTGTTTGGTTTTGTCCTGTCCCTCCCCACTTTTTCCTTGATTTTAAGGAGTCTCACTCTCTGTGCTGCTGCTGACTTAGTCTCTAGCTACGGAGATGGCTCCAGTTTGTAGCCTGAAAAATCCTGGCAAAAGAACCTGAGCACAGTGGTAACTATAAGAGGAAAGCAACGGTGTTTTTGAGCATCACCTATACAAGTAGATAGCAGACTAAGGACAGTTTACTGATTGCAGAATGCTTAAGAAAGGCAGTTTTTAATCCTTCCCAACTTCTATGCAAGGACTCAAATAGCAGCGGGCAACCAAAATCCAGCAACGTACATTCAGAGACACAGTCAATTGCTACAGAGAAGTCCTCAGCCAGGTGCATCAGCTCTGACATCTTACCAGTGTTGACACCCAAGTCCTAGGATTTATGAGATTTATAGGTCAGTTTAGGTGGAGAGGTCAAGCACTGTGGGCATTTTTGTTTCCCAAACAGCTTTTTCCCTAATAATACTTCCCCTTGCACAAGCTTGTTCCCGCTGTTTGAAGAGGTCCATCCTGCTGTTCCTGCTCATTCTAGCAACTTTATAAGGAGGAGAACAAGGGGTCAGAAATTTACTCTAGGTTTCACATACACCAGACACTTATTTGTATCAAAAGTAAATTCAAACAGCAAGTTAGACCTAAGGCTGGCTTATGGCTAGACCATTACAGTGACATTGGGTAAAAATTGGAGCAACTCATTTGGAAAGCTAAGGCACATCTTTTCCTCAACCATCCTGCCTTCTCTCCAAGTTATTGAAGAGTCTTCAAAGTTCTGTTATATCTTGAGGCACCAAATAGAAACTGGAGGCCAAAACCACATAACACAGAGCCTGAACAAATGTCTTTAAGAAAAAAAAGAGGGGGAGGAAACTGTCTCAATATGTTTCTTATCAGAGGATACGCTTCCAAAAAGACCAGGATTTTTCCCTTTAGCACTGGAGATCATATCCCCTCTTTCCATCAAACATTCTTTTAAAAGAGGTTGTTCCACATGCCAGCAGACATAGGTCAGTATTTTCAAAAATAGGTGACTAACTTTAGGAGCACTTTAAAAGGGAGTTTAGATCCTGAGTTTCAAAAGCTTCAAGCTCTGAGCAGCTCCAGATGGCTTCAAAGGGGCTCGCTTCATAAGGGGTTTGGGATGTGCTCAGCATTTTTGAAATTCAGGGCACCTATTTGGAATCCTAAACATGGACTTATAAATTCCATGCCAATTCTCACTGCACTAAAGATGACACCACCTCTGTAATCTGTGCTTAGAAAGCTCAGTGGTATTAAAACTGACAATATGGCTTTCCCCTTCTTTTTCCCACAACAGAATTTATAGAGCTGCTAATAAAACTGGTGTCTACCACGAAAACTGGCAGACTTGAGTCTAACGAGATAACTATAATTTTCCTTGAAGCTATTGAGCAAGTCGATAACACCTCCCCAAATCCTTTAATAATTGATGATTAACACAAGCTCCTTACAAGGAGGTGTCCTGAAGGTCAACCAGAACACAGCAGCCAGGGCTGTGGGATACTCAGAAATGCCACAGGTCACAGAAAAGAACTGAACCCCAGGCTGGCACACTGCAGTGTTTAGCCCTTCCTGTAATTCCAGCCCCCTGCTACAGTGCCAGAAAACATAACGACTTATACTTGGGATCTGAGCACCAGAGTCAAGACCTCTACCAATTAAGGCAGAAAAGAATAATTGTATTAGCAGTTGATAGCAGCAGCCTTCTGTCCTGCTAAGAAGGATGACATTAAAAGCATTTCCTCAAGCTAAACTTCTTCATATTGCTGGATTCGGACCACGTTTTATGATTTATTCATAATGAAGAGCTTCTTAGCTCATGAACTTGCAGATGCCCAAAGCCTTTTCATTATACAGCTTTCAACTATTATGGGCTTTAAAAAAAAAAAGAAATTGATATAGTGGATCCACCCCTGGGTCAACCAGCAGCAACATCTCACCTCTTCTTCTCCCCTGGAGCACCCACAGCAAGAGGACCATAGAGAGCCTTTGCCAGCACGTAGTACAAAGGCCAGAATTAGAGGCTGCAGATGTGCACTGTACAGATGTGCACATGGTCCAGGTCTGCAAGAATTTGTACGACAGGGTAAGGATTATCACTGCCCACAGTCTCCACAAATACCTTGGCATCTGTTACTTTCACGGGAACCACTGAAGCTTTCAAAAGAATGCAAGAAGTGCTAATCCCCCAGTGCAAGTGACTTCAGCCCTGACAGACTTTTCTCAGAGTCACAAATAAAACTGAAGGATTCAGCCATAAAGGATTAGGAGTGGTGTCACCCAGAATTAAGCCACTGGCCTTGAACCATGTTTTTGTTCAACGCTGTCAATAGCAAATTTCACCATCCTAAACCCAAGATTTATTGAGGTTTTTTAAATATATATATAGGTTTCCTAAGAAGGTTTAAAAGTCTAGATGCCCCACATTGTATAGTTTCCATTTTTCACTACACTTTGGTGCACTAAAAACCATCAATCTGGCAATCCAAAGAGACCAAACAAATTCTTTTCACAACTGTACACAGAATGTCTATGTACATAAGACAGGGAATAAAATTAACACCTTGCACAGCTCTCTTCATATAGAATCTATTTTAAATATTACAGACCCTAGAAGGGGAGGGCCTGTTACACAGAAAATTGGCCTTTGCCTAAAAAGTTTATAGCTCACAGCATACCTAGATAAATATCTTGCCTACTAGCTGCCCTGTTACACTGATGTAAGCACCCAAAACAGGGCTCTACATGAGATGTGCTCTAAGTCAAAAATCTACGGCCTTTCAGCAGGTATGGAGAGAAGGGTAGGGGAGAAACAAGCCTTGTGCCTTGGGATATCTGTGACGACGCTGAGCACTGACTGAAAATCTTTTGAGGGTCCCAAGCACTGATCCTCAGCCCGGAAACACCTTGCCATGATTTGGGAGTGTCGTGCCTGGCTGAAGCAGTTGGCAAGAGCCCCGACACCGTGACAAAGCCACCGCAGCTACTGCATCCCGCAGGCAGCGGGTGGTCCTGCTGTACAGGGAACCGGCTGCAAAGGCACATGTGGAGTTGATCAAAGTATCCCTGACAAAACCTTTTCCTGAATCAAATTACATCTTTTCTGTTTGAAAAGAACAGATAGTTTTATGGGAGATGTCATTTTCAGGGAGTCACACAAACATACGCTGTGAAGCGCAAGATTTCCGGAGAAATGTTGCTGGCTCTTGCCAAAGCTAAGAACTGAAGCTATCAGATTGCCTTTAAAAAAATTAAAAGGGAAAACTCTCCCAGATTTAAAAGGAAATGCATATTTTTTTGATATTGCAAAGCATTTTTGTGGAGGCAGGAACAAGAGGAAAGTGCTTCTGACCAGCCAGCAGGAAGCACCTGTGAGTGTGTGTACTGGGCATTCATGCCAAGCAAGCTATTCTTTCACCCGCAGGAGCTGGAGGAAGCCTGTGGATCACAGAGGAGCCATGCATAAGACAGTGATGCAACTGTTTTGGCAGTCCGTGAAAGGGATGCTCCAATTAGACTGATGATCATGCAAAGCCATGGAATTTAGGCTGTGCACCTCTTGGGTAGGGATAACGATGCATGGCACTTTGCATGGTACTCCCAGTTCAAGTTTGGAGACTATAGCAGGGCTATGTGGCAGTAATGATTAATGATGATACTAACAATAATAATGAGTAAAAAGATCCTGCTTATCCTTCTGTATGTTCCCTGTCAGCAAAATTCTTCACTTAAGTTTCATTTCCTTAATGCAGAGTAATTCATACCCCAAGAGATGACTTAATAGTGTACCTATTCCTGTACAATAGAAAGTATAATAACAATAGACCCAAATTAAAGCTTGCTAAGTTCAGTTTACCAACCCTTCACTCTCATGGCACATTTGCTACAGCGAGCTGAAGAGTTCAGATCCATTTTAGTTCTGCCTGTTCTCAGGTTTACAATCACTGAATTAATGCAGCTCTTTCCGCAGCCCAAAACATGAAAGAACTCTGCAAACACCTGAAGGAAACCATGAGGACTCGAGGTGCCACATACTGTACACAGAATGACTTCCCCAGAGCAGGCCCACAAAGCTTTGCTGCATCCATCATCACAGCCCAGTCCTCGGAGCGCTGTGGCCAAGCACAGCCAGCTCTCCGCTCACGGAGGGGTGCTTAGAACCAAAGGCCATCATCCCTCCCAAGGGGAACACAGCAGTGATTTGAATATCAGGCCTCAGGAAAGGTGGCTTTATTTCAGACACCTTACCAAGGGCTGCTAGTGGGCCAATCAATTTAAGTGCATGATTGTTTACGGCAACTGTGAAGTCTCCAGAAACTAGAAACTGGTAAAATGTGAGAGTTGCCTTCTTGCCAAAACAAAATTCCTGGTAATGTAGAGTATTGGATCAAAGACCAAGTATTTTGTAGAAACATGGAACTTGCAGAAACCTCATCACAAAGGCTTTGGGGATGCTGGGTGGCAGCCTCTCTGGCGTCCTTGGCCATCCTGGCTGAGCACAGCCAAGGCTGGATCAGCCTCCTGCCCCTTCCTCCAGCTTCCTTATGGACATATCCTCCAAATCCTGATTTATTCCTCATGTCATGTCATGGGACACAAATCACCAGCAGCAGGGCTGCTCAGGGAGAAACTGGGGAGCCCCTGCTGCTCCTGGCAATGCCTCTTTGGCAACTCCCAGCAGCAAGGCAGCGAGGGGACAAGTGACATGGCAATTCCAAAGCGTGCCCAGCAATATGTACCTGCTGTAGCTGCTCTCGGCGGGTTGGGGCTCACTCCTTCATTCCCAAAACCTGCAGCAGGCCTGACTACTTCACAGGGATACAGTAAAGCATGGAGCAGCTTCAAGCTTTCTGCATGTGTCCCTTGGGTCCTGGGGTCACAGAATCATAGAACAGCTTGTGTTGGAAGGGACCTTAAAGATCATCGAGCTACAACCCCCCTGCCATGTGTCTTTGCCCAAAGATTATTCCACTTCCCAGTCAGTTACGAGAGGGTGCAAAATACCAGAGAAATGGCATTTCCTAGCGATTCTGATAAACAAAGTATATAACCAGCTACTTTAAAAGCGGGCTTTGAAATGCCAGTGGCTTGCTTTGTTCTGAGCACATTCCCAGGGAGAATGTCAGGTCGCATAACTCATTTGTTATCTTTACACAGAGGAGCTCCGCTAAGCGCCAGCCATCATAAAAATACTAACATTCCTTTTTGTGGAAAACAAATAGGAAAGAAAAACGCAGCATCTCTCTTAAAAAAAAAAAAAAGAAAAAAAAGGAAGCCAGTTAGCACTTCAAAGATTGCCACACGGTCTGTAAATAGCGATGTCAATACACGGGGGAGCAGCGCTCCTCTTCAACGACAGCCTGAGTTACTCAAACGGAGGGAGCATCATCCTTACAGGGAAAACGCTTCCCTGTGACACAAAACTGCATCGTGCATTCATTTAGACACACTCTTTGCATTTCATTTCCCTCGATGGCTTAAAAAAATACCAAGAATCGGGATAGCATAGGAACAGCATTTCAATGCAGCATTGTATAAAGCGCTGCTCTCCTCTGGCCAGCGAGCACCCAGCAACAACAACTTCATATATACCACAGAGGGGAGTGCTAGGGAGAAAACTGCAGTAATTGAGGTCTCTGTGTTTGCAAAGAAACCCCTTCCCACATTTTTTCCCGTCATCCAAGGACACTTCCGTGTATTTACAGCTAGCCATTTTAATGATATCTAACTATTTATCTCCTGAGTGGCTGTATTGGTAGGCATTTAATTCTAGTGAAGCAAACACCTGATGGTAGGGTGCTCTCATTTGCCTGTAAACACACAACACCAGCCACTGAGTTCAATTATGTGGCAAATGGCCACAGGTACCTGTGAGGTATCCGAAATCCCACACAAAATCTCTCATGCTCGCTCTCATGCTTTATAGGGAGGGAGGGAAGAAGGGAAAGAGCTGTGTGTTGGGTTTTTTTTTTTAATCTCATTTGCAGTTGCATAGCTAAACTTGGAGATTAATAATAAAAGTGGGTATGTGACAATGCAGAAACAAATGCTGTTCAATGTCAAACACAAAGCAAGATGCAAATTTATTTTTCTGTTAATTAACCAGGCTTTCATCTCAACTGCTCTGATCTTGTAAATAAAGCTCACAAGCTAGTTTCAAACAAGTGTGGGAATTAAGCAAACAAAAAACTCCCCCAAACCCTCAACCAAAACACCCCAACTCAACGGTTTCCTAGCACTGGTCGGCTAATTATGTTTGCCATTTTTCATTCAGGGGGATCTAAACAGATTAAACCAGGTTAAAAGCAAATGTAGTCAGGCACTGGCCTAAGGGTGACAGCCCTCTGAATACCACCAGCCAGTTGCTGTCAACCACTGCCAAGAACCAAGGGGCATCCTTGAATATTCTGAGAGATGAGAATGGGAAAGATGTAAAGAAAGATAGATGGATGGATGGATGGATGAGAGGACAGACAGAAGGAAGGGAGAGAAGAAAGAACAAACAACTGGTCCCCAACACTAAGTAACATGGCATTCTCCTGCAGCTATGCCTAGCCTCTAAGGATTTACTTTCCAAGCTCTTCACTGAAATTGTTCAGGTCCTTAACTGATCTCCTGGGGTGCAAATCAGGGGGGCTGAAAAGCCCTAAGCTAATTAAGCATGGCTGAGACATGCCTGATGAGATGAGAAAAATACAAAGCTTTTGAAAGGGTGAAAAATCTCCGACCATCTGGTAGTGGCGTTGAGGAGAGAAGAAAGGGGAAGGACAAAGGGGCAGCTCTCGGCATCAAGGAGGTACAGGACTCCTTCACTGCTGGGTCACCAAGACCATTACTGCTCCAAATGCCTGTGAAAGCCCACAAAACAAGCTTAGGAGGCTCAGCAAAAACAACAGCTCTTAGCAAGAATAGCATCTTCAGGAAAGCAAATGGGAGCAGCTTTCCCCAAGATATGCCTGCTAATTAGAAATGATGAGTAATGGATGGGGGTGGCAAGGCCCCTGGATCAGAACAAGAATTTTCCCGGCGACCTCTCTACCTGTCTCCTCTGACTGCTGCTCTCCAAGGCCCCACAGATGGTGTTCTCTTTAAATTAATACCACCCTGCCAGCCAGAAGAAAGCTTCTGTTGTACTTGGCAATACAGGTGAACAGCCTGCATTTAGGTTTCAAAGCGAATGTCCCAGGTGTTCCAGCAATATGGCAAGCAGCTGATGTGCTCCAGCCTCTTCAGGCCCGGGTAAGGCTCAGCTGTGTTTTCCTATCTCGAAGACCAGCTAGAGAAAAATCACAGTATTCAGGGGGCAAACTTTGCACACCGGAGCAAAGCCTGAGCTATCTTCGCTCTAAATGGCTTTGTCAGCCATGAGTTGCTGAAGTGCTGGTGCCATCCAAACAAAGGGCTCTCCCCTGCCTTCTCTTCTTGGAGGAGCTGGAAATGGCTCTGGCTGATTACAGGTGCAGCCTTGCAAGGAGCAAGCTGGCTTTGACACCCAAAGCTGCGACTGAAGCCTTGCCAAAAAGCAGTGCTGTTCTCACTCTCTCTTTGGGATGTGAATACGTGCAGCTGATTTCCTCCCCTCCCATGTGCAGATCCTTCTCCAGTTATTCCAGCTGTGTGCCATGATCCAGTCGGATTCACAGGCTGGGCAAGAGCAGGCTATATCCATCTCTGAATGGGAGGCCTCACTAACAGAAGGAAGTGGTTCTGGCAATCTAATGCACTGCACGGCTCTGCTGTTTCCAGGATCAGAGATAAACTCCAGGTCTTGGCTACCTATGGTGGTTAAATATCCAATAGCAGCTGTGATAAGAACAAATGGCACGAACCATATTTTCTGGCCAAATCTTGACATGACTATATCTCCCCTAGGCTCCCATTGAAGGTTCATTTGGAAAGATTTCCTGTGCCTTAAACTATCACACCTCTAATTCAGTACTTTAAAACATTGGCTGCGTTTAATGCCAGAGGGAACAGTTTCACAAGCAGATTCTGTGATCTCTGTATATATCAGCTTCTAAGATAACTTGGGTTCCTTTAGATAGGTACCGGATATACATATATTTCTTATCATCTGCTTTTCATGCGCACACACTCCAAGAGCCAGCTGGATCTGCCAGCAGAACTGCATCCAGGAAATCTATTCCCCTCCTTGTCCTACGTCATGCTGAAAGGAGGCAATATTAGAAATACTGTTTAAAGACTTTTCCTTTCTTTTCTTTTCTAAGTAAATTTGCCCATGTTGCAGGGCCAGAAGATTCAATCCAAGCTACAAAAGCATCCAAACTTTTGGACATTTCCCTGAGAAGCAGCTGTGTTTCAGCTGCAGGGGCCTGCAGTACCACTGTGTGGTTACTGAGACCCCTCAGTAACCTCCCAGTAACCTCAGTCATCTGCAGTTCAGGACTCAGGTTTCCACGTGCAAGCAGATTTATGATGAGACAGGCATTAAAACATTGACAATGGTTTAAAAGGACCACAATAGCTGTACCTACCACACACTGGACTGTTACTGCTTTGGAAGACAGAGAGATAAACCAAAACCACAGAGGATGCCAGTTTTGCCAGTCCAAGACCAGTGTGGGAGCTTCTTAGCAAAACTCATTGTTATATATCTCTTGTCCCAAGGAGGAGGTCCCAGAAAATGAGAGCACAACTCTGGTCTCTTTTGGAGATCCAGCTTTGGAGACCAACGTGACCACCAGAGAGGAGCTGCTGATATCAAAGGAAGGACTGGGTGTGCTGGTAAGGATCACACCCAAACACCATGAATGTGTGAGCTAAGATGCCAAGAGGCAGGGCCAGGGCTGAACTGAGATGTGATGGCAACACAAACTCAGAGCCACCTGGGTGTCAAAGCATCCAAACCCACGTGAGGGAGTGGGGCCGTGCCAGGGCTTACCATGGGCCTCATGCCCTGTTGATCAGAGTGTGCTGGAAACAAATCTGAATTAATGCTGGAAGGGGTCAACCCCTAACCTCGTGTCCTAGAGATCCATGCAAGGCAGCCATGAGGAAAGCACCTTTTATCCTTTCCATACATGCTGGGAGAGCATTGATGAGAACACGTGACCTTCAGAGACCTTTCAACGCTCAGAAAGAGCAAAATAAAAAGCAGTGAAGCTGCTGTACACTCAAACCAGCAAATCCTGCTCAGTCTTCTGACCTCTCCAGACCAGCGGAGCTGATGGAGGCACCACTCAGAGAGAGGGTGATACTCAGACCCAGCCCTTCTGACTACCTCCCTGTGAACTTTCTGCTAATCTTCCCCCCAAGCTTGGACCGCTGGAAGAATCAGCCAATTTAATTTCCTTGTCTGGAGCCACTGGAGTTAGGTACTGATTTTTCAGCACATTGACATCTTATTTTGAAGCACCTGAGGTATCTCCATTTGTGCTCATTTGATGCGTTTGTGCTACATTTCAGGCTGACAGACCACACAAACACATCCAGCGGATGCGCCTTAACTGATGAAACACCCTGTAGCCGTGATAGCATATTGGCCACAAATTGGGAATCTCAATGTTTTCCAGGCCCTGAGACAGTGAATTTGCCAGCCTGACCCCCTGACTATATACCATTGTTAGCTGTAACCAGGGGGCAATGGAGAAAAGATTATTGACTTTTTCTGCTCAGAATCCAGAACACAGTTTAACTGATTTTCTATCCAGGTAAGAATGGTATAGCCTGTAAGTGACTGCTTATTTCCTCTGAAGAGAAAATGCTGAACGTGTAAACACGCTGCCTTTCAAGGGCTGTCAAGTAATGTAGGTATTGAGTGGTTTTTGACAGGATGCTGTAAATGGAATAAAGACGGTTTTGGCCTCTGCGGTAGCTATGATTACTGGCACAGCTATGCCCTTCACACTAGTGACTGGAGAACAAACAAACAAACAACAAAGGCTGCAAATCCACAAAGGGGAATAATGAGACAAACGGCTCACGTGGCTCAGAATTTCAGGGCAAAGACTCTGCACCAGTGAAACAATAACAAAGAGCATCTTATGGTTGAAATTTCCTGCCCACAGAAAACAATGGATTTTAGAAATCACAAGTGAAGACTGAACCTGGGAGGAAAATCCTTAATAACTGTGCACGGTGCTACTCGAGTAGGGAACAATTACATTATGAGCATCCAAGCATGTGTATGGGTAAGTGAAAAATAACACCATTCCATATCCCTCATATTTCTCTTGCATCTCTCAAATAAAACCAAGTGTTTTCACAGTTGCCCATAGACTGTCTGCAGCTGCAACCCAAAGTGCCTCATTCAGAGCACCTGTTTTCATTGCAGCAGCAAACACGTGCACAGCACACAGGAGTGCTCTGGGAAAGGACCTTCGGATTTCATGGAAGACCCCAAAAAGAAGATGCTGAGCTTTGTGTGAAATAGCAGGAAGCCCCAAAGAGCTGCACTTCTGCAGCAATACATTGAGACAACGCTGTTGCATGACCAAGGTGCAGGTGCAGGCACAGAGATGCAGGAGGTGAGAGGTTTCTCCCTGGCAGATGTCTCCCAGTGACTAGAGACAGGGTCAGCTTGGGCTGTTGGGCTAACACTGTGGGCCAGCTATGCTGGTGGTGCCCCTGCACGCTCATCTGGAGGCAAAATGTGATGAAAGCCAACCAAGCAGACGAAAACTGTTCCAGATGGCAAGATCTGCTCGAGAGAACATTCACCTGTCAACCACATTAGGGAAAGGTGAGGGGACAGAAAACCTGCTGCCAAAACATTATGGGTAACAGGCAGAAGAAAAGGAAGACAAAATACAGTGGTATGAGGAAAGCATTATGCTTCAAAGATCTGAAGGAGATTGGGTCGGTTTTCTCCTGCTCTGGATCTGCAGCAGTGAGAAGTAGATTTAATCTCAGTTGGGGTCACGCCCTGTCAAGGCAACTCCATTTTACAAGCTGTACACACATTTCCCCTCACTGTGTAGCAGTCCCTCCTTGTACAGCTCTGGCCTCCCTGTCCAAGTGCCAGGAGCAAGGGCACCTACAAAGCCCTGATGTACCGCCCTGGCAGAGCCAAGAGTGGGAATGCACACAAGAGAAAACAGAACAGAACTGAACCAAAAAATGTGCCTCTTGACCCACCTGACAGTCCACAAAGTGGCACCCTTCTCATATGAGAACAAGGTCCATTGCTCACCACACCACTGGGCAAAGCTACAGAAATAAACCTACTGACAGCAAAGTGACAATTTTCCCCCCTGCTTCCCCAAAAAACAAGCAAGGGAATCTTTTAACCATAGGACAGATGATGTTTCCTTTGGATTTGCTCCTGTTCAGTACTTGAAGTAAAAGACAGTTCTCCTCAACCATCCCTTCTCCACTCTCACTGCTTATGGTTTCCCCACCCCTAGTTATGACTGGATTCCACTCTATCTTATGAAAATCCCTGGCTAAGTGCAGTTTGTGTCTGCTGCTCTAAGTGTGTGGCCATTTGAGTTTCAGAAATAGCTGTAAAATACTTCTACAACCTCTGCATTGTCATCCATCCGTCCATAACCTAAGCAAGTGGGAGCACAGAATTTCCAGTTCCAGAGCTGGCTCAGTTGGATCCATGTATATTCCATCATAAACTTTAATGAAAGAGGTAAAGATTCCAAAATCAACCAGTGCTTAACAAAATGAACCCTCCTTTTGTAGCAGACAGGGCACAAGAACACAACATTTGTCCACAAGGGATCAAATTCCTTCCTGGTGAAACTGCCTTTGGTCTGCTGGACCTATTCTAATTTAAGACCCAAGTTCTTACTGTGGCAAACAGGAGCTAAGCCCACCGATCAAACAGATGCCTCTGTGGCTGTACAGTATATTTAAAAATGGTGCTGTATCTCTGGAAGTGCTAAAGCTAATTTCCAGATATACTGTTAGCTGTGATGCCATCTGTATCAGTGCAGTCCTTGGCCAGTGAGCCCTACTTTTTCAATATGTTACAGGAAAATCTTGCAAAGGAGTCAGCCTCTCTCCCATGTTCCTCTAATTCATTCCTTGGGTGCTATTTGAGATGCATAAGGCACCAGTGCCTCCCTGGAGAGGTGAGCTAAACCCAAAGCCTGGTAGATTTGGACCCCACCACATGAAATATGGATTCCATTATCTTTCCAGTTTTCTTATGTGAAAAGGGCGTTATCAGTTTCTTAAAGCTCTTCAAGCCTTGTAGCTCGCAAGTAAAAACATGTAACACCATGTAGTACTATTATAAACATATGAGGGCTTAGAATGACTTCATAGCATCTGCTTTTCAGTGGGATTTCATGACTATATTTTTTGGCATTCCCACCGTGGAAAATCAAAATTAAAATGGCACTTCAAAATATTCCATTAAAAATATCCAGGGTCTCCTCCAGCTTCTCAGAAGATTTAATTTCTCTTCTTTCTTTTTATTTTCTGGATATGGAAAAGAGTTCTAAAACTTCTTTTACTTGATTTAATGCTGAGTGTGTTTCAATTCAATGCTGTAACATGAGTTAATTAAACTAAACAAAGGCCACATTGTCAACACTTTCAGCAGGAACAAAGAGGTGATATTTTTAAAAGAAATAAAAATCGCCAATTCATAATTTCTATTCTGCTTATTGAAAATGAAATGAAATTAAGAAAGCAATCAAATACGGACAATAATCCTTAAACACTATCATTGTTAGAGCATGCCCTTCTGTTTTTTTCTTGTTTTCTTTCCTTTTGTTTTTTTGTCTTGTACCCTTACCATCAAGCCTGGTAACACAAAGTGACCATGACAGCAAGCAAAATGTTTAAGCTGAAAAATCCCTTACATTTTCTACCTTTTTTTATTAGAAAAGCACGCAGAAAAAAATAAATCGCTTGCCCTTGCAAGAGATGAAAAATAATTAAAGCTTAAAATTGATCTCGCGCCACCTATTCTTTACATACATTCAGGCAAGGATCTGATATACAGAGAGTAATGAAAAGAAACAGATTCCTTCTGTGGCAGGAAAAAAAATATGACTTTTTCCCCCTCAGGAGACTGAAATCAATAACTGGAGCAGACTCCTGACAGTGTAATAACCAGCCTGACTGCGAATGCACAGTGCTGGGCAGCATCCTTAGGGAAGCATCCTCAGGAAAGCCCTGCAGGGCGTCTGCATTCCATTTGCTGCCCTATCTTGCTGATCCTGCACCATCAGTGAAGCCCCCCTTGCTGCTGCAAGAGCCTGGAGACCTCCCAGGTCTGAGCTGACAAAGCCACCACACCACAAACATGAACCCACGGACAGTGGGACCACAAAACCCACTCCTCCTCCACAGGCTGCAACACGAAATTGGAGCAGAGAAGATGCTCACAGGCAGGGCAGCCTCACCTGGCTGCTTCCACAAGGCACAGGAATTACCTGGAGATCCTTTTCTGCCACAGCTATGATGCCTTCAGAAGTACAAAGCGCTTTGCACTGGCATGTATAGACCAAACAACCCTTGGACCAACCACCACAAACTGCCCACAGCGAGCTGGCGAGCAGAACCTGGTCACCAAACCTGGTCACCAAACCTCTCCATCTGACTGATACTGCAGCTGCAAAGTTCACTGGAGTTTCCTGCAGATCTCCAGAAAATAAAGGCATGGGAAGCTTCTTAAATCCAAAAGGTATTCCCTGAATAAAGGCACTTCTTTGGCTTTTCAGTGATAGTCTTTCTCCACATCTCCAGCTACTCCCATCTACTTGCTTCCCAACAGCCCACCTCTCTGCGTAGCAAATGCACTTTTATTTTTCTTTGACCAATATCTGTCAGAAGCAGATTTTAAAGATACATTTTTAACATCAGAATATGCTGCAACAGTCTGAAAAATGGCATCTAGTCTACTCAGTAGGGGCTGTTATCAAAGACCAAATACACTGTACCTGATTCAGGGTATTTATTCCTCTCCTGTTCAGGTAACTGAATAAGAGAAGTTGGAGCTTTATATCAATTCTTCAGAAGCCACAACACTCCAAAATATCTTTGTATTCTTTTATTTCCAAACAAAAAGAAATTATCCTTTTAAAGACACCTAAGGAAGATTTTTTGAACCTCTTTTTTTTTTTCTTTTCTTTTTCCTTTCTCTCATCTGTCTCCACTTGAAGCTGAAAAGAAGTTTGGTTAAGCAATAAAAGGTAGTTTCAATTGCCATGAGTCAGGAATAAAAATGTCAGATTTGTCCAAAAAGATCTTTCTCAAGAAGTATTTCGTTTCTCTATAGCCACAATGTCATATCAAACTAAGGCATTATTTTGACATTATTTACGACTGTACCAATGCATAAAAAAATCCAATAAAAGCCTGAGACTGAAACTATTCAAAAAAAAAAAAAAAAAAAAAAGAGCTTTTCTCCTCAGGTTTTAAAATACTTAATTCTCTCCAAGATTATGCCATAAAATTATCACTCTTGCTAAAGTACAATGGGCACATGAAGGATGGACAAAGTTATAGCTACAGTCACAGAGCTATTCATGTAACAAAGACTGTTGAACAGAACTGAGCTTAGCTAGAACAGAAATTAAGCAGAATTCAAATTTACAGTAAACAGCCAATGACCAGAAGGTTGACAAAGGAAATCACATGTACTTCAAATGGTTTAAATTGTGAAACCCCAGCCTGCTCCCAAGTCAACCTTATCACTGCATTGTAAAGGTGAGGACACTCCCCAACTACTGGAATTTGTTTCTTGGGTGGAGAAACATCCCAGTTCAAGCTGAAATCATGCTTCAAATGGCACAGCAAGATAAAATATTTTAGCCCAAGTTCAGAAGACAGAAAATATAGAAATAACAGAAATAACTTCATTTTCTAGTGCTCTGACAGAAATGCTCTCCCTCCAAAGAGTGAAGCAACTTCTAAGGATGATTAGGGAGGGAAATCATCATATTGTGTATCTTGACAAAGGGAGATAGGAGGAGATGGGAAATAAGATGACAGAGGGAAGAGTGGGCTTGGAGGAGGAATTGGCTGCTTATTCACACAAATAAACACGGGCTTTATTTCCATGTGCTGCAAATTGTGTTGTGGAATAAGCGTGCTGATTAAAACTGCAGCGACATGCTGAATGCACGGTCATTACAACACACCAGGACCATTTCCAAGTGTACATATAAAGGGACTGCCAAATGGTCTATTAAAAGCATGTACACTTACCTAGTCAGCAAATGGGTCAGTGTTCACCACTTACTCTGCTTTTTAATAAAGGGATTTGACAATATTCCCTAATCTTATAAGCAACACAGATTTTCATTATTCTTTTGTGAACCAGAATGAGTGCATTATAGTAGCTGGGAAAAAAAAAAATTAAAAGGCATCTTAGTTTGCCTTTCTTCTTCAGTTGCTCCCTAGTAATATATAACTTTAAGTTACAGTAGGGAAAAAAAGGGAATAAATTGGCACATGTGATATTTTATTACTGATTTTGGAAAGAGCAACAGCAGGTTTTTTATGAAACACACACAGTGCCTTACATTGTTATATTCTTCAGGGTAATCTGGCTTGGTTCTTACTCCTGGCAATGGGAAACAGGGGTGAGACTGCCAAGACTTTGATTCCTCATTCCTCTGGGCTCCTGGCGCCCCAGAACCTCGAGAGCACCAGGATCTGGGACTCCTTGGAAATACACACTGCTGAACGACCCTGGAGCTGTGAACCCAAATGAGCTATACAGAAAGGACCCTGAAAGCCCTAAAAGTCCCCCAAACCACAGAGATGAGCTGGTAGTAAAACTTGCACAATTCAATCAAAAGCTAACCTATGGTTTGTCAGAAGTTCGCAAAAACTGAGACATATCCCAAAACCAAGAAACAGTAATTTTTCCATCACTGAAAAAATTCCTAGCACACTTCAAATGTCAGGTGTGGAAAAGAAAGACCAGGTAGTTTGCAGTTCAGTAGTCACTATATTTACCTACGCATAGAGATCCAGAATACTTCAAAACAACTTGAAATCCGTGTATTTCTATTTAACAGCGCTAGCAGTCCTGTTAGCTTTCCCCCCACATGTTCCTAGACAAAAATATGCCATTTCATCCTATGTGGATGCTGCTGGAAAACTACTCAACTGAATTAGTTTATGAGGTAGCACTTGGGTTACATAAAAGAACGTTACATATTAAAGCTCTGTTTTATGCTAAGTAATCTCTTTCTATTAAGAGAAGTCTCTCATTGGGGAGTATACCCTATTTTATCAGCCTGAACTTCAGCTGATTTTACTTTTTTGAACTCTTTTTTTTTCCAGACCCATTTTACTTTGTGGTGAACTTCCAAAACTCATGTGACAGAGGACATGCCATCCAGAACAGCAAGCATCTAGCAAGATGAGGGCCAAGAGTGCTTATACCCATATGAATGAAACAGAGCAAGGAAAAGCCTTAATTTGCTTCCCAAAACCCTGAAAAAGCACCCATTTTTTCCCCTGATCAAAACACAGTATGTTTGGAAGAAGCTGAAAAGGATATCCACGCTGCTATCCTGCACACAGACTCAACACATCATCTCCTCTTATCGTGGAACTTTCCAAAAGCTCACTTAAATTGATGGGAGTCCTTCCATGGACTTCAACAAGCTTTGGATCAGAGGAATCCTGCACAGCAGCAATGCCTGAGCCCTCAGGTAGGAACACGTTCCAAAATATTTAGAAAGGACTTTTTACTGACTTATTTGAACCTTTTAAATCAGGGGCAGGAAAAGTGCCAAGAACAACTGTATTCTGACATTACCTTCTTTTCCTTAATGTTACATATTTTAATAGTAGGTAGAACAGATGGTGAAATATAATCTCTCTGCTGAGAACTACCGACAGTCACTAGCTGTAGGGGACACTAAAGTAGTAAAGAGGAGAAAATGTACAAATAATGAAAAGTACATTTTGTCCAACCTGCTTAGGATGAGGCATAAAATAAAATGTAAATAATTTCTATTCAGAGGAAATTAACCTGAAGACATTGCAATCAGAGTGAGCCTGTATTGCATAACCTGGATTTGCAACTGAGGTAGTGAGGTACCATTTACCTGGACTTGAAAGTAAGGATTGTATCAATTCCACCTTCATCATCATTAATACAGCACAAAACTGACACCATTACCATGAACAATAATAAGGAGATGTGATTAATCTCAACTTGGCTCGGCAATTAAAACTATTAAAAAAAAAAAAGCAAAGGGAGGGGAAATGTTGTTTAGCAGTATATGAACAAAGAGGTTCTATTAACCTGGCTTTGCATCAGGAAAAATGTCAATATTGCTAACACAGGTTTGCAATTAAGCTGGTGTCAATGTGGCTGAGAAAAGGAGTTCATAATTAGGACAACACAGTTAGTATTGACCTGAATTTTCAATAAAAATCATGTCTGCCTTTTAATTTGGAACTGTAAAATTCATCCCCGTGCTCTACAAATGACCATATAATTATTAACTTGCAGTTACTCTACAATTAGAGAATTATTTACATGATACATTATTTTTTATATAACCATGTGCCCGTTGCAAGTGGTGAGCTGAATGCAGCCTTCCCAGAGGCATCCAACACTTAAAATTAAACTTTTACATTTCCTTGCAAAAGCATTCCTAAGGATTTAAATACTTTACTCCCAGAAAAAATTACTGCTTCAGCAAGACTCCAAATATTGGTTTCTTCATTAGAATTACTAGTTTTAGTTAATTGCTAGTTAAATCTCTATTAATGACCTCACAAACAATAATCATACCCATTTATTTTAAATACTCTAGATGCTTCTAGCGACTGTGATCAAGAGTGTACTTAAATGGACATAAATTGGTTGTTTAATCAGCCTTATGCACTTAAATGCAGAAAACCAACAATGAGAAGAGTATTTATTTTAAAGTCACTTTTTAACCTGAGTGTGCACTTTTTTGCACTTCTTTTCCTATGCAAATCCAAGTCCAATGTGTCAAACAACACTCAAAGATAAGACTAAAAAAAAAGAATTTTTTTCTGAGAAGAAAAAAGCTCTTATGTCTTCTTTTCATGTTTCCTCAAAATAGAAAAGGACAACATGAGTCCAGCAGCATTCTCTGTCTCAATCTGTTTTATAAGTAGGCTCACCTCCTTCTTCTTTTCCTTCTTCCTTTTCCTCTGCACTGGGAATCAAAGGTGTCTCAACTTCTGTTGTGTCTTCTTGGTTCAACACCGTCTCTGAATAAATTTGATATAAAAGAAGATGAACAGTAAGGCTTTTCAGAACAGACATAAAAGCATTAACATCTACCAGAGACCTTGCCATTAAAAACACTGGCAGAGGAAAAGGATCCTTTCCCCCAAGGGTACAAATACAAAAGCTGTCCAAGAAAATCCAAGGGGCTGTAGTTGACAGCAAAGCCTTGGCTCTTGACTTTCTGGGATTTAGCACAAAATCACCACGTGCCTAGATCCAAGCATGGCTCTTCACTGGGACTCATTGCAAGCCAGAGACACACTCCATGCCCCATCCCTACGAGTGTTCAAGGCCAGGTTGGATGGGGCTTGGAGCAACCTGGTCTAGTGGAAGGTGTCCCTGCCCCTGGCAGAGGGGTTGGAATGAGGTGATCAGTAAGTTCCCTTTCAATCCAAGACATTCCATGATTCTGTGATTCTATGATAGTGTTTCTGCCTGTTAATCTTGCTTTTTGCTTTCAAGACACGTGCAGTACCTTCTATTTCCATGCAAGAGCTTTGGGAATCTGCCCCAGTTTTCATCTCCTCTTTTGCAGAAACATCCTGTTGTCCTGTTAACACAACAAAGAGAAAATGGCATCAGGATGATGCTCTGTGCAGGCAATGTGAAGTGCATCAAAACAGGACACGAACCTAATATACATCATGGTACTTCTCAGCCAAATACTGCTGTTTTTCTATTAAGTTAAATGTCGGACTTATTTTATCTGTGAAAATATCCCTTAGCAAACTCTAAGCGTTAAGTTTGCTAAATGGCTGATCAAAACTGACCCTGCATCACTTATATTTTATTTCTTTTATAGCTCAGCCTTGACACTGTTTCTCACAGGAGCTCTTGTAAAGTGCTCGCTACTTGACAACCAGCTTAGCAGAAGGAACAGAAACAGCCCATAGGCTTTTAGAACAACAACACAGAAGGACAATAATAACAATTCTATGCACTCAGGATCAATATGGCTAAACCCACCTATCTGGAGACGTGTGTCTTTTCCAGCAACACCAGGGATTACCGCCCCACAACCCGCTGCCACACAACCTCCAGCAGCCCACAGCAATTCCTTACGGGGGCAGAGGTCAGGCTGAAACCCACTGGATGCTGAAACTGGAAGAACTAAAGTTCCCAACCTGTTCATTATCTCTGTCTTAAAAAATTTTGAGACAGAACTTCACCTTGGGCTTGGTCTTGTTCGCACGCCACAGGATGCGCCGGATCGCCCTCCCGCGTGCCTTTGGAGTCTTTCAGGCAGCCTGAGGAAAGAGCAAACAAACAAATAAATCCTGCAGTGGTTTTCACGCTGGAAAAGCCTGGTAGCTACTTGAGTTAGAGATACCCTTTAGGTCTCAGTTTCATATTTGGCATTCTGATACGCTGGCAGATTTTCTATCTGTTTAACCACAGCCCTATAAACTACAGAAGTATACTCGTGGGTTTCAATTATTGAAATTTATTTCACTTAACTGAGCAGTTTTTTGCCTGCAGTGCTAACCTTAAACAAGGAGCTGGCAAGGAAGGATGCCTAAGAATAATCAGCAGCGCTACCAAGAATTTTATTTCTAACAAATGGATTGGCACAAAGCTATGAGAAACAGCAGGAACCACCTACTTGATAAATAAAGTGATTTATTATTTATTTAGAACAACACTTTTTCATGGTTGGATTTTCACAAGCTTGACAAACCTTAAATCCCACAAATCCCAGTGCAAATCCTAGCCTCATGTCACTTGATGACAGAACTCCCAAGGTCATTATCGTGGCCCAGACTGCTTTTCTTTTTTGGGGCAGACCATCAAAATGAACTGCCCAAAGCCATGCTCTGAAACAGTGGCAAAGTGAGGCTTAAATTAGATGACATGAAGTCCAACTGCCGTGCTGTCTGGGATCTTAATAAATGCAGGGCATTATTTTGTGGAGTCAGACAGCATTTTCTGACAACAGCCACTTAGTTTTAGCTTGGGGATGGGGAAATGCATAATGCATAATTCCCCTGAATTCAGGGACTACAGCAACGCAGACACCCATTTTAGCTCTGTTCCTCTCCGTAACACGAAGCTTTCCCTGGATAAAGAGCTCTCTTTGAGCCTCGTTAAAAACCACCGCTGATCCCACTGGACAGTCCTGCAAACTGCAGGGGTTAAGTCCACACCAGGTCATAACAGTGGCAACAGATAATCAGGATTTGTGTTCCCATGTGAGACACTTTCTAAAATGCTGCTCGACGGGAAACCTAAGTGACGGTGCCAAAAGATCTACAGCGTGTGAGAAGAAATTCTGTTATGACAGTCTTGTTAAGGCTCAGCTTCAGGAAGGTCCCTTTCTGCAATACAGCCCAGCAAATCTTACAATATACCCAAGGATACCCCTGTAAAACTCTGTTCCTCAGACTTTCCAACCATAATCTCTGATGGATAAGTGAGAAAGCTGGGTTGTTAACATCTGATCCAAATTTAATAATCTGTAGGAAAGGTATGCACTGAAAGTGTGTGGCTTTAATTAACTGCAAATAATCCCCCAAGGCAAATATTTAATTACCTGCACAGCTTCTTACTTCTTCCGTGGCATGACAATAAGTTTATAAATCCAAGTTTGAAAGTAAAATAACTCACTGATGTACAATTTGCTAAACTTTGCCCTTGTTGCACTCTTTTTCACCCTACTGTGGACTTAACACGCTGCTCACTGTTCCCAGGTGGACCACTGCATAAGTCTTTCATACTGGGATGCCACTTTGTACTCTGAGGTACAAGGGATCACCCTATCAGCCCAAATCAGAGCAAAGCTAAATTAGAATTTCATCAAATTCCAAGTTTAATCAAAAAGCCAGTTGAAGGATCTCCTGGTAGAAAGGGGACTAGCACTAAAAATCTGTAGGGAATGTTTTAAGCAAAGTTTAAAGCCATCGAGAGAAATTCTGGCTTTGCTGAAGTTCTGGACGAAGCTTTCAGGATATCACACAAGCCAAGATTTGTACCCTGTGCCTTAAATTAACATAATAATTATTTTCCTGGATGATATAGCAGCATGCATCTAGGAAGATACTGTACTGTCAGAGCTGGAATCAGAAGTCCTCTGCTTTAAGTACCGTGCAGCCAGGGCTCCAACACAGCCCTTCAGGTAGTCAAAAGGGATCCTAAGTGTGATATCACCTGCCCCATCAGACCCTTAGAGCCATCTTATCCCACACCTATTGCACAGTGCTTCAAACTCCCAGCCCGGTGCCTTTAATCTCCGTTCAAATGTGCCACTTTTATAACCCCGAGTGAGGAATGACTCCAATTTCATGCAAAAATCAATCCGCAGCACCAGAGGCACAATTACGGGCTCTGGTCAATGATAACAAATGGAGTTCAAGGCTGATGTGTGTGCCCCACCACGCTCTGTTTGGGCAGGGCTTATGGAAAGCTGCAGCTCTCCCACAGTGTGGGTGTCGTCGCTATTCCAACCATCGGCACAGCTGCCAGGCTGTCCCCACGGGCTTCATTCTTACGGCATTGCAATTTTGTGTTCAACTTCCCTTCTGATCATAAACAGTTTTCCTGTTGCTCCGGGCTTTGAGAAAGCAATTGAGCTGTGCAGAATTCCAAATTATCCCGGGAAATATACAATGATAAGTTTACACAAGTTGTCTTATTTTTGCAAGGTGTGTTTCTGAAAAGAACAGAGCACGGGGCAGGAGCTACTGCCTAGCTGGAAGAGTCTGCTGCTCTTATTCCAGCAGTAAGAATCAGGCTTGGTTGGTGTTACTGTGCAGATTCTGAATTTCAAAATCCTTAAGGTCAAGACCATGTCAAAGGTTCCTTCTTTTCAAACACAAATACTGCATCAAATATTCAAGCCAGAAGGTCCAAAGACAGATTTACTTTTAGAATTAAGGAGAATGAAATAAAGCAAAGGAGTAAACTCAGATTTATCGAGAAAATCTGATCCAAGCAAGAGGGAAAGTGTAAACCCAAATGCAGTGGTCAGTAAAAATGCTGATGATACACTATTTCCTGTGTGCAAGTTTTCAGTAGGGTAAATGGTATTCCTCTGACTCAGCTGGTCCTCTGTCCTCCTTCAGGGCCTTATGCAACTGGGCATAAGCCCAGTATCACAGTCCTAAAGGATTCCAGGGTCTACAAGAGCTCTGGCCATTCCTAATGCCTTATTTCAGCTCTGATTCATTAGGGAAATAACTCCTGATATTTTTAAAAGGCATAAAGCAGTGTTAGCCTTCTCCTAACACAGCCTACCTATCTCTTTAGTCATATCAGAGAATCCAAGCCAGGATATTATTTCACAGCACAATATTGCTTAGTTTTTTGATAACACACATGCTGGGCACTATTTACCTTGTGTAACTACAAATTGAGCCAGTAAAAGGTTAACCCTCCTCCAGGCAGGACTGAAAAGAATCAGTGTTTCTGACACCACACTGGAGCACAGCTCCTAATGCCACCACTGATCACACGTGAATGAACCAGACATGACATTTAATGATATAAATGAGCCAAAGATAGGCCACTTTTATGTACTGCACATCAAGCACTGAAGTGCTCACTGAAGTCTGAGCATCCCTTAGTCCCCTCAAAACTCTTCCTTGCTGGCTGCAGTGGCAGTGTCTGTGTCAGGGATGGGATGCTCATCTCTGCATCCCTCCTTGTACTGAAACCAGGGTCTTGCGGGACTGTGTGCTTGAACCCACCTGGGAATCAGCCCCAACCTTTAACAGCCCGTGAACAAAATATTTAGACTTCAAATAAGCTGATCAGAGTACTCCCCAAGTACATTCCCTGCTCCAATACATCAGCTGGATGTTGAATTCGCCTCCAAGAAAAGCATGTAGCTTGCAATAAACGATCAATCCTACCCTTCCTGCCAATAATCAGACACTATTTTGTCTAAATCCTGCATAAATCCCCGTGCTTTTCCATGCCATTCATAATTTCTTTTGACTGTATAAGGCGAGGCTGCTCAAATGAAATTTTGCAAACGCTAAGGAAGAGGGGAAATGGTAAGAACTGAATGTTAAGTGGTTTTAATGATCTTTTAAAATTCACTTCCCCAGCTACACTCTGTATGGCTTATTTACTGAGTCGTTTCTAATGTGCGACACACCTGGGTCCTGCACACAGCACAGATAAATCACCGTGTTTTAGGGAGCTGTAAGAAGATTAAAGAGGGAAAAAGCTGGTCATTAGGAAAGAAATTAGGTTCAGTGCATTTTATTTTTTAAGCATGATACTGTGAAAAATGACTGGAATATTTCCAGAGTGAAAGAAATCAAGCAGGCGTCTAAAATTACAGGTAATGGTGTGCACGGAGGCTGCCACATGATTAGGGTATTCTTTTGCCTCATAAACCGAGGAAAATGTGTTAAAATGAAGTACTATAAAATGGTGATTTATGAGAAGTTGGGGAGAGATTCTTGAGCTTTGACTTTAAAATGTTATTTTTATATCCACCAAGATTTCATTTTAATCTATCTTTATGACAGATTAGATTTATTGGAGCCCAAGTCTATATGGATTGGTAAAACAGACCCCTTTAGGTGCAACAACCTGTAGAGATATTTTTGCAAGTTTTTAGGTGGACCAGGCAGTTTCTTTCTGCAGGTGGGGTCCACTGAGTCCTTCTCCCACCCATTTGTGCTTTGAGCTGACAGAAGGGCATCTCCTCTAACCTCCCCTTCTGTCCACCTGAGAGATTCCAGGCACAGCTGGTGTAACAACCGAGGGCAACCTACTGCTGCCATAAGGGGCAGGACCTGTTGTACAGGGCTCTGGGAAAGGAGAAAGCTGAGGGACACCTGACTGTCTCAGTTACAGCCTTCCCAGGGGAAGATGCTGAAGATAAGGGTTGGAGGGGGGAAGTGGAAGGAGCAGGATCTCGCATTGGACTGACAGGAGCGCAGCTGGATGGCTCCAGGTCAGCTAATATTTAAAAATAAGTAGGCTTTAAATAAACCAGCTAAGTAGATTAGTGTTCGCTGTTGCAGCTGCCTGTGCTGGTGAAGGGTAGAGCAGAAATACCTCTTGAGCAGTTCGGGGGCTGGATCCCATCTGGATGTGCAGCTCAGGTCAGATTAAATGTGAAAAAGTGAATAACCCACATCATGTGCAGCTCCAAGTGACCCTTGTGGAGGGTGTTCAGAGAACAAGTGGTTGGTTGTATAGTGCTGGTGATGACCCTCATTAAAAATCCCCAAGCCCCACAAATTAGCCTGTGTTAGCCAGTTTGCTTTCATAGCAATCCTTCTATCCAAGGGACAGAAAAATGTTATCACCGTAGCGGGCACGCAGAGCCACAGCTATGGCTGGGGGTGTTGGAACTCTTCCATTAGAAAAGGTTTCTTTTTCAGTTACCTATAATTGAAATTTTTCAGGCTGAAATTTTCCAGGTCTAATCATAGCCCAAGGGTGAAGTAAAAACATTTCATTGGTAGCTGCTGAGCGCTCAGCACTTCTGAAAATCAGGTCATTCATTTAGATGTCTTAATATATACTTAAGAGCTGATTTTAAACACCTCTTTCTGATCATATTGGCCTTTCAGTCAATCTTTTTCACCCACTTATCAATGACTAATTTGCGTTGATTTGCACAGCTCCCCTGCATTTAAAATGCTCCATCTTTCAGTTTGCCCCTTCTCAATCATTTATGTCTTTAGGACACCAAGCTTTTTTCCATAGTGAGAGCTACCTATGGTCAAACAGGAATTTATATCATACAGGCAAGATGCTTACAGGCTTCTGGGTTGCCCAAAGCAAGGTTTTAGGGATAACCCCTAGCCAGAGTATATACTTAATTCTGTTTCTGACAAGCCCTCCAGCTGACTGAATCTGACTCCATTTCAGAGAACATAGGAAAAGAGTGATTTGCTTTAAATGGCATTCCCACAGGAGCCCAGACTTTGGTGAACACCTGGAAATAATTAATAGCTACTTTATTTTTAAAATTAATTAGCATATGATTTAATTTAGTTGACCTTCAAATGAAAATTCAGTTCCTATTAAGTGCTAATGGATTAAAATCAATGTATTGTGCACAGAAACTTTGCTGTGATTGCATAATGGGGAGTCATGCTTCACCTCTACCAAATCCAGTTCCTTTTTACATCTGCCTTACAGAAACTCCTATCATTAAATCAGGTTAAATAGTAATTGGCAAAAGAGGCAACTGAGATGAAGATGCAGAGCACTCTCCCCCCCACACACACACCCTGCATGTGCATGCACCCATACTCTATTTAGCCAAAAATAATCACAGGTTCAAACCAATCTACACATACTATATGGTCCATTTAAAATGAGTCTGTACCCCCAGCACAATCTTGTAGAGACAGGCACAGCAGACTGAGTGCAGCCTGCCTGGTACGTGCTTTATCTGCTGCATAAACATTAATGACTTTAATCACTTTGCTCTGCCCTTACACTTCATAAAGAGAAGCCTCTCTCACTTGAAACACGCCGTGGATAAAGGAGCTACTTCCATATGCACAGTAATGAAGCGCTGCGAAGGTGCTGCCTGGAGATGTCAGCTCTCCCCCCAAGAGATCGTAGTTAAGCATGCAAGTTTTCAAGGGTAAAATTGCAATAGTTCTCTGCAGACACTGGAAAGAGAAACTTGGCAGAGACTGGAATAAGAGGATACCTCTACAGCATAACATCAAACATCCTGATATGCTTGGAATATGACTGTTCTCCTTTTTTTATTTTTTGATTTTTTCCCCGACGAGCAGTCAAAAAACTCAGTTTGCTCAAAGGCCACGTGAAAGCTGGGCCTTTGTGGACCTTTATTTCCTGGACAGTGTCTCTTCTATTGTAACAGAAGAGAGATACTTTTACATTAATGCGAGATTTGCAATCTCACACGAGGTTTTCATTTGAACTGGAGCCCCTCAAAAACGTGATTCCCACACTGTCCCACACTCTTATCATGAAAACCCCTTTCATGTTCCCATCCTTCCCTTTTCCTCTATAAAAAGAAAGATAAGGATGACTCAGGCACAACAAAAAACTAGATTTTCGTGGTAGCAGAAGTGCACATGCTCTGTTTTGAATATCACCACATTTTAGAGTAATAAATAACTATGCCAATGTGTTTGCTGTATTCTAATCCCAAAAATATGAAGAAAAAAAACTCAGAAAAGCCACTAGGCAACTCTAATCTGACTCAAAATACTTGTTTTGGTGCACTCACCAGAGCTGACATTTGAAAGACAGGCAGGCACGGAAACCTCCCATTCTGAGTGGTTTAAACTATGCATTTCAGGAATACGCAGCCTAAACTTACTTGCCGCAAATCTCCTTTCACAGTAATTAGGTGGAAGGATTGGGAAAACATAATTTCTCTAAATGCTGTGCATCCAGTTCATTTAGTTGAAGATAAACTACAGAAATGAGTATGTTCCAGAACCTGGCAGGTTTTAGCTGTGTTAACTCAGTGGGCAAACAATTTGAAGGCTGAAATTTATTTTGGGAGCAGCAGGTGCTTTCAGAAATGCCAGGATTTTGTAAAAGTGCCATTTCCCAAGCAGTAGCAAGTTTTTTTGTAACACTAGTATTCATTTTAAAATATCTCCAAGTCTAAAATCATAGAATCATCAAAGAATCACAAAATGGTTTGTGTTGGAAGGGATCTTGAAGATCATCTCATTCCAGCTGCCCAACAGGGACACCTTCACTAGGCCAGCTTGCTCAGAGCCCCATCCAGCCCGGCCTTGAACACTTGAAGGGTTGGGACATCCACAGCTTCTCTGGCCAACCTCTTCTAGTGCCTCACCATCCTCAGAGTAAAAATCTGCAAAGTGTAAAGGCTACTGATGGAAACAAGGATTAAAACCACAGCCTCATTGTCCAAAATTCTTGGTTCCATTAAACAAACTAGCAAGCACATCCCAAAACATCGCCTTCTCTTCTCTTTTCTCTTTTTTTTTTCCTACTTGTATAGTTTTATAAATGAAATACATGGAGGAGAGTCTGTCTCACTCCTTTTCCCCTACCAGATGCTTTCCATCTTACTTATGAGGAGAGGTAGGACATCAAAGAGATAAGGCACTTTGGATCTCTCAGGGCACTATCTCTCCATCAGCTTTTCAAGAGAAGAGAGGGAAACACTATTTATGTTCTTACTATATTATAGGAAAAGTGAGACCTATAGTGCCAACATGACTTCTTTCCTGAGAAGAGACAACTAATAATATGGGGCAAAACCCTGCAGTGGTTACACATTGAAATAGCCACTGAAAAGCATATCAGAGCACAGTCATCTTCTTAGGAACAAGCACTCAAAGCAATACCAATTTGTTGGGATCTTCAGTAGGACTGCAGATAGCAAAGGAAAATCCAAACCCAAAGCCTCACCGTGACCTTCACACTGCAAAACATACCCAAACCCCATCTGATGGGGAGTCTTAGAGATACAGGATACATAAACAGGCCAAATGTCATCAAGACCAGAGAAATTAATGGCAGGCAATCACCAGCCCCGCTGGGACTGAATCCATCACTATTTCTGCCTTCCTCTAGCCTTGCCATGACTTCAGTCTGTGAAGTAGCAAAAGCCAGTGCTCCAGCAAGGGTTTGTGGGTTCTTTTTTTCTTCTTTTCCCTTGCAGGATCAAGCAATCAGTTAAAAGAGCACTTAAATCAACCTGCATAAGGCTTTGAACTCATAATCAGGTAAGTATGTGGGCTCTCAAGCACATGGCTTTGGAACAAAAGAGCAGGATCTCACACCCCGTCACACTTATCTAGAAAAATGAGAAGAGAGTCAAGGCGCGACGCTGAATTAAACATTAAATCTTTTAAAATAAATAAGGTAATGGACGTTAATAATTATGTTATCTCGGTAAAATGCATTAGAAGTTTCTGTTAGTCTTTCTTGAAGGCTGTACTGATGGGCTGGATTTATTACAGACAGCATAACTCCTGTTTTGAATTACCAGTAGCGAGAATTTTGTGTATCACCCAGGCTTTCTCCTGACGTAGCCCCACAAAAATGCCAAGAAATGTAGACTGGCACAGCAATTAATAGTGTGATTATCACAGGGTATCAAAAACAGTACAGCTGTGCACTGGTTCCTATCTGTAAACCAACAACTCCACAGGAAAAATCTCAGCTTGAAACATTTAAATTAGATCATCTCTCCTGTTTCCTAAACTCCCTGTCATTTGGCCCTGTGACACTTTTAAATATTTATCACAAACTAAATGATCTGAGTGCCCAGCATAGTCTGCACAAGATAAACACGACTTTCTCCCTCTCCATTATGACTTCATCTCCTCCTGTCTCCTCCTGATGTGTTTATAGCCATTGTGTTTTTCTTTTCCCGCATCAGGACAGCACTGAACAAGGAGCTGATGTTGCTGAGATAGACACGCACTCTTAACTTTACACCTGCGATTCACCCCTGTGAGCCCGAGCTTTGGGCTTATTTTGGATATGTCATGTATGATATTTTAGTATTAACTCCATAACAAGGGGACTTAGGAATTCACAGCGTCGCTCCTGCCGGCACAACAGCTGGTGCCAAGGACTTCATTACAAAGACTTTCATAAATGAAAATCCAAGCATTCACCTATTTCGAAATCGTTTAACTGTGATTTGGGCAATTTTCACACAAAGGAAAATAAGGCCTCAGGAAATGTCCCCTTGGGACTGGATTTTTCTAAACACAATTCCCAGTCTGTACCTTTATCCTCACTCAGCTCTGTGACTTCTGGTGATGATAGGCTGGCTACAGCTGAAGGTTTTGTCTCATCTGTAAGAACAAAGAAAATGAAAGAGAAGTTATTCATTAGACAGCAAACTGATGGACCACTTTACTGAAAAAAAGTGCTACACCTTATTGAGGCAAGATATTAGATCTGAATTTCATTTACTGGGTTTCCATCCACTCACTGGCCATTACTGGTCTGATTGTCTTCCCTAAACAAGAGGTAAACTTGCATTCCAATTCTGCCAGATCAAGTCTATATTTCAATTTCTCACAATTCAGAGAGAGAAACAGCCATTGGTTTCATGGGTAGGCGAGTGTTGTTATTTGCTCTGAAATTCCTTTTTCCATTTAATCCATCTATTCTGAGAAAAAAACAATTATGCCATTCTTAACTTTAGCCATGTCCATGAATCCCACTGGAATCCAGATGATTAAACGCAAATGCTGTCCTGAAAATAGAAGCTTTCGTGAATCAGGACTGAAATTTAGCAAGTCCCTAAAAACCTGTGGCTTGGAGTTTTTTAATGGTAGTTAACAGATACAAGTGGTACCTGAACTTAAAAGAATTTTTTAACTTTCACTGTTGCATTTTCTTGGTCATTTTTATAGTTCTAAAACCTCTATAAGCTTTAGTTTTCATTTCTAGACTTTCGTTTCTTTCAAAAGACTTGTCTCTGATGATTCTGACAAATTTTTTTTCCTAATATAGCCATCAAGTATTTTTAACTACCTTGAAACAAGAACTCAGAACCACCTGCCATGCTGTTTTTCCATGTGTTAAGTTCATTGATGATAGGCTGGAGGCCAGACTTTAAAAAACCCCCACACAGTAATAGTTGAAAATTTTAAGTCTTTTCAGACTACTACTGGCTTTTCCACTAATATAGTTTTCTGTATAATACATATTTTTCTCTATAATATCACTATATTTTTCACTATAATAAGAATACATAAACCTTTACTTAAAGGACTGGGTAAGAATACAGTGTCATTTTTTGTGTCCTATACTTTCATTCACAACATCAAAGGATATGATTTGCCACATTCAGATGAAAGTTATGCCTTTTGGTTTACAAAACACAAATAGGAACTATAACATTTAATGGGACTGCTCATAGCAGCGACCACTCGTGGCGTTTAGAAATGTTTCAGATGCACAACTGGGTGTCCTGGAAAACCAGGTAATTTTCCAGTGCCAAGAAAAGGGCACAGAAGCAGCAACCTCAAAGTTCCTGGGGATGCTTTGTCTCCTCAATGCACAGAGCGGAAAGCAGCGGCGACTCATTAGGTGGATGTAACTAACCCGAGGTAATTGTGCCCCTCTGTTCCTGTCACTATGTCAACCAGGAGGGATAACTGCTCCGCCAAATTATTTTTTCCCGTAACACCGTGTGCCTGTGGTCGAGGAGGTGATTAATGGGCTGTGCGTAGGCACAACGCTATCTTTAGGCGTGTACCTAACCCGCGTGCCTGAAGTATGACATTTTCTGGATCCGGGACCTTAAATGTCTGGATTTTTTCCCTGACAGTCTCCAGGAGAGTAACGAAACATGACTACCAATGCAAGATAGCGCAGGAATGTACCTCATGGCTCTGATAAACCAGCTCTGACAGCTCGTATCGCTACAAGTCGTAACGATGGGTTTGGGAAAAACACAATGCATTTAAGACACCTACAGTAGCAAAGCAATAATTCTGAGAGGTAAATATTCCTTAATTCTTTCAGGGGAAAAAAGTGCATTTCATTCAAACTGTTTTGAGAACCAAAATAGCAGGGAAATGCACACCCCATCAGAGTGACTATCACTGACAAGCACAGCAGGCTGCATGGGGCATCCGCAGATGCTATAACTGGGTTTAACAGGAACATGTGCAGCTGCATCCAGGAGCTCTGGGCAGTATCAGCTCTGAGGTGAGCTGGCAGACAAGCACTACTTGGTATGGTTAAAAGCTCAATATTGCTTGGAAAAAGATATGCCCCAGACTACTCAGGGATTCAAAACAGAGTCTCGATTCAGACAGAACAACTCATTCTTCTCCCTGGTCCCCTTTGCCTGTTTAAAATATGACTAGCACGAAAGTGAAAAACCCAGGAAAGGAAATGTGGTTGCCCTCCAGCACTCACAAAACACCACTGCATGCTTATCTTGGGGAGGATAAAGTTTGCTGGGGTCCATGGGAACCTAGTTTATTCTGTAACACTGTGTGCCCAAGGCTTCATCTCCCACTGCCTGCCCCGTGAGGGGACATACAGAAGAGGTGATAAAGAGGACATGAAACGCAGAAGGACTTCAAGTATGTGTGGACAGCGTCAGATGTTAGCACTCAGCTGCAGAGGAGTGACCTGTGGAGGGCAATTCCACATAACACAGCGCCCAGTGCACAGGGCAAAAAGGAGGACCCTCATCCAGTGGATTCCTCATTACCCCAGTGAGGGAAGCAAACCAGGCAAGTCAAGAATCTAGGCCTTCTAAATTTAATCTGCTCTGTTTGCTGACTGGCCTTCTTCAGCTCCATTTCTCCACATATTGAAAACAATCTGATTCAAACAGTCTGATTAAAGAGAAGTTCCAAAGAAAACCATTTCATTTTCTCTGGATTAAGTACATTTAGGCAACATTCTGTGCTACAATGAGGACAAAACCCAATCAAATAAGAAAAGCATTGTGGTACATGTAATACTATGCTAAAAGAAAGACTTAAGAAATAAGGGGATATATAGACATCTTGATTGCCACTTTTGGTAGCTGATTAATTCTAGCTGTCTCTTGCATTGAACAGAGGTGGGTAGGATGAAAAAAAACCCCACCATAAACAGAAAAGAAAAATAGAAAACCCATTGTGAGCACAGAGTGACACTGTATTCCAACATTCCTGAGCTCACTATAATTTATAAGCATGTCACCTGCAAAACTCCCTGCTCGTGAACTCTGACATTCACTCACAGCATATGCAATATCTTTCTGTGTGAATTTAAATCTTCATAACCGCTGAGACTCGTGCAGACATTTTTTAAAAACTTGAAAATACCTTTTAAAATCTTCCAAAGTTGAGTTTTCATCAAAAGGACCCTTCTGCATGCTTTCCTCCTTCTCCAAATTTCCTATTCCCCCATTTCTGTTCTATGCAGAGGGGAAAACATTATTTCTTGCTAGTGAGAAGATCAGCTAGAGGTAGTTCACCTTAAAGGGAGACTGTGGAGCTGGTAAGTTGGAGAGGGAAGTCTGCATTCCTGCCCTGCAACACATCCATTCATAATGGATGAAGTTTCGGTCTCCAGTGGGAGAATCGCTCAAGACCTGAGCTAATCCGGTGAAAGTGTACAGACATTCCCCTTCAACAGCACTGACTAGGGTTATTGTTCACCAAGGTGGAAAAACCAAAGGTAGTCCTGTAAGGAGCTGGGCACAAACCTGCTTCTCTGCTCTGGGCCTCAGTTTCATCAGTGTTTTGCTTCTCCGCTGCGCCATTACTGCCTATCGAGAAAAACACATAAAAATTATTTACGGTACATCTTTTTATCGGGAGCAGCAGCAGCAGCATTAATTGTAACCAATTCAACACAAACTGCTAATTTACAGCAAGGCGCTGTGATAAAAGAGGAGAGATGGAAAGGTAAGCTGAAAAAACCTGCCAACAGGACCAGCTCCATTTAAACCAGTCATGTTTTCATATCTCAAGCTGAGGATTATAGATTTTATCTCAATAGGCTCACTGGAAATAATGTTACCAAATAAAGGCATGCTTCCCTAAACACTGTCTGCAATAAATGAAATTCTTGCTAGAACTTCATCTATGTATTTTATAAAGAGTTTTTTCCCAGGATTATTTCCCTCCAGTAACATTTCCACAGGATTCTTGAAGCGGCTGTGTTTCTGACTTGCAAAACTTGCTTTAATGCCCACAGAAGGTAAGAATCACCTGAACTGAATTTTAAAGCAAAAGCCACAATGCCACTTAACATAAAGTATAAAAATGCATCACAAATGGCTGTAAAGAAGAGAGCAAATCAAACCAAAGCAAGATTGCTAGGACTGAATGCATTTTCCCCCTTTTTACATTCACATTCATTCCCAATTTTCTCCACTACTTCGCATTCATTAGCCATTTTCTACCCTCCAGCTCCCTTTTGGAAGGCAGGTACCAAACAGTGAATTACCACCGAGAACAGTAATACCCTGGGGAATGTCTATGGCTCTCCTAACCTTTGCTTGCCCTGGTGAGAAATACAGCAGGAATTCTGTATTTTCAATGGTGGAGAAGGCTCTTTTAGCCTCACAATAATACGAGAGGCTGCAGTTGCAGCGTGCGGGATCGGATGCGATGGCCACGCTCCCTCCTTTCCAGCACGACGAGAACAGCTGAGCACCAGCCTTAATGAGGCATTTGAAAAACTGACTGCTGAGCATATACACAGGGAGAGAGGAAATTCATTCCCAGGCCTGGAAAGAGCTTGATAATGAGACACACATTTTTTTGCTGTGATCTTTGCTGGCTCCTGGGTTTTTCTGATTAGAGCTTCTCTAAAGCGACACGGCTAAAGCTCCTCGTGTCGCCACCTCGCTTTTACTTAACCCATGGAACCTGGGGAATGGAACAGCAGTGCTCCAAAAGCGATTAGGTGGATGGAAGGGAAACACAGAGAGAGCAGACAGCACAGAGAGGCAGATGTACAGCTGGTGGCACGCCGCATCCAGCTCATATTTAAAGGCTGAGGTTTGATGCTTTCTCTCTTTCCAGCAGGCAATTCATCCCGGCATCCAGCAGATGGGACTAGTGGAGAAGCATTTCCGAGGCTGACTCTGCGCTGAGCTGCTCTCAGGAGGAGAGGAGATGGAGCAGGAAGGAGTATGAGACCCCTTGGCTGAGAGGGGGAGGTGGGCAGGGTGTGGCTGATGGCCATCACTGGGCACTCAGGTCTCCTGCTCTCCCGGTAACTCTTTGTCCTGATTCTAACCAGCCTTAATGGATGACTTGCTAGAGTCATATTAGGGAGCTCTAACCTGTGAAAAATTGCATTACATGGATGACCAAAACGGCTTGATAAAACCTGCTGGGTTTTTCGTTCCCCAGCTTGTAATCAAAAAGTGTTATTTTCAAAAGCAACGTTCTGTCTGTCCGCACACAACAGGAGGACCACATCCAAAATGGGAATTTAGCTGTACTAGAAGATAAACTTTTCTCTCCCCCTCCTCTTTTCTCTTAAAGCACAGGCTTGGCACTCTGCAAGCTACGCAGTAATCAATTCATAAATAAGGGGAAAAAATCCTTTTCATCACCAGGATGTGTTTCAGAGGGATAAAGTCACCTACCTCAGCAGCTGCAGAAAGGAAAAGTATGTTTTAAGACAACACTACAGTGCAGTGGCGCTGGAAAAATCTTTACCCAAAGACATTATTGCATCACTGTGAAACGAGTAGTGCCAAAGCATAAAGGATTTAATTATGGTCAAGTGCAACATGTTTCATTCTGTGCAGAAAGACTTTACATTCAGAAAAAGCAGGTCAGCCGTAAGTGGGAACTACCAATATTTCACTGAGAATCATTTCAGCCAATACCTTACTGCATTCACAATGCAAAGCTCCATTTTCAGATGATACTTGTTTCTATATCCATTATAACAAGTATGACTGTAACCATGAGTTATTTGACTAAAACCAAGAGTCCATTTACGTTTATTGCCAAGGAACTCTATCTCTTGGAAAAGTCACTTACTCAGAGCAAACTTTTACTACAAAAGAAAGTTTAAGTGATCATCTGGTTCAGCAAACTGTCTGACAAACCACATTTTGTCAATCCTAAATCTGTTATTTCACTGGACATTCACTGGTCTAATAGAACATTAATTACAAGATTCTCAACGTATTTTCTGCCTAACGCTTTATTTTGTTTCTTTAGAAAGAAAAAAGTAGAAGACTTTAAGCAGAAAGTTCATCTCTTGTACTCTGACCCAGTCCAACAGACTGCCTGGATCGTGACATGAAAATTCATCTCGATCAGCATACTGAAAGGACGTGTTGTGCCTGCCAAGTGACTTTGACAGAAATAGAGAAAAAGAAATGTTAAAAAATTAGGAGTGGACAAGTGACACTCAAGTAAATGACTTGCAGAAGGAAGGGTTAAACTCTGCTTGGCCTGGAGAGTATCTCAGGAGAAAGGGAAGAAGCAGAGCACGAATACCGCGATAAGAAAGCAAACTATATAGGGTGGAGAAGTGAGTAATCCCAAAGCCCCTGACAAACAGTTTTTTCCTCTTTAAAAAAATTCTTCTAATGAGTCTCTCGCTGAGTGTCTTCTACTGATGAAGAGTCTTTCTGTAATTATTGCTCTCCATTGGAGCTGGGTGCAGAGCAAATGGAAAGGCTTTAAGTAGCACATGCTCAAGGCAAAGAGCTGGAAATATATTTTACAAGAGTAGCGAGCCAATTTTTCCACCATATTTTTATTCACCCCTGGCTCTCCTTTTCTCCAGGCAGAAAAGCCAGAGCCAGAGCATTTCCCTTGAGTCTTCCTCATGACATTATTTATAATAAAAATGTCTTTTCCACTGGATGGCTTCTACAGTATCTGCCATCCTTCTCTTTCCACTACTGCAGCAATTGGCGGTTGCATTTCCTTTAGGTGAAAGCTGTCCTCACAATATCTGCTTTTCTATTATGCTGGTAATTGAAGAGCAATCTGTCACTCACTCCAGAGGAGATACAAAAAGTGGTGAATGACATGTCATGTCATTTTAGGCCAGCAAATGTAAATGATTTTGAGCCACATCACAAGACAAATGGGAACATCTGTTTCTTTTCCCTTGGCATGACAGTCAGTTGAAAAAAACCAGGAGATTGAGAATTACAGTAGCACCGTACAAACCAAATAAGCACATCAGACACTCAAATACCTACTTCTGCCCATATATTTTGCTTTCTCTTGCCAAGCTGACTACTGCCTGAGAGGCGCTTGCTCTCTCCCCTGGGCATTTTCTTTGAGATCATTAAGAGAATCCATGCCCCTCCTCCTCTCCCAAATTATATATTTGGTAGAAAAGAGGCTAAACAAGGATCAATCAGCACGCTCAGCAAGCTGGCAGAGCGAGCAGCACTTCTAAGTCAACCAGAAAAGCGGATACTCCGGGAGTGCCTGCCCACTTTCTGTAAAGGAAAGGCATTTAGCATGCACAGTGAGGTGCCAGCTGCAGGAGCAACCCCCAAATGAAGCAGATAATACGATAAATAATAAGCCAGCAGTCAGATGGGAGAGGGCTGGTACAAGATCCCAAGGAAAGGCCAGGGGACAAACTCTCAGAGCTGGTTTTAGTATTCTCCCCATCTTCTTTGCAAGAGCCTGAAGGCACGTGGCTTTTTACATCTTCCACTGTTCTTGTGACAAACATGGGGAGTCAAAAATATTAATAGCCTGCTGGCCTCTTGGCTCTTCCCATTTCGGAGCTGAGTAAGTGCTAGATTTGCTCATACACCTACTCCTCCTCAGCAGCACCTTTCTTCACAAGCAACTGGAGACACACTCAGAGCCGAGGCTAAAGTCAGTGCCTCAAAAACTGGTGCAAAAAGACATTTTTTTGGGAAAAAAAGAAAAAGAATTGCAGATACTGTATTTTTTGTTTGAAAGAAGAAATTCTACATAACCAGCACAAAGCAGTCTATTTCTACCCATCAGACACACAATCATAGAATATCCTGGTTTGGAAGGGACCCACAAGGACCATTGAATCCAACTCCTGAACAAAGATGCTGTTAATAATAAAACTGCTTTCACTACTGAGAAAGCTGCATTTATATAATCCATAGGGTGTCGACACTCAGAGTAAGGTTTCTTCAAACATTGTTCTCCTTGCCAGAGTAGAAATGAAAGTGACAAAGGGCCAGCAACTCAGGTTCACATCTTTCTCTGTGCAGGTACCACATCCTGCAACACCAGGTTTGATCCTGCTACCTCCCTGCACGGCTCTGCCACACAAATCTGGGAGCATCCTCTGGTTCTCCAAGTGCCCAGAGACCATGGCATCTCTCTGTTGGTCTGGCCCGTGCTTCTCTCTTCTATAACAAATGCAAACACAAACCAAGATCTGGCAGACAAGGGATGCCAGTTGCGAATTATCTTTTTTTACAGCACAAAAATATTGCCATGGTAATCATACTAGTGACACAAAGGTCCTTACTGGATAACAGGGAAACTAATTAACGAGAAAATTAAAAATATAGGCCTTGATCTTACAGCTGTTACATTCTGCACACAAGTAGATATGCTGGCATCAGTGAAACTCCTAAAATATGAAAAGAAAGCACATGTGTATCCATATAGACACTCAAGATTATACAGCCTGCAACCATTTTCAAACTGTTCCACTGGCAAAATGATATCAAACATAAACCAAGAAGCACATACACACAAAGGCTGTTATTGCAGAACTACAAACACATTAAAATGAATCATTAGGGTGGTGGCCTGAGGTTACCGAACACTTTCAGTTTGCATTTTAATTTCTTTTAATTAAATTATGATTTAGGTCAGTTTTAATCACTACTTGTATATAACCCCTTTGGGGTAAATTTTAAGAAGGGTTAGTAACGAGTTATCTGCAGTAATTGTTTAATGGAGTTATGAGACTTCTTCCCTCTGCGCTGCCTCAACAATTCACCTCGCTGCAGACGCAGCCCTGTGAGTGCACCCAGCCCAGAGAAGCTGTCAGCCCAATAAATAACAGGGTTTCATTTCCATGCAGCATTTTGTCCAGGAGTGTGGGAAAAGAATGACAAAACTGTAGCTTGAGTGGATTATCTCAGAGGTTAAAAATAACGCTATTGTATTTCACCTATTTAACATCCTGAGAAATACAGGAGTGTCAGCTAAAGCCCACTGAAGTCACCAGGCGTATTCCCCTTGCTTCACTCATCCGTGGGTCACACACAAGTCAAGTAACTTGGCTTTGCTACCTCTCTCCTGGCTAGGGAAGGACATGGGGACAACACCTACAGCAGCACATGAGGGGCTCAGAAGAGCGGAGCGCTCTGATTTGTCCCAACTCCCTTCACACCTACACTGGGAACATTGTGCTTGGCTGGCTGTAATTCCCCATTGACTCAGATTGTGCAATACAGGCACCGGGCAGGAGCCATCAAACATTTTGTTGCCAAAGATGCTGAGCATCGCTATTTCTGCGGCTGTTTAAAACATTTACGAAGGCAGGCATCTCCTGGAAGCTCAAGCTGACCAACAGAACCAGAATATGGATGGACATCGCACCCTAGATGTCATAGGCAGTCCGTGTAGAGGACAAAGATAGAACTGGTATTTTGATGCAAAAAAACCCACATACACTGTGCTGCACAGATATTATCGCTGTTATCGTGGGGTATAAAAGAGCACAGAAATTGCTCATGTGAGTTGATGCATGCTCAAGAGCAGGCTGAGGCAGGAGGAGCCCTGACTCCTGGCCCTGCAGCCAGTCCTGTCCAGGAGACGGAGAAAGAAAGGGACTCCATCTGTGAGGGTGAACAATACAATCACAAACGTTATCATTACTGTATCAATTTACCCTTTGTTCTTTTCTGGTGTGCCTAAGGACTGCCTAACTGCACACCACAAAGGACAGCCACACAGCTTCTTTTCCAAGCTGTCAAAATAAAACATGAGACCTATTACAATTTTTCGCAAACTGAAGAAACAGACAGAGAAGCCACAGAGAGACCACTCTCATTAAAAACAGCATAAAATGCAGACCAAAACATGGACTATTTTGCACCAGTATTTCAGAATGAAGGATCAGCCTCTTCTCCTGGGCTTGAACCATCAGGATGGTTCACTGTTATTCACATCATGCTCAGAAATGAGCAATGAATTCCTTGACAGATGAGGCCCCTGCAGGTACGCCGGTGTGTGTCACCGTGCAGAATCCTCCTCTGACAACATTGCATTAGTCACTTTAGTAACTTAGTATTTTTCACCTTAGCTCATCTCAGGAGGAAGAAAATCTACTCCGAAGCATCCAGGGTGAAAACAGGAATTGCAACTGTTCGCCTGGTGCGGTTACACAGACGTACACTGGGTTGCTAAAAGAAACCCAAATGGGTAAATGGGCAACACCACAGGACTGCACATCACCTGCAGAGGCCAAAATGAGCTGCATTTCCCAAGTCATCTTGTGTAGCCACTACACGGCAATTTAATGGAACAGCAGAAGCCACTTCAGTGATGAAAAGAATCTTCTAAGAAGTGTTTGCTCAGAGAGCAAATACAACTGAAAATACAGATAACATCCTGTTTTACCCCCGGCTAAGTGGAAGGTGATCACCCAATATTCTGAAAGCTGTAATCAGTCAAGACAGATGGTGGACTTCAAACCAGACGTGAAAAGAGAGGCTATCAACCACAGTGGACGGGGGTTAATAGCCACCCTTTAAATATAACCCATCTGCATTAAGGTGAAACGTTTCACAGACATGTTTGATACACATGCTTCCCAGGGAATTTCTTCTGTAGTACTTCATCTTCATTTAACATTTTATTTAAGGATTAGGCTTGGTGGCAAAAAGAAGACAGCAACTTCTAAGCTATCTTAATAAGAAGGAGCACTTTTAAGGCTGAATAAGTGACTGTGTGCTTTTTGAAGTATAATTATGTGTCTCAATGTTCATTTTTAGTAGATTATGAGCAGAGCAGAAATTTACTGAAGAATATGACTGCCCCGTGGGATGCAAAGAAGGAATGTAGCTACAATTTATCAAATGATAAAAGACTTGCTTGCTATAAACTGCGGAACATTTTAAAACTAATCAGAAGTCGAATCTAGTTAATATTAATTCATACCTTAAAGAGAGAGACAATCAGGCCTGCACAGCGTTGGAAAGGCCTAAGAAAAGCTGCTTTGTACATCCCTGTGTAATGGCAAGACAGAGCAGCGACTGAGCACATCGCCCCAGCCCCAGGGAGGATGCAGCCCACCTCGGAGGAGCACGGCATAAGCCAAGTGCTGTGGACTTTGGTGGGTGCATCTCCCTCTCCCTGAACCTGGGGAGTGAGCAGCACAGCTGCCAAATTCATGGTGTATAAAGGAGGAAGAGGAAGGGGAGGCCTCAGGTTAATCCCACAGTTAAAGGACTAAACCATACACCGATTTTTATTTTCTAGTCCCAAGACTACATGCTTTTCATCATTGCACACAAGCTTTTTTGGGAGAAGGGGTAAGGAGGCCAGGAGGTCTCTCTTGGTGAGCATCCTCCTGAATGGCCATGACCTGCTGGCCCAATCAGTTGTCGAGATAAGATGTGGTTTCATTTCACCTGATTTCTGCTGTGTACTCCAATCACCACACTGACATCTCTCATGGACAGGGCATCCACCAAGTCAGGCAAGTGCCTGCTGCTGAGCCTGGACTCCTGACACTGCCAAGCAACATTTCAGACATGTGATGCTACCCTTGAAAGACAAGAGCACAAAGTGTGATGACCCCATCAGGCAAAGGAACCAACTCTATCAACTCTCTTCAAGGTGATTTGTGTTCATTTTGACCTTCTTGGTTTGGCTTATCCATCAAACCTTTTCCTTCCCACCAAGTGAATGGAAAGCAGGCAAAGTTCATCCTGGAGGAACAGCTCCAAGAGACCAGCTCCTCGCACAGACACTGAGCCTCAGCACAGGTGATCATGGGAAAACAACAGCCTATCAATCTACCAGGAGAAATCTCAGAATCCATCTGGGGACCAGCTGATGAGAAAAGCTGGAGCAAGACAACTTGCAGAGCCCCAGTTCTGTCTTCACATCCCTTGAAGGAAGGCAAGGAGGATCCTGACCTCAGGAGGCACAGAAACAGCTTTTGCTGCATAAATTGATTATTTTTCTGCTGGAGAAGGAGAAAGGCACTTGTGCTGCTGTTACTAGATGTGTTACTCATCTTTGCTACAATATTGATCTCCAACAGACCATGGTGGGAACAGACCATGGAGGAGCTCTTGGGCAGGCTCCATTTTATATCTGAGAAACCCCATAAAGAAAGAAAAGGCAAACAGTTTTGCTTATGCCACTGCTGGGAAAATCTCTTCCCCACTCCTTGCTATTCACTGTAGAGCTGGTCATGTGGGGAGGTAGGTAAGAGAAATAAGGAACACTTCAAATTTTTTTTTTGTTAGGCTTTTGTAAAAATGGTTTGCTTTCGCTTGGGGACAACAAAGAGGATGAGAATGGGTGACCCGTGGCATTTGTGCCAACTTGTGACTGCTATGCTGTGACAAGCACTGCCATTTTGTCTATGTAACTCTTTTAGGATTGTGTTATGAAGCTACTGAAGTCAGACATGCTCAGTTTTGTTCAGTGCCAAACATATTTTGCTCACCTGAGACTTTACAATCACTCAATCACTGAACACACCTGACCGAGGGAAGGGCAAAATTATCTCTGGCTGCTTTTACTCTCCCAGGATGCAGGAAAGGGGAGGGAGGAAAAAAAAAGTAGAAAATTACACTGCATGTTTGCACATGTCAAACCTGAAACACTGCAGGGAACCTGGGAGTAAAGGATGTTTCTCCAGGTATCCAGTCTATCCATTTCCCCCGACAACATCCCTACAAGAAAAACTACTGAATACAACCACTGACATGAGAATCTGCTGTGCAGCTCACATTGCTTTTCTCTATCAGCACAGTCTGGAGGAAGAGAACAATATATCTAATAGCATAATAACAGACACCATTAATACTTTAGAGGTTCAATATAAAATTGCTTTCATTAGCATGTCAAGTGTTTATTTTAGCTTACTGCAAAACAAGCTCCTTACGTAGAGCCACTTACTCAACTTGCCTTGATTGCAGAGAGGGTAATAATGAAGGAACCTACTTTCCCTGGTCTTCTGTGGAGGTTTTTACATGCCCTGAAAAGATATTGCTCTATTACCTCTAGCCAATGAACCAGCCTGGCATGCTGGAGAAAAATATTACAGCAGAAATATTACTGAACTCGGTGGAATAGGTTTTAGCGACTGCCATGAGGGCAGGCATGAGGCTGGTAAAATTGCAAGTTGTATTCCCATCTTCAGTCTAAAAGGACACTGACAGCCAAGCAGAGGAAAATATATTGGGTTCTGCCCGTGCCTCAGTGAGTATTTGGTAAATATTTTACAGCTGGTCATGTTACCAGGGGGAAAATAAGATCTTATGTTAAATGTAAGTATCTTTGGACATATTTTGATTGCTAAAAGCTACGGGTTGGCTTTTTGTGGGCTTTTTTGTTTGGTTGGTTTTCTTCGTTTCCTGTGAAGTTTTTTGGGTTTGCGATTTTGGGTGTTTCAAGTGGGGCTTTTATGTTTTTGTGGGTTTTTTTTGATTTTTTTTTGTTGCTTGGTTTTGTTTCTTTTTTTTTTTTTTTTGGGGGGGGGGAGTGTTTTGTTTGGGTTTCTGGTGGGTTTTTAATACTTGGGGTGCCTAAAGCATGAGAACTTTCCCAAAGTCAAAATACACTGAACCACAAAGCACTTGAGTTTTACTGTGAGGGAAATTCAACCAAGTTGACCTCAGGAAGAGTTTGGCTTTATTGTGTTTTATTCAAGACTGGTTATATGCATTAGCTACTCAGTCATTCTTTTAAAAAGAAAAAAAAAACGAAAAAGATTGGTTTTTGGAAGTGAAGGCAAACTCCTACCTAAAGAAAATTACTCAGACACATAGTTGTGGTTCATGTCCCATACTCAGGGCTTTCATAATCTCCAAGGCTCCCCATGAAAAGTTCTTTTAATTAGTCAAAACCAACAGCTAATAATTAGACCAGGAGAAACTAAATCATCTTCTCAGACAAATGTGTGCAAATCCCATTTACTTCAATGGGAATGGCTCACAGGTGTGATACGTGAGACTCCAGCCACTGGGCAACTTTATAGGCATTCAGTGTCTGGAGCGCAACCGCTCGTCTCCTCTTCCAGAGGCACAGGTAATGCCACAGAAATCTGATCCAGGTTTCTCCCCAAGCCCCTCAGCAAACACTTTAATTACCTATTTTTCCCACATCACAACTACTCTCAAGTCTAAATTTAGACTTTCAATCCTAAACATTACCGGTCTGGTTCCTGCCTAAGGAGATGAGGGCTCCGTCACTGGCTAGATTAAATCCTGCAGCAGTGATTAGGTTTTACAGACCTCCATTCTGCATCAGCAAAATCTACTGTATGGCATCAAATTCAAGGAGTTCAGGCATTTTACAGCTCGAGGGTAATGCAATCATCCTATTGCCATACTATTTACTTCGCCCTTCCAATGCATTTATTTGTGCTCCACAAAGTGAACTGTAGGTCACCAGGAAACACGGACAGGCGCAGGGAAATAGGGAACTGTATCTAGTGAGCCGCAGAAACAGTGAAACAACATCAGCTCGTTCTCAAATGGAAGGAAAACCTTACAGTTTTGCAAAACTTTCTCTTTTCTCTTCCTTGAATTTATCTAGTTATTTATTATTATTTTTTTAAAGACACTGATACAATGAAAAGTTTTAACCACGCTCCATGTAAGAATATATCATAAAACGATTATTGTTTCCCCTGTTTAGGAATATTGAAAGTGACACCACGATCCCACCCGCTGGTTAGCCTGCATACAAATGGACATGTGGTTTGTCATCGCTGAATTCTCTAATCCAAACATAAAATCGGTATTTTTATATCATCTGGGTTCAGTGCAGCATGAAAAGAAAGACGCCCAGGCGGGATGAAATTTCTTGGGTCCCCCACACCTTCCAGGCGATGACAGCTATTGCTTTAAGTACTTGCCATTAACAACCAGTCACAATGTTAGTGACAGGATGTTACTAGCAGTTACTTAAAGTGATAGATGTTAACATTTTTCTGCTCTTTATGACTCACACTAGACCCCAGTCAGAATATTTTAGGAGCTGAACACACGGCGCTAGGTCAAAATGCTGAAGATTGTGGAGCCACTGGTTGAGGTGCAGAATGAGATGTGTCATTTGAGGAACATTAGGTCAAAGAGAATCCATGATAAGGAACTGTCATGGATTAAAGATTAAGGTTCATCCTTTTAACTATTTCACAGAAAGGGAATTCCTCCAGCGCCGGGGTGTTTTGCTCTTCCATGTATCTGAGAGCAACGTGAAACTGCGCGCTCTGAAAACGTCTTTGATGTTCACATTTTTTAACAACTCCACCAATGAGCTACAGATTAAGAAAAGACACTTTGATCCAATTTTAGAACAACACAGACCACATTTACCTCCTTACACATGGACAGGCTGCCCTTGAAGATTCAAGTGCAGGAAGTACTCTCGGAGGAACAACACTATAATCATAATGTTAAGCACCTGTGACTTCTGACCATGGATAGATGTACTACACTGCATAAAGTCTGGAGAAATAAACACTATATAAAGGAAAAGGATTCAGCAAAAACTACTTGTGGGAAAATAAAGCAAGAATTATATTGCTCTGTGTTTTGCAGCAGGTACCTGGCCAACTTAACCAACCAGACTATGATCTAAGCCCTGCACAACGTGCTTTACATCTGGATTTATTAATTACATGAAGTTAGAACAAGTTAGAGATAAAGCAGTAGCAATTTATCAAGATGTATCAGCAATAATCAGTAGTCCACCACATAAAAAAGCATTTGCAATTGTGAATCTTCCTTGGGATGAAATATATTTCCGAAGACTTATAATCGCACGATCTAGGCCAAAAAGAACTGTACAAATGTGTGCAAACAGCATTCTGAACTGAAAATTTTCCAGTTCTTTCCCAAGAATTCAAAGTAAACCTTTCCTTCAAATGTAAAATTGATTAATAGCTCTGCAAAGACATGAGACCACCTACCTTCAGCATCATCCTGCAGGTCCTCAGGCTGCTCTGCTTTGCTCTTTGTGGGAGATGGAGTCTGGCCTTTTTGTTCCAATCCTGATTTAAACATAAAAAATTATACATTTATATATATTATTTTGAAGCTGTTTTATTATATCAGTTATTATCATGTGTGATACCACAACTGTGAGAACATTTTATGTCAGCACTCCATGCCCATCTATCTGTTATTAAAATTAATTACTGCATCATCTGCTATAAAAGTCATAAATAGGCATCTTTCAGCTTGGACTGGACTTTCCCTGACTTTCACATGACAGCAGTGAAGAAAGCTCATACTGAAATAACATACTCCTTCACAAGCTCTTAATCTCTTCAGAAATAAATAATAATAAAAAAATTATAATGCTATAATTGGTAATTCTAAACATAATATTTATTATACTGCATTATGGAACTGTGGAGAAATAATCTGAACAAAATGATTTTTCCCTCCACTCACTGTTGTAACACAATAACAAATGAATATTGACTGGAATTATTAATGAAATGAAAGGTAGGGAAGCAAGTTTGATAGTGCAGTAAAGTTAAGGAAATGAAAGCTTTACAAGATAGAAATGTTCTCGCTGAAAAAATCCATTCCAACCTTTCAGCCAATAAGCAACAGGAAGATGGAGGAAAAGGAGTAAAACAAGTAACTGAGGCCAGTTAAATGTGAGATGTCCCTTACTGGTAGGGACTGAAGTTCACAGTGTTTAATATCAGTTGGTTAAACTTTGAAAATGAAGACATTTTCCTACAACATTTTCCAAATATCCTCTCCTCTTAACATAAAGGATGAAATAACTGTTTGTTTGCTACGACAGACCTCGAGGCACAAACTGGTAGCACAGAAAGCCTGTTAGAAAAAGAGAGGCCAAGCTGGAAATTAAGCACAAAAGGTATCCGTAAATGAAGACGTTTAATGAAAGCAGGTTCCCTAATTAAAACATTCTTCAACATCTTTGCTTAACCAGGAAAGCAGCGACTGGCAGACAATTAAAACTCAATTCATTGCACCTACTGAATGTATTCAACTGCGACGAGAAAATGACTTTCTGTCATTTGACTTTCTGTCAAACCTCCCGATTCCTTGTGGCCAAACAAGGGCTCGGGTGAAGGAGAAGCCAAAAGAAAGTGTTGTTTTGTGTCTGCTGGAAAGAAACCTTGACCACTTGTAACTGGGAAATGTAGGAAGATGCGACCTCGCTTGACTCACCCTTATTGCCATGCCATGAGAAAATAAGAACCACGGTATTATTTCAAACTGATTGGCTAATTAACAACTGGGAAAAAAACTATCCACACTCATATGATAAATTGCTTAAGTGTTCTGAAAACTCCCAGGGTCTCCTCTGCTGTCATACAGAGCCCACACAATCATCTGCTCTTTATGTTGTTGGAGTTTTAAACAGCTCCTGGCAATCAGATGTCCTGCTCTCCTAAAGGACTCGGCTCTGCTAAGAGCTGGAGATTCTTCCCTTGTATCTTGTACCCTTCCACATTACACATATCTAGAACCAAACTACTAGAAGTTTCCAAAAAGGAGGTATGAAAGTAGTAAGTGAGGATGTGGAAAGGGAACTTGCATGGTCAATGATGATTCCCTTTGGGTCCCTTCTATGATTCTATGAAAATTTTGTTGATTCAAGAGACAAAATGGGAGAGAATTGTTGGCTTTGCATGGAGCCCAAGGAAGAAAGAAACATCCTCTGCCTGCCCTCTTGGGAAACTGATTATTCTACTGTACTTCGACCCAAAAAACCCAGAACCACAGATTGGGGAGGTGACAGGACAGCCCAAAATTCTGATCTGTATGTGACTAATTAAGTTCCATCTCACTTGCTTAATTTTAAGGAACCAGCATTACAACAATAACAACAACAACAACAAAAGCGCCAAACTGAACATGGGTCTTAGAAATTCCTATTAGAATGGATTTTCTCTTTCCTTCTAGAACTCCACAGAGCTCACAGAATGAAGGGCCCTTAGCAATTGGTAAATACAACCAGTTAGTGCACAGCAGAACAAGCTTTGAGGTTTGGCTTGGGACCACATGCTAGGGGGTTCCTGACAGCACCTAACACAGGACATGTCATGTGTCATGTCATCATGTTGGCCCATCTGAATTTGAAATTCAAACGCAACATTTTGAGGCAAACAAGAGTTTTCAAGTGCTAAGAGGAATTTCCTTCTGGAGTGGTGGGAATGTAAGAGTAAGCACTGGAAATATTGTGGGGAAAAATAAAGGCAAAACCTGCCAAATAAAGACACGCTTTGTCAACTTTTTAAGGGGGTTACTCAAGGGCAACACTGATAGAGTTCAACAAGAACTTCAATACAAAAGAGAAATCCTGAAAATAACCAGACTTGTAGAGATTGATTCCTGCCAACACTCTCACTTTTTTTTTTAAAATAACTTGAATATTTACAGTGGACCATACCAACATATGGCTTCTTTGGTTCCAGTGCCACTCTGAACTACCTGCTACGTTCTCTTTCTTGGCTGAGAATATTCACACCAGGGGACTGAATCAATAGAAATGCTTCAATCAATGCTTGCCCCTCTAGTGATGAATTTTATCATCTAACCAATCTGTGAAGCTTCCTCCAGTCCCACATGTCAAATGTCAATCAAGTTTAAGTGCAAATGTCCAGCCAGGTCTTTCAGGACTATCTGAATACATTAGATAATATAACCAACATCTTAATTGACAGCACAAAGATGGAGAGGGAGGAGGTGTACATTCAGAGAAGTCAGAACTGTTACTATCTCAAAAGAAATGATCTTTTTGCACTCTATAAAGAGCCTTCAAAATGCTCACAAAAGGATGTAAAGGCAGTGTCCCAGGAGAGCAAGATTTCAATCACCATTTCACTTCTTTTTAGCAGATACCCCTCATTCCAGAGACAGAAAAGGATTTGTTTGGGCTTCAAAACACAATTTTTTGTCATGCTCAAAATACATACAAAAAACTCTTAACCCTTTCATCTCTCCAATAGTATTTATGTCCTTCAGAACTGTTAGCCAAATATTAAAGCAATTTTGCCTGCAAATATCTGTCTAAAAAGAGCACACCTAGACAGGTGTCTGAACTGATCATATTAAAAGCTTTTCTAATTGTGCAAAAAGGTTTCTGAGCCCTCTGGAGGAAATGTTTCTTCTTTATAGGTTAATTTAGAGTGTCAACAAGTCACTTAAATTTCACACTCTGTCTCCTATTCCCCAAATCCCTCACAACTTGCAAATTTGCCGGGTTGCAAGTGATTGCAAATTTCATCTCAGGAGAAAAGAGAGCCTCTCTCCAAAAAAAACCAATATCCAAGTGTAAGAGTGTGCACACAGTGGAACAAACAAAGGAATTCCGTAGTTATTCAGCCTGATTATAATAGGGCTTCCCTTGTTAGTGTGAATGAGATCCTTTGTCTTGCTGTTCTAGCCGGCTGTGGCTTCTAAGTAATAATAGGTGGTTAATTAGGATGCTCAGGATAGAACCAGGATAACCAGCAGGGCATTTATTAGGAACAACTATTTGATGGGCAATGACAGCAGTGTGGCAGCAGACATGCAGATGAGGCCAAAAGGTTTTGGTACCTGGTAGAGAGTGAAGCTGAACAGGCTGAGGGAGAATACAGATTCAGAACTGAAACTCTTGCCTGCACATTTATTACTTTTTATTTTATTTCTAACAGTAAGAGAATTAACTGATGTCAGTGCATAACAATGTGATACTACTGTGTAAGAATCTCCTAAACAGCAAATGCTTCTGTTATTTCCCCATGCAATTGCTGCAATTCTGGCAGCATCGGGGCTTATTTTGCATGCTCCTGGGCATAGATATATGACTCTCTGGGTATAAAAGCAGAGTCCTTCAGAAGTTAAAGTTTAGAATAATCTTCCCTTAATAGAGCTTAAAACATTAAGCCTCGTGACCCTGCAGTGTTAAATCACTGAAGGTAAAGGTAGACAAGACTACTGGGTCCTCTGGTCCTTCTCTTAGCTTAGGTAGAAATCATTTACCAAGGAAAGCTGAGCTGCAGAACTGCACAGGTCTGTACCCACGATTACTGTATCTGCCCTTTGGACTCCAACCATCCCAACAGCAACACCATGACATGTGATAATGTCAAAGCACTTTGGATTAAACGCTGCCATTAAGTCAGCAGCTGCTCCACGACACAGCATCCAGAATAACAGACTGATGGGCTAAAATCCCAGGAGTCAAACCATTAGAAGAGTGGTCTTGAGTGTGTATATTTAATAAGGCTGGATTGTTTTTATTTTTAAATGTTTTTCTTATGTCCAATATCTGCAGTGACGTTATGTGATTAACTCGCTAAAATGATTATTTGTGCTTGTTGATGTTATAGCATTAATGCAGATATTAATGGATATTATCTGGCACATGTAATTAAGATATTCCCATATTTATTTTTAAGAGAATCATAGAAAGAAAGGCCTTTCTGTGTGTAATGAGATATTTGCACTTCAGGGTGGTAGAAACACAAGACAGATTACTTTCATAACGTATCTATCACTCAATAATGCACACATGTGGTCATCTGTTATGCCTTACTCCCAGCTAATTCTCTATTCCTAAAGCATAATCTGGGGTGCACTGAAGCCAGTGGACATATTCCCACTGCATTCAGCTGTCACCAAAGCAGGATCAGGTTTCTTCTCTCTAGTTCTTGCCACTGGCTTTAGAGGAGGACTGATTCTGTAACCTCCACCTCACCATTCTACTCCCAAAGAGTGTTTGGTGCACACACAGTGGGACTGCACCTCCTTCATGTCCCTGTATTTCTCTGTGTTTCCTCTTGGTTGGATATCTGCCCCCAGAAACACCCAGCCAAAAGGGAGTTGGAGGCACAGGAATTTAGGTAAGATTTAGAAGATCTCAATCTCTGCCAAAGGTCCTACACATGTGTGTAGTCTGCTACATGTGCTCTCCAGGAATCCAACATTTCTTTTTCACTGTAAAATTGGAGGGAAAAAAACCCAAAGCAGATTGGATATGGGCAGCTCAGAAAACCACGGTCATCAATATTGGTGCCAACTGCTGACTCCATCTGCTGCAGTCATGACCCATGAAGTCAAGTGGAATGAAGAACGATTATTCAATTAATATCTTGAAGTGGTGACTGAAGTTACTACTCTATTTCCCCCTTTTGAACAGTCAAAAGTGGGTATCCTTCAAAGTGGTAAAAATCTGAGCATAAAAATGAAAACTCCCCTCAAAGCAGAATTATGCATGTATTTATAGTTCCAGTAAATGCATCCTACAGTCATTAAAAACTCCATACAGAAATAGGTCAAAATGGAATAACTTTTGTCTATCTGCCACACTACTGGAGCAGATATACAAAAGATACTTATTTTTAGCCATGTAGGCATTGATTGCTGACAGCCAGTGCACGGATTCCCAAAATACCTCCAAGTGATAAAGAAATACCCAAAGATGTGCTGACGAAGCTCACAGCAGACCTGTGAGGACAGTTTTGATCTCATCTATCTCATACACACAAAGAAAGAGACAGGGAGGGAAATATCTTCCTCAAATGACTTAATTCAGTGATGATTTCCCAGAGTAGCTATGTAGTTTCACCTAAATTAATGAAGCTGTGAAGGATATAATGCAAAAAAAAAAAAAAAGAAAAGACTGGCTATTAGTGGAATTGCACACCCTTTTAATTCTAAGTTAAAAAACTTTTTAAAAAATCCCCACCACTGTAGTTTGCATAATCTCCATAAAGACAAGAAGGCAAAAAATGCAAAATAATTCAATTTATAAAAGTGTACATGCCATGGTAACTATAAAAAATGAATCTGGAAATGTTAGATGAATGCTCACAATTTAAGGATTATCTTTGGCAAATGTTTGTATAATGACGGTCTTTATTTTTCTACTTTTATGTATGTATGTACAACTAGATCAACTACATTAATTGTCTTAAAATTCCTAAAAGTTCCTATCCAGTAATCTTGACACCAAAAAGTAATTATAATTATATGTAATAAAACCAACAGGCCACAACAGCCATAAAAGAATGTGCTAATCCATCAGTGTAACACACCTCTATCCGTGTATATCCATGTTTTCACATCTATGCATATGCACCATTCTTCAAGTATTTCTCATTTCTGAGCTAATTAACTGCTTGCATAAATCATCACCATCCATTTGTCTTTAGGACAATCTTGCCAATTGAAGCAGCCAGCATGCAGCCTCAAAGGCTTTCACCTCTGCTTTCTGGCTGGGGTGTCTCTGCCTTTCTCCGTGGGGTTCTCCTTTCGGATCCTGTACTTTTTCTGGATGTGCTGGCACAGTCACTGCACTATGATGGGATCAGGGACACAGAGACCTAGGGGATGGTGCACGTGCCTGGTGCTGTCAGGGATGGGTACTGGCTGGTTTGGAAGGAGAGGCAGAGGAGCTACACAGCACATAAAAGGAGGTCCTTCAGTGCTCAGAGGTCCCTATGGAACAGGAGATGTTCACGGAGAAGCTCGAGGTGAGGTCAGCAGGGAAAGTAACACAGGGTGCTGTGGTGGAAGCGTGTTACAAAAAGCCTGATCAAGAAGACTAAGTGAATGAAGCTCTCCAGAAAAAAACAAGCAGAAGTCTTCTGAACCTATTCCCCTGTCCTCTTCTTTTCCTGTTCCTTGGGCCTTTCTTCCCCTTATACCTGACAATCATTTCCATTTCAAGTCTCTCTACATCCACAAGCCCTAAACACTGATACTTGTTTTACACAGCAAACTAGGAGGACCAGGGAAAAAACCTTCTGAAATATTGACCGATCAAGCTCAATGTACTTCAGAGTTTGCAGGAGAGTCTCACTACTATTTTCATTGCAAACAAATCATGGCCACTAACCAGAATGGCAAATGACTCAAGAATTGCTCTGTTCACCTCTTGTTACAGACCAAGAGACTGCAGAATTGTAATTATTTCCCGTTCATGCTCGAACTAGGTATTGATAAAAAGCACTGAGTACCACCCAGAGGCTCGTAACAGATGATGACATTAAAAAGGTAGTCTCAGCCATTCTTACCATACACTATTTATTGTCAGAGATGGTTTACCCTTACGTTGTATTAAAAACCAGAGATGACTGTTGTCACACTGGCAATAAATGATTAGCACTGCTTATCTCAAGCAAGGCAATTAGTTTCTAGATTTTTTTTTTTTTTCAGTTTGGTTTATGCTTTGGAGAAGTGATACATATTTTAGCATTAAACACTCTTTACTCACCTGTCTCTTCACTCAGCTCAGTCCCTTCTTCATTAGCATCATCTGCCAAAAAAAATTGAAAGAAAATGGTTAATAAGAATACCAGCAAACATCTAAAATGAAAGAATCCAAGTTTCAAATTACCCCTATCTTAATTTGCCTCCTCCCATTTAACATTTTGCAGTGAAATCTGGAGGTGAATGGGAAAAGAAGGTTTTGATACTGGAGTGTTTACTACCAGATACAGGAAATGCAGGGAATAAAGACAGGGAATAAAATTCAGTATAATTTACGGAATTCTGCAAATTAAGACACGTATGATATTAAACTCCATTCTCTTTCCTAGTGGAGGTTTTGAATTACTTGACAAGTTTCAGTTTCCTTTGTTTCCCTGGAACAGCTGGCTATGTTGAGAAGAGAACTAACTACCCACAAGTCAAACCACATCAAGAAGTTACTATAAATTTGCCAGACAGGACTTTGGTTTAAGACCAAAATGATTCTGTGAAGACCAAACTTGGGCTAGCCAGGAACAGACCACTTGTAATCGTTAAGCTGACAGAAAAAGAAAGCAGATTCCTCTTGCAAAAAAAGTTATATTTTGGTCACAAAGTAATTTTTTACCACAAGTTTTTCTGCTGAGGAAAAAAAACCAATTAGCCTTAGTTAACATCTTGGTAGTCCAGAGCCTTAAACATCTAATGGAGAACTCACTGATCACAGAAGTTTGTGTCAAAAATGTTTCTGATTCATACAGACTTCATTTATATTCTTTTAAATGGAACTGGTGAGGGACTTTTTACCAGGGTCTGTAGTGACAGGACAAAAGGAAATGGCTTTAAACTGATAGAGGGCAAGTTTAAATTAGATATTAGGAAGAAATTCCTCACTGTGAGGGTGGTGAGGCACAAGCTGCCCAGAGCAGCTGTGGCTGCCCCATCCCTGGAAGTGTTCAAGGCCAGGCTGGATGGCACTTTGAGCAATCTGGGATAGTGGGAGGTGTCCCTGCCCATGGCAGGGGGTTGGAACCAGATGGTCTTTAATGTCCCTTCCAACACAAACCACTGTGATTCTATGGTTTGAGCATGTGCTAATTCTGTAGCAAGCCTACAATTTCTGCCTAAATCTTATTTCTGTCTAAATCTTAACATCTTTCAAACCTGCATATTATGACCGACCAGCATTTGAGCCCAAAGGAGCTTTGCAATATTATGAGCAATGGTAATGGAAACTTACAGCAGCATTTGGGTCCTAATTTACGGAGTCAGGTCTTCACACCATAAACCCTGCTGAGATCCAAATGCTGTGACACAGGCTATGAGGATTAAGCTTTGCTTTCATCAAGATTTAGAGCCTGAAATTTTATTTTAAGTAGCAGAAGAACAGAACAATTGGTTAATAATAGAGACCTCCACCAGGAATTATGTTTGCTATAAGCATTAAAATCACCAGCATGAGAATTTTCATGGATGCTTCTGAATCTACAGTAGATGGACCTGCATCCGTCCATCTCCCCTCTCTGTCTCATTCCAGCTCATGATCTGGAGGGCAGGACTTTCAGAAGTCACTAAATGACAGCAGATTACATTTCTCTTGAGTACACTTTAGTCTGGCCCAAAGGATCAGGACCAAAAAAAGTCCCTGCACATCTTACTTCCTTTTTCCTTACACTGAAAACAATTGTTTTAGAGGTGAAAAAGGCACAGATGTAAATTTGTACACAGAAACCTTTTTTGAGACAAGAAAATGAAAACTCCTGTTAGAGCCCGTGGGAATTCTGCCACTGACTTCACCAGAGCCAAGATTTGCAACTGGAGTCCTGACATTCTGCAACAACCCACCCAGAAAACATTTGGTTAACAGAGAGATTATTAATTATTCAGTTTCCAATAACACGTTCTTTCCATGGAAGCATTTACAATGAAACTAGAATGATAAAATTTCAAATTAATCGAAGACTTGATACTAAATCAGCAGAATATAATATCTTAACATACATATATCACCTGGTCTTCCATGGAAGTTCTTAATTATAGTTCTGTAAGTGACTTGGAATACGAAATTCCCAAAGCAACAGAATAGCTTCTAAGCTGGTGATAATGGACACAGACAAGAAATCTGATGTTATTAAAAAGTAGGGAAGTCATTATGCAATGTAATTACGAAGAGGCAAAGACTGCTTTTGTGAACTAATTGCGAATTAAAAGCTGCTTTTTTTCTGGGAGAAGGAACCTTAGGCTCTCTGGAAGGCAGTGAAGTCCTTACATCATTCCTGAAAATGGAAGTTGGGCTCCCAATCACTTGGTGACGTGATCTCTGGGTCATTGTGATGTCTTTGAAAAATTTACCCCAGTCCAGATCTGCATCTGGGTTTCACTTTGGCAGTCCCCAGCCACTTCATGCGTCTATAATTCTTACTCTCTCGCTATTAATGCATCTGGTGGAAGCATTTCCCTGTTAAATATAAAGCAGCCTCTTTCAGTGACCTTGGTGTGGCTGACTGAAGTGATAAACACCGTGTTTAGCTGACAGAGCTCTATGCCAAAATCAATTATTTGAGATAAAAAACAGTGTTTAGAAATCTAGATCCAAAATTCATTCACTTCCCCCCTGAAAAAAAAAAAGATATTACAGGCAGTTTCTTGGTTCGGAAAAAGTCAAAGCAAACAGAAATATTTTTTACTGAAGTTCTCCATGCCTAATATAAAGCAAAATCAGTACCAAGTTTGCTACAAATTAGGTTTGTTATACCTAGTTTTGTTTGGTTGGTTTTGGTTTTTTTTTATGCTTTCTATAAATTTTCTTGCCCCATCTAGAAGAAGCCTCCCAGAGGTTTGAGATATGCACCACAGACAGTCAATCCCAGAGCAAAATTGAGTAAAACCACAGAAGAACCCAAGAGTGAATCTTTGACAGCAGCAAACTTTTCTTTAAAGACATATTGTCAATACTTCTTGTCCAAAATCCCCCACTGGAAAGACCAGAGGTGAGATTCTCTGTACCTCTCACACTGTCAAAAATAAGTGACTAAGAAAACTTGCTCTAGTGTGTGCACACATCTCCCCACTCCGGGTTATTCTTCTGGCTGGAGAAGCAGAACACTGACTTTCCACATGACTTCCCCATTAAAGCACTGGATTTTGGGAAGGTCTACCAAGATGACTTTGCTGGAATAGGAATGACAGACCTTGCAGCTTAGAGTGAGAGGAAAACTGACAGTGATTCCCAGCAAGGGTCAGTTCATTCCCAAGAAAAGTCAAATCAGTATTTCGAAGGTTTAGGGTACAACGAAACCTTCGAATCCAAAATGTGTCACATGGCTGAGAGCACAAAATTTCCCAGCTTATAAATTGGGCTACGGTACATAAAATTAAGCTGTTAGATGGGTGATGCAGAGGGGAACAGTTTCCACTCAAGTACCAAATAATTTGTAGCTGAAAGTCAACCTATGACTGACACTTGCCCTCCAACTCCCAGGACAGTTACCCGGGGTAACTATCTCTCTAAAGTTCAGAGGACTTTGCATTTTGGGAGCAAGTTGCTCAGAGCATACACATTTGTGTAAGCCACACACTCCCTCGTGGGGTCATGTACCAAGTTGCTCAGAGCACACACATTTGTGTAAGCCACAGCCTCCCTGGTGGGATCATGTACCGAGTGGTGCCTGTGACTCTTTCGCTGCCCTCTCCCTTGGTACCTGCTGAGCTCTGGGAAACAGAATCATTGCACCCTATCTTCTCTTACTGACACCGGAGAAGAGGATGCCTTCCCTTCTTCTGGCAGATCCTTTCTTTTTCCTCTTGCCTTGCTGGTCAGGTTCTTTATCTGTCTCCCTAGTTGTGCCATACAAGCAAACACAAGCCAGATGGCTAAACCCATCAATCTGTGTTAAGATTTATGTTAGGAACAGAGAGGTGAAAGGCTCTAAATACCGCTGCTAATCCCCAAAGCCATTAAACCGCCTCCTCCTTGTTGCTCGCGCTTCCATTTGCATTCTCCTTCATGTAAGCACGCGGAGAGCCAGCGCTGTACAAACACCTTTTATTTTTAACTGTGCATGCATTGAGGAGCTCTTACACCAGAGCCAGCTCCACACTGCAGGAGGCTGCTGCTTCATCTGCATTCAGCTCCTGCAGCCCGGGCTGCTGGCTCCTCCCTGCCTTCCTCTAACCTTTCCTCGGCCGCCCAGTCGCATCCTTCAGGATTTGTTCCTCTTCTCAGCATTTCCTGCTGTTCCCTGATTTACAGATATTTCCCTGTTTCCAGCCACGTGTCTCAGTCTGCTCCTCCTTGCAAGTGTGGCTCCACATACTGACCATAACCAGGGGAGAGCTGGGAGGGCACTGCACCGTGGGTCTGAAGCAAAATCCCCTCAGCATCTTGTATGAACACGCTCTGGCAAACAGAGCAATGAGATGGGCAGAACTGCACAGGAGGCTGAAGTGACATGTGGGTGATCATACTGCTGATGCCTTAAAAAAATCCCAAACAAACCACAAAACCTCCTAAAACCTTTCTGCGCTGAGAGCTACAGCCATCCTCTTGAGCTTATTTGCTATGCAAAAATAGGGGTCTGGCTGGAAAAGTTCCTACAGTGAAGCTTCCCTAGCAGGTATTCCATGATCTGGCTGTACAGTTTCCCTGGAATAACAGAGGATGAGCAGTGCAACAGTCACACACCTTTGAGGAAAAGGCATCCCGTTTTGGGTCAGCCTTGAAAAGCTCCTTGTGTCCAGCCTCGGAGCAGCAGCGGTGTGGGCCAGGGTACCCACCTGATGGAAACCATAGAAACCATGATAACATCAGGTTTCCAGCAGCTGAAAAGACCAAGGGGGTTCTCACTCTCCACATTTCTCCCTCATGCCTGTCTTTTCCACACTTTACCCAAAGCTTCACCCACCTGATTACATGATCCTCTTCATAGCCTTAGGGAGCTTTATAAACACGTGTCTCATGTCTATTTACAATCCCCAGGAGCTGAAAATCACTTCTTTTTGGTTGCTTACAACCACTGCTGGTACCCAAAAGGAGTTTCATGACAGTGTACAGGCTCTATACCCACCTCAGCCTAAGAGTCAACACTGTTGTAGCACAGTAAACCCACAAGAACACATGAAGGTTTCATGAAGCCCAAAAGTACATATGTGAGGCTTGCAATAACTTAGGAGCTCACAGGCCCTTTTGGTTGTTTTGATTCCCCCAACTGAGTTCTCCATTGGGAAAATCTAAGAGACAATAGCACAGAAAAAGGTAATGTTTTCTTTGGGGAAAAGCAGATTTGGAAATGTCTGGTGGATGAGATCAATTAAACCCAGGCCTGACTCTTTTTCCCTTTACTAGTCCAAAGTTCTATTTTCTATAAATCATTCCCTCATCCTCAGTGCTCATAAGATGAAGAAAAAAAAAGGAAAAGGTAAAACAAAAAGACCCTTAAGAAAAAAGCAATTCTTCTGTTTCAGAAGAAAAAAATAGGATTCCGTTTGGTTCTGAACATTTGTATCCTTTAATCATGAAACTCAGGCACTATATAAGCCTCTACCTGACACTGAGTGAACTTAATCATATTTTTTAGTCTAATTATAAAGAAACTTCCACTGATACACTCTGTGCATCCTGGACATACTGCAGCACTCATGGTGTTTTCCTTCCCGTGTTGCTTAGTTACACCAGTCCCACAACACCGGAGCCTCCGGAATGTAAAATGTGTTTGTAGCTTTTGAAGCCATATCAAATAGAAATCCTTAGTACCAATCTCCTAAGAAGTTAGGCACTGGTGTGTGTTTTTTTTTTTTGTCACCACATAGATGGCCTCTTTTATGTACCATATCACTTGATCTGCTGTAAATACATATACCCACATGAGCCTCAGCTGCACATAAAGGCTACATGGTGGCTGCTGATCCCCGTGTGAGGGAACTGGACAACATTGTTCCAATGCAGGAAATGGTGCTCACAGCCAGGATCAGATTTGGATTTCTATTTCCCAGATGCTTCTACCTTACACAAAAGCAATGAGGCACTCTTTGGAAAAAAGAGGTACCAGATTTAAAAAAGAACTTATTGCAAAACTTCCTTATTTCCTCTCTGCCCTAAAATACTGAAAATAACAAGGTTTTGTTTACACACGTGCTAAATTGGATGCTTATGTAGTAGTCACACACAAAGTGGTATATTTTGCATGTGATACATTTCCAAATACAAGTTTCTAACAAAATCTCATCAGTAACATAAGGCAGAGGCAATCAAATGGAACAAACCCAAATTTAACTGCATCCTTTGGAATCAGAAGCACTTGAGCACATGAAGTCACTCAGTGTCTGTGGCCAGAGAGGACAGGATATTTTTATGATGGCATAAAATGCACTTGGAATGCTTTATATGAGATGCCACAACATGCAACAGAGCAGGAAGAAAAGATCCCTGATCAAAGACGTATTCACAGGAGGTATTGAACAGAAAAAGCCTCTGTTTGTTCATTTTCTGGTGCCAGGCATCCGTGTGTGAAGGGCTGAGTACAGAAGACAACAACAATACGCTTCCCTCCCCCTCAGCCTAAGGTTAGACACAGGCCATGGGGATTAACATCTCTCATTGGACCAGCCCTCTTTTTAACTATATTTAAGACCTAGGGGCTCCATAGCACCTCATAGCAAACGTTCTTTGATCCTAACTGTGTGTTGGGGGAAAAACAGCTTCCTCTTGCTTGTTTCCATCCTGATTCATCACTTCCTGGGACACCTTGCACTTCTTGTCTTACAAGAGATGGTAAATGTTCATGTTCACCTTTTTAATTACCATGCTCATCATCTTCCCTGTGCTCTCCCACACTGTTATCACACACAGCAGCCTGGTACCCCTGTGCCTTCAAGGGCATCCTCGTCCACCTGCCACTTTGCTGTTTCAAAGTACCCCCCATCCAGGTGTCTCCCAGAAAGCTCAGGGATTTGGAGTGGAGAAATACAGAGAAAGAGCCAATCCCCCCGATCTCTGGATTGAGTGCAAACTGTTGTCAGTCTCACAAAAGAAGACAATGAAAATGTCTACAAAATGCTACTGGAGGAAAGGAGAGGAGTCTCCGTTTAGCAAAGCAAAAGCTCTTGGTAGCAGCACTTTTATAGGTTAGGGTCCCTTGCCCATCCATACCCTGCTCCAAGCTGTGACACTGCTGCCATCAGGAATGGGGAAGCAAACAATTTTCCAGGTCATGGTGCAGGCAGTATCACAAGCCTCTGTCAAACCATGCTTTGAGGTGACCAATACCTGCAACACACAAAGTCTAAAGCAATGCTCTGTCAGCAGTTGGCCAGGAATGAATCCCAATGGCATCATATCAGGAGGTTTTATTACGCTTCAAAAGGAAGCAGGAAACTGCCCATTAACTTTTTATTAGGTACTGGAAACCCACTGCCATGTTAGAAGGTGCTGGGAACCATCTCTTGATCTGCATATCTCTTTAAGATGCCGAAAACAGTACCTGAGCCATCAATTACCTATTTTGTCTCCCACTCACCACCCCTGAGCTGGTGCTCGATCACCTTCCTGCACCACACTCAGCCACTGGCAAAAGGGACAAAACAGACAACCCCAGTGAGTGGTAGGACTGGCGCGGTCATTGCCACGGCAAATAAAGACAAGTCACAGCAAAATTTTGTTTCACTATTTTAAAAAACACCTTCAGCTTTTAGTGACTTGGAGATTTTCTGAGGTAAGTTGTTCCAGACACATTCTGAAATGGACAGGTATTTTCAGCATTCTGGCTCTATTAAACTTTTGGATTGATCACTTTTACAGCACCCTATTTACATCAGGAGTGTACCCTATCAGGATCCATTGGTGCCCTGAGAGAGAACTAGAGCAAAGGCAGCATTCTATTCTGGGCACAGGTTCCTTCAGCTCCCCCACATGGGCAGTGCTTCCTTTGAAGCCTCCAGTGCTGAGCGGTAAGGAAACATCATGGGAAGCAGCAGGGCTGTGCTTCTCCCCTTTGGAGTTAAGTCCTTCACTGAGGGGTCTTGCAGAAGCCATTTGGGGGTGACATCCTTCAATTCAGAGAGCATTTCGCACCGTGTGAAACCCTCAATGTGCCACAGCTTCTCCCAAACCACTGCTGCCTTCCACCCCACTGAAACATTCTCATCTCTCATCTCTGCCTCTAGCACAAGATTTCTTCCCCAAATTTCTAATCATTAAATGCTGGCATGGAGTCCCGAGCAGGCTAGATAGCTTAAATGCATAAATACTGAGAGGAACCCTGGCATGCTCTCAATGGCTTCATACATACGATGGTCATACACCCCCTCATTGCATATTCACCATCTGAAGAGCCAAGCAGGATCTCCAAGAGACAAAAGTTTCACAAGGCAGAGAAACCAGAGAGTCCCCTGAACATCCCAATACAACAGCACAGGGATTGCAGCTCCATCAGAACTGCAAGGGCAGAGAAGTGAGACCCATTTGGCTCCTTCCATCAACCAGCACCTTGCAAGCTTTGTGAGGGGAAAGCAGTGAAGAGAGGAAGATGATGGTCTGACTGCTTGTAGTTTCAGCCTGTGAAAGCACAGGCAATTATCTGCTCTGACAACCTGGAAAACCTGCATGGCAATGGGAACCAAAACCTTCAGGATGGCCCTCACTGATCAGGAGGAGGAGGAGGTCAAAGTGATACGAAACTCCCTCATATCTTACTTGCTAAGGTCCATTTCCAGGGAGCTTTGAGCCCTGGTGGCCTTTGTACACCAGCCCTGAACCAGTCAGAAAAACCAGAGCCTCCTGACTTATGAGGCAAATCACTGCCCAGGTGAAACCTCCCATAAAGGAGATCGGGCACTTCCAGTAAACTGCTTGGCACCTCTCCACAGAATAAAATACAGGCCATGAAAAATATTTGGTGGAATACATTCAGGTGATGAATTAAGGAAAGGAATCGGCTCATGAAGGCTGCAAATGCAAATAGAGAGGCTAAATTTATCAAACAAATTACCCATTTGATACAGGATTACTTACTAAGGGCTAACTTACGACTCCTTTGCTCCAAGGGAGGACTGCTCCAGCCCCAGTGCAGTCTGCCATGGTAAGCAGAGAGGGAGATGCTTCTCAATACCAGTACAGAAATTACAATCCCTGCTTAGGAGTTCACTCACGTATTAGTGCAGGGATCTGCCTTTTTAATACAAAGCCCTTCATTCAGCCATTTAGACAGTTTCCAATTTGATTCCAAGCCTGGGAGATCTCTTAACAATGAATTTCCTCTGCAATTGTAATATATTTGCACATTTATGCACAAGCAGGATGCTGTGCATCCTCCTGAAGTAAGAGGAGAATTAATACAAGGCAGTAGCTCTTATCCATATGGTTTGGGTAGGAGGGACTGTGTTTTCATCAACCAGGATGAAAGCAGAAAATGCATTAAATGTCATAACCTGGAATAGAGGGGAGAGAAAGGTTTCTCAAGATGAAGCAATTTCTCTCCCTTTTTCCTAACGCCAACTGATACAGCTCAAAGAAAGAAAAAAAGAAAAAAAAAAAGAAAAAAGAACAAGCTCTTGGGCTCAGCATCCTTTCATTAGCTCTGAAAGGACACGAGTCTAAAAGTGTGTATCTTCCATCTATCAACTGGTCTAATGAAAGTGCAAACCTGTCCTCTCTCTATAACAACTTGGGTGATGTTTTAGTGAAGTAATTTTGTTACTCTGTTTAAAGTAGCAGGAAGTAATATAACCTTGAGGGCTGCAGCTTCGCAGGACATCCCCTTTATGACATTCTTTTTGTCTAAAGAATATTTTCTGAAAAAAATTGGTTCTCCTCTCCAATCCGCTGATAACAGGCGGTAGATTTAGCAATAAGCAATACTTTAAGCATTACAATTGAAGATAAACCTTTCAGGATATACAACAGCCACCATGAAAAATAAGCATTTGCCAAAGGTCCTTACAAGATTATCTGTCTGACATATTAAGTAGCTCGGTGTACACAGTATACAGGAGGAAAAGGAAAAAAACCAAGGTATCTTTGCCTCCAGCTGGCAACGGTTTACAAATACGCCTAATTTTCCTCCTACAAATAGTATTCTAGAAGTAGGTATCACTGTAAGGTAAATGTTGGTAAATCTTGCTTTTCAAGGGGGATTGGTTTTATACCATTTCCTGGTCAGTCTTAAAAATATATCTATTTAGCAATAAAAGTAATACCCAGTGTCTGAGCTCCATGTAGAATTCTACAGGAAGAAACAATGCATTCCAAGAGAAAAAAATGGTCTGAGTATGAGCTCCTTTCCCGGAAAGCTCACTCACACTACTAGTAGCAATGAATCCAGCGATGCAAGAACTACACGCCTGAGCCAGAACTGCAGGCAAGGATATTTTATTTGCCTGAAAGATATGTAGCAAGACATTCTCTCAGAATAAGCAGAGAGAATGTTCCAACACAGCTGAAGGGAGAATGGCTGGGCTATTTCATTCCACCAGGAGACAGGACTCCGTTTGTAAAAAGAAATAAAACCCATCACTGTTTGTTGCATCTAATATGGTAAAACAGTGATCCATCTTAAGCAAAGAAGATTGGGTTTTTCTACTGCAACAGTATTTCAGCCTCGCTCTTTTCCTACCACAACATACAAAAACTTCTCAGCAAAACCCCAGAGGTTCAACAGAAAATTCTGCCTGGACCAGAACCCTTTACTTGCCCAAACAGGCCTTTTCTGGACAAGCAGGGGGATGAGATCCTATGTCTGAGCTAAAGATAAGTGGTGCTCTGCTTCCCCTTGGAGCATGCTGGCTCTGGCTCGGGCTCTCTACAGGCTACTGATTATGGAGACTGGACCAGAAATGCTGAGACAGTGACAATTTCTCTGTCACTGCTACGCTGCTAAGACACAACATTAACTTCGAAGTCTGCCTCTTCCCCATATATATTTAAAATTTGCAAATGGCAAGGCTCTTGGCAGTTGTCTTAATATCAATACTATTACTTGACTAATTTCTTTGGCATTCCACTTGCAAAATAGGCCTAATGATATGTTCAACTAATGGAACAATTTCCCTATATCTATATTCCACTTACTCTAATGCACTGAGGTGTAACTCCAGCTTCATTTCATTATCACTTGACTAGCTCAAGCATTTGCATGTCTTTTTGGATTTATTAATGCACCAGGTTTAAAGTAATAACTATTTATGTATATAACTCCATGAATATATTCTTCTTTCTAAGCATTTTTGTCCACATCTATGAAAGTAGGTATATTTCATAATGTTTCTAAGTGTGAGGTGCACTTTTAAAATGCCTTGTTGTTTCTTCTCTAAGCTTAAAGCAATACCTCAGTGTTATTCTCTCCCGGGAGCATTCAGGTAGTGTCCTATCAATTTAAATTTAAGGTAAGTCTGTCCTTAAAGACTTTCATTTCACTACATTAATAGTTTCACTTAAAACCAAAACCAAACCACCAGTTTAATCAATTTCTTCCATGGTCTAAATATCAGGACTTTATTGCCAAAGTAGAGGCAGTTACTAACTCCTTGGCCAAGTCCTCTGGGCAAGAAATCAGTCCTGCAGAGAGATGGGATAGCCCTACAGTGGGAGAGTCTGCTGAGAACTTGTCCAGATCTGCTTTGTTAAATGCAGATGGCAATTCACAAGAGATCCAAAAAGATGAGCAAACAGCAGATATGATGGTCATCTGGTGATCTCCCTCCAGACTTGCAGCTGATGTTCTCACCAGGAGGCTTTTTAGGATGGGGCTGACTTCAGCTGACATCTGTTGAAGGGGTGGTACCCTGTGGAAAAGTGCCACTCTAAGACAGCAAAGAAAGTCTGGGATTGTATATTAATTGGAGAGAGACCCAGATACTGTTCATTTCTCCAGGGACACTACAGGAGAGTCATTTGGGAAGCATGTATCTGTCCTGCCACTCCCTGTCTCCTCACAAGCTGAAGATCTAAGTGACTCCCATAAGGGCAAACCAAACTTGTATCTTGCTGACACAAGACACTAAAGCAAGACCTCCCGAATCCCTTCCCACAGCAAATCCTTCACTGAGTCAGGAATAAAGTATTGGATGCTAAAACGGTTCCATTTAAGGCTCTGGCTCACCAGACAGTAGGTGCTCAGGTCCTTCTGGAAACCAGAAACACTGAGGCATATCAAAATCAGAATCATTAGTGATGACAAAATTGCAGAAAGGAGTCTGTGAAAATGGGTCCCAAGGCCTTTTAACAATTCATACCAAATTATGAATGCTGAGAACCAAACCATCCTTCTCTGGACAGCTGTAAGCTTTGGATCAACCTTGTGCATAGTCACATACCTGGAAAACACTGGATTTGGAGGGTCCCCACCACAACCACTCGACAGTCACATAATCCCAGTTTTAGTTCAAGCAAAACAATTGTTAAACCTTTCCGTGCATGAGAATGAACACACTTTTAAAGCTATGGTACGGCTGATCATCTACATAAAGTGGTGTAATGCAGTTATGGTTTTCTATAACATGAGACCCAGCCACGCAGTTTCTCTGCAGACAGGAGTTCAACAATGTCAGGTTTTTAAAAAACCCAAAAACCAAATAAATCTTCCACCTTCCTTTCTTTTTACCTTCGGGCTTGTCATGCTTCAGCTCTGAAGCATCTTCTTGTCTCTCAAACTTTCAAGCCCAAGTAGGTTTTACATTTATAACAACAACACAAGGCTTTAAGCACGATTTCAAAGGCCTTGACGATGAAGGTGAGCATTAATACTCTTGATTTGTTGACAAATTGACGTTGTATTCTACTCTTGCTTAATCTGAAGGGCAGGGACAGAGCCAGCAACAGTAAGGCAGGGCACTGCCACTTTATCCTATGGGTTGGAGTACACTGCCAAAAAAATAAAATCACACAGTGAATGGATTAGACATGAATGCAGCCTTTGAAATGCATGTTCAATGTGCTCCAGACAAAAATATTATTAAGCGGTTAGACACCACTCGATGCTACCTGAATAATTCAATAGGTCTTTAAGTTTCAGCTGCCAATCATTGCAAACTGGAGATTACAAAGTCATCTACAAAAAGCTTTGTTCTAGGGAGATGAGACGGAAATATCACAATTTCCATGCTACCAGCCAAAGCAAAAGGAAAAAACCACTGTGGCTACTGTGACAACACGTTCCTGTAGAATTAATAGAGACTCAAAACACACCAAAGCTCTGCTTCCTATTACTCCAAGGCCCTTACCACTAGACAGACAGCATGGGGAGTATTTAAGCAACTGCCACATCTGAAATGGGTGATAAAACAAAATACCAAAATCTGGGTCTTGTCACACATAGTTGGACTGACATCAGCTCAAAGCCAAACAAAACGGGAAAAGGTTTAGGGTTGATAAAATTAAGGAACACATATTTCTAATGATGTACGATATAAATAAATCACAGGCTTACTGGGAAGGGAGGGGGATTAACTAATTTACTATCCAGCAGGTTTTCTTAAATTCTAGAAAGCAACCTCCTGTGTGAAATCTAAGACGAATGGCTAACATTTCCCAAGTGCTCCGGCGAGAGCCATCTTTCTCCCGTTCATTCTTGCACAGAGACAGCTCAAGTTTAAAGTCCTCATTCAGACACAGTTGGGCTCTAACCCCTGCGGTATCTTTTGAGACCCAGAGAAACCCTACCAGCATCCTTAATGAAAGAGCAAAGTGTGTACAAAGTGTATGGAAAAGCAATAGACACTAGGAGCTATATGCATTAGTGCAAATCATTCTCTTCTCAAGAGGCATAAGAGCCAGCGCCACGCACCAGGTTTTGGGAGGAGATACACATACAGGAGGGAACGAAGGAACTAGCTGTACAGAGCACACAAAAGCAGTATCACAAGTAGTTCTAATGGTTCACACATTTTAAATGTCTGCATTTGTCCAGGATGAGAGCCTCGATGTGCAGCTGATCTTTAAAGAAAGTTCACATTTTAATATTTGGCTTTGGAAAGAAGAAGGGATGCCAACTGTTGTCTTTTTGCTGCATCCTATTTTGAAGTCAGATGGTACTCAATTACTGTACCTACCTAGAGGGAAAAACTCGCCCATTTTCTTCTTGAAAATTTTGTAGTCAATCTCCAAAAAGACACAGAAAATGATACGATCCACCTGTAAGAAACAAAATGATTCACAGTGAAACAATTGCAATCATCCATATTGGTAATAATAGTCAATAAAGGCAAAGCAACTTTTAAGCCAACACACTTTTATGCTCCAGGCAAACAAGAACACATCACAGCGATGCATGTTTTGACTTTATTGTGCATCTGTGTTGTAATTTATAAAATAACCTTTGCAATTGCAGCTCACAACTGTATTCTTTGTTAACTGCCTCCTGTTTATGCAAACTGCTCTTGAGCACAGTATAAATGACTTTTGGCATTCCAGATGAGGACTGGGATGCAATGTTTGATGAAAGAGTCACATGGGGGGCTTCTAATAAGCATACAAAAGAGTAAATGGGTAAGCAAAGAGCTCTTTTTCCAATCCTTGTCCGACAAACCTATTTGCAAACCCATTTAGTATTTTTAAAATGGCTTTAAAAGGTTTCATGCGGTTTTAATTTACATGAAACCACTTACTCTTGCTATAATACAAGCAGAATGCAGCAAAAAACAAAAGCTGATTAGATGACAGGTAGCACACGGGGTAAATAAAACATTTAATATGCCATCTACTTTAGCAAGGCTGAGCATATCAATGAAACCACAGCCCATAATGTATGCACCACCCACCAACGAGTTCAAATAAATTCTTTGGGAGATCACTGTATGTGAAAAAGCTTTTCTAAAAGAGACAAAAAAAAAAAAAAAGAACCAACCCTAAACAAAACAAAACAAAAAAAAAAAAAATCAGAATTCTAAAGCCTTTAAGGCTGAAAAACACCCACACCGGACTTCAGCCTTGCGATTTCTTTGTGTTATCTGTTTGCATTGCCCAGCACAAAGTGTCACTGCAGCCAAAACCCAGCTCAGGGGGGGGCTGAGGAAGGCAAAAAGACCCTCCCACGGCTGAGCTGAGGGACCTGCAACCCAGTAATCATCTTTTTCTCTGAAGTGCGTAAGAGCTTAACCAGAAAAGGATGAAACCCAAGGAAAAGGAAATTCAGCATCTTGTCCTGGTGTTCTCCGTGGGCAAGAAGACGATCTGTCATAGCAGAACTCCTCAAGAGCGCCTTTGCACTTGCTAGAAAAAGCATCAGCCTCCCCCCTGCAGGGAAACAGTGGGAGGAACACTCTCCAAAAAAAATGCTTTCTTTCCCTTATCTACAGAAAAAAATGCTGCCTTTTTGCAGGAGCTGCTCTTAGAAGCCAAGTCCAAGGCTTGGCTTCAAAGACACCGTCATGCTGAACAGCTCCGGACGTCATTTCAGAGCCCATTTTGGAGCATCCCAGTAGAATACAGAAGGGGATGAGAGCAGGCAAACACCAGTTAGGATGGAAAATGCACAGAGCTACTAACAAGGACATCTCTGACCCAAAGGTGGCTACAAAACCTGAATGATCAAACTAGGCAGGAAATTTCACAACTAGTAATAGGACCAGGGGAAAGAGCCTCAAGTTGCACCAGGGGAGGTTCAGGTTGGATATTAGGAAAAATTTCATCACTGAAAGAGTGGTTAAGCATTAGAACAGGTTCCCCAGGGACGTCATGGAGTCACCATCCCTCAAAAAGATCAAAAAATGAGTGGATGTGGCACTTTGTGATATGGTTTAGTGGGCATGGTGGCATTCACTCAAAGGCTGGACTTTCACTCAAAGGCTGATCTTAGAGATCTCTTCCAAGCTTTCTGGTTCTATGATACTCTCTGAGACTGAAGGTGCAGGTTGTGTTGGTGTTAAGGGAGAGAGAGGCTTGTGGGAAGGAGAGAAAGCAGCAGGGCAGAGCAGGGAAGCGTGTCGGCAGATTTGTCAGCACGCAAACCACCTGTTGCTGTCTGCTCGTGTGACGCTCACAGAACCAAGCTGTTCTGTGCATCCCTCGTAAACAAACCAGCCGAGACCTTAAAAATATGCTGCACGCTGGCATCAGCTACTCTTCCCAAAGGATAGGACAAGGAACTCTACTAGTTGTGTGCTCAAGCCAAAAAAGCCATACTCAACTTTGCATTCATAAATTCATAACATAAATCGCCATTGGTCAGAGGTGTGACATTTTACCTACATGAGAGTTTTGATGATCTTTTAAGGTGCCCACCAACCCAAACCATTCTGTGATTTCCCAATTCTACCTAAGTTGGGTGTTTTCAGGAGGAAGGCTTTAGCCAGAAAGTGTTTAAGTTACATTTAATGTGAAAACTGGATTAAGACAGTGCTGGGGCAATGCTGGATTGTCATCTTCTATCTCTGCCTTCTGAGTGGAGAAGATATTCAAGCATTACAAGTGATAGGCCCAATACATCAGAACAGACAAAAGAGCAAGGATGGAAATGTATGAAGCGGAGGAGGAATGATATTCCCACGCAGAGAAATTCTGAGCCTCTATATAGTCTCATATTCTCTGCTGTAAATCCTACAGACATTTGCCTCATTTCACATAGTCCAACTTCTCCAGGTGTTCCCCTTATTTATTCAGTGCAGCTGACAATGATAAAACTTCTGCAAATGAGAATTTCTACTCCTTCTAATATAATTCCTTAATTTAAAGATAGGGAATCTCTCTAGAAACGGCAGACTATTTCAAAATTTCTAGCCTCCTGACTGTACACATCCTATATATAAACCTGTTCCATTTCTTCTTGGTGTGAGAAAAAATGCTCTATTTTTAAGTATGCATAAGATATTGTGATGACAGCTGAAATCCTGTGTTTATCTGATTGAATGGCATGTGTTGGCAGATAGTAAATCTGAAATTAAACCATATTCTATCATCCTGCCAGTCATTGACTATTTTATCTAACATCCCCAGCTAAAATAACTTGAGATTAGGTAGGGAAAGTAACCCTTGTCCTCACTGTTCCCATTCCAGCTGCAATCAGGAGAGGTTTAATCCAAGTGACTACCAGCCTGCTTTGCCGGCTGGCCCACAAAAGCTCAGCAGGATTCCTGGGATGCGCACTTAGGAAAGCTGCTCCTTATTCAAAGAGGAAATCTCTCCTCTCATGTGGCTTGGAAATGCCATCTTGATTCGAGTGTCATGCCACCCCTTTAGAGAGGGCAAGGAATAACCCCCAGGAACTCCCCTGATTGTGCCCGGGGAGCCCCCAGAGCCTCTTGTAGGTGCCTGGCTCCTTCACAGCTCACCAAGCACCACTCAGCTGCAGCAGGAGTGTAAAGGAGCTCCAAGTTGAAGGTATTAAAGCTCCTCCTTGATTGACAGCTCCTTTTTAAAGGCCGGTATTAAAACCAACCATCCTCTGTCAGAGCCTGATTAAATTCTGGTCGCTTCACGGCTATGAATAGGTGGATCAAAGAACCCCAAAATTAAGTGCACTGCAGCACAGGAAGAAGGGAGTTAAAATGCATGAGCTGTTCATTTAGTAGGCAGCTTCACAGCTCAAGGCTGTGAGTACATTTGATTTCTTTTTTTTTTTAATTTTTTTTTTTTTCCTTGGGACCTGCTCTCCTTGCCAGGCTCTCTTTCATTTTGGTGGGGATACCTTCCAGGTGGTTTTGCTAGCTACATCTGATAAGAATTAGTAAACTTCTGCATGGCTTACAGGGCTCAGGCTATTTTCATAGAATCACAGAATGGTTTAGCTTGGAAAAGATCTTGAAGATTATCTAGTTTCAATCCCCCACCACGGGCAGCAACACCTTCCACTAGACCTGGCTGCTCCAAGCCCCTTTCAGCCTGGTCCTGAACACATTTTTTGCAGTAGAATGGACCTTAAGACCAGGGTTTTCGAAGGATACAATCAAATCTCATGAACTGAAAACTGCTCCACTGGGTATAAAAAGCACTGTTGGTCTAATAGCAGCGGCACTGACCTTAGTGTAAAGAAAGAAGCAAAAATATTTCCTCCTGGTTTCTGCTCATTGGGGGTTTGTTTGTTTGTTTGTATTGTCCCTGGTGATTTCGGGAGCACTTTGCATCTCGTGAGTTTTCAGTTTATTGGCAAGTTTCTGCACTTTGGGTGAGCTCACTTACAGAGCACTAAGGGTTTCCAAGAGCTCTGTGGGAGGCTCAGCGGGTGCTCTGGGACTAAACCATCACCACAGCCCAGGAATGATGAAAAGCTGCTGAGGGTCCCACAAACCCTTCCTAAAGGACCTGTCCCTGTACTGCAATGTGTGCGAGGACACTGCATGTGTACACACACACCTCTGCGTGCAGCTGCTGCTACAGGAGGAATTTAGACTCTACAGCTGTACCTATGTAAAAAACATGGAGAGCGATTTGTTACATGGGCATACAGTGATAGGACAAGGGGGAATGGTTTTACATTAAAAGAGGAGAGATTTAGATCAGATATTAGGAAGAAATTCTTTCCTGTGAGGGTGAAGAGGCTCTGGCACAGGTTGCCCAGAGAAGCTGTGGATGCCCCATCCCTGGAAGTGTCCAAGGCCAGGCTGGATGAAACTTTGAGCAACCTTGTCTAGTGGCAGGTGCACATGCCCATGGCAGAGGGGTTGGAACTAGATGGCCTTTAAGGTCCCTTCCAAGCCAAGCCTTTCTATGATTCTATATATATTTTAGCATCAAAAATGTCTACGTTTTTATCTCAGCTCTTCTGCTGTGCTTTCTGGCAGGTTGTCTGCTTCCTCTGACTTAATTTCCCTATCTGTCTAGGGGACAGGAATACCTAGTTGTACACTTATGCATTGCTTCAAAGAGTTATTGCCAAGCACAATCCACAGGACATGCCAAACGTTGTCACAGGTATAGCTGTATGTATGCCCAGTGCCAAGCTGGATATATCAAGCACAGATCTGACGCAGAAAACTGATCAAAAGGCATTCTAGACTGTTTCACCTAATGAGTGTCTCCATGTCATTGCCACCTTGAGTCCTAGCAAAATAAGAGCTCACAACGAAAACAAACCCAACTGAATTTCAGCACTCCCATGTATTTCATGCATGTCCTCAGTAGCACAACATTCACCCAGAAGGCAGTGGCTGCTTTTTATTGTAAGTGACAAAAACTTTCTTCATCATTTAAATCTTAGCAGAAAATACACAGTAGAAAAACATTGCGAACTTTTGAAAAATGTTCCCTAATCCCAAATCAAATGAATGGCAACAAACAACAAAGAGAAGGAAGCAGCTTTTTGCTCTTTGCACATGTAGCAAATCCCTTTTATGAAACACCCCTTGCTGATCCCGTCAGGACCTACTATTGTAAGGTGATGGTGAACACCAGAAGCTTGCTGAAACATTTTTAGTTTATCAAAATTCCATAGAGTTAATTCAAAACTCAGTGAAGCCAAACAGAGCTCTTTGACTGACTTGAGCATGCTTGGATCGGCGCCTATACTCCGTAACACCAGATAGAACATTTTCCTCCTTAAGAATTCAAGTTCTTCTGATACAGACATTTCATTACCTTAAATGTTAGATACTTTCTCAAAGATATCCTTAACAGTCACAGTTCAGAGCTGCCTGAACCCATTAATACACCTTGACTACAGTGCCTGTATAGAGGGAGCCCCGAATCTTCCAGGTCAGGCTGGATGGGGCTTTGAGCAACCTGGTCTAGTGGAAAGTGTCCCTGCCCATGGCAGGAGGGTTGGAACTAGATGGTCTTTAAGGTCCTTTCCGACTCAAACCATTCCATGGTTCACTCATGCTGCAATCCCCCATTTTGCTTCTGTTTGGACCACGACTGCTCAGGCAGCCCTGTTGGCTTTCATTGCCTGACAAGCCCTGCCTTGTAGAGACCAGTGGGAACAAAGCCACCTAGAGTCAGGTTTCCAAGGTGTGCTCTCACACAATCAAAATATCAGTTGTAGAAAGCACAGAACAAGGAGCGAGAGATTTTTAACGCGCCAGAGAATCAGGCTAGGCGTGTCCTAGGTGGTCCCTGCACACCATTTAAATTCTCTTCTATTTGTGTTATAATGGCTTAGTTTGATGTTCTGAAGTCCACACCTCTCTCTTGCTTACCTTCAGGGACCCCATTTGCCATCTCTTTCTTTTCTGTTTTTCTGACAGAGTTCCTCCCTGCCCAGGACTGAGCTGATGCACTGAGCTTACTCCATACAGAAGGACACTTCAAAGAGACCAGCATGTGTTTCTGCCCCCGTGAAGAACTGGTAAATGGTGCTCTTGGTGCCGAGTCTCCCCTTCAGCCTGATCTGATCCTCTGGTAATCCTATTGCAACCAACTAACAGATGGAAATATGAGCTTTGCAAAACAGCACAGGCATCCACCATACACTTCAGGGCAGCTGTGATCCCCTCTGCCAGAGGTGCTGCCTTTCCTGTGCACCATGCACATCTGGCCAGCTGTCCAGATAGCAGCCTGCCTGACCACAGCAGAGAGGATTGCATTTCTCCTTGGAAACCAGCCCCAGTCAAGGCCAGAAGTTTTCACACACTCCTTCTGAAGGTGAGTGCTTCAGGCCCTATAAAAACTACTCATTTCATAGCACTTTAAATTAAAACGCAGCCTCCAGGTAGTATTATTAATATCACAAAAGCCATTAGAGCATAGAGCCTAGCCAACTGTCTGCTCCTTTTGGCATGATGGGCTGTGATTGCAGAATTACTCTCAAAAAGAACTTCGGACAAGTATTTATGGCAAATACAAAGCTTCGGTGCTGCCTCCATCCTCAGAACAAGCCTTAAGCGGGGCAGAGGTTTCAGCCTGGTGATACGGTGAATTTGACAACCAATGAACTGTGTGATGATGTTCACAAAGCTATTCACCTAGTCTTAAGAGCTTTATTCTTGGCCCAGCTTCAAATCCACTGCAGATCTGAGCCAAAACACCCCGTGTTTACTTGACCTTGGAGTCATCCAAATGAGCCCAGCTTCAGGCAAACAGGACATTTCTGGATCACCCTTCAATCCAGAGAGAGAGAGAAATGTGTTCTCTTCGGTTTCCATGGATCTGAGTTTTGAGATTCCTTGGAATCCAAAGCAAAAACCTAAACAAAAATCCACTTTACTGCAAACCTCCTGCAAGTAATGCTATTAATGGAGCGTTATGATATCACATCAAGAGCAAATACCCATGGAGGACTAGCTGTGAAGAAGCAACTCTTACTTAAACCAACATATTACTTAGGCAGCTATTGGAGGAAAAAATAATACAAACCACATGTATTATAAAATGATTTATGCTTATCACAAATAGAACGGAATGGTTTCTAGGGTGGTCCTACTGTAGTTAAAAACCAGAAAGTTATTATTAGTGCTTTAATATCCTACTTCATGATGGAACGCATACTTTGCTTGGAGTGAAAGATAATTAAAAGTCCAAAGGCAATTTTAAAAAAAAGTATCACAAAAACAAAACACAAAAAAAAAACAACAAAAACCCCACCAGAAATTTATTACCAGTTTAAAATATTAATACAAACAACGTCCCGGTACACAAGGCTTTGCAGCAATCCTTGCCTCTGAAACAAAAGCAACACACTTAAGAATGGAACTCAAGATAAACTAAAAATATGGTCAGCATGTCTCTCTTTGTCTTTTGTGCCTGTTCCTCCAGCTCTGCTCATATTCAACAGCTGAACAGCTGAGGGCAAATCACTGCCTTTATCACACTGGTCCCAGACACACCAGTGCAGTTATCACTGTGGCCCAAGCCTACCTCCATATTACTGAACCACATTAAACCCCATAATACTTCTCAGTGGAGAACCACTTTTACCCACACGTCTCAAGCACGGGTCAGCATGGCAGTTTTGTGATAGCTTTGATAGAACTCTGCCTCCAGGTGGAGATTTGATGTGCCCAAGGTCACAAAGAACAAGAGGAGCAAAACTAGACCAGGACCCTGGGTTTTTTTTTTTCCTCCTGTTCTTTCTCGACCAAAGGTGTTAGAGATGAAAAAGGAAAAAACCTCATCAATGGGCACAAGCAAAGTTCACAAGCTTCGCTGCACACCACTGGTTTTCCTGTGGTGGAAATATCCTTTCAATATGCCCATATATTGTGAGAATCAATAACGATAACTCTTTTTCCCTAATACATTGGTTGTTTTTTAAAGGTTACTCATTCTCCGTGAGAGAATTCACTCTGTGAATACCTTCAATACCTTTTTAATACAGTGTATTATTCAAAGGCAGGGAGAGTTTTCCCTTTTGGACCTCTTTGTGCTGAGCTGTTACTTTTTTGTGTGAACAAAGCACCTGCCTGACAAGCAGAACGGTTGTCCTATAGAACCAACCTGGATCTAAAATCGGAAATTACAACAACATTTTTTGAGGAATTTACAATTTTATTTTTTTTGCTGATCATTTGTATATGTCCCAGTTACTTATATATTGCATGGTTATATGACAAATAGGATGTGATAGTCCTGCCGTGCCAATATAAACACAGACAGGCTATAAAATAACCAGTCCTTAATATTCCACATGTGCTTTCTTTCTCAACTACAAAAAGTTTTTCAGTTTCCTAAAGGTGAAAAAACCTGTAAAACCAGCCTAGGATTTAAGGGAATGTCTCAGTATATTTCTTTTGATGGTCACTAAAACTTGTCAGGGAAGGGGCAGGAGAGTAGTTTAAAAATGCATTTGTTTTTACCAAGATATCCATCAATCAGCACAACTCACTTTTATGCCACACAAACACGATGACATAAAGCCCATTAATCTTTTGCAGCTTAATACCTACTGTCCTTTGAAGATACATGTTTGGAATATCTGAAGGCGACCTCCATTTTTCACAGTTCCCAGTCATAGGGCAGCTGACACAGCCAAGATAATCCTGTATTCAGCGAAACCGGGGGAATGAATGGATTCTGATGAATGTAATTTGCTATCTCAGTGACAAATGGCAAATGGGAAGAGAGGGTGTGCATGCAAATATAACTGCGTTAAATAAGGGCTTGTGAAGGATAGTACTCTGAAAATATCTGATAGGCAGTTTTACAACAACCATGCCTTTTGGAGGAGATAAATCATCAGCTTACTTAGAGTTATCATTATATCCTCATTGTGGAGCTGCGCTGAATAAGATGGAATTGTGGCATACAATCAAGTAGGGTGTTGTGATCCCATAAGCCAAGTTTTTGCATCACATTTTACCTTACAACATCAGTTTTTCAGCGTCTCTTTAGTACAACTTGGACTTAAATACCCTAAAGTTCCCAATGATTATGAGCATCATAAACCTGCCTGGGCAACCAAATCATGGTAGAATAATTCCAAAAAATGTTACATTCCACTAACCCCAAAAGCTCTTTGCTGGATTGAGGTGTCACTTCAGAAAATTCTTGTGTTCTTGATGTTTTGACCAGTTTTACGGTAGTACCCATAATAACTACCAATACCATTTCCCCTCCTTCCCAGGGCCAGCAGGAGAATCAGCACTATTTGCTCAGAGCCCACCACTCAAAAACCAGAATATGCCTGAAAACAGAATCTCTTCCTTGCCATCATCTTAGTGGCTCCTGCAAGATTCTGAATAGAAAACAGCCACAGGTTTTAAAACCAGAGACCCCAAGTGCTGGTACCTCCTGCCCTTCAGACAGGTATAAGTATCACAGAATCATAGACTAGTCTGGCTTGGAAGGGTCCTTAAAGACTTCCAACCGCCCTGCCATGGGCAGGGACACCTCAAAGCCTCATCCAAGCCTGGCCTTGAACACTTCCAGGGATGGACCATCCACAGCTTCTCTGGGCAACCTGTTCCAGCTCCAAGGTTATGAGTAATTTAAGTTTGGATACTAAAGCCAGTATCAGGAGCCCAAACTGCCCAAGGCTGGGAACCAGCTGCGAGAGCAATGGGGGTTCATGTCCTGGAAAGCAAAACTCCCTAGTGCTGTGCTGCTGAGGGATGGCAGCCACTTCCAGGCATGACAAGTCACCAGGTCCTTGAGCAGTGGGAACCACATGTCTGACAGTCCCCAAAAGCTCTGCCTCCCACGCTCTTCCTTGTGGCAGGGGTGGGCACCCCGTCCTGCCACAGCAATGGGAGCACGTTGGTGTCTTGTGCCTGGGACAAGAATGCTGGTTTCTGGCTGTGATGCTGAGAAGTGCTGAACAGGCTCCTGAGGGCACACAATAAATGTCTGAACTGCAGAAAAAGGGCAGGAGGAGTTCCTGGAAGCAGCAGATGATGGCTTAAACAACTTTTTAACTGTGCTGTTACACGCAGGGTAAAATAGCAGTCATGATAAACTCCACAACAATTTTCTCACTGAGGTCAAGCAAAGGTTTGACCTCACCTCAGGGGCTGGGGTATGTTCCAGCTGCTGACTGCTGTCACTTGGGCTTTCCATGTTATTTTCTAAATTATTGACAGAGGGAAAAAAAATCTGCTGGATCTTACAATGCTGGTTTAAAATTCAACTTGTTTAAGTATTTCCATCTAAAGAGGCCAGATGACCCCACATACAAAATTAGACAAGGACCCAAACCTTGAAGGTTTTGCTTCGGAAAGCTTTGCATGATATACCATTTGATGAAGTCATCCCTCTAACCTAATGCATTTGAAAGCAGTCCCTGAAGAAAACTCCCCATGAGTATTTTCCTTATTTGCCATCCCTTCTTTAATAATTCTCACCTTCCTCCTACATTAATGTTCACATTAGTCACTCTTTAGCCAAAAGCCAGTGACTTCTAAGGCGTTTCAGACCAGTGCAGCCCAGTTTTTCCCACCCTGCTGGGAAGATGACAGCAGGACTTTGGACACCAATTTTGTCTGACTACATCTAGGTTTCAAAAAATTCAACAAGTGTCATAAAATCTGCACAATTTATGAAGAGTGCTCACTTAACCCGTATTAGCAGCAATGTACTGCAAGTTCTCCTCCCAGCAACTCCATAAAGCCTCTGTTTGAGGGAGAACATGGGTAGGGATAACACTCATGCAGAAAGTTAATACCTCCCCAATGAGGAGATTAAAACTCCTGCAGCAGAAGCAAAGTGAAGGGGTAGCTGACCTGCTACCCAGGTTATAAAGCAACAGTATAAACACAGAGTTTGCAAAACTCTTACTCAGAAAGTTTTAGAGAAAAAAGAGCCCTTCAAAACTGAAAAAAAATAAAAAAATTAAAAATGCCTTCCCAAGAATATAGGCCACATGGTATAACTTGAAACAGCTGTGAAACCATCGCTCTTACTAAAACCTGTACTGAATCTCATTTATGTAAATATTACCTTATCTCTCTCCTTGAAGAAAATGTTTTACGATTAAGTTATCTGTCAGTTAGAGATCAAATTAAACTCATTAATGCAAGCTATTAAAGACCACTTTCCAAGGACAAAGGCTGATTTTCTCAAATACTGTACATCTCTCATTCTAATGCTGAAGACAATCTTTTTGCCACCAGAAAAAGAACCAGGCAGAAGAGGAAGCTATTAAATTTACAGCACTGCTACAAAAAACACGTCCATTCCCAGGATGCTCTCCCCGGTGTCTCTTCCAAAAAGGGGATCAATTCAGGATCATTCACTTACTGCATGTCCCCAGTTACGCCCTATTTGTGCCCAAGTAGGTTCAACTAAATAATGTGGGTTTGGTTAAATAATGATGACTGTAAAATGAGGAGTTCTTCTTATAATGGTTGAATCCCAGCATCCTGAAAGAACCCCCAGTCACAAAAAGTCAGGAGTCTGCATGACCTAAATGCAACCTCTGCACATTTCTTGCTAATCAGAAGGGAGATCAGGAGGAACAATGAGCAGCAAGACAGGAAAACTGGATGTGAAACACTTACTGTCAAAAAATTCAAGGACTTGACCTGGCACCTGGGTCAACTCATGGAAAGGTTGCACTTCAGAGACTGTTTTTGGGATATCTGCACCTGTGAGAGAGTGGGACCAGTAAGGAAGATCTATGTGAGCTGGGACAGCAACCCAGACAAAATGTCTACACATGAAAGGTCATCAAGCCAGCTTGATACGACTGAGGAATGCCTCCCACAGAGGATATTGCAACTCTAATATAGGTTGTTTAGGAAAGGAAAAAAAATCCCGGTGGGGTATAAATGTCGATGGTACGCCAACATTTTTCATAAGGATCGAACCGAGAAAAACAAGACTCATCTCTAAGGGATCACTCTTAAATTAATTTTAATAGATGGTAATAGGCTGACAGTCCTCTGAAAATAGCCAGCAGATGTTCCAGTGCTTTACCAAGTCCCGATGCCTAACCTTGGGAACATCAATTCCACAAAATCCATCTTCTGGACAGAGCTCTGTTTCTGCAGCTGGAATACTAATGATGGCTCTTAGTGGGTTTTGACTCTACCAGTGTGTTTAGTTCTGCTGTGGATTGCAGGGCATGAGCCACAGAGGTGAGCCAGTGCAGATTTATGTTTCATTAGAAAGGACAAGAAGTTACCTTATTTATGGTATGTTGCTACCTACAGATAACCTTCGCTCTATCTGTTCATCATAAGGTAAAAAGCATCTAAATTACTAAGATGCTGATCAAATACAATTGAGAACATCAGCACAATTTATACGATGCTGCTCAAACACACTGATGCATATAAAGTCTCCCAAACCATTTATTGTCAAAATGTCAATGCTAAATGCACAAAAATGTAACTTATTTTATTCCATTAATTAACTAATGTGTGCACAGCACTTTGAAAATGTAAAAGCACTTTGGGCACTGAGAGCTGAGCAGTATTATTTTTACTCGTGTGGACGCACTGTATGAATCATACATAATAATCACCTCTTGTGGAAAGTATTTTTGGTCCACAGCCAAAACCTAACCTAGAGATTTGGCACTTTTGTTCAGTAAAGCATCCCTAAATGGTCCTGTTTGGGTTCCAGCTGGAAATTTTCTGCAACACATTCATTACCGAGTCCTTCAGAATACATACCAGATATAAGGTGCCTTCACAACTCTAATTAACATTGTATAGCAAGACAGCAAACATTTTATGGCATTCTCCTTATTTGCCTAAAACATTTGAGAAGAGTGGCTCACTAGTGCTAGCTGTGATGTGACTCCTTCTCTTTGATCTGTACAAGATCTAACAGGCGTAATGGATATAACACAGGCCCGGGATTCCCTTTCACCTTCATGAGAGCTGTAGCTCTCAGACCATTTTGTGATCTCCTGGTGAAAACCATTACGTAAGAACTCAATGGTATCATCACTATCCATCCCCATGCTGTGATTTCTTCCTCCCTGATCCCCCTCTGTCTGGGCTTCGTTTTTTTCCCCTTTTACCCTTTGTGAGTGAGGAGATTCCATGACCCTGAGTTTCTCTTCCCAAACGAGAGCACAGAGAGTTTTCACAAGGTCACATTTCGTACCTATAAGCACATCTGTTGCATGAGCCTTGGAAAAAAAAAAAATACGCCTGGCTATCCCATCCCTGCACAAAATTGCTTCTCCATGATCGTGTTCATGGGGGAGAGTCTAAAATAACCAGAAACCAACAAAACTTCACCGTTCTCCTGTTGTGATTAGTTAGCAGGAACAGTGATGACTTACAGCTGGCCAGAGTACCACCTGTGGTCAAGGTTGGCCCCATATTTCCAGAGGTTTTGGCTTCCTGGCTGACCTGGTGGTGAAACACTCCATCCTTGTTACAGCTTTCAAATCAGGAGATATTTTATGCATGCCTTGTATTTGTCTAAACACATGCCTATCCATAATATAAATTAGTCTGTGTGGGATTAAACTAGCCAAGAATTTCTCTTCTACGAATCTGTCTGTATGCTCAGATTGAAAGAGTTTTAAAGAACCTGGTCTGTAACACACTGCACCCACCTCTATTAACAACTCCCCTACTATACCCTTGATAGCTGATAGGTATATTTATTCAGCATCAGGGTTTTTTCCCCATTTAATGGAGAGAGAAAAACAAGAGTGGGAAATATCTGATGTGGTTAACATTGATCTATAAAGCTTGGTCTGATTTGCTCCACTTGAAACAGAGAGGCCAATTTGGAGATTTTTAAAAAGAAAGAAAAGAAGGGAAGGATATTTGAACTGACTGACTTTGAACAGATGAAACCTTTTACAGTGTTTACAGTGTCAGCTTACAAACCTTTCCCGGGGCAGCTACACTGCATATCTTATCCATAAGGTAAACACAGCGAGATCCCACACCGGCTCCCAGCGCCGCGTGCCTGTGCAGGACCCGCACGGCAAAGCTCGGCTCTGGGGGGGCCAAGCCCAAAGCAAGGGGTGTCCTGAGCCCATCACACTGCTCAGCACCTGCCCTCATTCTGCCTGGCTCCCTGGTGAGCTCTCAGTCTTCCCGGCTTCCCAAGCTACATCTTTATCTCATTTTAGCTAGGCAGGAACAGAGAAAGAGCAGGGAAGGCAGATGGGAGTCGGCCCTCGTGCAAGGTAAGTGCTGCTGCTGGAGGGCTACAGCAATTTCCAGCAGCAAAGCCTCTCACCTGGCACCTCACTTTCATGCAGTTGCTCCACAGGGTCAGAAATATCTGGTGTTAAAAATCCATATGGCACAGCCAGCATCCCAGATATATATATTATTCAATAATAATAAGCTACAACTTATGTAACACTCCCCACTGCTGTAGGTGTAGGGGGAACAAAAGAAAGAACAAAAGCACAGCTTATGCAAATGTTGTAAAATAAACCATTTCAACTCAAACAACCAACTCCCATGACAGACATGAGTCTACCTGGCACCTCTTTTCAATAACTCCAACCTACTCTCAGCTCTTTGCAACCTCAAGCGCCAAGAGGACAGGGAGTTCCTAATCTCACAGAAGGGGTGATTCATGGCCCTTTTCCCCATCACACAGCCAGGACCTGACTGTAACGCCTCCAGAGCCAAGCAGAGCCACCCAGATTCATTACTCCTGACTTCACCTGCAAGTACGAATGGAGCATCCACGGAGCTGAGCTTGGAAATGACTCCCACTGATTGAGCTTCTGACTCCAGTGTTCAGTAGTCCCGTGTTAAAACCCACACAGCATGCCCCTGCACTTACATTATTCATCATTATCAAAACCAAATTATTCCTTGCTGTGGATCACATCCCACCCACCCAAAGCTCCATGTTCTTGTATCTGGTAACTCACTCAGATTTCCCTTCTGTAAGTCTAATGTGCTGAGCGATAACTTGAACACGTCTAAATCTCTGAAAAGTCAAATCAATTTTCTCACATATTTTCTGTCACAAAAATATCTGCTCCAGGGCTGTGATTTTTATGCCAAGTTTCAAAGCACAACCACTGTATACAGTTAAATTACAACCCTCTAAAATGTGGATTTATAATACATATAATGGAAGTCCTATAACTGCAACATTTCAAATGTGACATCTCTACAAATGCCAGTTTTCAAGGGATGTTATATGATGGTTTGAGCTGCCTCTTGATCCACAGCAAGATGCTGCTTTCTTGGGGGAGGAAGACTTTCCTTATGTATTTATTATTGTCCAGGATGAGGATGGCATCTTCCTCCTTAGAACACAACTCTGCCTATTCACAAGAGATGCTGTTGGAATGACTGAGCTTCTGTGGGACTAACACAGCATTCAGTTCATACTGCCTCGTTCTATCTGCAGAACTGAAAACATACTGTTGCTGTAAACACCATATTTAAATCCTTAACCATCCAAAATCATGACAGCTTAAAAAATGACAGCATTTCACAAACTAATGAATGTGGGCATTTCTTCCGCCTTGTCATTTCTGAGCTTTTGGGAACTCAAGTCATGCTTTCACCTGTGTTCCCCGACTACAAAAGACCGGAGCACATTAAAAGGATGCACACAATATAGCTTTAAAAATATAAATTCTGTGTCTTGTAAGCCTTCAAAGCCCAGGCTTTGAGAAAAACATCAAATATCACAAGAACTGGCAACAATGAGTCTGTTATCCATTCTTCAGAAGTAGAGGAACACCAGAAAAACACCAAAGCAGAGGCACATGACCCGGTTCAAACTCCTTGACATGATTTGCAAGGTTGCTCTGGCTCCGACCTGTTCACACAGAACTCGGTGGGGCTCCTTTGATTGTGAGGGGACTTAGGTCAGGCTCACCTGTGCTGGCCCTTGCACACTCCTGCCTCCATGGAAGAGGACAACAGGTCACATCCCTCCTGCCACTAGCTGTGTATAACTGTCTCTGCATGGATATTTTCTCTTTACTGTGCTGAAAAGGGAGGCGGCTTCTGTTTTTCTAGAATGGGTCATTTTCTCCTGCAACATCCAAGAAGGGGCTTGGATGATTTGAAACAGCTCTGGGAATGAGCCTTTTTTTTCTGCTGCACTTTTCTTGCCATGTGCCTCAGGATGTGCTGTCACTTGGATCTGTCTTTCTAGGCTTCATTTCCCTGCAGAGTTCTTCCACTGGAGCCTGGAATGTGGCACTAGTGAATAACCCCAGTGCTATGGAGGACCTGCTGCAGCACTGCTGCCAGGCATGGAGCAAGCCATGGAGCTGCAGTCACAAAGCTACCACTATCCTAACCCTTCCTTCACGTTGAAAAAAAGGGACAAGAAAACTCAAAACAATCAAGAGGATCTTGCCTGTGGCCTTGGAGGCCTTTGTGGGGCTTCCCATATAGAAGGTTTCAACCTGACCTATCAAGTTTGTCTGGAAAGTTAATGACCTCAACAATATTGCCTGTTGCCAACTCGTGTGAGTGTGAGTTGGTTGATCTGAGGGTCCAAGATACGAGGGGGTGAGTGGGGAGGTGCTGCAGACAGGATTCCTTCAGTGAGCATCAGTAGAACTTGAAAAGAAAATGCTGTTCTCAATAAACAGTATACCCATGGATGGGTTTTAAAGCCTGAAAGCTAAGGAAAGTAGCCATTAAAAATATTTTCAATCAAAGGAACCAAAATGTGCTCTCTGCTGAAATGAGGCAAGTATACAAATCACAATTTTTAGGAGTTTTTATGGGTTTTTTATGCCAGCATAACATTCAGAACCATCTCCTTCCTTTATATTCATGTTGTGTTTATTTAAAAGGTTCAATCTGCCTTAATTCAGAGCAATTTTGATTGAAATTTTTTTTCATCCTTCTTTTATGTGCTGTTCTTTTTCTTTTCTTTCTTTCTTTTTTTTTTTGCCTCCCCTCTCTCCTGTGAAGCCAGGCTACAGCAGCTCATCAAAAGGAAGCAAGGCAGCCTAAATTTTCTCTTACTTGTTATTGTGATATAGCTACAGCGGGCAATCTGATCTCATCACGAAACAATTGCAGTAAAGATATCTAAGTGGATGTCACAGCTCTGCTGAAAGATAATAAAGTGAAATGAACCAAAAAAACAATCTTTCCAATACAAATCACATAGTTAAGTTGTAGTGAGTTGCAAACAGAATACGAGTGCGGAAGGAGGGAGACAGAGCCAGAAATGCCCGACTAACACTTTCTTATTATTTTTAACACATTTGGGGAGTGCATAATTAAGGGATTTACAGCATTAAAACCCAGAGCTGTTGTGCAGCACTGCACTAAATGAGACGATCAGTAACAAGGGAAAGGGTGAATTACACCACCTTCCACTGCAGTTTGAACTACTGTCTCGTAAGATAAACACTATTGATTGCTTTTAAGCCTCCTCTCTATTAGAAAGAGACTTCTAATTTTGGGAAATCAATAATAAAAGATAGCGGAACCCCCCCAGATTCTCTCCACATAAATCTGCCAACAGGAAAGGGCAGAACCTCACATTAAATTGGAAGATCATCCCTGACATCCAGGGTGGAGGATCTGTCCCTTGGGCTGCTTCAGCGCTGAATCTGCATCAGCATCCACAAACTATTGTTTTAATTTCCTGACAGAAAAAAATATCTTGCCGTGCGCATTTTAATATTTTTATTGCTATTTTTTATCTCAGTTCTGCCTTCAGTGCCTGAAAATTAACTCCTTAAGTAGTTTAACAAATATCTTTTCTTTTCTAAAGCAAAGACTTTTGTTAGAGACCAAAATAGCATCGGTTTTCAAGCTGTGGGGTCCTTTCTACTTCTTTTGTCTATTTAACTGCAAAGGAAGGAGTAGTGGTATTGAATTACCAAAGCTGATGTGCTGGGAGGCTGTTTGGATCTCTGCTTTCTGGTGGGTGTTTTTTGGAGGAGGGCTGTTTTTAAAGGCCCGTACTATGTAAGCCCAGCAGACAATGCCAAATGCCTAAGCACAGATATACACAGCACACTTCATAAAGCATATTTAGGCAGACATTGTGCATTATATACCACGCAAGATGCCCAACGCGCCTTCCAAGAAAAACACCAACACCGACTGAACCCAGGCCAAGGATTTTCTCATTAGCATGAGCAGAGGTTAGACAGGCACACAGCGTTTCCCCCGTCTGTTTCCATTTACAGAGGCAACCACTCCCAGGAATATTATACCTAATACACAGCTGGATAGTCTACAAAGAAATAGTTGTGGGTTTTGCCTGACTTCTGCCACTAAACTCCTGTCTGCTTGGAATTCACATGATTTCCTCTCAAAGTGGTGAGGTTCACCCTAATATGACACCGCTTTTCTTACAGTCTAACAGGGAATGGTCATCTCAGGCTGGTATTAAAACAGCAATTTCACCGGTGACTCTCTTGTTAAAGCAATTACCTGTGGCCATTATCTGGATGCATCACTTAAGTCTTTGATGGCAAAATGTTTAAATAAATAAGAGGGTACAAAAATAGCTAGCAAATACCAGGAGATAATTGTGTGGTTAACCCTATAAATGACAGCACGATGAGAACAGCAGAGGAATTTTTAATAAAGTAATCACAAACAGATTAATAGCTTGGAAAGCAACAGGGGATTTTCTCTCCCACAGCAATGGGATTTTCAGCAGACTCTAACCAGTTCTTGTCTAAGTAGAAATGTGCTTATCTATATCCATCTCCCCTGATCACCTCACTTCTCACCATAAAGGGAAATCAATACAAGGACTTGTTATTCAGAGGAGTCTCAAGAGTCAGGCACCGTGATCACACCTCTAATCCAGCAGGGATCTATTTCCAACAACTACATCATCTCCAATGCAACAGGCACATTGTTTACAGCTGCTCTGCAGAGCCTACGACACAGGGAAGGAACTAAAACCAGATACGGGGTATCCACGCTGACCTCCTACCTCTGGGTCTGACTCAGTACCAAGGGTGGTTGAACTAAAATAATCCTTCTGATTGCTCGCATTTCTAGGATGGAGAGAAAACTCCTTGCTCCCCTGCACAGTGCCTACGGATGGATTTCTCTCACGCTCCTTTGGCTGACCAATTAGGAAGACAAGGGCAGCACAAGGGTTAAACATCGATCTCCGGGTTCCCCTGGCATGCCAGGGAGCTGCTGCTAATAACACTGGTGGCAGTTTCCTGAGCTCTAACTCCCAGCGTGATGAGAACAACTTCTCATCTGATGAAAATTCCTCCCTCGCTGCAGCAAAACACCCCATCGTTTAAAAGTTTTGAATGTGCTAACAGCTAATTTATTAAAGGAACTCCTGCCGTGTCCATGTTTACAGGGCTCAGGCTGCATACAAAGGAAAAGCCTATTCCAGGCACATAAGGGGAGCAGAAGCGAGCTGTATTTTTGGAAAGGCAGCACAGTGTGCCAGAAGAAGGGCTGGACTGATGAAAGGAACAGCTCTGATGTTGCACTGAGACCCTTTTTCAGCCTTGACTAAAAATGAGCACAATTACGGATTGGAAAAGGAGCATAAATGAGAATAAGATGTATTTTACAAACGGTGAAATAAAGGGAAAGGAGTTCAGGCTACGAGTCCTGAAAAATGTAAAAGTTTCCTAGATGCTCACATATGGTAATGAAGGTAAATGTGCACTGTGGGCAGACATTTTAACCAATGTCTTGTAGAGCCTTTTCTCTTTTTTGGAAAGTTAACACTATCAATCCCTATACATGTCAAGGTAAAATTTAGCCCAAAAACTAGTCCTTGCCCCCAAACCGGTGGCATAAAAGGAATGAGGAGGAAGGGAGGTTGCACCTTCCAAAGACTTCTGCTTTTAACCAAGAAAATGATACCTCCCATAAATTTTGAACCAGACAAACCCCCCATCTTCTGCCCCAAGAAAACTGTAACAGACATTTTCAGCCATCTCCAGTAACAATCACATTCCAGATGTCTCTCTGACAAGCTGTTAGACTGCCAAAGCCTGAAAATGGAAGAAGTCCAAGAAAGAATTAGGTGTCCTCCACATCTAACAACATTACCTCATTACCTGCAAGTAAATATTAGGCATAGCCTGAGTTAGAAAATAAGGCTAAGTGCAAGGAGCACCTGGTTAACAAGCTAATGGGCTAAATAATTCTGTATAATTTCCAGACACTAACACTTCTGTGTTAGATTTCCTCCTCCCAGCTGTGTCCCTTCACTGAGAAGCATTCATAAAATAATCTTAACAACTTTGCAGTATTCATTCAATTTAAATATATACACTTCAGCTTTCACTAAAATCCCATTGTTGTAAGTCAACCACTCGACGTGTTGTCAAGTGACACTCTAACGAGGACGATTTTTAATGGGCTTTAAGTAGCTGAGGGGAATGAAGTAAAAGCATGGATTGAACACCATGCTGAAGGTACATGTGTCTGTTTGGGGTACTGCTCCTCCCTGGGCCCTCTGATGTGTGCTCTATATGTTTCTATAACGAGCGTGCATAAATATGCTGACATTACCTTTTCCTTACTTCACTCAGCCTATTTTTGAAGTATCAACTTAAAATATGTTCACAATATTTTTGGCTCTGTGAATAAATCTACATATTAAGCAGCAGTAATTGTAAGCAGCAATGTACTGCTCCTTGCTGTGCACAGTCCATAGGACCCACATATGTCTAGATTAACAACTCCTTGCCTTGGTGGGATCCCCCAAAAAAAGGCAAGTGGTCCTTCCAGCACAGCGCAGTCGCATGTGCACAAGGTCTTCCTCATTCAGCTTTACCTTTTTCCTACCCCTTACTAAATTTAGCCCCCAAAATCCCTTTGAGATCAGAAATAGTGTTCCTAAATCCTTGTGTGTGTACTATGTTTAATCCTTTCTCTCTTCCCAGGATGCTGCTCCCAGCACTGCTCCATCTGCTGAAGTTTTGTTCCATCTCCATTTGCCCAAGCTGTGATCCTGCCACTGCCTCGTGGTTCCCCTGACTTCTGAAGTCAGATCTCAGTGTGTTGGCTAGTTGCATCCTCTGCACTACTGTTAATATATCAATTTACCCCAAAATGCTTAATAGCCATCATCCATCTGTGATTTTCCTCCAAATTTGCCTTATAAACAGATGTATATCCAACTTCTCCACCTAGGACTCACCTAAGCTAAGCTTCACCAGCACTTGGTATGACCGAGCACAGGCAGACGTGGCTCCAAATCACTGTCAGGAAAGCCGAGTGGTGATGGCCACAGTGGGGATATTGGGGAAAAGAATAAAAATCAGGGACAAGAAAAGAACTAGTCTTGGGGAACACATAGAAGAGGATTAAACCTCAGTATTTAATTGGTAGGAGCCCAGCACTCTCGTTACTGCGGTGCCAGGGCTGTGAAGTCACTTGAGGGGTTATTTTGATGCTCAGCTTATGGATCAGTGTGCTTTTGCAGCTATGGATGCACATATATTTCTCACTTTGCCTGCAGCTCGTTCACTGTGACGCTGGCTGGTAGTACTACTGGGCTCATCATCTCTTTAGTCATCACACTGCTGTCTCTGTTAAAAAGCATCCTCCATCACTCTTCTGAGGTTTCTTAGGTTGCTCTAAATATTTTGCTTTTAAACAAGTCTGTGACATTTGATGTGAAGCCATCCATAATTATAAGGTACTGAAAATACATCAAAAATAACCTGACGTATTTTTTTGCATCTGTGCTCTTGCTATGGTGGATGCACTCAGATGAAAGGCCAAAATACTTTAATATCCATTTGCAAGGGGCCAGAAAACATCCCTTTTGAAGGTTAGGTATTAAATTAAATGAAGAAAAATTCCTTATTTACAGATGATACTCCCGTAGAAGTCACCACAAGGCCAGAGAAAGAGGTAACAAATATTTTATACATCACCCTTCTAGACTGTAATAAGAGAAAAAGTTGTGATGTGGCATGAAACAAGTTGTGTATGCAGCAATTCTGCTGTCCCCTCCCAATGCAGCATCTCTGAGGAGTGTGGTAATTTCACCTGATAATGCATGCATCAATCTGAGATATTCAAAAGAGCCTGAATTATTTTGAAGCACCTTTCTGATGCGCTTTCAGAAGCTCTGCCACTAACAAGCTGCTTCCTTCGGTGCTTTTGATTATTTTTCCTAACCTGCTGGAGGTTTTGATGGCAGTCATGAACCAGTTTCCACAACCAATTTCAGTCCATAAAAGCAAATTAGGCAGAGAAAAATTCTCACTGCTTATTGGTATTGCATTTCCCTGCTTGTCCCATATATTCCAGGAAAGCCTGGTCATCATATGGATCATAAAGGCTAAGTCTGTCACTGTGTGAGGATGTAGACATCAGCCTCCAGTGCTGATAAGGAGCCATAATTATCAAATCCAAACTGGTTAAAAGATGCTGGTGGGGTTTGTGGTTGTTGGGAGGATATTTTGGCTTTTTTAAGTTCTAGATTTTGTTTGGGGGAAAAAAAAAAAAAAAGGAAAGCTGCAGTAGAAATCAGTTATTTCCAAAGGTATATTTAAGTTCAGGAGTCAAAGCACTGATTTTTGACAGTCTCAAAAAAATGATACTGCAAAAGAGAAGCAGCAGAAGCAATATCCAGGGCAGGGTCTCTGAAGAGACGTGTCAGATTTGTTCACCAGCTAAGGCCAGCAAATTCTGCCATCATTTGGTACCACAGAAATGTCTGTCTGCCTTCTCCCAACAGTTAGAGAATATTTAAAGACCCGTTACTTATGCTCTCTGTAATTGCCTACTCTGAGCCTGTGGCTGGGGACTAACTACAGTAACTACTAAAAAACCCAAAACATATATTATGCTGTGTATTTTACTGAAAATATACTATAATGAATTTCAGTGGGAGAAGAAAAAGAGGGTATTTAAATCTCCTGGCAGAAACGTGGATTTAAGAAAATCAGCCCCCGGGATCAGGTGATGAGAAGAAAGTACTGGTACCTATATGGTAACAGGATTTCTGACATATGTACCCTGTGGATCAAATCACTGACCAAAAAACCCCAGTTTTGGGACTAAACCCCTTAACATTCAGTGAATTGTAGACTAGTTTCAACCTGACAAGTAGTGTACAAGGCTAGGATAAGGCTCTGAGCAACCTGGTCTAGTAGAAGGTGTCCTGCCCATGGCAGAAGGGTTGGAACTACATGATCTTTAGGGTCCCTTCCAACCCAAACCATTCTGTGATTCCATAAGAAAAGCTGGATGGAAAAATTATTCTCAGAACAAACAGAACTTAGGAAGTTTCACACTGCTTTGAAGGACCCATGTGAAGATTAGACAGGGGTTTCTAACATTTTCTCCAATTCTTGTTCATTCCTTTTAATTTTCCCTAAAATAAAAGCAGGATGTATTCCCCCACTTCCTCTGGTTTTAGACAGCTACGACTTTCTCTTGGACGTGATGGAGGGAAGAGAACTTGTAATTCATAACATATTGTTGTCAAAATCTTCATGTCATACCTGGCAGATGGCTCGATAAACAAACCAGGAACATCAATAAACACAGAAAAGAGCTGTTCTTTAAAGGGGGAAGTATGGTCCCAATCCTTGCTAGTGTACACAGTGCAGCTCCGGCATATGTGGAGCACACCCTGAGATGCTCTCGCTTGCCCCGGCGAGGAGCTTGGCTTGCTCATGGCTCCCTTCACTTGATCAGCTGAGCTGCTCCCAGTGCAGGCAAGGAGAGAACTCTTATGACAGAGGGAGTTCTGGGGGGCTCTGAACCCTTCTCTTCCCATATAGGGATGTGTTCGTGACGGACTGGGTTCCACATGGATCCCTGAAAGAGCCGGGGACTCACTGATGTGACTCACGCTGCCTCTATTTTTCCCATTTCCCAGGGCAGCTTCTCCACATACCTTCTCTCTGAGCACCAAAGACAGCCCCAGTCTCTAATGAACTTGGCCATGCAAACGGGGGGGAACCTGTTGCTCAGCCTCTATGCCAAGCTGCACAGAAAAGAAGGAAAATCTGCACCAGTATCGGCCCGATGCGAATGTGAAAAGACCAAGAGATTCTGAAGGGTGGATTTACAATCAGAAAAATTCCCTTCTTTTACCTTACACATTAGAGGAAAAAAAAAAGAAAATCTGAGAATAAAGAAGGAATCATTTCAGCTTTCCTGCACAGAAGGGCAAAAAGCAGCTTTAGCTACCAACTTCATTATTTTTGCAGCCTTCCAAATTACGGCTCAAACAAACTGCTCTCAGTTCTAACATTTGTTTCTGGTTTCAGACTAGTAGAAATCTAATTTCCTTCTCCCCAAGAGCAAATGTCAGCACAAGCGGGATCTGAAATTTGTTGCTTGACACCTGCAGCAAAGAGCTAAATTGAGAGTAATATTTCAAAGAGGTACTTGGGAGGTATGTGCTTAAATTTGGTTAAAAGGCAAGCAGGCTTGGGTATGGTCCTCCTGCAAACTGCCTCTAAAATGTATGCCCCATCCCCCTGGACTGATCCAGGCAAAGGAAAGGGAACTGCTAGAACCTCACTGATTGGAACCATGTGGGCCAAATGTGGTGTTTTAGGACATTTCATAAGTCTGGCTCAGAAATAAGCATTACGATTTTACACTTCTAAGCACACAGGCCAAAAGGGCCTGCCGAGTTTTTAAACAGAATCAAATGGTTTGGGTTGGAAGGGACCTCACAGACCATCTGGTTCCAACTCCCCTGCCACGGGTAGGGACACCTTCCACTAGACGAGGTTACTCAGAGCCTTGAACACTTGCAGGGATGGGGCAGCCACTACCTCTCCCTGCCCTACGTAATTTGCTGGGTTAACAGTAAAAACAGTTGACAATTAAAATGAGTGTCTGACACTTGTGATTCCAGATCATTCCAAAGTAGAATCCTGATGGTGACACACAGTCAGCATCCTCAACCCTCCCAGCCTTGCTCTGGTGTCCGGATTTCTGTGCCACCACAGGCAACTTCCCTCTTCAGTTTCCAGGAAGAAATCAGCAGCCAGGCTATGAACTACTGAATGCAACCCAGGGATTTCTGGAGAGTTTATGACACTCAGCATCCTGTAAATACCCATTCAGAAATTCAGTATTTAAATGTGGTCAATCAGAATAGATCTGTAATGACATTTATTGATAGTTACGCTAGTTCATCTGTAAAATGCACAACGGCTGGGCACTGCAACACCTGAGCTACCTCGTAGTTTGGTACTCCAGGCTCAGAAAGCAGGCCAAGTCCTAGCCAGTTCTGATTTCAAGTGACAAAGCTCACAAATTAACTGTGCTTTACCCCTCAGCTGGTATGGCTTGCGTAATCCTCACGGTTCAATTGCTTGGCACAATTCTGAAGTTTGCAGTGCAGCTTTCTCGTTTTGGGAACAGGTCCCTGAGCTTTAAACCACACTGGCAACTTGTGTTTGAAGACATCAAAGTGCATTTTCAGTTGCCACATAAGTCTGAATAGACATGTATCTTATTAATATATAAACAAATGCACAGTCAGGACAACGGAGCTATGGAGAGATAAGCAAGGAACCAGGTAAGATTAAAAATCAAATTGCCTGCCTTTTTGGCCTCTGCTACAAACACAGAAGTATAAGAAGGTCTAAAGCATTTCAGCTTACTAGAACAGAAACGATGCAAATTAACATTGCTTCCGCAGCACAGAAGGACAAAACAAATCTAAAAGGACGAGACAGATCTTAAATGGATCTAAAATGGCACAGCTCCGTTAAAGTCTTAGGGACCAAGGCTGGGATCCAGTCATCTTCCATACAGAAATAGCAATATTTGGATAAGCTAACAGTTACAAGAAATTCCACTGGCATGGAGTTGCTTTAATCTTCAAATCAAGCGGTGTCTCAAAGGCGCTAACTGGAAGATTGCCATTACTTTCAGCACCCTCTTCTAAAGCCGCTACAGAACCAATAATTAATGCAAAGGGCAGATTATGCACACGCAGTAGTACAAACATATTAAAAGTTCTGATTTAAGAAAGAAAAAAAGGATTGCCTGTAGCCTGCCACCCACAGGGACCATTCTACTATTTTTAAGTCAATTAGTTCAACTTCTCTCAAAAGTCAGCCCTCTCTATCCTCGTTAGTGGTGACAAACACAGTTTACCGCACTTATTATTCCTTTAACAGCTCATTAGAACTGGAATACATCAGTGCCAAAGGATCTAAAGGTCATTTATCATCAATTTCTTGAAACACAAAACAAAAGACAAAAGCCATTCAAAATATCCAGAAGGACTGCAATTACTGTAAATAGGATATGTTAGAAAACTGAGACAAAACCCAGCGACATCTGTACTTGTGGATCATTATTACAGAACTAGAAGAAAGAAGGAATCACTTTTTCCTACTTCCTACAGGAAAAAAAAAATTTATTTTCTTAACTTTCCAAAGAGGAAACATTCAAAACGCAGTAGGATGATTCTCAGACACTGTATAGATGAGGAGCACTGATGCACCAACAGCAGGAAGCCTCTGACCCACAGCCACCGTGTGATGCAGTATATCCTCTTACAAGAAGCATCATTCAGAAAATGCCATAATCACTATTAAATCTGGTTGTTATCCAGGACAGCAACCTCACAGATCTAGTAAATGTCCACAGAAACCATAGGGTTCATTACTGCTCACTTGTATTTGCCTTTTCCATAAATGTGGTATTATGATAAAAATTATCAGATGCATTTTAGGAAAAACAGTTAAGCTTTCTGCATGAAAAATTAATCATTATGTATAATTACAACATAATAATAGGAATTACCGGATAAATAATCTCATCAATTCCTATAAGGAAAACGCCTCTAGATGCCTTTAGCTGAAACTAATTGAGTTGAACAGGAAAACAGTCTGAAAAGCTGAAGAATTTATCAGAGAATGACAAGCTTTTTATATAGTTTTGAACCATCTTATGATTTCTATCCCATGGGCATAACACTCCGTGCTTCATCTTTTAAAAATACTTCTGCAGAAATATTATCATTACTTCTTATATTTTACAGTAATTTTTCATAAGGGAAACAGTTTCACATTTGGGAAAATATTTAGTACATAAGAAAGACTTAAATGTGTATGCATTACTCGGGGAAAAATAAATGAAATGGGCGTTTAAAAAACAGGAGAATCAAAACAAATTGAAGTTCTTAAAGACACAGGGCAACAAAAGTCCTACCCAAAATGAATCAAGGAAAATTGTCTATAGCCCGAGATAATAATAACCTGGGAGGCTATTAAAAATATAGTTATAATGCCTGGACAAAGACCCTTCTAGGTATCCATGCAGACTAGTTCTAGCCTGGCTTTGCATCATGAGTCCTGCCAAGGTCAGAAGGGAGAGCGAAGGGAGGAATCCCAAATGCCAGCCCTGAGAGCATGGAGTGCTCTCCCCCTCAGCTAGCAGGAGCAGTGGCAGCTCTGGGTTCACAGCCAGCATGTGAAAAGCTGGCAGAAGGCTGAAGTGAGGCAGACCTCTGAGAATTTGGAGACTTTGCAGGGCATCACCATGTCCTGCTGAAAGCATCCGCTGCAGGTGAGAGGTGATTTACTACCAGGCTCCTTTCAGGCATAAAACACGATGCTTTTTGCCAAGGCTGGGATTTTACATTGGAGAATTGAAGTTGGAAGCAAAGAAAGGTGATCAAGTTAAGGCAAGTTAATGATTTCCAGCTCCTCACCTGAGCACAGCAACCTGTCACTCGCATTTGTAAGTGAAACACTAACTGGCAGCACAAGAACCCCATAACTTTAATTCAGGCTCACTTACTGTGCAGCAACATAAGCCATTTAAAATGGAGCATTATGGAAACACCTGCATTTTTTTCTATATGGACAAATTAGATCGTTTGACAGGATCTTCTAATTTTACCCGAACCTATGCAGGTCAAAAAGACAGTTTTGTAAAAGCATTAATGGTTTAATGCTCTGAATTAATGTGGAGAAGCCTCAATTAGTCAACTTCTTCCCTTAGGGAAATCTCTCCTCTCTATGTTTATTTTAATTAAATACCAAACGATGTCACTAAAACACATCTCTGGCACTGTGCAGGAAACAACGTAGTTAATCTGATTTTTTTTCCCTTTTTGAGGATATAAAGACAAATGCATTCAGAGGAGGAGATAGCTGCTTTTAAAATGCAGCACGGCTATTCCCCACCTAACATAATAAATTGGAAAACACAAACGCACCTAATGCATATTTATGAAAGGCGGCATTTAACTGCTCTATAATACTCTGAATAAAACACCGTGGAAGGTCTGTGCAGCTTATTCTGGAGGTGGCAGCACATGTATGCAGGAGCAGAGGTGCAGACACCACAGGTCAGGTGTCGGGCAGGAACCAATGAACCTCTTTGCTTGTTATGGAGTAATGATGAAGGCTGGCAAAGGTCCCTGTGTGGGCACCTGCTCCTGCACCCACGTGCCCCCAGCTCTCCGTGCTCCTGGGATGAGACCATCATGTATACAACAACAGGTACATTATGTTCTTCTGCTCTTCAGTACCCGCTCCAACTTCATAAAAAAATGAGCTTGTTGTTCTCAAAAACGGTCTGAAAAACCCACTTTTCAAGACAAGTAGCCTGAGACATTTCACAGGGCCCAAGTGTACAGCATTATTAATGTTCTATAAGCTTTTTCATCATGTCATTACTAAATAAAACATCAGCTGAACCCTCCTAAAGCTCTACAGATATATGAGGCAGTTGTTAACTATATTTATATGGGACATTTCTGCCTTGCTGCTATAAACTACTCTGACTGCAGCAGATCCTGATTCAGCACTTTTAGGTGTAAAATTCATGCAAAAAGGAGAAAATCTGGTTTGTCCATTTCCTATGGAAACAGTAAGGAAAGTCATGCTTAATTAACTTGGGCACAAACACATTAATATGTAAGAGCACGCATCCATACCTGAGAAATAGCTGTGCAGTGGTACCAGCCAATGAAAGGGAAAAAGAGAGTCAAAAATCTTTCTCAGTAATACACATAATTAGTTATAAGGGTGTCTCGTAATTAAACCAAAAGAGTTGCAAAGGCATCTACTATTCCCCATATATATGTATATTTGCTTAAAATGTACATTCTAAATATAAAACATTATCTATCTATATTCAGTATATTATATATTAATTTTATTTTATATATATTTATAACCATATCACACTTTATATTTATTAAATATAAAATATATTAGGAATAATTATTATTTTATTTTATATCTATCTCCCTGTCTTATTATCCATGCCCAGCCTGTCCAGCCACTGCTGGACACTGCATGTGTTCCAGAAATGAAGATGATGGTTCTGTGTCGAGTACTCTGCAGTGGCAGCTTGGGCTGGAGGAGGATGTATGGTGCCTTAATGTATAGAGCAGGTGGCTGGGAAAAGGATACAGCTCCCATCCAGCCTGTGCTTTCTCTGCAACAGCATCCAGGAAAGATTTCTTTCCCTTCTGCTTCTCTTCCCCAGGCTTTGAGCAGTCTGGTCGAAGAGATGGTGTCCCTGCCCATGGCAAGATGAGCTTTAAGACCCCCTCCAAGCCAAATCATTCGATGATTCTAAGAAATCCCAACCTCTGAACTCTTCAATCCCCTGAGTTTAGTTCGAACCAGTTTTAGAATTAAGGCAGTTTTGCATTTAGCAGCAATCTCACTGAGAGGTGGCCACTGACCATGGGCTTGTGTCCAAAGCCTGTGAACTTCAGCTCTGGAACACAGGAGCTGCTACGTCAGAGCAGGCCGAGGGTCCAGCATCCCTGTCACTGCCAGATGCTTCAAAACAAGTTAGATTCAATTTTGCTGCTAGCAAGATTAATTCACAGACTAATCAACTCAGCTGAAACCATGACAGTGGTGAGCCCCAGCCCAGATTTTGACCCTTACTGTACAATTTCCGGCATGAGACATAAGAAAGATTTCTTCTGACCACAACAGATGATGCCCTGCAGCAAAAGTGACTGAGAGAAGATTGGCACGCAGTGGTAATTTCATTTAAGCTAGTGTAACCAATTTGGGGTTTTGATCTTTGAGAATAATGGTACAGGATAACATTTTCTGAAGTGCCCCCGCAACCTTAGCCCTTTGGCTCTACTGGCTTTCAGCAGGTTAATACACTAAATCACCCAGGGACGTTTGAAAACTTTGCCAGTTCTCCATGTAAACCAAGAGAGGCAGCCTGGCTTTGCACTGGGAGCTCCAGGGGTTTTTTTTTGAGGGCACAGAAGCACTTTTTAGTTCCATCCCTGGTCCACACCAATTTTTCCCAGCCAGCAGAGCGGCAATTGTCACAGCTCCATGGCTTCACCCCACTGCATCAGGAGAAACATGGGAAAGGGGAGTCTGCTGGAGGATGGACAGACAAGTGCCCAGTTTGTGCTCACCTGGCCAGTTCCAGAATGGAGCAAACATACTCCCACTACTGGAAATTTAATGGGAGTTTTCCCTGAGGCAACCTGGTTTTTGTTTGCCCAGCTCCTCTCCTGGCATGAAGAGCTTTAACTAGGCACGTTGCACAGAGGCAGAGTATGTCATGCTTAGTGCAAGGCTAAGAAATGCATCAGAAATGCAAGGTGGTTGGTTAATTTTCGACACTATTTTTAATTACAGACACTTCATTATTTATTTTGCACTCTGAGCAGCTTATCAGGATGATCTGCTCCTCGTATCATTAATTAAATTCCTTTGGCATAATATAACATTTCAGATCTCTCTGTCTGCTCATTGTGTGGCCACAGATATCACCTCATCTCTTTGAATCTTCATTTCCTTGGAATTACAGGCTGTTTGTTTTCTTTAATTCTCCCAGATTCTGTTCTCTGAGTTTTCTTTTCACACTAACTATTGAAATGACATACCCAGAACAACACCGCGTATCACTCCTGGTTTGCAAAGTATATTCCCAGTTTGATGGATTGGGCAAAACTCTCTTTCAGGTGGGAATGTACTGCAGATGGACTATTTTTCCTGTGGTAGAGCAACATGAATATGGATATCCAGCTGTAGTGCTTAGGTGTAATCAGGGAGGGAGATGCAAAACCACAATGACAAGAAGGTCAATATGTTTTGTCGAGCAACAAATCCTACTGTTGGTGCAGCTGAAGGGAAAGGCAGGCATTAAGAGGAATATATTTCAATAATGGCTTCATTCTGGGAAATGTGATAATTGCATATGCACACAGTAGCCACTGGAGACCAACGGCTGAAGATACGTCGGTTGGAAATGCATTAAAAAAACAGATTAATACTCAGTAAATCGCAAAAAGATGTATTAAATGATGCATCAATTACAAGAAATACATAATTTATGTGCATCTAAGTAGTCTCAAAATCGAGGAAAGCCTGGCATGTTCACACACACACACCTCTGGCTGCAAGTACACTCACAGCCCGACTATGTGTGCTGATATGTTAAATATCCTGTGAGGCACTAGAGCTGCGACCAGTCAAACCCTGGGACTGTGTAGCCAATACCATGGAGTACCCATTGCTGTGACTGGCAGCGCTCCTGGAATCAGCCCCATCTTTCCCCTGCCTTTGCCAAGATGCCAGCAGACAACTCTGTGGCTTGTGGTGGACAGAGGGAGCTCAGTGCTACATCCTTCTTGCTGGAGCATCATACCCAACCCTGCAGGTTCCCACACAGCAGAACTGAGGGGATGGGGCAGCGATCCCATTCCTGAATGTCCATGACACGTGGAGGTGTAGAGAGCCTGTGCCACTGCTCTTTGCATCAGGGCTGGATAGCACCATGGCCATGGGTAAGAACACATTTAAAAGCAAGCAAGCATCTTATTTGCCTTTCTCCATGACTATTGCCACAACAAAAGTAAAAACTGAGATGCTCCAAAGCATAAAAAAGTCACATAAAGCCTCTTCTCTGGGCCTGCAGAGTCAATGAGAACAATACCATGGCAGCACAAGCCATCACGTTCCACATGTTACCAGTTTCTACACTGTATCTGAATCCTGATAGCCAAAAAATATTAAAAGATCACACCAAAAGCACAAGCTAAAACTCTGAACTAGTAGCATAATGCCCTGTGTGTATCTCCATACTCGTTCATGCCCCACTTGCCACAAACTGACTACTAAGTGCAGCAAAAGGCAAAATTGGTGACAGCGATTTACAATAAATCAGTTCATTGAGCTTTCCACTGTAGAACCAACATATATCCCCATCCAACCTCAATTAGCCCCGTGAACAAACTGACACCTGGCAAACAGAACCATCAATGACCCTTTGATGTTATCACATCCTAAGCTAAAGGACACAGGGGGTGTTTATTTTACTGGAAGGTCCACATTCCTAGGTGTACTTTACAAGGAAAAAAGGAACCAAAGGCACTATTAACACCTTTGTCTAAAGGACACTTCTGAAGCTGTTAGAAAGTCCCTAGTCCTTTCTTCCTTAGAAAGGAAGAGAGCAATAAGGGGGTGTCACCTGAAAAGACTGTCAAAAGGGAGAGGTGTGGCAAATACTTTAATACTATAAAGTAGCAGAAAATATGAAAACGCTGAGATGTTTTCTCAGCACCCCTTATACTCAGCAAATACATAATGAAATGCAAAACAACAAAAAAACCCAAACCCACCAAAAGGAATGCTGAATGTGGAGTGCTTGAAATGATGAAAGGCAATGAAGCCTCACAGCCAGGAGAGTCCTGGAGTCCACCACTAAATCATTCGTGGGGAAAACAGCACTTAAGTGTCCATCTCTTTATTTGCAAACTCTCATAACAGCAATTCGATTGAGTTTGGAGTAAATCACTTAATATTCAAGAGATATAAAGTTCTTTAACAGTGTGAAGCAATCCTATAAAATAGCACGGTTGCACAAACAAATCAATAACCTGAGTAAGGCAGAAGAGCCAAGGAGTGAATCAGGGAGAGCAGAGGTGGCAGTCCAACGCAACAGAACAAAACACCCCTATTGATATTTCTGAAGCTCTTATGTTCTGACAAATAAAGGCCTAGAAGGTCTAAAAGTTTGGAGTTGACTTTTGAGGCTTTCACACGGAATGCTAAGCAAGCAAAGAAGTGACAAAGCCATGACTCAGCTTTTACGATGACAGAAAGCTTCATCTGTGTTGAACACTCTCGAAGTTGCTTCCTAAATCATCCAGGGCAATTGCTCCCTAACCAACCTTTAACAACATAAAGTCATTTGGAGCAATTTGTAAAAAGCATTTAAGTGTTCGAAATTCCTGAGCTACATCCAGGCTTTTGTCCTCATTCTGCTTTGATTGGTCAAGCTCACTGCCAAGGGGCCCGAGACATCAGGGATCCCCATCAACGACTGAGATGTCCTGGGTAGATTTTGAGTTTTTCCCTCTCAATCAAAACATCTTTTGGGATAGTTTAGCATTAGATTGAGTGTATCTTGCCAGTTAAACATAATGCACTCAATAATTTATAGCATGTTATGCTAAATTTGTTAAAAGAAAAACAAGCAACTAAAGCATTAAACCCCACAATATACATCGAAGATGAATAAACAGAGAGGGTAATTAACAGCACACTCTGCTAGATAATTCCAAGTTTAATCGACCCAGAGGACAAAATGACAGACACAGTATTTCACCCACACTTCACAACCAGAATTTCTCCTCCAGGGCAGCATATTCTGCAAAACTCCGTGCCAGAGCAAAGTATAACCTTTCTGGCTTTGAAGACTTGAGCTCAACTATACAAGTCCCTTGTTTTTTCAAAAGGCCCACTCTCTTTTAGCTTCCAGCTGAAGCAGGGCAGGCCAGTCCCTCAGCTGCAGTTAATCAGCACGGCTCCCCCAAAATCAACAAATCTGTGCTATTTAACACAAGCCCAAGAAGTGACCCTATGTTATTTCCCAGCGTACTGTCCTCATTTGGGACTGCAGATGTAATTATTTTGATTCCAGCATCTGAAATATTTGATCAAGAGTGAGTTAATCAGGTTACTGCCAGCAGAGTGTCTTAAACTCCCATCATTTTTGATGTTCCCTAAAACAATACATGTTCTGCAGCTGAGTAAATATTTCTTTGGGGGATGTAACGTAACGTAGGAATCAGTTCTCGCTCCAGATGTAGATCGCATTTATACAAATTTGCACTGTGGCTTTGATGTGAATCCTCTCATCCTGTGTCTGGTCTGTGACAATTGAACGCCTGCAGATTCATAGCTATATCAGCAGTGATATTCCAAACTTCTACAGTGCCTTTTTCTATTCAGCCCTTTTACTCCCATTAATGAACTAAGCCACAAGGATCCCTGAGGGGTAAGAATTATTCTATTCATTTTGCATATGGGAAATTTATGATGTAGAAAGATAAAGCCACTTGCCAAGGTTGTGTGAGAAACCTGGAGTAAAGCTAGAGGGAACTGCAATCAACACATAGGAAAAGTTCCAGTCTTATTGAACAGGAATAAATGTTTTCAGAATTCAAGCCACATTTTAAAAATATCGTTAGGTAGAAAAGTGCCATCCAATAAAAAAATGCAAAAAAAAGGAGAAAAATACCATGTCATTTTGCTGAATGAGAATTAAATGCTGTGCATATTTATTGAATATGAGAAGTTGGGGTTTTTTTCCTCCAGGAAATCATTTTCCTAAAAGACTTCAACTTATATATATTGGAATTTCCTTTGCTGGGGAAAAAGTCTCCCTGACTGCATTCAGCAATAAAACAGCCCAAGAAATAACGATTCTGGGTGGAACTTGCTGGCACTCATTAACAGTATTGGCTCAGATGTGTGACATTTCTGGAAGTGCTGGAAAAACAAAAGGGTGTTTCAACCCTGACTTCCCTGACAGCAAAGGTAGACCAGTTCGGAGCTATTTTTAAAATCCTGTTATCTGTCATGCCATGCTGAGGAACAACAAAAGCATGCTTCACTGAGCACCCCATAAGAAATCAAATTCTGATGCCTGGATTGCATTCTCAAATTAAATAGTGCAAAAGGATTGTATACAGATCTTCAAGAGGGTGCCACAGATCATACAGCTCCAGTCAGACAACGCTTTCAAATAACAGTGGTTAAGCTGACAGCCAGTGAGACAAATAACTACCTGTGGCATCAATGGCTGTGGCAGCAGAATGAAATGCTTGGGGACCAAACAACCCTCGACCCCAGCGTGGCCCTGACTTCAGAGATGGGTATTACAGAGTGTTTGAGAATTGCTTTAGGAAGGACTACTCTATCATTAGCCATACAGCCCCAGCAGGTATAAGGATAGCAAGGGAGATGCTGGCTCAGGAAAACCTCCTCCTGCAGGAAGGGAAAAAACCCGAGGGACACCTATTTACATCAGTGGACTTCACCTTGTGCCTTGGAGCGGCTTTTGGTGGGGATGTCGGAGGTGTCTCTGTCCATGTTGTAACAATACAGAAGAAAATGACATCGCTTATTTAAGGAGCAATGAGATTAAACAAAACAGACTTTCTAATAACTATCTTGCTCTACCATATGTAACAAAACCCCAGACCATAGATCAGGTTGAAGTAAAAAACCATTGACCATTTTAATTACTAGATAATAGTCTCTCTTTAGCATGGAACTCTCTCTTTTCCTCGCTAGTGTTCTCTATTTCCAGTGGAAATATGACAATTTATTGAAAATGAGATTCTGGTCTTGTACATTTTGGTATTCCAGAGGTCAATTTGCATACTAATCGTGCTCCTCTTCTCTTCCACATTCCACAACATGAACAAGTTCATTCACAAAATGTGGTACAAATTGACAAGGCGTAACAGCTTCTATTAAAAATACAAATACGCGAGCACTGTCAAGCTACAGCTTAAAGCAGGTCTTTCTTTTTGGCAATGTCAGTTTTCAAATAGGCTAGTCGTGGAACTGCTGGAATTCACGGTCCAGGTAGGATTCAGAAGAGGAAAAATTTGTGAAGTGGAGAAATAAAGATGCCAGGCAGCACTAGAAAACAGGGGATGGCACGGAGAGAAAAAGATGGAGAGAAAAAAGAAAGATGCAGAGAGATGAAATGAAGTGGAATGGGATCAGAAACAAGGCTGGTGTTAAGCATAGAAGGAGGTATCTCAGAAACAAAAGCTATTTTTGACTGCTAAGACAGAACCAAATAATTCATTAGCATTGTCTGCTCCATAAATAACTACTTTCAAATGTGTCCTTTCATTTCATTTATTTTTTTTTTTTACTAGCTCTTCCACTGGTGATAAACACTGGATAGACCTGACTTTTCTGATGCTCTTTTCTGACAAAAATAAAAACTAATACAAAAAAAAAGGGTTTTTTCTTTAGTCACTCTTCAGTGACAAACAAAAAGACTAACTGCTCGTAAAACACTAAAAAGAAAGCATCACAGGAGAGTTCCTGCATGGCTGAAAATAAAACCTAAAATCACATCAAAAGTGTTGGCCCAAAGTCATTTTCAGTGAACCACAACTGTTATTTCTCATGCCAGCTGGGAACATAAAGAGATTTTATTAATGCATGATTTCTGCGTTTACCTCATATTTCTAACTTGGAATAAATTAGAAACAGACTTAAAGGCCCCATTCCACAGCATGAAGTAAACAAATGTGTTTTACTATATGTGCTTTTCAGAATGAATTAAATTCACTCAGCATTTGTTCAGCCTGCTCACAGCAGACAGCTTTCATTCTCTACACCAGCCTGTAGGAAGAACAGACAACTCAGGGATGGCTGCACTTAACCTTCAAGCAACAGCAGTCCCATCCAGTTCTGCCTCCTTCCCACCACTGCTGGGTCACTGCACTCCACAGTTGATTGTTTTTTAAACAGTAAATACATGTCTGTGGCTGCCACCAGAAAATACAGCTTCTATTCAGCACCGTGTTGCCAGGCAAGAACGTTGATGACTCAAAATTTAATAATAATTTGATGGGGGATGAAAGATGGGAATTAAAACTCCATGCTCATCTCTACCCAAAGTTATGGGGGAAATGGAAGCTGGATGAGATTTGGGATGCAGTGGCTCTGGAAGGCTGCTGGCTGCCCACAGCTGGTTCCAGCCCATCCTTACGTTTCACCTCATGGCTTGTTCCAAGAAAGGCCAATCCAGGGATCGAGAGATCCCACCTGATCTGTTAACAACACTAACAAGAAGAACTTCCACTTCTGTTATCAAGCTGAACTAAATAAATTGTGAGGGTTTTTTTTGGGGGGGTCATTTCTAAGTTGAAGAAAAAGAAGAACACTGCTGCTCCCAAACTCAAACTCAGGAGATTCTTTCTCCTTTGTTCAAAGGGGAGCACCAAATTCTGCTCCAAATTCAAGCCCACAGGTCTGAGGTTGAACATAAAGGAACAAAAGCTGGGTCAGGATCAGGCTGAAGCTTCAGCCTTTGTTTTTAAGAGAACCCAAAGAATCCCCACACATGCTCCCCAGGCCACTTTTAGCAGCCTCTAGATTGACTATGGGACAAGTGCTGCATGAAAACATGGCTCAGAAATGCAATAACTACCTTATAATAACATCCGAATTGCTTCTGTGAATGAGAAAAGCAGGTTATGCTACATCAACTACATTTTTTTTCCCCCAACCCAGACTTTCAAAACATATTTCTATCGAAGAGACTAACTGATGATGCCAACCTCTCACTGCAATTGAAAGCAAGTGCTGCAGTTCATATGCACAGGACGTCCAGCTATCAATCAGGTAAATAACTTGAACAAAATTTCATCATTGGAATGGAGTTTGGATTAAACCTTTAGAAGTGAACCAGCAAATCATTACTGTGCAAACCATTTTTGTATTTTTGCTGAGCAGCACTTTGCTCTTCCAAAAGACCCCAAAAAGTCAATAAAGGTGAACTAAACAACTTTTAAAAATAAATTCATAGTCTTACAGCTGGGCCAACACCACTAAAGCTAAGCAATGTCTCTGGAACAGCGTTTATGTGAAAAGAGAGGCTAAATCAACCATCAATGCTCAATTCTTTTCTCATTTGTGGTGGACACCTAAAATATCTTGGTGTCTATCCAGTGGAAATAGAGGGGTAATCTTACTTAAGCTAAGCATGAGAATTCGCTTAAATTCAGAATTTCCACACTAATTACAGCTTACCATAAGACCTCAAAAAACCACACCATGATATGTTGCTTATATGTCAGTTACTATTAGAGGAAAAAATGTATGGAAGAATTACTAATTCTGCAAAACAGAGCTGTTTGAGAGTAAATGCAAAAGCAGTCCTTGCAAAATATATTTTCCAAGCTGCTTTTACGACAATTCTTACAGACATATGTGCATTTTAGTAGCGTAAGCACAGATTTCCATAAAGAAATTCTTAATCAGACTACAGCACCTTCATTTCTGTTTCGTATAAAACACCAATGAAAATAATCTGGCTGTGCTGGTGAAAGACTGGGTTCATACATTAGGGTGTCTCAATGAAAGTTATTAATTTACTGACAGCAATTTATGTCCTAAAGGAGATGCACAACACATAATAAATATAATGGCAGGAGATAAAATAAGACAAAACATTAAATCTTGGGTTAGTCCCTCTGGAATAAATATATTCAGACATTCTCAACGATTAATGAATTGGATCGTCCATATAAATCACTCATTTCTTAAGTGGAGTGTCTGTTTAGGTCCCATGGATGCTGCATTTATGAATAAGGAAAAGGGTTGTACATCTTGTCCCTCAAGACTGTGTCCGACCCTGTGTTTTCATGGACAGGGTTTCTAGCTACAGTGCAAATAAAACACATCCCATATGCAAAAGCAAACTCCAGAACAAAACTCCACTATAAGCACAAACTGGAAGCAACAATAATCACAGTAAGGTCACCGAATTCAGGTGTTAAACAACCTTTCATTGCCCTGCCCATCACTATTAAAAGTATTGTGAAAGTCTAACGCCACTCATTCTCTGATTTTATGATTCATTCCAATCAATAGCAGTTCCTGTACATTTTGCAGGCAGCACTACTTTCCATGGAGGAAAGGAGATGGCACCTTGCAGGTGTACATAACCTTTGCACAGCTAAGTACATTAAAACAACCTGCTCAGCAATGCAATTATATTAGTGAAATGCTGTCAATCAGAGAGCATTTCTATGTTTGACCTGGGGGCAAGAGGAACGAGGGGGTTTTGGGTACAAATTCTGGCTCCTGTTCAGGAGAGCACTTTAGCAAACGCCTGAGCTAAGCACTGAGGGTCTGTAAAGCCACTGGACCATAAGCAAATGCTTAATTACAGAATTAACTACGTTCAGAGTTGAGTCCAAACAGCTTGATCTTGCAGTAGATAAACACCATCAGCTGCCTTTATATTGAGAGTTGTTAATGCTCTGTGCTGAGGTGACTGAAAAGTTTGGATGTGCACATATAGCTGGAATCCGAGTCTCCAGCATTATGGCAGAGCTGTGCTAAGGCTGAAGATCAGAGGATCTTCTTCCCTTAAAGCAAATTCAGCACTTTGGAACATGGTACATCCCGTTTTTATCCCATGAATAAAGAAATATAAATAACCTCCAGGCTGTATATACACATATATATATATATACACATATTTATATATGTATTGGTTTTCTGCAAACCTACAGAAGGATGAAAAACTCAGTGAGAAATCCAAAAAAGAGAAAAAAAAAAAAGTTTAGGATGGCAAAGTAGGTTTGAAAACTTTATCCTCTATGGCCAGGGTAGTTTGTCTGGCGCGACTTGTGCAAGCTAAGTGGATTTTAAGTGTTTTAAGTGAATTTTAATTAAAGACTCCTTTTCAGCCCTACTTCACTTTTAGCAGCACTATTTCATTCTTATTAGCATTCAAGTTTATTAATTGTCCATTGCATGCCTAAAAGTACTTTTGAGGGGTGATAATAGCAGCACATTCTGTGATGGAGGGAAGACTTTGTTGGCACTTAGACACTTGAAACGTGTGAAGTGGTTTGAGAGTGAAGGAACTTGAGCCCTGAGTGAAAGTGTAAGTAGATTCCAGAATATCTGACAAGTGGGATTTAGAGCCACAAGTTTAACAAGTGTACACTAATGCAGCTGAATGTCAAAACAGAAAGAAGAAATGTCATCCTCGAAATGGCTTTTTTTAACTGCTTGAGATTTCAGGAATGCATACTTGATTGCTCATTAAAGTGATTATTGTTACAGAGTTTCTTAAGTGCATAACACTGCCTCTTTACAAGATTTTCTATTTTCTCTTTGTTTTCTGTTGAAAAAACATCTAAATTATTTAACAGACAACTGGCACAGTCTGGTGGCCAAAAGTTCAAAAAAACAAGCAGAACTTCTAATGAATAAATTGTGGAAGTAATTTGAAAATTGCAGGGCTTAAAGAACATCACAAGCCTCATCTGAGGAAATCTCCTCAAAGAATACTATTTATCATTTCAAACACATTTTCTTGCCTGCTGAGGAAGGAAGGAGGGAGGGAAGGAAGGAAGAAGTCTGAGATCTCTAAGACTGAGCAAGTGGATGAGATTTGTTATAAGAATAGATTGTACAATTGCACAAGCCCCAGTGTCAGCCTTCAAAGCTCAAAGGTTTCCTGTTGACAGTTTTAGTACATCAGAGAGGCCAGAAACTTAGGACACAAGAAATAGGCCTGTAAATCCGTTTTTTCAAGAGTAAGTATACTTCCCTCTGCATATACATTGAATATGCCACAAATCCATTAACCTGTAAGAAGATGCAGTCTTCTTTTACCCTAATTGTAAAAACTAATGTTTGCCTATAGAAATAATGGCAGTAATGAGCTACATCCCCAAGACCCCCCAAATTAACACTTTATCTTCCATAGCTCGCCTAAATAGGAATGCTTTTAAAAAACTGCCTTTAAGTGGGGAAACCAAACTGTAAGAACCGGGTTCTTCGTGCCTGACACACAGAAAAGTCAGGGGGAAGGTGAGGAAGAACTGAAAGCAAGCTGAGGATACTAATTTACAGAAGATGGTTTCTATCTGCTTTCTCTCATGGGATTCTTGTTAATATTTTACGGGAGCTACAGCTGAAGTTCAGTGGGCAATATATTACACACAGCTCCACCACACCAAAAAATCTGCTTCCATTAGTAAGAAATAGTAATGAGGCCAGCAAGGGTCGCTCATTTTACATGCAAAGATTAGCTCTCAAATTACTGGGAAGTTTCAAAACAGAAGAAGCTTTTGCAATGTGTTTACATCTTCCTTCTAAAAATGCAGAATTACTCTTCCACACAAGTGTACTATCTTGAGCACTCCTGTGAAATTCAGCCACGGTGCTGAGATAGCTTTCCTAGGCAAGGAAAGGTTATAACTTTTCAAAAAATGGCATTCAAACAGATGGCAAGAAATTAGAGATCTGCTTTTAGATTCCTAGTTTTTCAATTATCTTGAGTGCTGCAGATTTGGATTCACAAAGACACTCAGCTTTTCCTAATATTTCCCAAGGATATACTAAGCAGGCACTTAGTTAATATTGTTACACTACCTGTCAAGACTTCTGCAATGATAAAGTTTACTGTTTTCTCTGCTTGTACAAACTAATATTACACCAAAAATCTTTATTCAAAGCTTTTATCAGATATGCATCTTTTTATTTTTGTGATGAATATATATATTTTTATTTTTGTGATTAGAGCAAATTAAGTGGTATCTACGGTCCTTTAAGCTGACCAACAGCCGCATGCTGAGCATGAATCAGGTGGTCTATATCATCTTTCTCAGCCCTTGTTCTCAGCAGGTCTGTATGGATACAGCTGTAGGCAGATTTGCAGCAGCTAAGGACTTATTGCTCAAAAATTAATATTTACTTTAAGCTTCTTCAGCTTTTACTATGTTATCATTTGTAGGCTGGAAAAGAAGTCACCATGTAACTGAATGTAGAGACTATAGTCACACATTCTAGAAATGTCACTACTACAACCAGAATTACATCATCAGGTTAACAGTACAAGTATTGTATGAAATCTCCAATGCAATTATTTTAAACTATTCATGACTGGAAAAAAAGAGAAGTGAACAAAGCCTTTCTATGTGTATGTGCTATCCAGGTCTGTCCCTCTGGTGCTGACGAGCCAAGACATGGGCATGACAACTAATTCACTGAGTCCCTGTCCTCCTTGGTTCTGCTTTTCCTCGTCTGTGACACAGCCATGCCACTAACATCAGCCTTTTGTGAGTCTCCTGACTATTCCACTGTGTGTCTCAGAGCAGTGGTTTATCATTGCTGGGCTCTTCACTGTTGGTGGCAGTGTTCCCCCAAGTCTCCCCATCCACCTCCCAGCCCTGCCCAGCCAGACTGGGCGCTGAGCACAGCGAACGGCAGCGAGGAACGGATCCATCACGAGACAAGCACAGTCAAAAACTCTGCTTTCTCAGCTGCCAGGCAGGCAAAGCGTCTGCCACGAGAGGCCCTGCTGGCCAAATGGGCTTTCCCTTTGGTTGGAAAGGTGAGCTCTTGGCCCAAAGCAGAGACCTTCTGTGGGGTATTCCCTGCAGAGCGCTGGCTCCAACCCCACTGCAAACGGCATGGCAGCTGCACTCAGCCGGCTCCTTCCCTTGGTAATACGGACAATCTGGGCAGCTGGCTTGGAAGGAATAAAGGAAACTTGCCTAGCTCCAATCTGGCCTTTTCTTTCTTTCTGCCACGCACCGTACGACAACAGCAGTTTTCACTATCTGCCGTCCTCAGTCAGGGCTTAAACCTTTGCAGAAGCCAGCAAATCTTCCATTTCGCTTCCACAGGAACTGCAGCAGCCAGCAGTCCTACCAAAGCTCACTGCACGTTTCCTGGGAATAACTTATGACCACCACCAGAAGCTGCACGTGTGTGTTTGCAGGGAGCTGCATCCCACTGCCCGCTCCCCATCCAGGTGCCCGCGGCACGGCCGGTCCCCACGGGGAGCTGCGATACCGACCCGACACACAGCAGGCAGTGGGGCAGAAATAGCACCAATTCATTCTCTGCTCTGCCTCTGTGCAGCTCGTTTCCTTTTCACAGCTGTTAAATTCAAGCAAGGAACAGACTTATTGAAACTTGAGGTGACTGTCAAATAAACCATTTAAAGACTTGTTACTCTACGGCACGATATGAATTCCATAATGCTCCTCCACCTCCTGGAGTTTACCTGCTTGGGTAAAGGAGATAGACTGCTCACAGCTTCCTGACACAAATCCCAGTCTCCTTCAAAGCCTAGTCTTGCAATGATAAAACACACGTGATGTACATGCTGCTCATCTGGTGAAAGCCCCATAGACCCCCCTTTTTGAAGGAACTTATATTTCAGAACCAGGCAATAATCAACAGTTATCAGAAGTGATGCTTCCTTGTTACTGCTCTTTGCTTTTTTTTAAAGGCACCTGGGTTTACCTTTTATATGATACCATCAGCTGTAGAGAAAGGCACAGCACTTACAGGCATCTTTACTCTCCCTGGACGTGAATACACACTAATAGCTTAAAACCCCTCAGATCTTAGATAAACCTGAGCCCTTAGAGCATCCTTCTGTGCTCTTATCTGTGGTCTATCACGTGGCTAAAACCTGCCTGAAAGCAGGAACAACACTTCTCCATAACAACACGCTCCTGCTGCTTTTAAAAGTGGATTATTAAAAGTGAATTTGGGAATGTGCTGATAAAGATGGCCTGGTGGGGATGGGCAGCTCAGCTCCTTCCCAGAGACTGGAGCTGACCTGGACTGTGCCTTTTAGGGAAATCAGCTCTGCTATAACTGCATATCAAGAAATGGAAAGCAACAAAAGAATATTGAAAAACAAGGGAAAAGGTGGCACCTGCAGCAATTCGAGGTCTTCCTAACAGTGGCCTCAATTAACAGTCCCAGGAAGGTCACACAGAGATACAGGACTTGCCAGCCTACAAAACAGGTTTAAAATGGCTGGGGATTCCCAAAATGCCACCTCTGAACCCCAGCAGTGCTGCCTCAAGCCTTCAGCTCTCTAGGCAGAGCAAATTACAGAGGGGACATTTCAAGGCTTGGGGTCTCCTCTAATCCCCCTGGCCCTGCACAATCCAGCTGGGAGCAATCCCGACTCCTTTTCTCCCGGGTAATTCCAATGAAGAGGGAGAAATCACGAAGAGATGAGAAGGATGAGGAGAGTATTATGTTATTACCAAGCTCTATTTAGCAGTAAAGAAAAAAAGATGAGTAAATCGGAAGGTTTTATGCATCTTTAAAGCCAATACTGGTGTCCTCCAGACTCTCATAAGCCAACGGTGGTGTTTTAAACACAATTATAATATACCTATATATCATCTCTCTGTCGCTTCATCTGAATCGTTAATGTCACAATGAAGGAAACAGTCTTACTTCCTAGGTAATTACTGTATATCTATTAAAATGAGTTAAGTCTCTATTGAAAAGGCTTGGTTGTTCCATATCCATCCTGATAATGTGTATCTTTTCCTTCATTATATCTGGTAAAATGTCAAGCCCGCTATGTTGGGGAAATCAATAATTAAAGAGCTTTACAGTAATTACTCGAATAACGCACATTCTTGCCACTTAACAATACAAATTAAATCTACTAAATTAAAATTTACACTAACAACAGACAAAGATGGGCACGTCAAGCACTAGGCCCTCAAAGAGTATCTGCACTGCTCAGAAAGCCATTACACTGAGCGACAAGTCTCCTGCAGAATATTTTATGGAGTATTTTATTTGCTCATTTGCCTTTATCGTCAGTGTGTTTCGAGATACGAGACGCAAGTCAATACAGAACCCCGGCAAGCAAGGAAAAGACCATGATTTTCTCATACAGCACAAATTAGTGTCATTTGCAAGTAATTTCAGAGTTACTGACCTCCCTGCATCTGATCCAGTATTTACAGCAAATGCCTATGTGGACACATATGAAATATGAATGCAGTTTTTAATATATACATACAAATAAAATATTTTCATACATTGATTTATAAATGTACATTCACTGCCTTGATAACATGCGTGATAAGATGCATAAGATACCAGGCATTTTTTATTTCAGGAGGGTGCTTTTAAAATGGGCTGAATATTGCTCTGAGAATGAATATTTTGGCATGCTCTCACTGAGGAAAACCTACGTGTGCAAACAGGTGTAGATGGGGCCATATAGGCACATTCACACCAGATTAAGCTAAATGCTTAAATGGCAATAGCTGACTTCACATTATTAATCCACTAATTATAGGGGAGATCAATGATAAATTTTTAATACCATGGGTTCAGGGACAAGAGAGTTACCAGCTAAAATACGAAAGCCTCTCCTCTCCTGCCCAGCCCACCTGCTTCCCTACTCCTGACTCACTTTCACCCCGACACAATCTCATTGCAAAATTGATTTGGGATCAGAAAGGTTAATTTTTATCATTGCCATTCACCACTTCACCAGCGCTGGAGTGAGGATGGAACCACCATCCTGGGAAGTGTTCAAAAGGCACGTGGATGTGGAATTTGGAGAGGTGGTTTAGTGGTGAATGCTGTGGTGTTGAGTTAATGGTTGCACTCAATGATCTTAGAGGTCTTTTCCAACATTAATGGTTCTATGAAGTGTCAAACTGCTGCTTTGCAGGGTGCTAGAGACAGAAATCCTGACCTGACAATCCAAAAGCTCCAGACACTGTGTTTTCCTCTAGGCTGAATTTTCTAGCCAAGCAGTAATTTTAATGGCTTAGGCATATCTGCTGAGATATGAACGCTTCTTATTTTGGGTTGTTTATTTAGAATAACCAATATTTTGGTCTTACCTACCTCAGGGAAAAAAACTTATTTTTTTCTACAAGAGGGGAAAAATAAGCAATCTGAAAACCCAACTGAAGTCATGGCATAGGCAAGAATTCTGCAATTACTTAAAAAAATAAATAAATCTGCCATGAGTATACTATATTCAAACCTACTCTCATTTTAAGTATCACTTCTTCATGGTTAGTAATAGCTGTCTGTGCCCCACATGTGGAGCTAACCAGCAAATCCCAATTTCCCAATTGCACTGCAGTATATATTAACATGATCTTGATTTTCCTATTATCATATATATAACACAATATTCCTCACTGAACATCACTACTCAGGCTTGAGCACAGAGAGATTTGGCAGTGACTTCCAAGATCTCTGTTTGGTGAGATGCTGCTCACTACAGGCTTTGTGACATGTTCCCACAACAAACTGGAGATCAGGGCCCACAGAGTTATTTAGGCTTTTCTCTCATTTATAGAAAATATGAGATTCTCTCTCTCTCCTTTTTTTTTCTTGTTTTTTTTTTTTTTTTTTTGTTCAGCTAAGCCACTGATATTCAATTTTTGCTGAGAAGTTTAAAAAATAATCACTTGACATTTCACAAAATATCACAGTATTCTTCCTTAGAAAATAAGCTTTGCGCATGTCTTAGGTAGAAGAAATGGATGGACTAGACCAGTGCCACTGAAAGACCAAAACCTTCAGCCCATGCACCCTTTGGGGAGGCAACCACAACTCCTTCTAGTCTTATTGACATGGCTCCTGATCTTACTGACTGAACCTTGACCACCAGCGATGGGGATAATCTCAAGGCTGTATTCCACAAGCCTATGCAGGATTATTTTAGATGCTGACGTGCAAAATCTTCAGGTGACATCAAGTGGGACACAAAGGGAGCAGGCAGAGCTGCTATCTTATCAAAGAATTATAGAACTTGTTTGGGTCGGAAAGGACCTCAAAGACCATCTTGTTGCAAACCCCCTGTCATGGGAAGGGACACCATCCACCAGACCAGGTGACTCAGAGTCCTATCTAACCTGTCCTTGAACACTTCCAGGGATGGAGCATCCACAAGTTCTCTGTTCCAGTGTCTCATCACCCTCACAGTAAAGAACTTCTTCCTAATACCCAAACTGAAACTATTCTCTTTCAGTTTGAAGCCATCGTGTCACTACCCCCAGCCTGGCTATCCTGTTTCTATTTTCACTCTATGTTGGCTACTGCTCATACTTCAAAAGAGTGTTTTGACAGCAGGGAGGCGATTCTCTGGAAGAGCCTGAGCGTGATCTCTGCTGCCACTGAACCTGAAGGAAGTGCTTTGCGTTAGGGTGAGCGAACTTGGGATGAGGTCGTTCCACATGCTCAGAGTACTTTCAATATCACACGGGTCAGGAAAGGCTAAGAGGTGTGGAAGAGACCAGAGAGGGAGTAAAGTGCAATCACAGGAAGAAAGGGAGAGGGAAAAGAAAAAAGGCAGTAAAAGGATCAGCAACATCTCCTGTGAAAAACACTGCATTAACCACTGACGCTTAACATAGCTACCACACAGAGCACTGCTCATACCTTTTTTATAATACATCTCCTTTCTTCTTTGTATGCTCCAATTCATATTTAAGAAGACCTTTCACTCACCCTCTCTGCACCCAAATAATAAAATCAAAAAATCAAAAGGAAAAGCCCACTGGGACTCAAATGAGCAGCCAACACTTACACACTCCTGATGGTCGTGTAAAGAGACCAACACCACCATAGTCTCTTGACCTACATGGGCAGCACTGCTGTTGTGCTGAGGCAGCACAGGAAAAGAGATAAAATGCTTTCCCTTGAAACAGCTATGGAATAATGCAGACTCTGCTGTGTGCTAAGTGTACAGCTACTGCTGCTCTGGCAAATGCTGGAGTGTTTTTTTCCCCCCACGCATTGCTTCAGGAAATAAAAATTTAAAAATCCAAGAAAACACTTGAAATAGAGCTGAAGTTGATTTTTTTCCTGCCTTTTCACTTTTGATGCTAGATACATGTTTGACATCTCCCTTGACTGCATCTGTGTTCCTCTAATCCATTATTCTCACCCAGATTTTAAATTGTACATTAATTAAGAGGATATGGCAGCAGCTTCTGAACTGGTGCCCTGCTTGTATTACAGCTGGGAAATGTGATTGTATCAGCCTTCAAAAAATATAAATAGCGTGTGAGATTTGTAAGTTATGAATTATCCATGGATACTAAATTAACAACAGATAAATGAAATGTACCCTTTTCATCATATCCATCCAAAACCCTTTAAAAAGGAGTGCCAAGCTGCCATCAGTGGCATGATTTTCAAAACAAAGCCATACTTTCTGGATGTCTGATATTTGTGTCACTTCATGCTGCTACTTGTAAGCTGTCTGTCATTTTGGGCCATGCTCTCCCCACACACGAATCTCCTCTGCCCTCTCCACACATACTCACTTATTCTCCACAGAATGGTCATTATTTTAGGAGGGAAAGAGCATCATGTTGAATGTTGAGCCAAAATAACAGATGTAGTTGTGGACAAGCATCTCCAGTGGCAGAGAGCTGACGGTAAAGGCTGCCCTGTGCATGAGCAGGACAGAACTGATGGTGGGGTTTTTTCCCTTGCAGGATTAATGAGACTTCTGGAATAATTATTTTGCCAACTTGAGAACAGTTTACTCAGTCACCAAAGAACTATTTGATATTTCCCCAATGGACAAAGACAACAATTAGCTCTGTAGATAATGTTAATTCCAAAGCTGAGAACAAACATATATTAGTCAGCCCATTTCCCAGCTTTGTACTCAAATCTCAGCCACTGTCACTGAGTGCTAGAGACCACAGTGCACCTCCTCTTTTTGGCTGAAAAGAACTTTTTTTAGCACTTTTTAAAAATACTATGGAAGTTATACAGAAAAGGAATATGCCTTGAAATTTGGAGCATAGTAGTGAATGTCAAACTTCTTATTTAAAAAAAAAAATAAATGCAGACTTTTTGTGCATTTAGTTAGGGTATGAATTTTCCAGGTGTCAAACCAAACACTAAATAGAAATCATAATTAAACTGTGATGGTCCTGCAAGACATAACAAATACCTGACATGGCATGTTCTCAGTTTTTATATTGGCAAAGAAAACATTCATTTTTTTAATTACACCGTGTCACTTATTTCAGTTGCAAAAGAAGAAAAGAATAAGAGGTTCTCACAGAAGCACACCAAATTTATACATTTTCAGTTCCTGAGCTGGTGGTTATGGCAGGTTCCCAATAAAGGGGATTTGTGGGGTGACAGCCTCCATAGCCACAACGTGCAGCTATAAAGACCAATGAAAGAAATCCTTTGTTCAAGCCAGTTCCTAAAGGTAACGATTACAGAAAATGCAACCTTGCTTTTTATATTATGAAGTGGCCCTTTCGAGCAGTGGGAAGGAGCTGTAATTTTCCTAATTAAAATATCATTATTACCCTATGCATACTGCTTAAAGGAGCTTGCAAATGTCAAGGTTTCTGAAGAGAATCCCTTACTCTTTCTGCCTGCTTACTTTTTATACCTGCCTACGTGCCTTTTATGGCACCAGTGAACACCTCGGACTCATTCAGTCCCAGTGAGCAGCAGGCTTACACCGACTGCCCAATTTTTATAGTTAGATGAATATTTGGGTAATAGAGTTTGTCTGAAGCCAAATTAGAAATCAAATAAATGATAATACGACATGCAATAATTTTCTGTGCATGATAGCTTAATGGGAAGGACCCATTCTAATGCTATGCCAAGTCCATAACCCCACAAAATTGAATATATAGGAATGCATACCTCCTCTATTATATTTAGTTAGCAACTTGCTAATATAGTTCATCTGTTCCAGTATTTTCCTGAAATCCTCTGCTTGGAACAGGGCATTATTTTATGATTGAAAATCAGCAAAAATGAAATGAGCAGCTGTTAACCTCAGCAATCACAGACCAGATGCAACTATAAATGCATAAAGCACTCGTTTTTTAAAAATTACATTTTGTTTTTCATTTCTCTCCGTTTGTTGGAATCCAAGTTTGGATACACCAAGATGTTGCCAATTAATCTAACACACACAGCAGAATGATCACTTAGCTCTAAGCAAATTGTTCATATTGCACATTACATCCCTGTTCATACTTACTATGCAGCTTTACATTTGGACATAGCCAATAACCTCCTCGGTAGCGTTAACTGCTCCGATATTTATAAATCCACAGCAAGCAGGATGGACTGCAGTGGGAATCCATTGAAAAACCACCGGGCTTCACACTCCTGCTCTCAAATCCCTGCCAAGAACGTTACTTCTAACCGTCGATTACTGAAGAAGGTTTATCCAGTGTCAGAGTCACTGGCACATAAATCATTCTAAAATAACTACTTGGCTCTCATTTTAAAGAGTGTTAAAAAAAAAAAAAAAAGAGAGAGAAAGAAAAAGAAAAAGAAAGAAAGGCATGCTGATGAGAAACTAAAATAGCCTGTGGAAAACGGGTCCATGAAAGAGGAAGGGGGAGGCAGATCTGTCAGGATGGCAGCTCGGAGAAAGGAGATGGCCTTGCTCTGCATGAATGGGCACTCCATGCGGAAATGTAAAGTGGGAGAGGAGAAAACCAGGTGATACAGACTGGTATCACAGAAAAACTGCATGAAAAAGGTGGCTACAGACATGAGGCTGACGAACAAGACTAGGACTGTGGGTACAAAGTCCAACGAAAGAGTTGGGAGACTCACAAAAACTTGGCTGGAAGAGGCATCAGGAAAAGCAACGGGGTGGGAATACTTATGGGGACACTAAAAATGACCAGGTTAGGGGACTGGGCAGTTTCTTCTGCAGGTTGCCTGGAGGAAGAGTCACTGTATCATCTCACCACGCTTGTCTATCGGCAAACATCCCTGAGAGGCTCCGAGGTGCCTCTGACAGCAACTTCTGCCACCAGCTCCTCCCTCAGCAAAGTACACAGGGCCCTGATGAGTAACAAAAGGCATCAAAGGGGATGCCTCATCCCAGTTTCTTATTTTAAAACCGTAGGCAGCTGCAATTCAAGACCTACACAAAAGAACATCAGCAAGGCTGTCATCACCAACAATTTAAGAAATGCATGACATAAACGGCCCATAGAACCTTCCTTCAGCTCCCTCCTCCATCCGCAGATGTCGTGGCAAGAGCACCAGTGACACAAGGCAGCTGGACTCATACTGCAGAAGCACTTTCATTTCTTAGTTTCTGACTGCTTTGCCACCAGAATAAAATTGCTTCTTTTCAACACTGGGTGCCATTTTTATGTTCTCGAGTAGGGCCCCTCCGAGGGCCATAATTGCAGTGGGGCACGTGCAGGATCACACTGTTTGTACCTGCTCTTCGAGGCCCGGTATTGAAATGGAAGCCCCTTGAGATCTTCAACCTTTTTGTTCAATGTATGTAATCTTTTCTAATATGAACTTATATGTTGGTTTTGTAGCATAAAATTCCTTCAGGCACACGCTAATGCTTTTTCCTCCTGGACTAAACTGTTGGAATGAGCTGCTTTGAAAGCTGTCACAATGACATAAAACACTCTATCTGCCTCTTCCTTCACTGCCAGTGGGCAATATTATTTCATAAACAGCCTAGTTCTGGGCTGATGTTGCCCACAGTAAAAGAAAAAAAGCCAAAAAGTAGCCTTTTCAAAACATACATTTAAAGCATCCCATAAGGTCTAACCACATGTACAGTGTCACATAAAAATAAATGGGAATATTTTCACACAACAAATGAAGTAGGTGGTGGGAGCAGAGGAGAAACAGTGGCAGAGCAGTTATGGCACCTGGCTAAAGAGGCAGAGGGTTTTTCCAGACCCATGGCAAAAATGTCTCCCTGCTGACACAGCCATAACGGGTACACATGTCCATGGCCTCAGAGAAGTTGTAGTTTCACCAAGTGAAATGGTCTAATGCCACCTCAGAGATTCTGACCTTCTGATCATGGGAGTATTCATATTTCAGGCAGGACTCATCTTCAAATAGGACAAATAGTTTTATGCCAAGTCAATGCTTGTACAAAAAGTAACCACTTTGTAGAAATGCTCCACTTTTTTTTTTTTTTTTTTTTTTTTTTTTTTTAAAAAAAAAAAAAGAAGACTCTTTTCTGAAAGGGGAAAGAGTCAACCCAACCCAGCCAAGGAGCACCAACCACTCCAGCACCTTAGGGGAGGAGCTGCTCACCATCTCCTGCTCTCATCTTTGCACTCTACACTCCCAAACCAGAATACAGCAGCCCTGGCACTTCAGAGTATTCCCATTTTTTTTTTTTTCCTGGCACACTGTTAAAATGATGGGGCCATAACATAAAGAGGAAGGAAACTTGTTATGAAAAGCATCAGCAAATTTTTGGACACAAAGCCTTTTCCCCTGAGATGCTGACTCTTTCCCCAGAGAAAAAGGAACAAAAGAAGAACAGAAAACCAAATAATGCAAATTGCCGTTCACTGAGGTATTTTCCAGCTTTGATGACTCTACCGTTCTATATTTTCTCAGTAACTTCTACAGATGGATCTTGAACCAGATCATCTGAAATGTCAAAGCACAACTGAACTCTGAAGGTGTTTTTAATTTATGATAATATATCTGTCTTCAACCTCTTGCTCATCAGTGTAGCATCTACCTGCCTACAACTGCACAGAAACAACTTACAAAAGCCGGTAATATTTTGATCCTGCCTTACTCAAATGACTCCTGCAATTGAAAGGAAAGCCAGAGGTAGATGAAAACCTATTTTCACTAATGCAATAACAATAATTCTATAAACATATTAACAATTTCCTGCCTCACTCTTAATTTTATTTTCTCTCCATTATATTAATTTAGAAGGATAATGATACCATTTGTTATTCTGTCTAATCTTTGTTGAGCATCCAGGCTAGGAGAAAGACAAATGAGATTGTTGGCATTTTGACAAAAAGGCAGTTACTGTGGGACATAATCTGGGGATAACAAATTATTGGGCAGGTACGTACCTGTAATTGGTACTTAGTTCTGCAAGTTTATTAAAAATGTGGTTGCATTTGTAATGGGTCCACAATGTGCTTCCAGCTATTACTTGAGAGAGTAAATCTTACTCAGGCAAGTTCAACAGGATTCAAGGCAACCCCTCACTGAGGAAAACTAACAGAAGCCAATGCTGCATGAGTCAGGATTGATCAATATGTTCAGAGTAATTTATGGGGTGTTGTTTGTTTGTTTTCGATTGGTGTTTGTTTGGTTAGGGGTTTTTGTTTATTTGTTTTAATTTTATTACTTCAAATTAAATTTATCTGTAATTCCATTTGTAGAAAGTGGAGACGAACCATTAAACCAGCATGCTTTCAAATAAATCCTAATTATGTACAAATGCAAATGCATCAGCGAGGCTTGGACATACAATTAGATAGCTAATTATTATAAAAAAAATTACTATTGCAGATGGTAATACACACTGTCAGGTCCTGTGTTCTCAAAATATAGTATCGGCTTTGAGTGGCCTCAGAAGATGCTTTTGCTATTTTTCATGGGATATAAGTGATGGATGGAGTCACCAGGGGGATCAATAAGAGCCTGCACAGTGGGAGGTGGGGATGTGTCACCTTGTGCTTTCCCTGGCAGGAGCTTGCAAAAGAAATGAAAGAATTGAGATGCTGGTTAGAAACATTCCTAAGTTGTGGCTTTCTCCTGGGTGCTGACAGCTGCACCATTTCAGTATTCTCTTGGCTTTGAGATTTTGAATGAGGAGTTCCACTGAAATTAATATATTTTTACAGTTGTGCTTGTCTTCCCCATGAAATCTTTCCTCTATAAGTCTTGGTCAGGTCTACTCATAATCCTTTGAAAGTCGCACATCTCTTCTTATAGGCACATAGCCTGACCCAGCAGCACCACCCTGAGAAACACCCAACACGAGCAAAGCTGGCACAAAGGGAAACCAAATTTCCATCCCCAGGCTGCTAAAGGAGCATAGAGCTGACAAAAAGGTAATAAAGAAGAAACCTTCTCTGCATGAGCCGCCGCTCAGCAGAATATGACTAGACCAAGATCATGATAAAAACAGATTTGCCCAAAAAAGAATCTGGCAGAAGCAATAACTCGCTAATGATACACCTCACGAGTTGCTCACTTGATGAAGTGAGGAGCATCTTAATCCTCCTAGAAAAATCACCAGAGTTTAATAAAAAGCTATGATTATATGGGTTTTTGAGCATTTTCCTGTTGATAATGTCTCCACATTTCCAGATGTTTTTGAGACTTTATATATCACAGCTCTGATAGCAATTAAGAGAACGCAACACAAATCCATCTGACATAAGTTATCTTTTTGTGCCAGGGTTTTGCCACATGATATTTCCAGCTGCATTCTTTTTGAGATGCTATTACTGCTTCCAGAAACACAAATCTGCCATTTACCTTTTTTCCCCACTCTACCAAACACACAGAAAGAATCAAAAGACTGAAAGCATTTTAAAGCATTCCTAATTCGCTTTGCCTGCAAGGAGCTAAAGCAGTTTTTCAGATCAGCCCATGAATGGAGCATCAATATGAAATGCAGATGGCAGCGCTACTCGGTGTGCATCCATCCACACCAGCCAACTTCCCTGCTGGACCACTCCGTTCGCTGGCAGGAGATTGCTTCAGCTGATGCACTCAGCTCATTCCTCGAGTTACACACTAGAAATGGCAACAGCAGTAAAAAGCCTGAGCAGAGATGGAGGCAGGAGAAGACAGGAGCCAGACGAGCCTTGCTTTAAGAGTAAGTGTAGCCCAGCAATCTCAGTAGAGGCAGCTGTGGCGAGACGGGATTTGTCATCAATACCTTTAGATCCCATAAGACTGGTGTGAGTGCGCTCAGGAGGGAGAAAGGCTAACGCTGCCACCTGACCCAGGTGGCACTCACAGTCCCCGACTCTGCTTCTGCCCTTTGGGATTTTTTTGAAAGCACTCTCCGGGATTTCTCTGCTTCTATAAACCCCTCACAACTCCCTTGCCTTTTTTTAAGGCTGTGCTTTGAAGCAGCTACTCAAAATAAATAACACCCTACTGTGTGAGTAGCCCTGTTGTAAGCAGGACACCATACCTACGGTGAAGCTGATCATAGGGATTAAAGGATTGCAGCACTTTCTCCTTAATCAGCCCTTCCCAGTCCTTTTTCTTTCCAGGTATTCAGTACCGTGGTTACTTGAACTACAGACTGAGACACTTCTCCTCTCAACAGCAACTCTACTTCTGTTTCCCCTTTTTTTCTCACACTTCCACATTATTTCTGTGTTCACAGAGCTCAGCTTAGCTATGAGACTAACTTCTGTTCTTATTCCAATATTCTGGGGTGTCATATGATTTTTTGGTTTTCAACAGAGGAACAAAGTCAAGTCATACCACCAAAAACATAGACAAGAAAAATGCTTATAGTCAGGAGCCAAAGGGAAAAAAAACCCTCTAGGTGCTTGAAATGCTATATAGACAGGATATATACACTGTATATCCAGTGCCCTATCCCTGCTGAAATCTTTGATTGTTTAGGCAGCAGTCTATGTCAAAACCCATTTCAATAATACCCTAACTGGCTCAGCAGCCTCCTCTCATTTAGCAGATTCAATCACTACTTGCTGATGGAAGGCAGAAATCACAGCTAAAAGATGCCATTTACAGTACATTTCTCTCATGACTGTAATGTTTTATCACTTACAATTTTTGGACAAGATTCCATATCTTGCTCAATGTGTCAGGAAAAGGGAAAACAAACGTGAGGCAGCAGCAGCTTTGTCACATCTTTACTGAACTCGTTAATCAATGTTTGTACTGTTAGTGAACCAAAAACCAGGCAGGCCAGCAAAGACCCAGAATACTGTTTGCAGCCTTGGGGGCTTTTTCCCCTCAATGCAAATAATTTGCCTTTTCATACTCTGTTATTCAGTTATTCAAAATACTTTGCCATAAGCAATTCATATTTTGTGAGCCTGGAGTAAAACCAGGTTAATTGGATTGTGTCAGATTATAAATCTAATCCAGGTACACTGTGCAATCAGGTCAGATTAGCAGCATTTCACTCCTTTCTCAGAAAAATCCATTACATTGAAAGGTCCTGATCCCACAGCTGAAAAGTGTGGCAACACTGTCATTAAACCAAGTGAGAATACTTTCAAATAATCTGTTGCAGGAGGAAAGAAATTCATATAATCAAAAGTCATTTAAATGTCTCACATATCTCTTTTCCTCCAAAACAAAACAAAAAAAAACCCAACCCGAAAATATTTGGAAAACATTTGTTTATAACTGAAAACACTCATTTTCAGAGTCCTTTGGGGTTAGATGTTTTTCTGGCTGGTTATGTAGATTATTGGAACTAATTTTCTTTCCCTGCACATTGTGTATGCTGAATTGAGGAGGAGGAGGAGGGAGATCTGGTGGGTTTTTGCGGAAAGAAGCAGTCGCTTGAGAGCGCCCTCAGATGAGTTTATGGCAACATCAGCTAATGACTATTCATTACATCAAGTGAACATCTCTACAGATTGCTCCCCAGGTCTCCTGGAAAGATCAACAACAAAGCCATTAGCAAGAGACTAAAACCATGTAAGTACAACCCCCACTGGAAAGCCCCAAATGACCTAGTCTGCCCAGATGGACCCCTTATTTCTCATGGGGAAAAGCCCTGGTTGTCAGACATGTTAAATACCTATATATCAGTCAATAAAATTAATGCTGTAGGCTCAGAACTGAGAACAGATTTTGTAAAACTATTAAAACCCCGTAATATTCAAACTGCAAAGGTTGCTTTTCTTCACATCATGTTATATCTTCAATTTCCATGACAAAGATGCAAACAAGACATGAAGGGTGGAATAGATTTAGGTCATATCTTCCAAGGACTCTACCTGGCAGTAAAATGCAGAGCTGGACGTTGCTTATTCATTGAGTGTGCACAGTGGCTGCAGTTGGTTTCCTTCAACCTCCCCTTTCCAACTTCACCTCACCTCTGCTTTCCCCTTTTTTTCCCACTTACCTATTACACTGCCTATGTCCTTTGCACTGAGGCTGTAGAAGCCAAAAAAGGGTGTTTTTAAAGGAAATGTCTTCAACTTTTTCTTGCAAGAAAAATGAAAACTTCCTAATCACTCTGCAAAAAGCCAGAGTGCTTATTCTGTGAGGGACTGGAAAGACATTAAAAACTCACAAAGAAAGATCAGATTCTCATTATTGCTGCGAACCCTATTCAAGCTCAGATTTAGATAAATAATTAAACTAGAAATAGCAATTATTGTCATCAATTTTTCTCCTCACACCTAAGGCAAAACCCATTGGATCGCTGATGATCCTCAGTATCCCCGTCTCTTAGCTTGACTCTTTCAGTGACTAAATCTATTTGTTCACATCATCAGAAGTCTCAGGAAACATTATTTATGACTACTTCATCAACAGTACCTAATTTTTTTCTCAACTTCACAGATCAGGTAAACCAAATAATAAGTACTCAACAAAGGCTGATGGTTTAGAAGGGACAGCCATTTCCAAACAGAACTTCCAGCATCACTTACATTGTTCATTGGCATAAATGAAAACACGACCAAATGCCTGAGGTGCAGCCACTCTCTCAGAAGGCAAAGAGAAGGAGGATCTTGTCATCCTTACATTTTGGTGACGCCAGATGAAAGGGGACAGGCTCCCAGCAACAGCCAACTACACACCCTGCATTTGCCACAAGCAAATAATTGGCCTGCAGACGTGACAGGCTAAAATCAATAAGTGCCCCCGCAGGGATTGTGCAATTTACCCTGCTGCAAGACAGGGCAACTGGTTATCCAGAGGGTATGATTACCCAGCATGAAAAGGAATTTAACGACCTTGCAATGCCCTCTCTTTGATAACCACTTGCTCTCTGTGATCAAAAGTACGAGGCTGCATACCACACCACAGAGTTAATAAACAGTTTCTTCAGGAAATCTCTTTCCAGGCACCGAGAGACTACAGATTTCTATGCATACAGTTGACCTTTACATAACACTAAATTCCCAGGTGGTATCTGAAAATGATGGACCCATCTGTAAAGTCGTTCTTTCATCAAATTAAATGTTTGACAGCATCCAGCAGATTTAGCGTTCCTCTAAGCAGAGATATAGTAACTTGCCCCGTTTCAGCAGTCTGAAATTTGAAGGTGAACACACTGATTAATTACCTCTTTTCTTAAGCCATTGCCATTTTTGAGCTAGAGCTTCAGCTATCTAGTGGGGAATATGCCTATAAAGTAAGGATTAAAAAAACCTCAGAATTGAGTAGATGCTTTATCCGAGATCAAAAGATAGGCAGGTGTCAAAATTCATCTTTGATAATGCACCATCCATCAGCTTTGAGTCTCCTCCTAAAGTTTACATTTTTCTTCCCAGTGCTACAGTAATGCCATTTCACACAACACATCACGCTACACTTTATATTCTCCTATAAAAGGGATTTTCAGTCTTGTTTCTAAGTTTGTATCCAAGCTTAACCTTTGCATTTTTGATAAAGTAAATCATATAAAAGGTACACAATTGGCAAAAATGCATTATTTCCTATTTTAAATTCCCCAGGGATTACAAGCAAAAGGCACTGCACACCCCATTAAGAAGTATTATGCTTCTGTATACAAACTTTCCTCCTAATGGCTTGTTCTTTCAGAATAAGATTACCTCATTAGCATGGTGGAATGAGTTTGGGTAAATGAATGGTACCTATATTGTCAGTAAAGCTGAAATACTATTACATACATACTTCTCTAGGGACATTCAAGTAAGATTTAAATCAATTCACAGCACATTTTTTATTATATAAAAGGGGGAAGAAAACTGGTACATCTGGTGTGAGCTGACCTTCCCTCAGGACACAAAACTATTGATCCCGTTTTCTCCAGCATCTGTTAGATGTCATGGTAAATGCAATTAAATATGTGCTATGTTGTAATTCTCATTTGTCATGCTCTCCTGCAGGCAGAAAGCACCTTTCCAAATTCTAATATTTTACCCTTATAATATTGGTGCCCACTGTCAAGTAACAACAGCTGGACCTCACTAATCATGAGGAAAGTTCACTTTACATTCCCTTCTGAACTCAGACCTCTGATGTTTCTCTAATGAACAGATGACAAATTCCTCTCTTCTTCATCATCTGATTTCTTTATCATCTGGAGGGCACTGACCAGTTACACAATCAAGTTCACAAGTGCTATTAGAACAAGCTCAAATTAAACCATCTACTACATATATAACATCACAACAGAGCAATCTAAATAAACAAATTATTTTAACACAGAGAAAAAGCTGTTAGGAATATGTTGGAGAAATACCTGTATTCACTAACATTTCTTTTGATGCTTTTCCAGACTTAAAACAGACCTGATATCACAGATTCCAAGGATTTTAAATGCAAACTTTGCTTCTCTAACCATTTCAGTGACGTGTGCGTTATACAGATAACAGTGGGTCTTTAATCTGTATTCCAAATGGAGATCATGCTCCAGATAACTACTTCATTATTAGCCAACAGTACTCACACTGAGCTTTCTATCTTTTTTACACAGACGAAAGACCTGTGCTTTATATCCATGGCATTCAGAGACCATAACCTCCATTAATCCATGTGAAACCATACTCACTTCTTAGTATTTGGTAGCCATACAGTCCTGAAGGGACTGAAAATCAACCTGTATCAGCCACTTCCTCACCATTTAATAAGCCTCTTATTAAAATGTCTGATTTTGGGTGTGTTTTGAGATGCAATTTTGAGGTCATTCATGTAACAGTAGAAAATCAAGAGGAGGAGGTTTCCAAAGGATCACAATCTAGCTGGTTTTTGAAAGAGTTGTTAGTCATTGTGAAGAACCAGAGCTCAGAAAAAAATGTGTTCATTTGTTTTCAAATCGAAAAAACAAATTAGGGTGTTTTTTTAATCTATGTAACACACATATCACTTGCACAAGGGTTTTAGCAATACCTTTACTGAATTTTGACTGCAGCAATTACAGAGCAATTACTTTTAGAGGTGACTTGCTTAAGTTTCATGCCTAAAAACATCCCAAACAACTCCTCCCAGAAGCCCACAGCTTCAAAAAGCTCTTTACAGAAGGTCTATGCTTTGGTGCCACTGGGCATCATTGAGTTACAATCTGAGAAACAAATTCCACCCTACTAAACCAAAGCATCCCACCTCTGACATGGCATCAGGAACCTCAAACGGCATTTCCACGAGCACTGGAACGAAGGTGGAAAAGTCTGGCCATGTAGGTGGCGTACGGAATCTTCCAAAATACACTGACCTGCTCGAGGGCAACCTCCAAGTAAAACACCATAATTCTCTCTTAGCAAGACTTGTTATTCACAACAGCTTTGCTCAACTTCAGGATGAACTTTCAGAGAGATTTACCTATGGGGAAAATCTGAAGGTTGAAAGAAGCCAGACTTCAACATAAAAATTCCAGTTCCCTAAGGCGCTGGATTTTAAGATGCATCCTTCCTTCATATTTTAATAGAACCTCAGATAGATTTAATAAATCTCAGGCAGATTTCTGAATGAGTGCAAGTGAAGTAGAGCACCACACAGCAGGAATAAAGCCCTGACACCGAGCGATCTGTAATGTAAAAACTGTCAGACTTTGCAGGTTTTTACTAAATCTTCAGCCTAAATTACTTTGTTCATCAGAACTACAGAGAGATTAATATGGCCTTTAGAGCCCTAGAGCAAATGCAATTTCATACCACTAACTGTACTGTCTAGTTAAATGTTTTTGTGTGGTTCTTTTTCTTTTCCCATCCCTTGCAGATGCACAGACCACTATGGGAACCTGAGCAGGATTATCACTTCTGTCAATCCAAAGTGCAAGAAAGCCTTTGCATTTCTCATTATTAGGAAGAAATTCTTCACTAGGAGGCTTGCAAGGCACTGGGACAAGTTGCCCATAGAAGCTGTGGATGCCCCATCCCTGGAAATGTTTAAATCCAGCCTGGATGGGGCTTGGAGCAACCTGGTCCAGTGGAAAGTGTCCCTGTCCATAGCAAGGGGGTTGGAATCAGATGATCTTTAAGGTCCCTTCCAACCCAAAACATTCTACCATTTGAGAAAAGACCTCATCACCCCAGTCAAGCCTTGCCCATTTCCCGTTATTTTTAGGACAAAGACACAAAAGTGGTCTGAAATTACTCCTTTTGGAGACGGGTTGCGAACAAAGAATTCTGGTGCAGGGGTAGCTGTATCTATCTGTTCCATACAATGCAATGACCACACATTTAATATATGTGCTAGAACTAAATTTCTCATATAAAGAGCCATCCTTCTCTTCTCTCTCTTTTTGCAGAGAAAAGGTTTGGGAACTTGGCACATTTGGAGCACACATTGGAGTAACTTCTTGGCAGCCACACAGGTTCTGAGATCCACTTTGAACATGATGAAGGAGTAGTCCCTGACCCAAGAAAGCACTTTATTGTGTGCTTTACTTCACAGCAGCAATCTGAGTAGTTCAGTTTCAGTGAGCTAAGGCTGTACTACTAAACCCCACCTATTTCAGAGTATGCAAAAATACTGAAGGTGCCTTCGTGAAGCTCAGCTTTGCTTTGCAAGGGGTTGGAGAGTTTTTCCCTTTGCTGATTTCACAGCTGAGAAGACGGAGGGAAACAACTTTGCCTCCTGACTGAAGATGATGACTGGCGACTTTGCACATATTAAAACACAGTTTGCTCTTTGCTGCTCAAAATGAGTTTTCAAAAGAAGCGAAAAGACTGAAAAAAGATGGTTTGGTACGAAACATTAAGGTTTTATTCTCAGTCATCAAGCTGGTTTTTGACAGGAGAAGGAAAGGGTAGCCTAGCAGCCCCAAAAGTGATAAACAAGTGAGAAACTCCTCAGGACAGCTGACTTTCTGTTTAAGTAGAAACACAGGCTCGACTGTAAACTCTGGGGATCCTGATCAAAGCAGGTCACCCGCCTTTGCCAAACAGACCATCTGATCCCCATTTTATATCAACAATAGATGAACTGACAAACTAGCCACAAGTCTGACATAATAAAGGCAAAAAGCTTTCAGGCTACAATAAACTTACCTTCAGGCTACGAGAATGTCATCTTTGAATGTTTTCTGGCATTGCTTGATCTGTCTCACCCAATTAATACTAATACACTACCCCAGCTAATACAAGGACTTCAAGGATTTGTTGCCTGTCATCATGATGGTAACGAAGCATTCAGCGCAAGATAAGAGTGGTAAGGTGGTTTTGTTCAGGTTTTAAAAATATATTCAGTGAAGTAAAATTCCAATATTATGCTGCAGTGCACTTTTATTATGTGGACGTTTATAAGTTCTCTTCCTGCATCCTGTGGCTAAGAGCATCTTAAAAAAGTTATTAAAAATTATTAAAAATTCACCTGCCTTCACTCTCTTTTTTTTAGGAAACTCAGTTTTAGATACACACACATCTATCTATGTATACATAAAAGGCTATACCTAGAAATATGTATTCAAGTGGTTTATAATTGCCAATATTTCTATCAGCACTATCGCAAGTAAAACATTCTGAACAGATTTATTCTGGAAAGAAAAAGCCCTTCATTTCTTCCGCACGAGATTTTCAAAGTTCTTCCAGAAACGTGCACGCACGAGCAGTCCTTGCTACATCGGCATGAAGGTTCATTTACCTTGACGAAAACCAGGGCAGGGGAATCTAAGCAGAGCCTCCATACCCTTCCAGGGCTAAATAGCTCCTCTAAAGCTTTTATCTACTCTGAACTCCCACTGGGAGTGTCAACATACCTTGATCTCTTTGTACTCTATTCCCCATCTATAAAATGAGGATTAGTCAATGCCAAAAAGGGGCTCTGTAATATATTAGAGAGTGTCAGGTTCTTCAATCACAGGAACCACAAATTCCCGAGTACCAGTGCACAAATAGGCTCACTTCTGAGTCCAAGGCAAAAAGTTTGGGGCTTTAAATCAGTATTAATTTTTAACACCTCTTTTTTAAAACACAGAAGCTGTCCCCTCCACAGAATCTGATCAAAAATAATCTCCTGAGCTAGCTGCAATCTCAGCATAGTAATTACTGCATCTTTTAATATGCTGATTTTAAAAGGCACGCTTACTGAGAAAGGAACTACGTGATCCCCTGTGTTTGGCAGTACCATAAAGCAAAAAATAGTGATAAGACACCTACAAATGCATTTTATGGCCAGAAAGCAACATATTCTGCCAAAGTTTATCTTATTATTTTGCATATCTCTAGACATTGGATCCGCTCCATCATAAATGCTCTTACCGCCAGTTAACCTTTGATTTTAACAGGCAGCCCATGCCTGACATTTAATTAGTGACCCAATTAAATCTTTTGCTGTTCTCAGCTTATTTTATCATTTAGAAGCAACAGAAAGAAATCAAGACAGGCTTCCATGAGGAAGAAATTACAACTGTCTTTATTAGCTGCTAGAACAGTCATTCCGGCCGTACAAGAAGATAAGGACTTTGACCATTTCCTCAATATCTGAGAGCCTCAAAACCATTCCCAGGAATCCTTTCACTAGTTTTATGGGAACGAGGCAATGGCACAAAAAGAAGTATCAACATATTATGCTCTGGCTGTAATACTACCACAATATTAACACATGGTTCACCTGCCACATTACGACAGAAAGATGTCCATGAGGACAAAGGGCTGTTGTGAAGGGACAGTGAGGACCTCAAAGCTGCTCTGTGGAACTCTGTGTCCTCTCTTCCGCTGAATTTTACTCACCCTACAAAGATTTCACCATAACCTACCTAAACGTTGTGGTATCTGCTCAGGGTGGTTTCCTTGTGTTTATATAGTTAACTAATAATCCTACATATCTGCAAAAGCACTGAGCTCCTTTCCCTCTTCTCAGACAGGACAGGAAGCTTTTTGTCCAACTGTTCTCTTTTTAGATACCTTTTCCATGGTGTTTTGTTTCTGGAAAGATGCTCCCAGAGAGGGAAAGCTTTCTGGAAGTCACAGCTTTTATGGAGAAGTAATGGAGAAGGTGTCAATGCAATGTCCGTGCGAGCGGCAGCATCTCGAGCTGGCTGACTGCTGCCTGCCTGAACACACAATTCTGGTGGTCTAGAGAACCACTCCATGCAAATTCCAGCTTAATTCCATGAAAATTACAGTTTTGTACCATCCTTATATACCATCCTTTACACAGATTCCATCCTACTTGCCTGACATTACAGTGGTACCACAGGGTTGGCCCAGAACACAGAGGACGTCAAAGCCCAGGACTTGAACCCCTCTGCATTTCCACACTAATGGGCGCAAACTGAAAACCCCCAAGTCAACTTAGAAGCTCCAGCAGGTCAAATCACCCAGTTTTACTCTTGGTGTGCATCAGGTGTGTTCACAAGAGAGCTAAAGCAGAGAAGGGAACGTTTTGTTCCCACCTTGAATTACTGCCCACAACCAGTCCACACAGACCAACCCAATTAAGGGCAACTGAAACCAATGGTTTCCCCCTTGCTAGCAGGGATCTGGGATCTGAGGCTGATGTGCATCTTCAGCAGGGAGGGAATCCAAGCAGGGTTGCCCACTGACTTTGGGTTTTATTTATGCCAGTGCATTTATTTAGAAATCAAAAAGAATTTTCTTTTCTTTTCTTTTTTTTTTTTTTTAAAATAACTAATTACAGAATTGTTGAGGCAACAGCCAGAAATGTCATCAGTAAAAGTCTGTGGTGAGGGTGTCTTATTAGAAGATCTGTTTATAGATTTTTTGAAAATTATTTATCGTTCTTTAAATCAATTTGAAAGTGACTAGCACCACATAATTTTCTATTTGTACTAATTACGACTAAAGAGCAGTATTAGGATGAGATGGTTATAAATACAGCTTGTTGAGCAGCGTGTTGACATTATTTCATAAAGCTCAAGTTGTGCCAAGTTAAGAGATGGAACTTAGAGCACATGTGGAATCAAAGATTTAGTTAACCCTTGCTGTGCTAGCAGCACAAGACCATCTCTATTCCTTTAAAAAATGCTGTGCTACACCAGTATTTACATCATGCTTTTGATGGTGGTCAAGGAGTTAATGAACATCTGGAATGTGCCTCTTTAAAGATCATGAACACAGTCAAACCACTTTTATCTTGGAAGTGATTCCGTGTATCTGATCTACGGCGGGATAAAACTGGAGGGGCTGTCACATACAGTAACTAAATGGTTTGAAGGGAAAAACAGTTCCAGCTGTATCAGACGACAGTTTCCATATAACTTGGAATACATTTAGCAAATGATCTTTTTTCATGAGAAAGGGGATAAGATGTATCACCGAACTGAAGGACAGCCAATGAATATGCACTAAAACTAGGATTTTAAATTTATTATTGAGGATTTGACAACTGGATTTTCAGAATTACGAGCGCTGTCCTCCATTTACTGAACTGCTTTTCCTTTCTGTACCACGAACAGTAATAAAGTTTGGAGTTTGAGTGGCAGAGTTTTGTTCAATTAGTTCTTCTGTCACCAACACCACCTGTACGTAATATGCTTTGGGAAGATTCCAACAGGCAACTGGCTGGATGCTGGCAAATTCTCACACCTACACAAGCTAATAAGACCTGAGAAAAGAACAAGGGGTCCAGCACTGCAATGATTTGGATGGTGCAGAAATCCATCAGCAGCCTCACAGCACTGCAGATCCCTTGAAACAGAGCCCAGTGAAGTGCTGGCTGTCAGACTTCCCCGTGGTTAAACACTGCAGTCTTTGACAGAGTGTCAATGAATTTTGACTACATATTGATCCATACACATGCTCTCTTTTGCCTACCAGGCATATTTACAATCTTCAGCTGAGTTGCAAAACCAGAAAATGATGCTGGAGTACAGGAAGATGGTCCCGCCACTTAGGGTTGGAGAAATTACCAGCTGCTCACCAGGATGTTGTGGAATTTTGCCTGGGCTAAAGCAGGTAGTGATAAGTGAATACCTCGCTGGGGAAACACTGGGGTCTTCCTCTACTTGGGGGCAAAGAGGGGTGACCTACTTGGTGGATTGGAGTTACAGCAGGATATCATTGCATCTGCTGTTCACAGGTAATTTACAAATAATGAATGTCTGCGATATTGTACAATGTAGGAAGGAAAGTGTTTTCTACTGGACTTGGTAGTTTTCTCTAGTCTGAGGTTTGGGACACAAAACCACCCACACTGCAATGAAATTGAGCTGTAAATAACATGTCTTGTGGTTTCTAATTGAATACCCAGATAAGACATTTATGGCCAGAAAAGCCATGTCCCTTTTATTTTCTTAATATTGAGGAATGCAACGTTTGCCACAAAATACTTCTACCTGAAGCTAATCTGCTTTATTCCTCTGCACAAGAGCTGCATGTTATTTTCTCCCAAATATTTTGGAACTGCTTACTGCTGGTCATGCAGGATTATGTTATACCTGGAACTAGCAGCTTTGACAGTCCTCTTCCTCTCAGGTTTCAAAACATGACAGCAAAGGTTCTTGAAAAGCATTTCACCAACCTGATCCAATATTAGGCAACTGATGCATTCGAGTTTGTCCTCAATGGATTAACTTGTGGGGTTTTCAGTAAAAAAACCCTACACAACAGCTATTAAGAGGTTCCTGTAATATGGTTTCTTTCATAAGCCACTTTCTCCCCCATGCTGTGTGGTGTTACCTGCTGCAAGTCCCCTATTCAGCTGACTTCATCATATTTCTGTTTATTGATTCTCAGTTCTATGCAGCTGATGAAACATGGTCATCTTTGGGGACGAAACAGGTTTTTTTTCTAGTACCTCTTCTATGTGAGGATAATAAAGGACAATTTTCTCACTGAAGACACTCATAACATTCCTTATGACTAATCACTGTGTATTTTCTCCCACTCTCTATTATACGCCAAATTATTCCATTATTTATCACTTTTTCCTTCGTTCTAGAGATTACTCCCCTTGATTTGCCATATTCTTTATTGTCATTGCCTCCTTCTCCCTTCAAATTGATGTTAGTCTGCACATTCAGAAAACCCTCTTGTTCCTTTGTCCTCATCACTTAGTTTCTCACATCTGCACAGTGACACACATCTGTCAGTCCCAGTCCTGCCCCTTGCTCCACTACTCCTGCCCAAATTTTCCTCCCTTTCTCAGATACTTCCTGTAGACCAACAGAGCTCACTCATAAATCCAGCTCTCAGCAGAAAAATGTCATCAATTCAAAAATAAGGTCTCTATTACATGACTTAAGTAACTCCTTCTCAGCTATCATCATTTATTAAGCCCAAACTTCTACTTGTCTTCCAGAACATGGAAAATAGACCCACTGATTTCCTAGAATTTTACTTCATCTTCCTCAAGCCTACTTTATCTTTCCCTGAAGAGGGAGAGAAAGAAGGGGCACAGCCTGTCAGCCCCTCCATGCTGGGAAATCATCTGCCACAAGCATTTCTGGTTTCTGGAGCTTTGCTCAGTTAATCAGGCACAGAGTAAGATACGAAACCCCAAGATAGCAGCTGCCATATCTAGAGAACATCCTTGTCTGGCAGACATGTAAAACAAGCTGCCAAGTGCACTGGAGCAATGAAAAAGATCTTGAGCAAGTTTTGGCCCATGCTCTCTAGCAATTAAAATCATGGTACGGCTTCCCATTTGCCCTCCACAATTATTAAGGAAGAAACAGTATCATTAGCTGGTTCAGAAGGCTGCAAAGATGCACAGGGTGGAAATACCAACTCCAGTTTACCCAGAACAACATTTTTACCCTTTATTCCTCACTAAAAGTGAGAAATGTTCTTTTAAGCAGAAGTTCTCAGCGCTCTGTACACCCAGAATTGACATGGAAATGAGGCTCCAACACACTTGAAGTTGGCAGAGCAAAAAGCAGGTCTCTGTTCCCACCAGTCTGCCAAGGCCAAAAAGAACCTTCCATATTTTAGTTTTCAATAAAAACTTTAAATGGTCCTCAGGCTTGTTCCAAAACCCTTCTAAAGAAGAGCAAAATTTATCTTTCAAAGGTTATTTGTTTTTCAAGTCATTCTATAATAACAAAAAGCCATTTGAATCTCTGCATGAAATTAAATTTCCATGACAAAGGAAATAAAAAGAAATAGTTGATTTTTAAAAACGCTCCCATTTCTGGCTGGCCTGATTTCTCAATGGTGCTTGTACCACCATTGAGATGCATTTTGCTGTCCGAATTTGGGCATGAAAAGCTCTCTGGCTGTTCCCAGGAAGCAGCTGCCTCACAGGTCTCACAGTGCTCCATTGCATGATGCTTTGACACCCTTGAGGAACATTTCTCCCTTCTCCTCCTAATTATCATGAAGAAACCAACCCTAAGCCGAAATCCTTCCAATGTTAAGGGTCTTTAATGTTATAATCTGCCACGATAACAAAGTATTTGTTGAGGAACCAGCAATGCTGCCACAAATGGACATCTTTAATTGCATTTGAAACAACTTCCAGGTACTAAGGAAATGAAATGCACAGTCTAAAAATAAGGAGAGAAATGAAAGTGAATTAATATCCAACAGATGCAAGATTTACCCAGGACATGCTTACACTGCAGGTCCTTGGGTCAATTTGCACCTATATACTATTGACACCATTAACAGTAGGAACCAGGCAAAATTAAAATGAGGACAATTAATGTATATTAGAAAAACTTAAAATTGAAGGGCTTGGATTAAACAGCATTTTCTAAGCACCTGCTTGTAAGGATTGATCAAAAACATTTACCATTTTGAGGCAGACAGTGCCAAAAAAAACACTCTTAGTCTCTTTTGGGAAATACTTGATATACAACTTGTCAGATGTCACAATCAATAAGATATCTTTTATTTTAACATGTTACACCAGTGTTTACAAATGTAATCTTTTACTGCCTCTTTGGAAAGAGACTTGACAGAGATAACATTACACTGTAATGCAGAAACCGGTATAAACTAGGTCTTGAGATCCAGCTGAAATGAAAACACTGGCAAAAACATCCTTTTTAAAAAAAAAAAAAAAAAGAAAGAAAAACCAACAACGTGCAAGTCCACCCACAGAATAAATACTGAAATGCCTTATTGTCTTTGAGAGGAAGAGCAAGCCTGCATACATAAAGCTAATGAAAGGATTGCTCAATTTATCTGAGCAGAAGTGCCTTTAAAACCTTGATAGAACGTGCAGATACTCATTAAACACTGCGAGGAACTCACAGGCAAATGGGCATAACTTTCTCCCCTGGGAACATGCAGCAGATGATCAAAGACAAGCAATGAAGAATAAAACTGGCTAATATGACAGTCAAGGCTGGGAGGATTTGCTGAGATAAGAAATGGTTCTCAGCGTTCTGGCAAGGGTATTGTTGTCAGACGTTCGGCGCTTTCCATTTACAGAGAGTTTCATTGCTCTTTTTTATTCCCAGAATTAGCATATCAGAAGATGAAGCCCGGAGCTTTATGGTTTTGGTTTTTTTTTTGCTTATTAACTAATCAAAAGCATGTGTTTCTATACCTTCTGATTTAGAGTACAAAGAAAAAATGAAGAAAAGAATCCTATCCATCTTTCAAATGTCCTGCTTCCCTCAAAAAATACTTACAGGCTACCCCGGCCGAGGAAATGACATAAACCCTGCTCAGGTAATCAGAGGTGGTGTAATGATGAGCACTAATTGGATGTGGTTTCACAATTAATATCACACAGTGGATTTGTGATAATTTTTTCCATTGTCGGGACAATTTACTCAGAATTTGCAAAAATTGAAAAAAACTGAAAGTTTATACAACGATAAATTGAGCATTAGATATTAACTGGAAAAATGAAGACAGACTGGCCACATTACAAAATCTTGAGTGCCTTCATGGGAATGAGCTAGACATGGTTATTTTTACTGTACAAAGAAAATAATCTGTGCTAGTTTGAGGCTTTTTAAGAAGAGTGGTTTCACCAAAACTAAAAATGTTTATGTACCAAGAAACAAAAAATAAGGAGACTGAGCAAGAAATACGTCAGATAATTAAAAACTGTTTAAATATATAACTAAGGGCCTCGTAACTCAAAATCAAGAAAGATGGCTATCTATACACAGGGAAAAAAAATGGCACAAGGAAGAGGGGAAAAGACCTCTCCATAAATAAACAGACTTAGGCATTCAGAATGACTCCAACGGTGAAGAAAAGGGGTGGCCATTAAAATCATGAAGTTATAAATAAAAAGATTCAGCCTGGATATGTACGAGCCCTGCATCACCCTCCAATGTAAAGGTGTGGGGATAAACAGAGAAATAAATTCCATGACTTTTGCTACATGATGCATTGATAAGGCACTTAACAGAGGTGGTGATGCACTGCAAGTGGGAATTACAGGGAAGGTAAGAGAAGGCAGAAGAAATTGGCAATTATTGGAGACATGAGTAATAAAAGGGTTTTTTTTTTTAAATTGTGCTAGGAACAAAACGAGTCACGGCAATTTTTCTCGTCGCTTAGTGAACAAAAATGATTAGTTGTTAATAATTATGTAAAAGGTAGAATCTCTGTCTCCTGTGTCTGGAAAACAAGACAGAAGATACAGTCGTCCCATTTAACGGTGATAACATTTATCTTTCATTCTCCACGTAATCGAGGGTGATGTTAAAAAGAAGCTTCTAAAGTTAGACCTCTTAAATGCAGCAGGTCTGCACAAGCTTCAGGGCAACAACTTCAAAGACTACTTTTCAAGGAGTAATTTTTACCATCAACATCAATTTTGAATAACTCTTTGAACACTGAGGAAATTCAAGAGGTTTGGGGTAAAAAGTAAACATGCTAATATAGCACAAAGTAAGTAGGTAGAGACCTGCCACCTGAAATCAGTCCCGGGTAAAGTTATGGAACAAGCAACACAGCTGTTTTTTAAGTAAGTAATTAAAGAAGGACTATATAAATCAAAAGTGTTTATGGCCTTGTCAATCCACCTCCAGATCTGTGCTGATGACATTACTCAGCATAAGGTTAATAAAGTTAAAGGTGCTGAGATGATAAACTTCCCTGAGGTATGCAATTCAGCAGCGTGTAATATTTTGTTTCAGAAATAAGAACACTACAAATTTAATGTAATGCATTAAATGTATGAAAGATCAGCTAACAGACAGGTTTTAAAATTGAATTGGATGTTTTCCAAGCAGAGGCCAGAAAGGACCAAACCTCTTACCCAACTGCTACTGAACATAAATCCAGAAACAAAGAAAAAAGCCCATATTTAAGGAGTGAGGACTTTATGCTAGAAAACAGCAAGTGAGAAGGACATGCTGCTCACGACGGGTAGGGGTGTTGGGCAGCCACTTGATGCTACTGCACCTTCAAAAACATACAACAGCTGGGGAAATTTTGGAGCAAATCACCCCAAAGCCATCTCTAAGCTCACAAAGGACAAGAAGGGGGCAGGAGAAACCATCAGAGAAGCACCAAGATCAAATCCTGCCTGGCACACCTGGTGGTTTTCTATGACTCAGAGGACAAAGAAGGACTATTAAGATGACTGGTGACCTCCTTTTCGGTAAAGTCTTCATCACTGTCACTCACTACAGTACCCTGTATAATTAAATAAATGCTCTATAATGGGGGATCTTGATCCTTGGAGAGATTCAAGACTTAACTGGACACAGCTTAGAGCAGAGCTTTGAGCAAGGGACTTGCACAGCATTTCTCCAGAGCTCCTTTCCCATCTGAATTACACTGATTGTGTCCTATAATCAACCAAGCTCCTAATACAGCACCACAGAGTCTTTAACCTTGCAGATTAAAGCAAGTGGGTAAAAAAACAGAAGTTCACTAAATTCAGGCTAGAAGCAAGGGGCAAAAGTTAGCAGCAATGTAACTAGAATTTTAGTGCCCTTACCAATGATTGATTTTCTGAGAAGTATTCAAAAATTAAGAATTAAAGTCAGAGTCCTTCCATATCTTGTCTCTTCCAGAAGGCCTAGGAGCTCACCACGACCCTCTTCTCCACCCTTATAATCTTTGCATCTCTGACAAGAAAGCAGTATTTTTTTTCCCCCCATTCTAATTCTTAGGAGAATTATACTCTATTACCCCAGTGATGGAAGGAAGAAATAATAAGGGAAGGTGGAACAACTGCAGTGCAAATAACCCAAGAGTAATGTTGCAGCATGCAAGAATTCAAACACTGAAATTAGTCCCGGCAGAACATTAAATCACTGCTCCAGGATGCCACCAGAAGTATAAAGCTGGGTAAACTGTTAGGAACTCTACAATTGCAAGTATCACTTGGGGAGAAATTGTGACAAAAAGAAGTGATAGACACATCATGATGTGAATATACAGCATTACTTCTTTAATGTTTATATGCCCACAGTGTTTTGAAAACAAATGCTTTGTGCATAAAGAGACATAATAAAAATTCTTACTGCTTCACGAGATCTCATTTTTTGGTGAAAATATTTATCCCAATAAACGTTTGATGTACACATCTGCTAGAGCTAAAAAAGTGAGAAACTTTAAAAAAAAAGTCACTGCTAATAAAACCTGCAAAACACACAGAATGTACTCAGGGAGGAAAACTTTGCCTGTTCTGTTTATGGAGACCCCGAATTACAAGACTTACAGGATTCCTTTTGTAACCTTCTCTGTTGAAAACAATATTTTGAAAATTTTATTTTTCATTATGTTATTCAATGCACTGAAGTGCATGGATGCAATTTTCAAAATAAAATTAATTGTGATTGGTCATAGCTTCACAGGCAATTTGAAGAAGTTAATTACACATTCAAAGTGCTTCTTTCTCTCTTCAAATTAAAACCAGAACTGACACCAACATTACTTAACAGTTTATATAACGTAATTATATCCTTTTATTCAGCTACATAGACTACATTTTTGTATCACTGATTTTGACCAGTGTGGAAGTTCGTTCCTATGATCAAGACAGTTCCATCAGAAGATTCAGATGGCTTTTTCCCCAAATAACAGATGTCAAGCTCAATGGATTGGAGGTGTAAAAATCCAGGATATTGCCCGATTTATAGACAAGAGAGCCATGGAAGGTGATGCAGCATCAGCAGCTCGTCCCTATTTGGATCTGCCCTCTCTTACACCCAACACTTAAGAACACGTAGTTTCCACTTTAAATATAGTTAAAAACTCAACTGCCACTTACACTTATCTTTTATCCTCTCTCTGCTATCGGATCCTCCTTTCATCTCTGACCACCCACACAGCCTGACAGTTTGGATTTCAGCAGAGCAGACATTCTGTAATGTCCACTATATATAGTTCTTGCCATATGCACTTCTGTTACCAGCTCTTAAGGACTTCTCTAACACCACCTCATGACAATAGGCCAAATGTTTCCCCTCCTGCAGAGAAAAGCGAAGAGGAGATGGGGGAAAAACAGAGCCCAAATCCCCTTCCTTAACAAAATGGAAATGATTTCCCTGTGACAAGTAGCAAATCAGCAAACTGAAGACTGATAAACCCAAAGCAAATGTGGGAATTGTGGCCCAGACATGAAAACATCTGGAATGCCCCAGGGAAAAACACACATGCCATTATGCTCTAGGTCCTCACAGGAGGCTGTATGAGTACAGCAGAGCATGCCGAGTTCGATCCAAGCAGAGCCTTCCACAGAGGAATTCTGCCAAGTGTTCTGCCAAAATTCCAAGTTGAGAAACATATTTCCCAGATTTTTATTTTTAAAAGAAAAAAATTTTGTTTTCTATCATAATAAAAAACACCAAGCCAACAAATGACAGAGAGGTAGAGAGCATCTTCTGTGTACCTCTTTTGGATTTTTCTGACTATCATGCAGAAAAAACAACAGTTACTGTGTGGTTACAATTCCTGAATCAATGGGTTACGAGCCTGACAGCGATCTGGTGTGAGGATATAAAATGCTGCAAGAAAAGATGCAGTAAGAAAAGAGCTTGTAAATGCATTAGGAGCAATAAAAATGAAGCAAAGGCAAGATACTTTACTTATAAATACTTTAGGAATGGAGAAATGGAGACAACTGATGCATCCAAAGCCTTTTTGCTTCCCTCTTCACAAAAATGTTCTGCTGTGAGCAAATCCTTAAACGTAATCAATTTCAACAAAGAAAAGGGATGAAAAAACTGAGAATGAGTGCATCTAGACTTATGAAGGTAGAAGAATTGACAGGAAAGCCTGATAAAATCACTCCAGAGAGTTCAGGGGAATACTGACCACTCTCCTGAAAAATTCATGAATGATGGGAGAAATCCCAAAGGACAGGTAGGAAACAAGGAAGGGGAAGGAAAAAACCCAAGAGAATGAGCGTTTAGGAACTTACAGAGCAACACATTAAATTAGAAAGGTTCTAATCTAGAAAAGGCATTTAACCATCCCCAAGCAAATATGGGGAGAATAACAAAATGCCTGAGGATGGCCAGCACAGAGCTGCTAGAGACAAACCAACCCGATTTCCTAAAGTGGGCCGGAGGGAAAGCATTCAACGGGGTCTACCTTGGCTTTAGTCATGCTCTTGACATATTCCACATGACATGCTCCTAAGCAAACCACAGAAATGTAGGTTAACATGAAACCACAACAGAACAGATGCAGGACTATCTGAAAACAAGCTCCCAGGGACAATTACCAGTGATTTTCTGGCAAAACTAGAAAATACATCAATGCAGGCATCGGTGCCTCTCTTCTGGGCTCTGATGCTTGGCTGTTGATACCATTAATGATGGAATGATAAATACACATATAAAATTGTCCAGTGAAAAAAACAGAGAGAGAAAGAGCAATTTACTTGGAGGATGAAGGTAGAAAACAAATCTTGCTGAATTGGAGAAGCAATCTGAGACCAAAGACAAGCAAGAAGCAAGAAGCACTGAACTTGCGGCAACACAGACTTAGGGTTCTAGATCCAACTACCACACTGTGCTTTCAGTTCAGCATTGGACCAGAGTGACCTAAAGAAACAGCAGAATCCACATTGGTTGGGGGGGGGGGTTGTTTCCAGATCCAGGTTAGGTCTCATGATTAAGTGCCATTTCCAGGACTCAGTATTTACCAGTACTCTGCTTTCTGCTTGAAGCACCATCACTGGGATTTTCCAGTTTATTCCCCACTTCAGTGGGACAAACACATTAATCACAGCACACAAGTGGCAGGAGCTCAGCATCAACAAGGCTGATCAAAAGAAAAAAGTCTGAAAAGAAGATGAGGGGCTGTCAACATGAACGTGTGGCGCCTTCAAGAACTACTGGATTGAATTTTTGGATTGATTTTATTCAGTTTGAGTTATAAATTCAGCCAGCAAAATCAGTATAGAGATCTTAGCCTGTCTCCTAAGGGTGAGAGCTGTAAACTCTGCCTGCTTGGGCGAAAGGTAGCAATATAGAGCGATGTTTCTTTCTGCTCAACTTTCTAAGGCTTTTTTTTTCTGTTTTTTTAAAAAAGATTCCAGAGCTTGGAAGCTAAAATGAGCATGTGCCTAAAGCAAGTACAGAAATAGGATCTCTCAACCAGTAATTTATATCATACCAATCTTCTGCAAGGGATGTAAACAAAATATAAAGTGCTATTTTAGCATACATGCAGCCTCTAGGGTTTGTTTGTAAAACGTTCTGGATCAGATTTTCAGTATCAGATGCATAAGTTATGCCAGGGAAATAAAAAAAAAAATAAAAATATCAGAGTGCAAAGCAGACTTCACTGCATGTAGTTGTCCCTTCCAGGCACAAAGTGGATTCTGCCACACTCAGCGACCTGTCTTCGGAGTGTCACTCTCTATTTCTCACAATTAGCAGGGCAGCAAGCCAGAAAAAACACAAAAATATGTGTGCTTTATCCCATCGCCTTTGTACTTTTATATATTTGGCTGGCGACTTTGAAAATCTGCATGCTTAATTCTAAATACATGCTGCCATGGGTAAACTGGCCAAGGAATAAAATGCAAAGTGAACTCCCCCAGGCCCCAAAAATGACAAAGATGCCCACTGACTGTATCTTTCAAACAGAAAAAGCGATTGTAATTAATCCTCCTTCCTCTGTGAAAAATTATGTTTGAACAAATCTTAACCACCAAACTGCTGATCCTCACAATCATTTGTGAGACGGGTAAGCATCCCTTTTCTTTTTATAGAAGCAAGCAGAGACACCTCAAGGACCAGGCTGGAAGTATTTACTCACCAGAGTCATCACATTGTTTCGGTACTAATTTTGTGAAATAACTGCTTGATATGGGAGGAAAGGTTCACAGGTGGGCTTTAAATGATTCTCTTAAGTTCACAGTGCAAACCATTATCAGAAATTCAATTTAATCACCGGAGTTCCCAAGGGTGTTTTATATGCTCAGACCATTACTGTAAGCTGCTGTGAGGAACAATGATAAGGTAATAAAGGGGCACCTGAAAAACTTATTAAATGTGCTTTTTGTATTACTGATACCCGCGGAGATGACTGAGTTTTCCAAAATCAGCATGGCATTCTACAGATTGCTTCACACAGACAGGGTCACAAATCCACTTCAGCCCTTTAGCTGAAGGTCTATAAACAATTTGAAGTGAAAAAGTTTCACTCTGGCATTGTGGTCATCAGGGACAGGGCTATATAGAATGAAGCTGAGGTGTGCAGAAGGCAAATGATGAAGGAAACGCCACATGTGAGAGGCACAAGCTGAAAACACACAGGGAAAGGGCTGGTTCAGAGACCACATTTTGGGGTCCATTTGGAAAAGAGGGCAGGCTAAAGCAAAGCCAAACTGCAGTAGATGTGGAAAGAGGCACCAGAAGACTTGTGGCCCAAAGGAAATTCCGACATAATTCTGGTGCTAGCATTCAGATGAGAGGTACTGGTTCCTCCTGAGCCAGAAAACCCCACAGAGGCTGTACATGCAAAATGGAAAGACCTATTATATCCACGAGCAATTGCTTTGGATTTTCATAGCCCTCAGAGATGCACGTGCCTGAACAGCATCCCCAGCCTTCAGTGCTTCCACCAGGGAGGGCAGCCTCCCTTCTTCTCTCTCTGTAGCTGCTTGTCTCCTTTCTAACACCATCCTCATCTTAATTTCAGCTTATTAAACCCTGGCATGTGTTCAAAACCTGGGTAACCAGGCAAGTAATGGTTCCTGAGGGCCACCTGAATTCACTAGTTTGTGTATATCTATATATCTATATATATCTTTTTCCACTAGGAAACCTGCTATTTCTTTGGATGTAGCTCTTGGCCATTCTCTTTCCAACACTGCTGTACCTGAGAAAGGGGCTTTCGTCAGGCTGTGTTGCACTAACCAAGTGAAAGAGGTTGCCAACAATTTAATCAATTTGCATACCTAACAGAAATATTGTTTAAAATAATTAGCCACAAAGTTATTAAAAAAAATCATCACTACAGCTCATGCAGAAAATGCATTTCGCACCCATCTCAGAGTGGCTATTTTCTGTCACAGGTGTAGATTCACATGTTTGGGAAGAGGTCAAGCACTGGAAGTGCCTGGATTTACACAGGTGGTTGGATCTGAGGAGCTGAGTATCCACAATAATTAATTTTAGGGACCCAGAGTCTTTTTTAGCAATCCGTACCCAGCTGGGATATTGCCTTGCAGAGAAGGCACCCACAGAAGAAGTCAGGGCAGGTCCTTGCTCTCAACCACCACAAAAACCTTGCTAGCTGCTAAAACAAGTGCTGGGCAGGCAGGTCCACATCACAGGGCAGTGGAGAATCTATAAATTCACATTCCCAGTCTGACCCTCTTTACACCCTTGAGCAGAAAAGTCCATTAGAATGAAACAGCTTTCAGGCAAATAAAAGCCCCTCACAGGGGGAGGAATGCTATAAAGAATGTTTTTCCCATGGTCTGATATCTTACTTCTGTCATGCTGGCTTGGCTGTGCTGTGTATACCTATCTAAAGGCACCCATAATATTTAAGTCTTGCAATAAAAGCTGTGAAACAGGGATTCCAGATGTTATTATTTCTTAAATCCTGGGTAGCATCCTCCCCCAAACATCTGAACAAATCATTCCCAAGTTATGCATGCACTAAAACAACTTAAATCTGTTGTCAACCATTACAATACAAAATTACTCTCGGAGAAGCTCTGCACTTTATGATAAATGCTGAGAGGAGATTAAGTAACTGTGCTGCTGCAGCATCACTCCTGCCTGAAAAATCAGGGAGAAAACCATTCATTTATTGTTGTCATCCTAACTAATGTTCATCCATGGTGTTCAATAAATTCAATACAAGTTTTGAAGCCTGTGACTTCTAAATATTATACAAGCTATCAATTAAAATATTGGGGATAAGCTGTTTGTTAATGATGAGTTTTATTATTGTACTCCAAACCCAACTATTTTTTGTCTCCACTGGTCACTTTGAGAAGGAAAGATGCAGCAGGTTACTAATAGGGCATCAAGATGCTGACAAGAAAGCTGTGATTTACGGGCTTCAAATAAGATGAATAATGTGAATTAACACCAAGACTTAGAACAGTTGGCAATGATAGAGGTTGCAAAATTTAATACCTTTCATTTTAGGTGTGCTTATTACAAAATAATGATCTCGTCTGAAAACTTCACTAGACACAAGTGCCAACAAGCCCTCCACTACACAAACTCCACTCGCACAACCAGGGAGGGCTACACAAGAAAGGTTTCTGACAGTAAAATATGATGAGGAAATTTTTCAGCTTATTGTTTACAGTAACTCAAAACTGTCACGGGCAGTGAAGTCTCAGGAGGAATTAATGAGACGTCAGTCCTTGGACTGCAAATGGTAAATGTCAGACAGGCACTTGCAGTTTCTTACAAATTTGTTGCAGGTAAAGGAGACATCTTACAGAGTTTAGACAACTCCTTTTGCGCTGTTGCTACTAGCAACACTATATATCTCTATCTATATGTTCTTGAATCCTGTCCCATATGGATAGGGAAGATTTAGTCAATAAAATTTTATGAATCTGAAAGCGTTATGCCGGACATGACACCACTAAATCTTATGTTGCTCCCTAAACCGGACTATGAGATACTGTAGTAACTGTTGGGAATGCCAAGCTGAGAACATAACATACTTTTTGTTGCTAAAATGTCAAAACCCCAAAGCAGACAGCATTCCCCTCTGCCATGAATGTAATCGGTCTGCTCGAATCACGCAGAATGAGGTTTTATTAGTTTTCCCTATTTCTAATCCTATTCCCAATAAAACTAGTGCATGTACATGCCTGCAAAAATTCACTGTACCAAATCCAGATGATTTTCTGATTATTCTGTACTTTTCTGTATTCACCCATCTTTACTTAAAACAAAGTAAAGATATAATTTCCAGTCATTATAGCCTGGAAACCTCAGGGTGGGAGTCGTTGGTTGGAAACATTATTTTCGTGACACAAATCATTGCTGCAAACTATTGTCAGTTATTTTTCCTCTCCTCCCTTTCTTCAAACTGCAGTTAATCCTCCACATAATTTCCTACATCCATCCATTCCCTCTTCCTGCCCTGAGGATAAATCTCTCAATCTGCTTCTAATCATTCATCATCAAACCCCTTCGCTTGGCTATTTTGTACCAAACCAGCCCCTACAAAAATGATTTCATCCAATTTTTCACTTTTACTCAAGACTTCATAGACATTGATCTCTATTTCTCCATTTACATTTTATAAATCCAAGCAAAGCTAGGGACAGTCCAAAATTAAATTCTGCTCTGTTATCTCACTTTACTGCCCAAAATAGTGAGCAGAACTTTGAAATAAGTACATTCAGTGGCGTGAGGTCTTTTTTCCCCCCTTCATCTTTAACATCTCTGCTGGTGTCAGAAATGGTGGCAGACACTCATGTAATGGGGAAATCAGGGGAAAATACAAACAGTGCAGCTCTAGATAAGCGATGGCAAGATGAGATGAAAAGGGCTTTTTGCTGAGATCCTCAAATTGTACTGAGGTCCCAGTGACCTTCTGTGCTCTGACGTTAACAGTGGGTTGCTGGGGGTAAGGGATGAGCTCCGAGCCCATCCCACTGGTGCCCTCCTGTCAGCTACCTGGCAGCAGTGGCAAAGCCACTTCACTCGTCTCCATCTGCCTTGTCTGTCAACGAGCACTTTAGCAAATTCACCTCCAGTTACCTTCTATTCTCCCTTTCAGATACTCAAAAATTATGAAGCAGCTTTAGACAGCAGAGTGTTTTCCATATAAACTGTGTCCGTGACCACTTCATGGAATTAATACAATCCAATGGCCAATCCCCAGCCCTGCTCAAATTGCAGAAAAGAGTAGAAAGACACATGGCCATATCATGCCATTGATTTTTAAAATGAACTCTCAACTAGAGTCAATAATGAAATATGCTTAAAAATCAATGACATGCTACTATGTGGTGATTAAATCTGTAAAATGAAGAAAATCCATTAAAACTTTGATACTTAAACACTCCCTAGTCACTCACAGCTCTCTTTCTGAAATTCATCTTGATTGCATGCCAAGACAATATATTTGACTCAACTGCAGTAGTAGGAATTCATATTACAACTCACAAAAAAATCCCCCAAAGCAATTTTCCCCAAAATCTGCAACATAGAAAGGCAATGTATAAGTGGCCTCCAAGTGCCTCAAGGCCACCATTCATACTTCAAAACAACCCTCTTGCTGCAATGCTAAAATGCAAGGGCAGATGAAGTCTGTAATGATGTCTCAGGACGAAACTGCTGACTGATTAATATTAGCTGCTTCTCTCTGTCTAATCATCCATTTTTGATTTCATCACGATAAAACTTCACAGCAACCTTCAGCCTTTCCCCAGGAGGTTGTTAGTACAAATTGTTGATGTTAGACTGAAATGGCACACAAAAACCTCACAACTGAGATAAAACCAGGTCCTGGCTACACCACCTGCAGGAAAACAGCACTGAGAAACAGTGGATATTAGCCAAAATTAGGGATGGAGTGATTAGCTTGCACTGGTGTCCCAATGCTTAAAAGAGAAACACTCTTTAGTTTCAGGTTCTGCAGCTGTCAGGGATGAAAGTGAGATAAGCTGGATTACTGCTTTGGTCCAGATGGCAATCTCTCTTGCTCTGGTCCTCAGAATGTCACTAAAAACAATACTGCATTGTTCTCTTCTTAACACAAATGTAGGTAAAAAGCATGGCACAACAGTGATTTACTGTACACAAGTGCACAGCAACCCTCAATTACCATTATCTCTGGTTTTTCCAGGTGCAGCCAGTAGCAAAAAGCACCATTTTCAATTATCCATGGATTCCTCCTTGAAAGTTAAATACCACCACCCAAGTCCCCACCCAGAAATGTGGGAAACGTTGACAACTTCCCCTGAGCAATCTTTATAGGTAACACTCTACTGAATTAAAGGGTTGCTTCACTGAATTGCAGGGTTTAAAACACTGAGAATTCTGCTGGTAGGTGGGAAAGGGAGAAACACGAGCAAAAGGGGATGAAAATTAGTAAGTAATAAATCAGCATAAGTCTTTCAAGTGAGTTTCCAATCCCCAAGGGCATCTGGCAATTGTCTTTATCTTCAGCTCTCCACCCATGACTCGGGGTGGTTGACGATGCAAAACTTGTCAGTGTCAGTCGCTCTTCACCACTTTTCCATGCCCAGCTGCACACACAGCTTGACGGAAGCCAAGACTGTTGGAAGAGCCCAGAATTTAAGCAAATAACTCCGGCCCTAAGGGATGTGCAGCTTGCGCAGCTCCTTTCCCATCTTGCCTAGGGAAGCAGCTACGGGATTGAGCTTCCCACGCCAGAGCAGTTCAGATACTCCTCTAATCGTGGATCTAGCCCTGTGCTTCAGAGAATGCTTCAGCGTGTTGCTATATTTTATCCTAAACTCCAAGCTACACCACTACTTTGTCCTCCCCTTCCAGGACTGAAAACACAGGAGTTTCCGGGGTAAAAATGCACCAGGTGAAGGCACTGACACTGAGAGTCCTTGCCATCATGGAAACCACCTCAATCGAAAAGCAGATGCCCTTTTAGTCAGCTATTTTCTTACCACCTTTCTGGCTTGCAGTGGCTACAGTCATGGCCATCCAACCTTGGATCCTCACCTACCAATGTCCTCTCTAGGGTTTCTTATTTCCAGAGGATCTTGAATCTGCTTGATCAAGAACACCAGAAACTGATTCTGCACTTACTAAGCAACTGAATCCTTTCCAGGTCATACAAAATTGAAGAAAGACAGAAAATTGGGCCCTGGGTTGATTTCCATTCAAACACAACAGATTGATGTATTGCTATAAGCATCACATTCTTAACCAACAGACAGCAGAGCCCAAAATATTGCCACCACAGAGCACTATTGGACTTGGCTACAATAGTTCCTACTCTTCTGCTTGAAAATAAAAGGAAGTCTGTATTTTTAGAGTATTTCTAAGTCTTTGTAGGGATCCACTAGCTGATGGATGATTGGAACTAGATGGTCTTAAAGGTCCCTTCCAACCCAAATCATTCTATGTTTTTATGATCTTACTTTCAACAACTTTAATGTCATGGAATGGGATAGTCTTTCCTCAAGTTTATCACAGAGCAATGCGTCAGGAAAGGAAAGTTTAGCTCTTTAACTCATTCTATCCCAGTGCTCACGTTTGCATCAGAACCATCTAGATGCACGCACAGAAACTGCTGCAAGTGAGGTGCTGTTTCAAGAAACACTTCAAGAATCCTGCTTAAATCCAAGCCCTGTGACTAATAGCATGTATAAAACTGAGTGTGTTGAAGGGTCTGTGTAAGAGCACCAGGTACAGCTACAGACAACCAGTTCACATCCCCCCTTCCAGCCAGCAGGCACGTCCACTTACCACCAGTGGCCCTGAAAAGAAATGTGCCTTTGCAATGTGCCCCCAAGGTCAATGGAGTACGTAACAGGAGGTGAATTTTAAATGACACGCTTTACAATGAGCTATTAAAGCACCTGCTCACCATCCAGTTCTCCTAACTTAGTTTAAATGATTTGTGAGGTCTTGAATGTTAAAACATATATAACTGTTAAATATATTAATGTTAAAGCATATATATTCAAAACTCAGTTAACGTCAAACTCTGGGGTTGTCAGTGATATTGTGCTTTTCACTTTGACCGCTCTAAAAGTTTGGCACAAATTAGTAGTTCAATTATGCAAATACTGAGCGGGGGTATTTTTATATTTATCTATTTTATATTCAAGGTAATTTACCCCTGAATTTTTAAGACATGTATATATTTGGGATGCATCAGCTGACCTGGAAAACATCCAGGGTTAGGCGGATTTGTTGGCATTAACCAAAAAGATCGGGTAAATTATAGAACCAATAAAACTGCCGAGATTTGTACTTTTCCAAACTAGTTGCTGCATTCCTGATTTATTAGTGAGAACTTCAAAGGTTTGTCATAAAGATAAATAAAAGAGCAAGGATGGGAGCATAATACACGGGCTCGACAGCTCTAAAATACACTGTTTACAGTGAACTGGGAGAGAGCAACATTTCAGGTCATACTTTATACCTAGCAGAGCAAACCATCAGGACTGATATAACTGATAACTGCTGTAAAGAGTGCAAAACCATTTTCCCAAAGATGGAAAACCTTTAGATACAGCTGTCCAGTGTCCAGCTTTAAAAGCAAACGCTCGCTGTGATCCCAGACCCTTCTCAACAAAAATCAATAGCCCTTTGGGAAGGGGAAGAAAGCAAGATGTCCCTCTTGCAATATGATGAACAGAATGTAAAAACGCAAAAAGTAGGACAGTAAACTCATCAGGAATATTAGTGCATCAGAAAAAACAAAAAACCCTTGGCCACCACCTGGGTAAATTCGGGACAACAAAGATGAGGATACTTTGCCCTTCAAAACCCTCCCTCTGCAATAGATGGTACTGACAAAGCTGTGTGAGCAGGGAACAGACACACGGAACGAGAGAGGCAGTTCAGCCAATTTTACTCCACAAAGAACAGAATCAAAGCAGACAGTGGCTCACAAATGACATTCTGGCACCCTGGTAAGGGCAGTGCCAGCTCTGCTTTCAATTTGCTGCGGTCAGGCTTTCGCCATGTCCCATCACATCGCTTCTTGGCCACACATGCCAAATACTTTTTCACTTTGAGGACCAAGCTGTCATTTTTCACTTTGTTACCCTGCCCTTTAACTGTCACTACAGTGACACTGATGTATATCCCAGGAAACAGAAGGGCAATTCTTTAAATTATGATGTGCCAGGAACTTGTTCTCTTTTAAATATTACAGTTGCCGAGTTGCTATTGCCTTGTACCTTATTAAGGCTAACACTGACACCGTTGGCGGGTACACAGTACACTCATTAACTGGTTTTGCAGTTATCGAGTTTGAAGTTAGTATTTAATTGCCTGGAAACACTGTTTTTTAATTCAAGTTCTCCTCTGTTCATACTACTCATACTTAAAAATGAATATATCCAGTTTCACAAGCATAAGCTTTTGTTTTGTTTGAATCACTATGAGCAATTAACTGGGGATATATAAACCAACACTCAATTTTAAAATTAGTGATTAAAAGTGAATTTTCCCCAAATTTAAAAAAAAAAAAAAAGGCATCACAAGAAACACATCTGTGATACAACAGAAAAACTATTGCTAAACACAGTGAAGCCTTGGCCTGGCACAGTTGATTTCTGGAGAGAAATAACAAACAATACCCCTGAAATAACGAAAATCCTTGGCCGACAACAGGCATATCAATTAATTTAGTGGATATTTACGCCTTAAGGGATCAGATTCCAAGCAGGACAGCCTTGTTTCGGGAGCAGAGAAGGGCACAGGCCTCTTGCAGGCAGCCTGGATGGGTGGGGATGGCGAGGGCAGCAGATGGTGGTGGCTGCAGGGGATGCTCCTCTACAGCACCTGCACGGAGCTTCCCATCTGCATCCCCACAACCCCAGATTCTCCCCAGCTCTTTAAGATCAATCCCCAGTTAGCCATCCCCTGCAGGTGTGAGACATCATTAATGAAGATGTTAATAAGGCAGCAAAGGTCAGATCCCAGAATTCAGGCTCTAGGGGATCTAACCTCTAAAGTCTCTGGCACCACACGAGTTATCTTCTTGGAGAGCAGTGCTCCCTACCTGCTTTAATGCATCAGCAAAGCCTCCTATACCTTTCACAGAAGGATGAACAGCTGTCAGGAACTTGGTGGTGTTTCAAAAAACATTTTCATTCTCTCAGAAGTCTTTTTGTGCCCCCAGGTTGCAAATTGCTGCTTGTCCTTTTTCTTAATCTAAAGACAGGACTCGCCAGGATGGGAGGAAATGGCCTTGTGTTGCCCCAGGCGATGTTTAGGTCAGATATTGGAAAAAAATTTCCTCACTGCAAGGGTGGTCAGGCATTGAAATAGGCTGCCCAGGGAAGGGGTGGAATCACCATCCCTGGAAGTGTTCCAAAGGTGTGTGGATATGGCACTTTGGGACAGGGTTTGATGGTGGACTTGGCAGTGCTGGGCTAATGGTCGGACCTGATGACCTTAGAGGTCTTTTCCAGCCTTAGCAATTCTGTGATTCAGTGCCATACCCTCAATATTTAATGCACAGAGAGTTATACACCTGTTATTGCCATATATCGGTAAAAAATCTCGTGGTGGGGGTTCCTCTCACCGGTGGCCACAGAGCTCCTGTGTTTGGTTTGGACCTGCAGCACAAACGGGCTCCAAGCCCAGGTCCTGGGAGGGCCAGTTTCTTTCAGCTCCTCCAGTCAGAGCCACGTAATTAGGAAGCACCCACAGTAATTAGGGACATTCCTGGGGAAATTCAGTCCCTCCCTACACTGCAGGCCCCAGCACTCGCTGAAGAGTGATGCTCCCTCAGGCTCCTTCCCAATTTCCCCCTTCTATCAAGTACATTTTGGGCTCTAGAAAGGAAAATCAACTTCCTGGCAGCAACCTATGTTCTAACAGTTCATTTCAACATCAGTTTTGACAATTCACAAGGAGATGTGGAATCCACTCCTGAACGCTTCCTTTATTCTCCATATTTTAGTTTAATGGGGCCTTTTTTTGGTTTTGTTGTTTTTGTTTGGTTTGATTTTTTTTCTTAAAGAAAGACGCTTTCAATGGCTCTTTTATTTGAATAATGATGGAAATGGCATGCTATCATTCTGGTTAATGCTAGGAATGAATAATGGTGTATTGACTTGGCCAGAACCTCACCATAACCCAGAGATCTGATGCTTTCAAACTTCAGAGTTCATGAATACGTGTGGATGTTCCCAAAGCCTGCTAGAGCAGCCAGGCTGAGCTCACGGAGCAAAGAAAAGTCAAAGCTCAAAAAGTTTTATGCGATTCTTCGGGGATTAAAAACTACATAAAACCCCCCAACTTGTTTTAGAGTGATGCCTCAATTTGAAAAGTTTAGCTGATGACAAATTCTGTGAAAACTAAAACAAACTCTTCTAGTTCTTAGTCCTGCCTTTTTCCCCTCTCCTTTTCCTGAATCCTTTTAAAAAGTCACTGCTCAGAAGAGCCAACACGCCCAGAGTGAGAAATCTGCGCAAACCCTCTGAGAATGCCACCACATTTCAGAGCAAAACCAGCTACCAGACTTTCTGCCCATTTCACTGCTGACCTCTGTCAAACCTGTGCAGAAGAGAAACACAAAAAAAGCAGGAAAACCCCTGTGCCCACTCTCCAACAGACTGTTCACTTCATAAAATTGGCCAGCAACAATATAACAATTTTCTCTAATTTCCTGACTGCTCTCAAGTTCAAGTGGTCGGGTCTAAAGCCTTTAAACTTTTTTAGTATTTCCCCTGCATGTCTAAGACTAAACACACCATATAAAACAAACTTTTAGGATTCAAAGCTGGAGCCAATCTTTGGCCATGATTAAGAAAACAAAACAAATATTTTCTGAATGACCTGATATAGTAAGTGTAATAGTCCCAACTGAACCTTTAATTAAAAAACCTGAACTGTCTCTTTGTAAATTCTTTTTTCATGTAACAGTGAACATTCAACGACAAAGTTCTTTGCTACAATAAAATTAACACTCTCCAGAAACATAACAATTTTGCTTCTGCCAGCATTCTCACCAGCCTGAGGTGTTCTCTGACATTGAAACTACGTGCTGCTCCCACCTGAGGACCACAGGCACTTTACAAAAAGCAGAAAAGGAACCAAATTAAACGAAAGACATCTCCAATTTGAAAACTTGTCTTTTTCCACTCAATTAGACAAAAGGATTGACATAGGTAGGGAGGAAATCCAGTGTTGGGAAACCAGGATAAGCAATACCAAAACTGCAATCACATCTAAACTTCGAATAGACTTTATTTCTGGATATGCAGTCCAATATTTTGTAGCTTATTCTGCTCAGGAAAACCAGAAACAGAAGAAACTGAAGAAAAATGCCCTTGATGATTGCATAGAAGCCCTATATCATTTTCTCCTGTAGCTTTGTGCTCAGGTAATGAAGTGGGATGACACCACGATGGTTTCCTGCCTGTCACTATTGCCGAGTTGTTCTTCTAATGGCTAACGTGCCTGCGTCCCTAAAGAAAGTGAATACAGTGACACTCGTTGCAGAAATATATATTTTCCTGAAATTGAGCCATTTTGCTGTCTCTCAGCCTTACAAGCTGCACCATTAGTTATTTTCAAAGCCACAGGATTTAGAGATTTAGGTAGCTTGGAGAAACTTGAGCTCGAGATGATGCATATTTCAGGGAATTGCCCTCTGCGCTGTTCTCCTCTCGGTAAGCAATACCCATAAAAGTTCTATTTCATGACATCTCTAGCACATTCCCTCCAGTAGGCTGGAAGATTGAAATCTTCCTAAATACCCAATTCTCAGCCAAAAAAATTATATTCTGCCTCAAAGTTAAACGCAGTAAAAATACGATAGGAAGACGTTGCGAACATTTATGAACGTGTCGTCAGCTACAGACGCCAAAGGCACTTGGAGTTTGGATCAGCTAAACCCAGCTGAGGTTCACTTGCTGCCTCCTCTGAAGGCAATCCTACTGCAGTCTGCAATGCTGCTCCACAATCAAGCTGCCTATGCAAATTAGCACATGTTAATTGGCAGCAGCTGAGCTTAACTCCTAATGAGCCCAGCCAGTTGTGGAAGGAAATGTCTGCTGGGATTGAACATTGGAGCTAATAGTGTTTGGAGTTTGGGTGGCTTGTTTGCCTCCCCCTACCCAGAGAGATTTAAGGTGGCCTTGAAGTGAAAAACATCAGCTCAATTTGTCTACAAGCTATTTTGTCATTAACCTTGCTTTTAGAAATGCTTTATTTGAACAGTTCTGAATTCTGAGTTACGTGCATAGCAAAGAGGACAGCCACAGGAGAGCACTTTATAATTCTATTTTGCAAAATACACTAATGCCCTTCTCAAGAATCACTCATTCCTACACCCAAATTGACTATCTGTCCTTGTTCATGATCTTTCTCATTTCCTCTGAAACAGATTAAAGAAAGCAGCAGAATTTCTGTCCTCTCTGCAGTAGCCCACAGTCTAGCCTAGAGCACATGCCTTCTGCACCCAATGGCACTGCAGTGAACAGAGCAATTATTATCATTTGTGGCAACTTTGGCCTCTTAACCTGTGCTGACCAGCAGTTACCAATACCTAGCTCAGAGTGGGATAAGTCTTCAGCAAAAAATTACAGCTGCTTTTTCAAAGGGTCCTAAAATTGGACCATTATATATAAAAAAAAGGCTTTAATATAATTCGTACCTGTGTTCTCTGTAACTATATAAATTTACATACACATAAAAATAAGACTGATAGAAACAATGACGAATTTTGGTTTTATCTATTTTGGCATAACCTTGCTCTGAAATCTTTGCAAATAAATCCACAAATTCAACATAGCAGCAGTTACACCAGCCCAAGACAAAGGTCTGCTAAGGACCCAATTCATTGCCTGTATCACCAGCCAGTCATGGATGCTCACATGAGAGAGGATGAACTGGGCATGCAAATAATGGTACCTCCCCAAAATACCATTTCATCAGCAGGAAAACCAGTGTTTCTAAAGGTCAACACCCTCGTGGTGATTTGGCAGCAGCCGAATGTGCCAGCAGTCAAAGTGGTGACAACTCATCCACTGAAATGTTCATCTGTAACCACATCTTGAGGCCACCAAACTTTGCTTTCTTCCTTCTGGAACACACTACACACCACAATCTGCACTCAAATCTTTCCCCTAACTACTACTTTACTGCCTCCCCATGCCCCAAAATGACCCTGTTCCCATGTGCTTCCCCACAAGTGGGAAGGATTTTGCAGTCTGCTGGGTGGCACCGCATCAACCCAAATAACGTCATCTACACGGCACTTCTGTAAGCTGAAAAGTGAAACGAGTAATTCATTCTTTCACGAAGGAATGTCACAGTCAAAAGCTCTGTTTGTTACCAACATTTGCTTTCCGTTGCTAAGAATTTGGAATCATGGAAAATTCAGATTGACTGGTCCCTGGAAGAGAAAAATGTCTAATGCAACGCTGCTAAATGGACCGTGGGTATGGGTAGAAACATCTGTTACTTGAGCAACTTGGGCTTTATTTTTCTTTCAATGTGGTAATACGAAGCACCAAAGAGAAACGACATCTGGCACAGAATTTCATTGTCAGCGAGACCTTTTGTGACTTGCAAATGCACTTAAACTGGGAACGCAGAAAACAAAACTAACAAACAGTTTCTGCAGTGAAAGCACTGAGTGGAAAACAGATAAAGATAGAGATGTTATTATTTTCTTTTCCTCTTTTTCCCCTTTAAAAAGAAGAATGTGTTTCTCCTTTCACATTCCAAATGCAAACTTTGTAATATTCTGAAAATCAAAACATTCCTGATGAATTTGTTTGTGCAAGTAGAGTAGGCAAACGTCAAGTGACAGCTGGCACCTGAAATTTTGTAAAAAATACCAATACTATCAGTCTTCTATATTGTTACTGACCAGATGGTTATTTACAGGCCTTTTGGGCTCAATTTCTTTTAAACTGGGAGTAGTAGAGTTGAACAGAATAGAAGATAAGGGTAATTATTTTTAAAGAACTGCAATGTAAAACCAGAGCATTATTTTCTTCCAGACTGACATCAACTTCAATACAAACCAAAGGCAAATTGTCTAGCAGGAAATGAGACCATTTCAGCTGCTGATTCCAACTTTTACTTCACATTTTTTATTTCCCTAGGTAGAATATATCAACTGTATAAATCATCACCAAATTTTGCTAGAAATTACCCCAGAGAGCACTCAGTCTACATAGAGAAGTAAAAGATTTATCTTGATATTATTTTGAAACCACATGGAAGTGATATTGTTTAAATGCAACTTCTGTTAAAGGTGAGTTTTAAATCACCTCCATGCAATAGATATTCAAATAACAGAAGGTAACTATGTTTTCTCATCTAACAAAGGCAGCATGGAGGTTATAATCTTTCTCAACTCACCTCTTCAGACCCACTCAAAGCCTGGTGCTTTTAAACAAGGAGAAAAATAAGTTCCAAATAAAGCCAGATAGTAAATTCTGAGTGGATATCTTATATTTTTAAGCAAAAAAGGAAAAAAAACCCCTGGTCCTGAACATACTTCACCACTAGAATTTCAAATATGAACACCTACACAGCTACAGCTCCACTAAGACCACACGTATTTTTACTAGAAGGAGATGTATCTTATGACATTTCACCTTTTCTTTTGAAGAATTCCAGACATCACTGTATCCCCTACAGCCTTATCCCAGAGTCTTTGCAGTTTTGTCTGCAATGGTATTTTGCTATTTGTTCTGTAAATCCAGCAGAGAAGACCTGTGAGCTTCCAGCTCCCTGCAGATGTTCCTTTGGATGACCATATTCTTAAAAAAGCTGATGTTCATTTATGCTGATCACACCCATTCTAAAGGAGGCCAAAGCTCTCATTTCTGGTTCATGCTGAGAGAGGAGGGGCTGAAACTGTGTTAATGGTTTCTTATATCATATCTTAGAATCATAGAACAGTTTGGGTAGGAAAGGACCTTAAAAGGGGGACCTTCCAACCCCCCTGCCATGGGCAGGGACACCTCCCACTAGAGCAGGTTGCTCAGAGCCCCATCCAGCCTGGCTTTGAACACTTCCAGGGGTGGGGAATCCACAGCTTCTCTGGGCAACCTGTGCCAGAGCCTCATCACTCTGACAGTAAGGAATTTCTTCCTGATACCTAATCTAAACCTTCCCTCCTTCAGCAGAAAGCCATTCCCCCTTGCCCTATCGCTGTGTGCTTTGGTAAAAAGTCCCTCTCCGTCTTTCCCGTTTAGCCAAAGGAATTCAGTATTAAGCCCTTTTAAGATGTACAGAAATGACAGCCTGATGGATGAAGGCATCACTACTGTGCTGCCTGGGCTCTCACACGTTCACGTGTGCCTTTATAGGTCACAGACACTCGTGTTTTCTGCTTGAAAGTGGCAGGGTACAACAGTATCCAAAGGGCGTGAGTAATTCCCATAGCAATTCCTCCTCTCCCACAGCCCCCTGGATGAGCAGGAATAGACAGATGTGGGTAAAGTTACCCAGTATTTCACTCATCGAAGTAACAGTGAAATAGCTAAGGAGGGGATAACTCACATGGCCCGTTGGGGGAATGGCAATTACAGCAAACACACATCCAATGACAGAGCCCTGGACTCTGCTTTATGCTGGCTCCATTCCCTGTGTTGTTAGTGAGAAAAAAGGTGCTCTGACAAGCCTTAAAGAAGAGGACACAATATGAGGAAATAAGGCCCTGTGAGGCCTACAAACAGGTGCCACTCAAAATTTGGTCAGCATTGCAAAAACCCTGTTGAATGCAAACATGAAATAAGAGGAGGACATGGAATCACAGAGAGATATGGATAAAACAAGGGAAATTTGTTGGTATGACAAGTAATGAAACCAACCTCCTGAGACAGAAAGGATAGACGGGAAAGAAACACAGCAAGAAAGGAAAAAAAGCACAATATAAGCCCACAAATTCTTGCTCCCCCATAAAACTGCCGTAGCTAACTTTATCATGTTTACATGGGATGTTGGCTGGAGTTTAAAGGAAGCATTCACTGTACTATATATAGTTGGCAAGAAAAAGGGTTCTCTCCAAAGCTTCTGGGAGCATATGTTTTTCTGAATACATGGAATAAAAGTAGTGATTTGTACCATTAGAATATATATTCTTTTAAAATGTGCCTGCATGGCTCAATCAGATTTCTTCATTTAAAAATATAATGCAATGTAATTTTATTCAACTTTTTAGAAGTGAAATACAACCCATGAATAACCTCTTTCAAATCTCTGCCATGAGAGCAAGTTCTCTAAATGTTATTCTGAAGCACCAGATAATGACTCCCAGCATCTAAACCCCAAACCACTTGTGAAAATTCAGCCTTTCAAAGTGCTCTAACTCTATTACTTCCAGCTGCTTGCATCTGCCCAAATGTACTGAATCTCACACACAAAGCCTGTAAATCAAAGCAGGAAAGTGGTGGAAAACGAGAGTAACAGAACTCGAAAAGACACGGACTGAAAAATAATTTGCTGCTATTAGGGTCCACTGAATTCGACATATTTTCAAAAACACCACCAGCACTGAAGTTCCTAGACAGCTCTTCCCACAAAAGAAGCCATTTCAGTCTTGAACGTGCCTGATACTTCAAAGTGATTTCTTCCCTCTAAAACCTGCCCATTACCACAGTCAAGAATGATTCTCAGAGAAATCTCAGAGTAAACATATATCCTCGTGTGCGACGTTTTAAATATCTTTATATACAGAGCAAGTAGCACGAGACACCTGAAACTCTTTCTCTTACACTGCAAAGCCAATCTGCTTTATAAAAGAACTTAAAATACTTATAGAGCCAGTTCCAGTAATCTGCACACTCCTCATCACATTCAAAGGACTCGGTAAAAATTAATGTCAGTTTTTGATAACTTTGAAGACAAATAGCTTAACAAATGGGTGCAAGTTCTGATGCCTCACGATTTTAAGTATCACACAACAGACTGGCAAATGCTCGTGAATCTGTTAAGACATTTCACAAAGGTTTTTTGAAACATTACAGCACTCTTGGTTCCTTTTCTTTAAAATACTTTTCTAGCCTTCCTGCTTATTTGGAACACAAGAAATTGGGATGGCAGGATTCCTTCACTCCCTTTCATTTCTTTTATATGTAACTGAGACAAAGCTCAGATGCAAATACAAGCACTAAGCAGGTCACCAGAGCTGGACTCTTTACCTTTTGCCTCTAAAATATTTGTCTGTCCACCACCAGAGCTAAAAGCCACTTGCTCCATGTGGGAGTAACAGCAGTACCCTCATCCTTGGCCACTGGAGAACAAGCTCATTCACACATCAGAGTTCAGGATGCCTCTCCCCACCAGCAAATTGTGCAGTTCTTTTTGTACACCCTTTTGGTTTTTCAGTGGAACTTCATCTTGGACTTTCCTCAAAGGAAAGCCTCAAACACAGTCAAGTGCAAGGCTGGAAAGAGCTTTTTAAGATAAGTATCTCGCAGGTCTGATTTAAAAAAAATCTAAATTGTGCCATTTATTAAATCCAAATTAATTGGTTATTTTAATTATATAACTGTCTTCAGGTGGCAGGCATGTATGTCCATTATCTAGATAAATCATAGCCATAGCCTAGTTTTCCCTGTATTTTTAATTTCCCTATGTTTTGCCAAATCTGGCACAATGCTTTGAAGTACAGTTCAGCACAGGAAATAAAACCACAGTTCCACTGAAACCAGCAAATTCACTATAAAACTCAATGGGAATAAGATTTCAGGCCTTGAACTGAGAACAAATTAAAACCACAGAGAGATTGAAGAGTAAACCGAGTTGAAAACAAACCGGAATAGGCTTAAAATTACCAACCTCCTGTTAAAATACACCACTAGACTTTGCCAGACCTCACTGCTGCAGCTTCTGTGTCTCTGTGTACAGTGTGTGCACATGAGCACACTCTCCCCTTCAGATGCTCAGCCCAGAAATAGGATCATTTCACTCACAAAAGGTGATTGGTGAGGTGAGGAGCTTTTATACTGGGATTTGTAATAAAAAATATTAGTGTCTCACCCTGGCAAACTAGACAGTAAAGGCAAAGCAATCTAGACTAAGAGGTGAGAAGAAAGTTCCAAAGACACAGCCAAATGGTGTGGCCAATAGGAAAGAAGATTTTCACTAGAAACTCTGAGAGTAATGGTGATGCAAAAATTGACTCAGAATTCTTCCACAGAAGCGGACGTGGTCCACAACACTGCGCTATTAGAGGGAAGGGTAAATATTTTCAGGGATTGTTGACTGACAGAAAATGAGGAAATCATTTTTCATGCTGATAGGATTATTCAGAAGGGACGCATCAGGAAAGCTGAAAGGGTTGAGGGATGAAGTGTGTGCTAAAATTGTTGGAAAAGCAAGGTCTTCCCCAGGCCTTGGCTAAGACAGCTTGTGTTAAGATGAGAGCTCCTGGGAGTATGCCAACAAAGAAAGGGATTCCTCAAAGATATAATAGCTTAAACTAATGTTCAAGGCCAGGTTGGATGGCGCTTTGAGCAACCTGGTCTGGCGGAAGGTGTCCTTCCTTGTGACAGGGGTGTTGGAACGAGATGACCTTTAAGGTCCCTTCTGACCCAAACCATTCAATAAACATTGACTTAAGTCAATAAACATTGACTTAAATAACTAAACCAGAACTCAATTGGTTTGGAAAAAAGGTGATATATTTAAGCTTAAATATTTTTTCCTCTTCAGAGGTGCACTTCATCTTGTCAGGTTGTGTCTTACCCTTGCTAACATTAAAGAAATAGAGAAGTCCTGTCTAAAAGAAAAAAGACAAATGGCAACAAACGAAGCCTAAAACGTCAACATGAAACCAACTTCTTCTTCACACAACTTTGACCACGTCAGCACTTGTGAAACTTGCTGTTTCAAATAAAAAACAGAAGGATTGGAGCCACAAGATAGCCAGCTAAATTCCTTCCCTTGCAATCTGCTTCCCTGCTCAGGATCTCAGGCTTCAAGTGTCTACGTGGGCAACATAAACAAGCTCCTACAGGGAGGGAAAAGCCCACATTGCACTGCAGAGTGTGATAAGAAAATGTTCTTTATTTAGCTTCAAATGTAAGGCAGATAAATATTTACGAGATGAACTCAGCACAGTTAGCACAAGACTTGTGGAAATGTTGTAAATTTAAAGTTACAGTCGTCACTGTGGACAAGGAATTCCTGAAGTGGAGGCGAATTAAGAGCGTCTTCTCACTCTCCATTAGCAGATTTCATCGCGTGCTTATGGCACACTTGCCTCAAGTTTTGGATTCACTGTAGGAGTTAAACTCCTGCTTTATTCAGACTTTATGCAGCCTCTGAAATTCTTTTCAACCATATACATATGCAGCCAAACATCTAATTATATTTTGCCATACAAAGTAGAATGAAATAAACACTCGCTTTAAATGTCATTATCTTAATTATGGTAATGGCTTCAGGAGAAACCCACAGAATTATGGCTGATGATATTAGTCTGCTTAGTCTTAGAAAATAATACACACCCAACAGCTACATAAATCTAATAATGACGACAAACAGCAGAGCAGAAAGGTAACTGTGGCTGAAACCATGCTAACAATTTAGTGAATGCTGCTAAAATCAGTGCATAAAGATGGAAAAGGATGCCTTGTTTTCAAAGGAATTAGAGTTCAGCCCAGCTTTTCAGCTTAAGCCAAGAGAAGAGTTCTCACTTTTATCATGCTAACACCAGTGTTGGTTTTCCTGCTCACAGCATGCTCCCTGCCTGATTGGGATGGCTCATTAAGGAGTGAAGCAGATTCCAAGAGAAGAGAAATCCAGAAATGTTCTCCAGCCTGTACCACAACAGGCTGCACTCCACCATGAAAGATGATGGAGGAGGGAACAAAAAGAGGAGAGGCAGGAGATGGAGAGATTTGGCATGGTGATAAACATAAAGGGTCTCTGACTAGTGGAAAGAGAAGGGAAGAAGGGATTTAGGAACGCCTTGACTCTGTGTTGATGCTGTTGCTTTGCCCCTAAATATAAAGCCATCGTGCTGTGCCTCTGGCAAATGTCCCCTTGGGATAACAACGCATAAACACCGCAAATGATGCAGCCACATCTTGTTTGTTTTAGACTTGATTTCTTTCCTTGTAAGAACTACAAGAGGATAGGCCACAGAAATAGGTCTTAACAAACTAATTTCAGTCCACTTTAAATTCATGGTGGTTCTTTGCTGCAGTGATACAGGAACCACTGCCTGTGTACTGTGTATCAGTGAGGGACATGCACTGGACAGCAGGGCATGTCCAACCCAGTTGTCCCACACCTCTTGAGTAAATCTGATTTCCTCAGGATGCCTCAGAGGAGCTGTACAGTTCATCCCTCGAGCGAGTGCTGTTATTGGGAATTAATGAAAAGATGCAGATGTGGCTCTTCCTAGTGAATGGAAAAGGCCTTTGATCACAGTGTACAAATGGATGGCACTGTTGTCACATTTCAAAGACAGCAGCAGCTCTGATGCCATACAGCTTTCTGAATCTGAGAGAATCACCATCTCCCTGTAAATACCTTGATTTTGGTGTCACCTGCAACTGCTAAATGCCTGCTTAGCGTTAAAAGGGCAGAATAGCTTCTAAATAAACCTAAAAATTGGGGTTTTTTTGTTTACACAATGATGAATATCCCCCAAAACACACGTCTCCCTTCTCTTCTAAGGACTTAAACTGAAGTGCAGGGAGCAGACTAGACTGTGCCTCATATAGTTAATGATGAGATTTGATACTTCCAGCAGCAAATCTCAGCCTGTTGTTCTCAGAATGAAGAACAGCTGTTCATCTGTGAGGTGTGTTTTCTGGATTGCCAGGGATGGTGTGTATATCATACTCCAGCAAAGCATAAGGAGATACAGTCTTCTCACCATCTGGGAACGTCCCCCTGGTGCCATTTAAAAATAGGTTACACAAAGGGGGTGCTAAGGGCAAAGACCTGCTAATAATGCACAGGGTGAAACCCTTTCAGTTATCAACAGCCTGCCTGGCCCTGACAACAGTGGTTGCTGCAGCACTTCAGAGGTCACTGGAATGGGCAAGGCTCACTTCAGAAATATTGTGTGAACACACAAAAAAAAATAGCCCTGAATTTTACAGCCTCATTACAAGAGACAACAGATGGATGCAGGGAGATGTCAACTACTTTGCGAGTATTATGCCAAAGGATATTTTAAGGAAGGACTTCAAGGGTTTCACAAATTTTAACAAATGTTTTCAGGGAGAACAAGGGGAATAATTCGCAGGGTGCACAAAAGGTCTTATCTCAGAACGTAACTGAGAGGCTGGCCCAGCTGAGGAGGTGACTTCCCAGAGTGGAATCATAAGGAATCACAAGGAAAAAAGGCCATGGAAGGGAACACATCCATCTGTTGTGCTAAAAAAAGGCTGTAGAAAGCAAAATAAGGGAAAAAAAAAAAACGGGAGTAAGATGGACAAGGCAAGAGATAAGGATATGACCTTTACAGTAGCATCTCAAACAGATAAGAAGAGGCCACAATTGAATTTGTGAGATCCAGAATGAAAAATAAAGGTAGTTGGAAACAAACTGCGAGATGATGTTGGACTGGAGTTTCAGCTCTGTGGCCAGCTGAGGGGCAGCAATTTAGGATGCAGTGGCCAGTGAAGGAGACAGAGGGAATTATTGTGGGAAAGGGCACTGTTTAGGAGCTGAGGCAAGGACTGAGAAACAGTAAAGCCTATGCTTGGGTAAGAGAGCTCACCCTCAGTTCTGAAGTATGTGATTTAAACAGGTTTCTGAATAACAGACAGAAATCACCCAACCCCAAAAGTAGAAAACTGCTGCTCCCTCTCCCTCAAAAACTAATTGGGCCGACAGCACTGGTGCAGTTTTGGAACTATACCGAATTCTAATACTTTATTGCTAGGAGAAATGGTTTCCTGGAAGAAAGTCCCTGAATGCATTAAGCCATGTGTGTTTCAATCATAAAGATGCACAAAGACTGTGAGGGGAGAGCAATGTATTTTAGGCAATTAGACACGAGATGACATAGCTGTCACTGCTCATTGACTGCCTTTGACAATAACTACTGCGAATGGCACAGATCCCCATGGAAGTCCTGCAAAAGCTCACAGTATTTAATCTGCAGGCATTTTAATTAGAAATAAAAGTTGTATTTTCTTCCAACAGACTGAGAACAGGGTGAACAACAACGATTCAGACAGCCTTAAAGCACTGGAGGATAAGGCTGTCGACAGGTGATGCACTTTGTGCATGCTCACAAGCCATGTATATAGCTTGGATTTCAGAAGACTGAATGGAAAAATCAGGAATAAGCTCCTAGTGGCATGAGAAGGGGGTTGATTCATTCTCCATTAATCTTGTTTAGCTCAGAGACAAAAACTAGAGGAGGGAGGGAAAAAATCATATGAAAAACCCCAAACCAAAAAACCTAAACCCCTTGTTCCAGGATACGTCTAGAACAAGAAGTCCTGTCTGGTACATGTCACGGTGTGTTATTGAACAGAGACACGCTGTGCCCACGAGCTGCTTACAGAGATGACCCTACCAGTCATTCTGGAGTCATTTTGCCATCCCGTGGAAGAGCTCTGAGAAACTGGCTTTGAGCAAACATCTAACAGGAGGGGAGGATGGAGCCAACAGAGAAACTCTAACCTACAGTCCTTGGTACTAGGCTGAAGATGAAACAAACCCTCATCTTCCTCCCACACCAGTAGCCACAGTCCAGCACTGGGGTGTTCAGGATGCAGAGCACAAGCCTTGGGTGTCCAACCACGGCCCTACTTTCTGCTCAGTCAGCCCTCCTGCCTGCAGAAATCAGCCGCCAGCACTTTAAAGAGGGAGGTACTGACTCTGTTCCATTCCCACATTGAGCCAGGCTACCTCATCCTGCAACCCCTGGAGAGCCCACTGTTGATTGTCCTAGGGGGATTCTCCCAACAACTCACAGCTTGGACATCAGCTGGTCATGGCCAGCCCAGCAGCAAGCAAAGAGGGTGCTGCTCTGCCATACTGAGCTCTTTAGCACTACTTGCCACTTTCCCCCCATTCTGCAACAAATTCCAGACAAATTCCAAATTCCGTATCAAGCAGACACAATTTACACGAGTCACTGTGTTTATTCCAGCTGTGCCTCCTGTAGGAAGGGAAATTCCCTGTTTCTGAGTGAGGCATCAAAACAAACACGGAGCCACTGAGAGCATGGGGGTTATGGAAGCAAACAACATGCATAAACATGCATGAATACAGGAGGGTATTGTCATACTGATTTGGAATCAAATTTCCATCTGGAATCCACTCTGTGCTGCAGGATGAACCAAGGAAACCACAGAGTTTTCAGAAAGAGGGGATTTTCAATAAAGCCACAAGGGTGCTGCTCCTTCAGTGGTTTAGGACTCCAAAATACAACTTCTGACACAGGCTTTTCATAGTTAAGCAATTCTTTCATAACTTATATACTGAGAAAGTGGGGCATATGGATAAGCCAAGGTCCAAGCAGATGAGAAGCTTTGTGGTAGACTAGAACTCAAATTAAAAAATGACCAGGATTTCCCCTAAGAGGCCCAGGTGTCAATTTTTTTCTGAGTCCACTTCCAGCAAAGCAGAATATTAATTTCCAACAGAAAGGCACTGCAGTGAGGGGTGCAGGCTGAGCAGCAGAACCGCCGGCACAGCAGAAATCTTTGGTACTGGGTTTTGTCTTAAGCCCAGCAGAGGTTCTGCTTCTTCAACAATTTTCGGTTCACCACTCTATGCCATGTTTCTGAGCAGCACAAGCCTCATGATTTTTCCTCTGGAGAAATCTTGCACAGATTGCTCGTACCAGTCCAGCCACAGGCTGAGCAATCTGTTCTGGGTTTTTGTTTTGTTTTGGGTTTTTTTTTTTTTCTTTCTTGGCTGTACCGCAATGAGTTCTTTAAAGGTACCACAAGCTGTTTCCTTCTGCACCAGGCAAAAAAAAATATTGCCCTGAAATGTTAAGTTCACCCTTTGAATTTTTATGTCTCCCACCAAGGAGTACATGCTCTAAGTGGATGTTTAGCTAAGCAGAACTACACTAGCAAACATAGATTGCTACCAGCAATTTGAGCATTTATCATTTTTGACACAAGACCTTGCAGTAGTTGCAGCCATACAAGAGTATAATTTTGATAATAAATTGCATAGTGAATTTCTAAAAACATCTTTTCCCCTATTATGGACCCCAGGCATTTTAGAAGTTTTAGGAACTTGCACCAGGAATGTTCATGCAATACAATGACAAGTATGCTCAGTTCATGTATTTTCCCAGGTCTACCGACACAAGCCTGGTAGCCTCTCGGTACTGCTGAGAGATCAACAAAGAGGTTTGTCCTCTTGTAGCAGTCAAAAATCACCTGCCCATTGCAGGACATGGGATGCAGAGAACTTCCCATTCAATCCCATAGGAAAGACTGACAAAAACTGGCTCAGGCACTTCTAGAAAAGAAGACTGGAAACTCGATGCATCCCAGATTGCTAATGGATGACACAACACTGAGGAGACAGGAAAGGATTCTGGACACCTTTGGTTTGTCCAAGTCTATGCTATTTCCCCATTTTACAGACAAGAATGATTATTTCATTTAGAAACCCCAATAAATGTGAGAGTCAGAAAGGACCTGAGCCTGCTGGCATCACTGCCCCACACACTGACCATGAACCTTCTCCTGCCATCATCTGCTGTCTCTCTGGACCAAGTTCTTAACACACAGTCACAGAATCCTTTCTGATGCCCAATAAAATGCAACTTGGTTTTTTTTTTTTTCAAGGATTACATGCTCTTAAAAAAATGTAAGGATGAAAAACGAGGTAGCAAGAGCACAAACTACATTTCTAAGCATAGATGGCTTGTTCCTAATCCCATGTACCTTAGGACAATCTAACAGTGACCTGTGCCAAATGTAAGGAGGAGGATGTTCCGCTTTTGTTGACAATAAGCATGAACTGGCTTTCCATACAATAGTTCGGGTGGGAAGGAGCCTTTAAGACCATCTATTTCCAAGCCCCTGCCATGGGCAGGGACACCTTCCACCAAAACAGGTTGCTCAAAGCCTTGGCCTCCAGTTTTTAATATAGAACCACGGGGGGGGGAAAAACGGGAGCTGTCTTGACTAAATGAGATTAACTTCAGATAACAACATGTGTTCATCAGGCAATCTTCAAAGCCACAGATAACACTCTTCTCTAATTCTTCACGTGTTTGTTGATACATCTGAGCATGCAGTTAAGCACTTTTCATGCCCTGTGTTGTAAATGGGATATTAACTCACAAGGTAAAATTTATTTCTTTTTCTCCTGTAAGAGGGAAGGGCCAGTGCTCGAACACCATCCCAGATCAGAAAGATAAGTTATAAAGCTTATTTGTACAAAGGGGTTTTCTTGATGGAGTTTTTTTTGGTGTCTTTTTTATTATTTTTGTTCCCTCCTCAAGGCACAAAAATACATACTTTTAATGAAAATGAAACGAGAGTGAACATGGATTTAATAATGAGAGAGCAGAGGGAGAAATTCACATAATTCAAAACTCATTTTGCAATATCCGTGTCTGGAGCCTGTTTTATCTGCATTACAGAACTCCAAGCTGTACTAAGTTGATCTATCCCTAACTCCAATTGTTAGCTCACTAAATATTTTCCCGGAAGGAATATGAATTAAACATTAAAGGAAAAATTCCACTAAATACAGCCTAGAGAAAGCAGGTGCAGCTCTTAGAGAAGTGTCTGGCCCCAGTTCAACTCAATGGTGTAAATTACATCTCCAACATCCACATTGTTGGCACTGGAGTAAATTACGGGTGGATTCTACGAAATCCAAAAAGTTATGCTGATGTAAAACTACGATAAGAGAAAGGAGAGCTGGGAGTGGGGAAAGAATGATGAGAAAAAGTGAATGAGCATGGCAGAGTAATCTGATGTATATGAACAAACAAAACCACTATGAGTTATAGGCTCCATTAATTCCTTTTCCTGCCTATATTTACTTTTTTGCCTAGAGGGAATGTAACATAAAGGAGAATTCCTTGTTTCAGATTATGCTTCTGCTATCCAACCCAAAATTTCCAGAACCAACACGAGTCTGGAGACTTCGGTAATTGGACCCATACATCACGGCAGGTTGTCCAAACAAACTTGTTCTGCTTTGCAGAGCTGGTTGTTTCCGAAGCGAAGACCTAGGAAGGGACAGATCCTAAACAGTGCTGAATGCCCCCTGCAAGGTGCTAAGTGCCTCGGATGTCCATTAAACAAGTGCGAATTGAGAGCAGCCAGCAGTTCACAAGAGACGCTAAAACGCTTTGCAACACCAGCTACGAATGTCAGATCCTCAATGCTTTTTTTGGTTGGTAGTTTGTTGGGGTTTTTTGTTGAGTTTTTGGTTTGTTTTTTTTTTTTTCCCCCTTTTAAACAAGGTCTGCATGATGCCACTTTCATCCTGTTCTTTCGAGGTGAAGACAGCGCTGGAAATGTGCTTGTAACAGCGCTTTGCCATCTTCTATCCCCTCTGGTTTAGTTCTAAGTGGTGTGTGGGAGGAGGGCTCCCCATCTGTCACCACAGGAACCCGCAGCTGGAGCAGAGTTGGGAACCCCTTTTCTCCAAAGCAGCAGTATTTTGGTCTTTTAGAATGAGCTCAGCACATTTCTTGGCTCCCAAATTCCAGAGGGTGCATAAGATGCTGCAGGAGCCAAGGGCACCTGCAACACACCCTCCCTCCCTCTCCCTGCACACGCTGCAAGAGGTGGGACCTGCTGCCTCCATCCATCAGTTCCAGGCTAAGAGGAACTTCCTTTGAACGTGCCTGGGACACACCCATCCTATTTACACAACGGCAAGCAGCATGGGAAGGGTGATCTGCATTAAAACCCAGATATCCAGGCACATCCAGCAAGGGAGTAAGTCCCTCTTTGTGATATGGGACAACCGAAACTGCTGGATGGTGACTGTTCCCAGTCCAAACACACAAACCATCAAACACGTGAATTTACTATAATCTGACATTTAGAAATGCCTGGCTATGATGGAGTGGGGGACTTTTCCAAGGAAATGCAGAAACAGACATTGGCTGTGGTGGATGGCATAATGCAGGGCACTTTCATCTTGTATTATCACAGCTTGTCACATTAACAGAAGTACTTATTTCAATTTCCATGGTTTGGAGCAGCCAAAGGGAAACTTGCAGCTGATCTAAACCCATGAAGCAGCCTGAGTAGCTTTAGAGCAGGCACAGTATTTTCAAAAAGCAAGTACAAGTGTTTTCTGTGAATAGAAAAAAATACTGTTGTGACATGACAGACCCGATCCTTAATTGCCTCTGTTCAGCACATGAGCATTTGTCTGACATCATGAACATCAGGAATAAAGCAAAGAGGAGATCCTGTGAAACCAGGGGTAGACACAAAAACTACTTCAGTGTGGGTAAATGGACCCTGAACAATTCCTTGCCCACTGCTATTACAACAATCAATTAGGCATTTCCTGTAGAATGCTGTAACACTCAAAACAAACACAGCGGCAGTCAGACTCGCTAAAAGAAACAGACTTTTAAAAAGAGAAGTGACACAATCCATTCCCTGAAACCACTGGAGGAGGAGGGAGAAGGAAGAGAAAGGAAGGGGGGAAAAGAGAATGATCTCTCTTCGATTTGACATCTTATTTACATAAAGTTAGACCTAAGGAAAATGTAGGACGGGGTGATTTCAGAACGAAATTCCAAATCATAAGCTGCCTGATATAACATGATAGGGCATTGAAAATATCCCTTTCTAAACCATCGGTTCTAATTAATTGACTTCCATTTAGTGCTTGCTGACACAAAGCTTTGTTAAATCTTTTCCCCCTTCAAACATCTGTCAAGGAAGAGAAATCTGCTCTTACGCTTTTGTTTCTCTAGAAACTATCTGACTTAAGAGTAGAAAATGGGAATTGGTGAGACAAGTGCAAAAATAATTGGGACCTGCGTGATCTCTGTTGGTACGAACATCCCAAACCACAACCCAGCTATTAATAATGTAAACTGCAAGGTTTGGGAGGCCGAGAGCATCTCCTGGGATACATCCTGGCATGCAGTCATGACCATTCCAGAGGTGAGCACCACTGGGAACATCTGCTTTCGGGAGGGATAGAGCAGGAGGCTGCCTGAGATTGCAAGTGACACGAGGCAAGTGCAAACTTGCAAAGAGAAAAGATGGTGCAAACAGAGAGAAACTGAACAGGATCTGATGGGAACAGGTTCGAAATGCCTGTCTTAATGAAAACACATGCCAGAAAAAGGGTTTGTTAAAATAAACACACTGAATGTTCATTGTAAGGCTGGAACTAGACAATCTATTATAGAATTATATTCTTTGATAACCAGGTTTTTAATTGCCTACAACTCATCAACCCTACTGGCTTACCTATGATGCTCTATTCTAAGGTGCTTTTAAAAACCTTTATCTACTAAAATCAATTCCCTGCTTCTCTTTAAGTCAGAATTTAGCACCTGGCATCACACCTGTAAAGGTGATCACACCTCTAAAGGGACTGAGAACTCCTGCAAAAGCAGGTGCAGCTCTGCAGCACCAGGAGCATAACTTGGCTGTGTTACTCCTTTCTTCCCCACAGCTAAGAGAGGATAGGCACAGCTCTCTCAACCTGCATTAGCAGATAAAATCAAAGCTCTAGAGGGCAATTCAGCAGCCAGATTCTGGCTAAGCAGTTGGAGACGGACAGGTGATGGGGGAAAAAGGCCCCGACCTTACTGCCTGCCTTTCTCCAAAGTAGGATGGGGAGAGTTCTGACAAATAAAATTAAAATGAGAAATTATCAAGTTGTATGGTCTTATATTTTGCAGAGTGCTTTACACCAGCCTTGAGCACTGGGAGCTGAAGAAACAGGAAGGATTTGCAGGAGTAAACACAGTGCAGTGCTGTGGAAGAGAAGGAGGTGCAAACCTGGTGGCGTTGCCTGTGGTTTTAGGGATAACCACTAAGCAGCTGCCTAAACAGTGGATCATATCCCATCTCAGTCATAATGCAGCACAAGAAAGTAAACTTCTCTCTGACTCTGAAGAACTAATACAAATGAAAGCACAAACCTCCTCTATGCTTTATTTTTAATTACCATAAAAGCAGGCTACCCAAGGATGTGTGAAAATAAAATCCAGGTATAAGACACACTGAATGCAGGGTGAATGGCTGGAACCCTGCACACACAAAGTCTGTTCATGATAAGCAGCAAAAAAAAAAAGGCATTTTAAGCAATTGCTGCCATACCCAAGCCAATGAGAGACTGCATTTGCTGTCACAAGGCAGGTGTCCTCATATCAGCGTGGTGGACATAAGTTATAACCACATGTGTACACCAGAAGCACAGACATTTCTATATCTTGGTATAGAATTATTGAAATTGCACTGTTAACCAGGGGGTTTTTACAGAATGCTATTAGTCAAGGCCACAAAAATAGCCAAGGTTAAGAAGTAAATCCTGACCTAAGGAAGCCACTGACACCATTCCCAATGAAGTCAGCAGAGCCGGAGTCGGCCTCCAATGCCTGCTGCAGACAGCTCTGGAATATAGATTCTTAGCAACAGCAGAGAGAGAGCAGCATAACAATGGCTGGACAATGAGATGAGCTGAATGCAAAATATGCCTGCATAAACCATGGGAATCTAAAGAGACTGAACTGGCAATTTTCAGAGTACTAGTATTTTATAAATCTTCCAGGTGAGTCAAACTCAATGGGCATATTTTACCTCCTAAGCAAGGAAAGATAAGTAAAGGATTATGATGATATAAGAGATTTTCAATTCACTTCAGTTCTTCATGTGATAAGGTTAAAGAAAGAGTTCAATTACAGTGCAACATTCAAGTTAACACGGAGATAACAATGGGCAGGTACTTGTTACCTGATTAGCTGAACAAAAGAAAAATGAATATTTGCAAGGGGGAAAAAAAGGGATTTGGTAAAAAATAATTAATCTCGAATACCTACGCAAGTGTAGGTGACACTTGATAAGCTCAGTCATTAGAACTGCAGAAGCATTTTTTTTTAAGGAATTTACTTCTCTGGGATTTCTAGGCTCACACATGCCTTATTCTCTCTTTCCCTGAAAAGAAATGTGAGATTTTGCACAACAATCTGCTCGGTAATGAGAATTTAATGATTTATTATTATTTGTTTTCTGAGACTGCTCTAGTAAAGTGAAAGATAGAAGTGAATATAATGTAGAAAATAACTGATAAATTCTTTCACATGTTACCTGTCAGTCTTTTCACTTTGATTAGTGGGAAATAACAAAATGTAATTAATTACCACAATCTATACCTACATGGAAATGACACATTGCCTACGGGCAGATAAAGAAATTTTTTCTGTGGTGTTCATATTTCTCTGATCATGCAAAAGGCAAATGTCTCTTTGCAGAACAGCCACGCAGCAGCGAAACAGAGTAATCACTACTATTTACCACAAAAAATAGAAACACCTCTTACATACAGTTACATTGCTCCTACTGAATAGTAGTTTCATTTCTCAAATAACTGCAGGAGTGTGTCCCATTCTGTTGGGTATTTAAAGAAATGTATGTCATGTGCAAACAAACCCATTGTTGATAAATGTGGTTCTACAGGAAAGGGCATTTCTAGGAAAATGTTTTACTCAAACTATTGTCTCTGCCACTGGAAAAGTGAATGGGAGATAATACTGATCATGCAGTACAGTTTGAGCTTTTGAGCAGAGAGGAATGCTACAAAACCAACACAGTGCCTACAGTCTCCCAGTAAAGCATGGAATGCTGTGCTGTCGCTCCAGTACTCGAGTTCTTGCAAAGCTCAACATATTCCCACAGTTACAAGTTGCTGGATTATTCTTAAACTTGGATGCTCTGGTCAGGTGACAATATCAGGTGACTTAAAGCTCCATCAGGCAGGGCTGGGGAGCAGCAAACTGTGCCAGTTATGGGGTTATTATCAGACAGAAAATCTTGTGTGTCCTGTTCACAGAGAGCAACATTCGCCATCGCCTGCACAGGATTTTGTCAGGCTTAAAACTTTTTACAGATTTCCAGCATTCTTCCTCCTTAAAAAGCAAGACAGTAAACTTCTAGCATCAGAGTCATCCCCCAACATGTTTTTTAAAATAGCAGTTTCAGGAGCTTCTGTTTCTGGGGGTAACACCAAAGAGCACAATTCCTGAAATATATCAGAATTTTCCACACTCCACACTTGGGGTGTCAGAGTGCTGCCTCGCAAAAATTCAGTGATTCAAGAGTCTCTGACCACTTACCAGCCACTAAAACCTCCACTTCTGTGTGCTTCACCTCTATTTGCTAAGTTTTGGGGTAGAACAATAAGGAGAGAATATCAATTACATTTAGCGTTACCTCCCTTCATCAGCAATGGAAAACCAGCTAATAAAAGAAGGTCACTTCTAATGGCTTGACTTTGCAGGAATTTCCTCAAGGGCAGTGGCCCTACACTGATGTGAAACACCTTCAGTATCAGGGATCACTCCTGAATAAATACCTGGAAAGCCATTCCAGCTCAGGTGATATGATAATCAGTGGAAATTTATTTGATATTAGCTTCTCAGTTCTCGGTGCTGCTAAGGGTGCCCAGGATCTGCTGAGCTAACCCTGCACACAAAATTAACTGATAATTCCAAACATGGGGAGGATAGAGAGCTAATTGGAAAGTCCCCTGGCATTAAATAATTCCCATCTGTCTTCAAAAGCATAGTATCAATCACAGCGACTGCTGCACTGGCCTTCCTTTTCTGGCATTCTCCAAAGAGGAAATGGGAAAAGTACAGAACGTATAAATCATTTTGATATAAAAAGAAAGTGCTTAGGCAGCCATGTAATGAATCCCAAGCACTGTCATCTAGGTTAAAGGCCATGAAAAGTTTTGTAAGGTCTCGAGTATAAACAGCATAAAATAATGGAAAACTGGTTTACAGCTTCACAGAGCAATAGGAAACTCTATCTTAAGCAAACACACAAGCTAAAATATAAATAAACCCATAAACCAATAACCAAGGTAAGATAAGGACTAAGTTGTATGTCTTATTCTGAATCTTACTTTGGTTTTTACATTTGAGCAGCAAATATTGGATTGCCACTCAGATTAGGCGTTTGTGATTATTTCCATATTTTGAAAAATGCCTGGGTTGTTTTCAAACAGTCCTTCTTGCTTTCCCACTTATTAGAAAGCAGCAACTCGAGCATTCAGTGGAACTCAGAATGCCAAGGTGATGCTATCTCATACAGTACAGGAGTGCAGGTTAGCATTAATCATGGAAACCATACAGAACAATTATCAGATAAAGAATGAAATGGCTTGTGCCTCGTTCACAACAAAAGCACACTCCTCCCTGCTAATAAAATAAAATAAAATAAAAACCAGGTAGGGCTGTTTTTAGAAAGGAACAGATTTTCTCCATCCTACTCAACACATGCCATCGTGGACAACTTCTGAGTCATGTCAGCAAATGTTTGCTGTGGACTCTGCAACGCACCGTCTGTGTCTGCCCTCACATCCCCATCGTTTGTGTTTGGGGTGTTTGTGCTTTCTATACTTATGTGTATCTAGAACCAGCGCCTTTTAATGTGAACTTAGAGCTGACAGAGACACTAAAATACACTTGCCCTTCAAAAAGAATATAAAAAAAAGTTTTGTTTGAGGCTTTTGTTAAGAAAAAGAGCTGATGTCAAATGAGGTTCTGAAGAGATGTGCAGATTCCAGGATTCTGATCCGCAGCCCCCCTGCTATTCCTGCCCCAGGGACTGAAGAAATGGCCATCTTCATCTGCCCAACCTCGTGGCTTACCCTGTATGCATCAAGCTGGATATACTGCAGGGGGAGCGGAATAGATGGTCTTTAAGGTCCCTTCCAACCAAAACCATTCTGTGATAATGAGATATATTCATATATTTGCACCTACGATGTCCTCAGTAATAATGGTTTGATACTTGCTAAGAAAATTAAAATAAAAGTTTCCATATTAGTAATAAAGTAATGTAAAAGAATATTTGGATGTTGGCTTTTAGGACCCCCGGAAGATTCCATGGCCAAAGTATGATGCAAACAATAGACAATTTCAATAAGAATGAATACATTAAGGAGAGCGTTTTAAAAGATACAAGAATTTGACTTCACATAAAATTATCATGAGAGCAAGTACTGATTAATTTTTTAAATTTAATGTAACGATGATGATTTCTAATATACTTTCCATCAAGCTGATAAATATTCATGTTACCTTAACGCTGTCACACAGAGACGAAGGAACGTGACATACAGCTCACCAAGATGCCAAGCCTGAGCATTAAATGTATGCCTTAGAGAAAGGGCATTCAACTCTGACTGTGTAACTCTCAGCTCCATTTAGTGCGCTTTAAGAAGAGATAGGCAAAGAGCCAAGGATATTTAATAACAACACTAACAAGGGCAACAAATTTTATTTCTCTTTTCTGCAACCTAGCAGCCAATTCCGTATTTTCGAAGTTATAAAGCTTGCTCTCTCTAAGCTGTGGACATCAGTGGAGTGCTTACAGACCTGCAGATTGCTTGTCAAACTTACATTTTCATCAGTCCTTCTGAAATTATAGATATTTTTATGGACCTCCTATTGTCTCCTGATTCCTCCCTGCAGGATTTTCAGTGACTGACCTTTAGCATATTCAAGTGTATTTTCATAGTATACTAAGTGGATTTCCCCAGAACTTCAGGAACTTCTTTGCTCCTTTGTCAGACCAGTGAAAAGAGACTTAAAGCTTTTCTGCTACTGACACAATGTTGACATTCACGTGGGACAATCTGATTCAGCTCTTAGGATACAAACCAAAATAATACAATGAGGGATTAAAAATTCATCTGCATTGAAATCTTAGAATATCCTGAGTTAGATGGTTGTTGGGTAAACAGACCCCCAAGACCTGTGGGATAAATAACACAGAAAGTCCCACCCTGACTTAAGGTAGGAAAATCTCCAACTCCAAAGGCTGACTGAAATAAATCTACTCTAGGAGATCCCACTAGTCTAAAATTTTTGGATGGATTAACAGTTCCACAGAAGGCATTAAGCAGTATTAGGAATTATCTGTGTTTTCACCTTCATTCCTAATAATTTAAGCTATCATAAGCTCCCTATCACACGCTTCAGGTAATTTGATCATAAGTCTACACCTGACCAGATAAAATCTGTACTTCTATTTGATGCAGTAATGCACAGATCTAATATTTACAGGCACAAAATTGTGGTCTAAATTTAGTTCTAATTGTTATTCACCATTTAAATCTAGTTCCAATAATTACTTATCCAGGCAACAATGTCTCTTGCTTTCCCTTATTTCTTCAGCATTTTGCTGATAATTCCCATCCACATCATCAAAGATGATTCTGAGCTTCACCAAATGTTCATGCAACTCAAGTGGCCACACAGTCAGTCTCAGGAAAGCTCAGTGCTAGGCAATCCTTCAATACAGGCCACAAAGATGCTCAGAGAGCTGGAATGCCTATCCTATGAAGAGAGGCTGTGAGAGCTGGGATTGTTGAAGTTGGAGCAGAGAAAGCTCCAGGGAGACCTTGTAACGGCCTTTTGGTGCCTAAAGAGGGCTTACGAAACCAGTGAGAGTGACTTTTTACATGATCAGGTAGCAATAGGACGGGAGGAATGGTTTTAACCTAAAGGAGGAGACATTTAGATTAGATGATAGGAAGAAATTCTTTATGTGAGGCACTGGCACAGTTTCCTCGAGAAGCTGTGGATGCCCCGTCCCTGGAAGTGTTCAAGGATGGGACTTTGAGGAACCTGGTCTAACAGAAGCTGTTCCTGCCCATGGCAGTGGGGATGGAACTAAATGGATTTTAAATCCCTGCCAATCATTCTAAGATTCCGTAACTATGGAGAGACAGGTCTGCATAGAATTCCTGTTCTAAACTCCCAGGCTGAGGGACACTGAACTAAATGCACATTAAGGACATGGAAGATATGACTATTTAAGACAATTTTCAGTCAGGCTGGTTTAAAATTGACACACAGCGTGCTTTTCAAAGGCTCAAAATACCACATCTCACTTGGAGGGGGCTTCCTAAAGAATATGCAGTAACTTTTACTATTAAATAAAAGCTCTAGTCTATAAAGCTTTTGTTATACCTTTCAAAATGTAATTTTTCCATGAGTGTGCTGCATCAGTAGCTACTCATTGTTGTGGTTCCTTTTACTTAGCTCAAAGTGGTATTGGCCTTCTCTGCCAGCATTAAAGGCACCACAGTAATTGCTGTAGCTATCTAGGATAAACATGACAATTGTCCTCCATTTTCATTGCCTCTTACTTGCATTCACTTTTAAATTTGGCTTTTGATCACAGCATCCCTAACTACCATTTTCACTACTGCTGGAAACTTAAAATTGCTATGTTTTCTTTTATTTTCATTCTGATTTCCACTATGAAATTCAAATTTTGCGACTGATGAGACTTTAAGAGAAGCAGTCCTGATCTTGGAACTGCCAGACGGAGGTGAACAGAAGTGGTAACACACTTGCAGTTCAGGGACTGTGATGGTTTCACTAACTGGGGCATTTGACTGGTCAGAAGAGAAAAGTAGACTTAGGACTGTCACAAGGTGAGTTGTTGTCCTTCCCCTGATACTCAGGATCCCAGTAAAGAGATCAGGTGAAAGGAGGCAAGCAGAAAGGCTTGTAATTCCCCTGGAGACTAGGTGAGCACTCCTCAGTCTTTACCTGCTCTTGACAATGTTGAAGGATAATTGGAGATTGGAACTGGTTGGCTGTAGTCGTAGGGCCCATGAACATTTTTTTCCCAAAGCAAGGAAGGTATCTCATGTTCTTCTTATGACAAAGACCACAGATATCACATAGGGCAAGTGAGCTTCATGTGCACTCACAGCTCAAGAGGAAAGGGCAAATCAAGGGGAAGAGGGCTTGGGGCAGCCAGGAGTCAAACGGCAGAGATGAAAGAGAGCAGCAGTAGCTGTCTGACTCTTTCCTCAAGACAAGTACCACAGAACTCAGTTTCTCTGTTACAGAGCACTCCCTGAGCCCTCCAAGCCCTGCAGTGCACAAAGCTTATGCCAAGCTATGGCCATGTAATATACAATCTAGGCTGACATTTAATCCCACATGAGAGACTCGTATAAGCCTTGAGCCGGGCGCCCGACCCGACGGTCCCACAACATCTGGCTGCAGCCTGGCTGACGTTATCGCAGCCCACAGCAACAGGAGCAAAGCTCATTTCATTTGGATGATGGGGTCACTGGCATTTGGCAAATGCTACGCTAAGCGCTATTGATCACACACAAGGAAAGTGGTAGAACACGAGGATGATGAAAAACAGTTTGGCAACTTGACAAATGCACTGCTTTTTTGGAGTTGGGCCCCTCATCCATACGTGACATCTACACACACCAATACCTGGAGACAGGATGGGAACAGCCTGGTAAAGAATAATATCAATATTTTTGCCAGAACTTTTCTTTCTCAAAAACCATATGAAACATCCAAGAGAACCTGAAACTAGTTACTGGACTAAAAGTCTACAAATTCCTACTGTATAGAGCCTTTCACACCATTTCTCATCTTTTATCTGTTAACTAATTCAAAACCCATTTTTAAAAGACTCTGAAACAGGCAACCAGCACTCTGCATTTCATTGTCCAACTGAATGTGTTACCTGAAGAATGTCCTCCTACTTATACTGCTCATTTTTGTACCGGCTGTGAGAAAACAACCAGCCTTGACAGTTTATTTTAAGATTTAGATGTCTGGTGTTAAAATGAAGCTGGGTTTAGAAAGTGAGAAAGTTATGGAAGAAGTTTATAAACTATGTGTTAGCAATTATTAAACAAGCCATTTCTGTTTACTGTAGTACTTCTGATAATAAGCCGGAATATGGGAAAACCTCCTGAAACCATGGAAAGTCATGAAATTGTCACTGTGCCATAAATCCCCATTCTCAAGTAAGTTTTTCAATCGCCAGCTTTGCCAAGTGGAAGATATATTATTTCTTCTCACAGCAGGACTAGAAAGCTGTATCAAAACACTTATTATCTGTGGGGTTTCTTATCCACATTCTTTTACTGTACCTTAAAACATCAGCTTATATCAAATGGTTGTTGCTTAAAACTAAATTACTGCGTGTCATGGCAATTTCAGGTTTCTCGTTGCTGGCTGGAAATTCAGATCCTGGTTCTGTAAACCCACAGATGAACTGAAAATACTGAGATTAATCGGAATCATTAAAAATAAGCTTGGAAATGATGAGGGGCATTCACCACTTCATGAATCTCCATTGGTTTGGGATCTACAAGGGAAGAGTGACCTACGATTCTTTTTGCATCTGTAGTGCTTTAAAGACTGATGTGGTTTGCACACACCTGAGAACTGTGCATACTTCAAGGCACTGCTTGATGCTTATGTAGTCATCAAATCTGAACTATTTTACGTTTGCACAAATGGTCAGAAATGCCAGAAATTCTCACAGCACTACGGTAGCTCTGTGATCCTCAGGAGAGGCACATATTTCTGCAATACATCTGTTGCACAAATGTAGTTTGAAGGCACTTGCTCTGACACAGAGTTACACTCATGCAGGTGACTTTGCAAAGCCCTGGTAGGTACAACCCGGCAGGGTCAGCCTGCCCCATTGTTGGCCTTGGCATTCAGATTTTTTGGCCACAAAAGTAATCCTGTGGCCTTCAGTGAGGTTCCCAGTGCTGCCTTCCAGGGCTGGCAGCAGCACACGGTGCTCATGAGCCACGGTCCTTAACAGCACAGAGACAACTGTGCTGCCACCAGCAGCAAGGCAGCATCACAGAGTCATAAAGGTTGGAAAAGACCTCTAAGATGGTCGAGTCCAACCATTAAGAAACAGCTGAAGAGGCACAACTATTTTAGTAAACCTGACTGGAGGAAAGGGAGAAGGTTTTCTTCTCCGCTTCATTGAGAGCAAGACGCACTTTTGTTCCCCCACTTGACTGTTGACACGACAGAGAGAGTGTTAGGAGAGGAACAGCACGTGTGAAGTGCTTTCTATCAACAAAGCAGAAACTTCCTGAAGAAAAATGCTTTTCTTCTCAGTAATGAAGATGGTGACAGAACTAGCACAGCTTAGCTCGGCAGCTTCAGGAGTCCTGCTGCCACAGAAATCAGGGCACAAATCAATCTCGTGAATGACAGGACCCAAGTGCCATCAAGACATGTATTTAACAGCCACTGTAAATATCGGAGATGGTCTTTCTAACACAGAGAAGATTAAAACAAGCCTGTGCTATCAATCTGCCTGGAGAGACCCTACGGGACAGAACTGGGTGGTGCTGTCTCACTGCGTGAGAGGCTGACAATGTGCACAGACAATCCAGACATAAGTATTCTAAAATAAAATAAAAAGGCCAATTTCTTCCGCTTATTAAATACACGGGCTGATGAGGCACACCAGACTAATTCCACAAGGAACTCCAGCTACTTGGTGCTGCTCTTGTGCCCTTTTCCTACAGGAAAGACTGATGGACCCACATGCCCTGGCACTGGGATGCAGGACACTCCACTGCAGCTCCCAAACCCCACCCTGAGCTCATGGGAACTGCTAAACTCTCACAGAGGTAGCGGGACAAAAAGAAGTTGTGCCCTTTCCTCATCCTGTTTTTCTCCTTTCTTAAGATTGGGACCTCCAGGGCGGGGTTTTTTCTACCCAGAGGGTCTCTGCAGTATCTTTTGGTGGGGAGTGCAGGTACTCCTGTAAACCAAATAATGAGAAATTACATAAATGTACCCTTAGAAATTCTATAGCCTGGCTTGTTGATTTGGCCCTGAGGACTCAAAATCCATCAAAAAAATTCCTCTTCTTTTGCCTTGCAAGCACCCATTGAATAGTAGTCACAATCTACTTTTTACTGTAAAAATAGACCAGCAAAATCTGTCATGCATTCAACTGAAAACCATGTTTTAATATGAATCATACATTTTCTAATCCCCCCCCCCCATTAAATTATTCTCTGGATAACGAATCAGATATTCCTTAATTAGCATATTTCATTTCTAAGCCTTTCAATACATAGAAATAATATTTTTTAGCAAAAGACAGCTCTTAGACAATGAAAAGATATTAAATTGTAGATTTAAAAATTCCCTTTCTACTGAAAGTCCATATATATATTGAGAGGGTAACAGAACAATTGTGCTACCTCAAGATTCATTAACTGCTGATCTCGCTCACAGGCGGGCAAGAGAGAAAACGAGGAAGGGAACCTTTTGAATATTTCATTAACTCTGATATTCAATTATTATAACAATGCCACTCAGGAGGGCTTGCACTGAATTTCTGTTCGAGACGGGGATTTTAAGAAAATGATAACTGACCAATTTGAAGACTCACAAAATTGTTTTTCGGTTTCATTAATAACATACATTACTCATCCTCCTTGTAGAAACAGGGAAAAATGTTTATGTTGCATTAAAATCTGAAGGATTTGAAGCAAGGTCACTTCAAAACAAAATTGGAAACTTCCCTATTTTTACATGAACAGTGACAGATGTATCCACCATTTCTGTAGTTTTCCATAATGGAACTTATACAAAAAAAGGACTAATTTTTTCTTTCTTTCTGTAACCTCACCAGAACCCACTTAGATGATACAGTGGCTTTTTCCAAATTGCTCTTTTTTTTCCATATTATTATATTTCTTCTCAAAATTTTTGACATTCTCCACTATTATCCTGTAGATTTTGGTAGCTTGCAGCAAGTCTTTTAATTATTAATGGGCTCATTTTTATTTTCTATTAACTAGACATCTACAGTATAATCAGGTCCTATGACACACTTGCCATGTCATCAAAGGCCCCTGGCAGAAGTCATCTTTAAATGGCTCTTGTGTAGTGAAGCAGCATTGTTTCCCCCACTCCACTTCCCACCCTCCTTGGATAGCTAGAACTTCAAAGGACAAAATATTGGTTTAATGCCTTTCCATTAAGCTAATTAAGAGAAGAGCTGTTAATGAAAAGCATGTAAATGCCTAATATCCACTGGAATGCACAACTCTGGCACAGGACTTTGAGCAACCTGCTCTACTGGAAGGTGACCCTGTCCACGGCAGGGGGTTGGAATTGAATGATCTTCAAGGTCCCTCCCAACCCAAGCCATTCTATGACTCTATGAATACTCTGTAGCTTGTCTCATTTACATTTCCACAGTTACATTTAGAGTTTAACGTGCATATGAGAAAAGACAGGAGGTTGATGTTCTCCACATTAATCTTTACATCTCAAATGCTAATTATTTTGCAGTCTCATATCACGTCTTTGATAAAAAGATCAGATGTCACAGCCACAAGTGCTGGTTATCCAATTACACACAAAGCACATCTCTCTCTATTTTGAAAAACACAGTTAATGCACATATTTCACTTGCTGAAAGTCAATTTCCCTCCATTTCATTGACTTCAGCAATAGTGGATGAGAGAAACTGTCCCTAAACCACAGGCAGACAAAACCAGCCCAAGACAATGCTTTTATCTGCAGCTAACAATTATGTGCCATTCGTGTCTTCTGGAAAAAATTCACCCAAATCCCACGCTGAAGTTCATGTAAGACACAATTATGTTCAGCAGAAGTGAACCCACACATGAACAATGTGTTTCTCCTGCAGCAGCTCCAGCTTGAGCCCAGGCTGCCATTTGTGAAATCACTGCTAACGTTTCAAGGGCTTTACAGCAAGCTTCATTCCAACATTCAGGAACTCGGATCATACTTTTGAAGTCTGTCCATAAAAACTCCTGCTCAAACAAAAAATCCCCCACAAACCAAGCACAGGTAAGTTCAGATGCTCAGACAGCTTTAAGCAAAGTCTTAAGCTCTCCATTTGTAAAATTAAGATGATAATACCCAAGTCACCTACCAGGGCTGTCAGAAAATCCTTGGCTAATATTTTGAAGAGCCAAGTGCCCAAGTGGCCCTTTAATGCTGATTTTGTCAACATTCTTACTGTCCAAGGCCACAGTCCAAGAAGGCTGGAAAACAAAGTTCCCACTACCAGACAGGACACAATGTGATAGACTGCACTTGAAAAGCAGTTTTAAAGAAACTTTTACATTTGCAGGTAACAGGATCTCTCTCTATAGATTGATTGTGCTTAATTCCCATGAAATATAGTAGACATATGCAGAGAGAATTAAACAAATAGATATAATTTCATCTGCTTTTGTCAAAGAAAAGGAGTTTTTTCATATAACATTGAGAAAGACTATTTTTTTATTATTTCTTTTCCTCAACACGGTTATTGGAAAAGATATTTAGTGCAAAAATTAGATACTCATTCCAATTTTTTCTCTCAATAGATAAAACTGACACAAACCTATAAATTCCCTTTACTTTATTTTCAATATAACCATTTTACTTCAGCTAAAAACATGTTTATTAAAGGTTCAATGATTGAAGATAAAGCAATCTTTAACTACTGTTGACAAACGATTGCTTAGGGACTCCTGCTCATCTAATAAAGTGAATCTGCGCTCCCCACATTTCTCCTTGCTATCACACCATAAACCATCTTTATAGCATCTTCTATGCCATGCATCACCAGGCACTTTACATTATAGGACTAATCAGCAGATAAAACACCGCTGGAGCTTATAACACTGACATAAAACTCAACATCGAGTAAAGCCTAAATCAAAAAGATAAGTTTTCTGCATCGATTTGCAAACTAAGAGAAACACGCGCTGCTTGCACTTGAGGATGGGAGAGAAGTCCAGTGATGTGGAGCGGGGCCATTCAAAGCTTACATTCCATACAGATGGCACCCAAGCCATAGGAGCTACTTTGAGAGATTTCAAAGAGCCCAGCTCACAAAGGATGGAGGTGTTGGATGCCAAGCCCATGTAAGGCACATCCAGCACCCTAAGAACACAGGTTTTAAAAGGGCATTAGAGCCTTGGCCAAAAGAAATTACAATTCTTTCAAAACTGCCTGCCAATTGCTCATATTATCTCTGTTTTGGAAAGTAATAAGCAGCTGTTTCTCTCTCAAAGAGTGGTCAAATTATTCTACTGAACCACTGAGGAGGCAGAGAGGTAAAAGTGGTTTGGAAGATAAATTTAACTCAGCAAAACCTGATGAGACACAAAATTATCCAACCCCTAAGGTGTCTTGAAAATAACAATCTATTCAAATGGTTTATTTCAGAAATATTTATCAGGTTCCCAGTAATCCCGCCCTCACTTATCAGGGTTTGTGTCTATAATTACACAAAGTCAAACCAATCGTAGATATCAGAGAAGTACAGAGAAAAAAAATCACCTGTGTCAATTTACAACAGAAAGGGATTGCAATACTTATCTCAGGGTTAGTAAAAGTCCTCATCTACAGGAAGAGCACTCCTGCAGTAGTGATTGCCAACCAGGTTATATGGGCAGAATTAAAAACACATATAAATCAATCTTTAGTGTATTTCAGGGAAGAAGGACCTTTAAGAGCTCATCAGCAATAAAATAAAAGTCAGGACTCGTGAAAGGCTAAGGCAAAAAACAACTCTATTCCATTGCTGGAGAAAAGAAGGGACCTTTAGCTAAAATACCCTGAACTCTACAGGATTTTAAAATAAACAGTAGCAAAAGACTCACTTCATGTTGAAAAACAACAGCGTAGCAAGTTCTCCAATGTGGGGTGAGGATACACCACAGGCATCATCACAGGACTTTACATAGAGCAAACACCATTGGGTGGGCTGGACGTGTTAACAAAACCAGCCTGGAGAGTTTCCATACACATTGTCACATGGAAATATTTTTAACTTGCAAAGTCAAATGAAAAGACTTCCCCCACAGGAACAAGTACTAAGGGATCAGAGAGGGAGAAGGGGTTTGAGGCACTGCAGTCAAAGGATGGCCAAGCCTCTCAGCAATGAGAGCCTGCAATAACAAAACAAGAACTTCTGAGTCTGCCTTCAATTCTAATTCATTAAGCCACTGAGAAGGCAGAGCAGTAACAACAGTTCTGAAGGTAAATTAACTCAGCCAAAACCCGATGAGAAACAATTATTCAATAAATAATTATTTTTATGATAAATATTGAATTATTCAATAAGCCAATATTTACAATTGAATAAAATTATTCCATTATTAAGGTATTATAACTCAACAAGTCAACATCTATTCAGTCATACACTGCAAAATTATAATTTTATAATATAAATGTTATTCTTCATAACTTTTTCTAATTTTATTCTTCTAAATTCAACTAAGAAGCTTCAGTTACCAGTCAGGCCCAGCGCAGTAAGGGTTTATAATTACTGAAGTCACTGTAGTGCTTGGCTTATAATAAAACTGTGTTGCAAACTGTATTTGCAACACAAAAGAAACAAAAAATCTATTAACCCATCTAATACATATATATCTCACTTGACTTTAAAATGCAAGGATTTTTGCACATAAAACAGTCTGCCTTGACAGTGGTTCCCACTGCTCTGGTGGAAAGAGATGATACAGTGAAAAACGGGATTTTGCAAGGAGCAAGGGAGGATGACACCCCAGAGTGAGGTTTGAGCATTCGACTGGAAGACAGAGAATCTGACCCTGTTCTGGGCAGCTGCTCCGCTTTGAAATGAGAAACACGGAAGTCTTAACAAACAAAAAAAAGTATGCCTTGATATGTTGTTTAAAATCCTTGCAAAATAATCCCCAATCCTTTTATATTTCCTAGATCTAATCCATACCAATCATGAAGACAACAACATCGAGGGAGTAACCTTGGACGTGGCCAAATGATCTTGCAAGACACAGCAACGATATTCTCACTGCTGCTTATAACCTTGAGAGGTCACAAATAAATGAAGCAAAAAAAATCAAAATGCTTCAAGGTATGGCTCTGCACCAATCTTAAACAAAGGAGGCAGCAGACACAGCAACTGCAGCATCATCTGCAACAGATGGGGTGTACTGGATGCTGGGACAAGTTTCCTCATGAAGAGCCAAAATAGGGCTGTGAATAATTATAGGGGAACAAGTCACTATTACAGGGAGCGTGGCCTGGAAGTTGAACACCAGCAACAAAGAGCTAGATTGCAAGGCTTTGTGCTGGAGAGCGCCTGAAAACCCCTGCGTGCTCGGTGGAATGTGCCTTGAAAAGCTCTGCCTGAATTGGCCAGAAATTTGCATGATGATCAAAGGTAAAATAAGTTGAGCTGAAGAATAGCAGCAACCTGCTTCCATTTTTATAGGGAGGGCGGGAAACGGAGGCACACTGCAGGCAAAATGATGGAAAGCAGCCAGGGTGTTGCAAATCAAGGCTGAGATATTCGTCATTAGATCAAAAAACTCAGCTGCACTTGAGGTTTTTACTGATATGGAGGGGTTTGGTCCGTGTCACATTGAGGGTTGGGACATCAAGAAATCCTTAATCTCTGACAAGACAGGACTGTGGCCATGACCCTTGTTTACAGAGGATTCAGGGGGCAGAGGCAGCAGGAGAGGCAGGAGGAGATCCCACTTACAGAACTGGGGGGGGAAGGGTCCTGACAATACTTCTGCTGCATAACTCTGTATTATTGCCACAAAAATGGACTTAATTGGTGCTTAAACAGCACAAATACAGAGAGCTGTACATGCATGAATATGGGGGTATGAAGAGTCTGAAACAGCTGCTCCAACACCAGGCACTCCTGCCCCACTCCTCTCCACATTCAGGACTTGCCCTGCTCGGCTCAGTAGGACATTTCTATTAATAAGCAGACACATCACATTCAAGAATTCACTGTACCTTCCACCAAACAAATAGACCAGAATTTTAATACCTAAGGGACAGCCTCAACCCTTAAGTATCTCCTTGGTAATGCAGAATGAAATCAAGACACTGTTGCTGACACAGAACTGGTTGTCTTTTACATATTCCAGATCCTGCGTTCACTAATTAATTAAGTGCTGAACTTTCATTAAAGCTGGTGTTCAATTGTGTTAGGTTAACTAGGAATAGGTGGTCACTTGGCTCACCCATGCTCAATAAACTGAACACCAGCAGAATGTAGAACAGACATACACAACCACATCGCAAAAATATATTTATATTAATGGCACTGGGAGAGGCAGGAGGGTGCCAAGAAATTGTCCTAAAATCAGTGTCCTTGAACAGCTTTCCATTAGAAGGCCCTAAATGAGTTTACAAGTGCAAATAGTAAATCATTACATATCTGAGGCGCAGAAGTAACTAAACACACTCACTTCCTTAATTAAGATCTAGTCAGAGAAACACATTTTATGTATCAAAAGTCTATAATCAGGAGACTCATTATCCGGAAGTGCACTGGGAAATGGGAGGTGGCAGCCAATAGCTACATGTATAATTCAAATTGAGAGCTGGGCTTACTCACTGGTTCCCATCCTCCTGGGCCCGAAACATTCACTCCAACAGCCATCAAAATGGCAATGCAACAATACAAGTTGATGAACTCACAAAGGAAAATCATCTCACAACTGTGAATAGCCATTTACTAATAATAAAAAATAAAGAAATGTAAACTCAGGACAGTGTTAAGTCTAAAATTTCTAGGGAACATAGATGTGGGAGAGGAAGCATCTCCAACAATTCTATTCTCAGAGAAGAAAAGTTTCCTGACAAAGGCCATTTCTAATTTTAGGTGCTACTTTGTTCCCAGTATTTGGCACGCTCTGAGCAGATGATGTGGAGCAGACACTCAGCCCTAGGTCAGTACTGAAGAATTCAGCAGTTACAAAAGACCCACACTCTCTGCAAAACCCAGTTATTCCTGCTTGCAAACCTGCAACACTTTTGACGGAGTGAAAAATGTCTTTCCACTGTAGATGAATGAGCTCTGACCTATGACTATCAAACATAACATTTCTCTACTCTGACAAAGACAGCAGAGTGGAAAACGTAAAATTAGATTCTGATTTCAGTCACAGAGGTAAAACCAGAACAACTGCAGCAATGTACACTCCTCACAGATAGTGTTGGGTCCTTTGAGTACAGAAATAAAATCTGACAAGAGAGGATCCTTCTGAAAATCCCCATCTCAGTCTCTTTAAATGAGCCAATGCTGAGTGAAGCCAAAGAGGATGGAGGGACTGGATGCCAAACCAGTGTTCTGGCAGTGGTTACATCTGATTTTCTCATGGATTCTGATGGAAATGTGATGCACCTAATGGGAATTCCTCTACTTGTGTGTAACATGCATATGGACAGTAACATGCTGTCTCTGTTCATGTTTCAGTTAATGTTCTTGAATTTCATTTACTGGCTTTAAATCAAAAGAGCCTAGATTTAGACTAGATATTAAGAAGAAATTCATTACTCAGAGGGTGGTGAGGCACCGGCACAGGTTGCCCAGAGAAGTTTTGGAGGCCCCATTCCTGGAAATGTTCAAGGCCAGGTTGGATGGGGCTTGGAGAAACCTGGTCCAATGGAAGGTGTCCTTGCCAATGGCCAGGGGGCTGGAACTGGATGATCTTTACCAGTCCCTTCCAGCTGAAGCAATTCTATGATTGTCTGCTTTGCGAGGCATTTGGGTTCTCAAAATGGCTTAGACTAAAGAAGAATACTAGAAAGCTGTAAAAGAACACATGGAAAACAAAGTGTACTCTTAGTGAAAGAACAGAACCAATATTTAAAGCAATTGTGAGTGAGCAGTCAGTAAAAAAAGAAGCAGTGAAGAGAAATCCAAATTAAAGCATTCAGTGCAACGTGAGTTGCCTCTCGGCTGAATTGGAAGGCTGTAAAGAAGAGGAATCAACTTCCAAATTGCAATGCCAGTATTTCACCAGGTTCTTTCTCAGAAAAGATAATTATACTCTTGCAAACACAGAAGGGACATATTAAAAAAAATAAATTTGAACTGTGGTGTTTCAAGGCATATTTGATAGTCCAGAAAATCTACAGGCAAGGCCACTTTCATCTGAGATCACAAAAATATTTACAGGCAAGGAAAAGGGAAAAAAAAAAAAAAAAAGAGAAGCATCTCGTATTATCAAACCCCTGATTCAACCAACATTTCATTTTATGAGCATGGAGTTTAATTACATGCTAGGCTGAAGAAGTTTAAAATAAGTTACTATATGAACTTAATGAGGAAAACAAGCCTGGTTCGAAGATGAGATGGAAATCTGGAAGGTTGGCTAACTGTTGTATCATGAACAACTAAACTCTTCCATGCCCTTTAGCTGCATTTGCCAGCAATAAAAATAATCTCATTCCAGATTTTAAGCATGACATCCTGGAGAGCTTGATCTGTCCCTCACAAGAAGTTAAGATTCTTCTAACTGCATCATGTATGCAACATTAGGCAAAACACAGAAGGAAAAAAATGTAGACTTAGGGTAGTTCACAACTCCTTTAGCTTCAGATGCTCCCAAGCAGAAATGATGCAAATAATTAAAAAAAAAGCCTCCTGTCAATTTAGAGGATCATGTCTTTCAAGTCATGTCTTTCACTCCTTCCATGGCTCGAGGCATACGTCGACACATTCCTATAAAACCCACTTAAAAATCCATGCTCTGCACCCAAAACCTGCCAGAGGTTAGGGAAAGTAATCTTCAGAAAATAGATGATAATTTAAAAAATAGGCTCTCTCTGCAGAACTCTTTATAAAAGAAAACAGACTGAAAAATGAATTTGTGAGATTTCCTTTAAAAAGTAGGAAAATGAGGGTCTTTCATGACTTCAGCCTTTGCTCCTTCACGGGCTTTCTGCACCGTTAGTCTTTGCTGCCTTGGGGAATGGTAACCATGATTATACAGTGCAAAATAAGTAGAGTTAGCCCCAAGGTCAGCTGGAACACCTAAAAATTTCTGACTCCTTTCAGGGTTATGAAAACGTACACTGACTTTCCCACTCCTCCCCTAATAAAATGAGTAAGTTGTGCCTGAGGCCACTGGAGTTCCAAGCAGCTTAACTAAGGAGCCTTAGTACGAGCGTGGTTACCCATGGGCTTCTCCTGCATGGCCATTTTGAGTTCCTCTGTACATATCAAATATGCCCTAAAAATGTACATGTGTTGTTTTTTCTTCCCATAAACCTGCCTTTAAGCTAACATCACAACAGTGCAGGTGCTAATTTGTTAGACTACAACATATTCTGGGGGGAAAACCGATGTTTTATATTTTTCAAATCTCTCCAATGTCCTCCAATAAGGAAAAAACAAACAAACAAACATCTAAAACCCAAACCCAACAAAAAACACCCCCCAAAACCTCTACCAAAACTCCACCTTATCTTTCAGAATCACAAAATATGCCAAGAGGACCCACATATGGGAAGGGCACACAAAGACCATCGAGTCCAACTCCTGGCCCTGCACAGGAACGAGCAGTGTAAATCTATGGAATAATGAATACTGACTGTCCTTCTGAAAAATGAAACATGGAGAAGCAAAAAAAGACTAAATAATATAGTTGACTGCACAGGTTGGTAAAAGATTAATATTATAAAGAAACAATAGGAGTTGCCCCAAATACTATTCCTTTGGTCTAAATGCTGTGCGTGTATTGATCTGTGTAAGTGGTCTTGGCAAACACTCATTGCTATTGCAAAAAAAAGAAACAAACCAAAAAACAGTGTTACTGTCTCCTCCCACAACTTAATATCACAGTGCAGGGAGCATCTGCACACTGGAAGCCCAAATCCTGATCTGGTTTATTGCCAGAAAAGACAGTTTTAGCAGAAGAGATTTTTAGGAGGTATCTAATCCAAACCTAGGGATGCACAGTGCAATGAGGACAACAGGTATTTGCAAGTCCCATCAGAGGTTTGGCATCTCCACAGGCACCTGACGGCATCGCTCAGCTTCTCTGGATATTGTACATTGCCATCCTAGGCACCAGAATAAATACACAAGGACATCCACCTAATGCTGTCAATAACACACGTATCGTCTTGCAGAGCCACTACTTTTAATTTAAACTAAGCATTGGTTTCAATGGTATTTCTATTTGCCCTAGGGAGGGAACCTTGCAACATTTTAGGAGGTTATCAGAGTGAGTAAAAATTAAATATTTGGCAGACAATTATTACAAACACTTTTTAAAATAAAACTAAAAATGCCCTGTAAGTAAAGAAGAAAACATTCTTTGTTACATTAATTCTTACAAGCTATTGCTCAAATCCATGGAGGAAAAGTGTAAATTTTGGCTAATACTGATAAAATGAGGAAAGGACAGCTGGTTTTGGCAAACCTGAGAAAGCAAGCGAGGCTTGCAGATCCTAAAAAGCTCAGAACAGAACGCCATCACACACACACAAAGTGGGGTTTGACAAGGCAAGAGTGGAAAACAATCAGCAGCTTGTCTCAGCCTTTCTAGGCTGGAGGAATTCCAACAGAAAACAGCACAATAAGATTCTCCCCATGTATATATTTTTCACTTCAAGGTCCTACCAAGCCCTCTCTAACAAACTGTGAATTGTAGGTTATGGCTCTCTCTGCAGAACAAGGCTCCCAGGTAAAAGCCGAGCTTGCCTTTTACTACATTCAATTCAAAGTTCTGTAATGAAACTATAATAGAATCAGGCCAAAAGCTCAGTCCATTTAATCATCTTTAAGTCACACTTGCTGGAACCAAATCCAGATAAATCACAGAATATCCCCCAGCTCAGTGGCTTGGCCACACTGTGCTCTCAAAGTACAAGAGAAAGATGAGTAAAATAACATTTAGACTAGCAGCATGTGCAGCATGCTCCCTGAAGGCTTTGGATCCGTGCAAGCACCCTGATATTTCACCAACACGTGCCAGGCTCATCTTGTGCCACCCCTTCCTCTCCTGACCCCCCTGGTGCCAGGCTTTCCCATCTGACTCATGTAGCTTAAATCGTGCTACAGTTTGAGGACAATTTAACACAGCCTAAAACAAAAGCATTTTATTTAGAATATCCAAAATAAGCAGCATAGTTACATAAGTCTATAAAAGACAGAGGTGAAGAAATGAAAGGAGAGCGATGCTTTAATAATCCAGTCTCCTTTATACATCTCTCTCTGCTCGTTGCACAGTTCCACTCTCTGTGCATAGTTTATGCCCCAGGTTGTATCTGCTAGACAGTACCTACACCTGAGTTTTGTCAGAAAATTTCCCTGTAAGGGATAGTTTCCCCATGGAGAGCTTCCAGTGAAAGGAAACCCTTGGAAACACCTGTCAGAGCTCACCCTCATGTGGCTCCGTCTTCCCTGCAAACTTTCATAGCAAATCTCTGCTTTGAAGTTTCCCAGGTGTCCACACAGATCTGATCTTTCATTCCAAAATGCACTCTAATCTCTCCTTAACCAGAAGGTGGTCTGTTTTTTTTTTCCTAATAAAATAATCATTGCTTTCCTCTCTTAGAGATGCAAATATCTCTGTAAGACACAATGCCAGCTCAGAGTGGTTACTGAGCAACTCTGTCTCTCTTTTCACAAAGGAAGGAAACCTCTCCCTGCTCTTCTGACTTACTGCAGTGCTCCTCTATTAACCACTACAACTACATCAGATATAAACATCTAACAAGTACACAAACATGGGTAACCCTTGACTTGACTCTGGATAAACATGATGATAACAAATTTCTCTGGGGTTATAAAGGGCTTTATGTGACTTTTTGTTAATACTACATTGTACCTTTATTCTCGTATTTAGGGCCATGCTGGTGTTATGCCCACATGGTCAGAAATATGTCCTCCCACAGCCAAGCTTGTATCACCCATTGCCTTTCTCAAATTTTGGGAAGAGCACTAAAATATATCCCACCTACCTTGGGAGCCATGCACTTGATCCTTCTGAATAAAACATACTTCTGACGTAAACACCCTGCAAATCCATCACATCTTTCAGACACTTCTCCAAGCATTTCCAAGGACTGCATAGAAGAATTTCCAGTGTGGACACCTAGTAAGTAGGGTTGTTTAACTACCTGTATGTGCAAGGCTGGTCTGATGGGCACTAAGATCCATAACCTGATACCTGCTCCATTCTTCTTCCCTTGGGTCATGCCAGTCCTATCCCTGAAGCTTGGGAAATAGGACTCAATGCTTACTCGGTATCCAGGAAAACATCTCTGAAGTTGAATAGGCAGAAGACAATTGGAGCCATTCTGAACTCAGCCCAGGAAAAGTGAGAACAGGTACTAAATGCACAAATCCCTTTCTATTGTCCTCATGTGTAAGCACAGGCTTTGCCACGAATTCCTGCAGGTCATATGGACTCTCCCCAAGGTGAGTGAATGAATGACTCATTCTTGCAGCAGATCTTTTCGACAGCCCGGGAGTTTTAATGCAGCCACACAGTTCTTGTGTGTCCCCTGCCCTTTGGTAAGACCATAATTCTCATTTGGCAGCCCACACCACACAGTATAGCAAGATGATCCCCCCCTTGCCTGCAAGAATTCACCTACACAAACCTGCTCTCGACACTGTCCTCCCTGTGCTATATCCACATGTAAGAAGTTCCTTGTTTGCTCTGTTTCCTGCCTTAAACACACACTAAGCCTGCTAAAGCAAGACAGAAAGAGAAAATATGTTGCATTATACGAGTGTGCAGTAATATACTATATTTTCGCACATTCTTCATCCTTTAACTAGCACACAGAATATTTAATGTTCACAAAACAAGCACAGCTTTAATATTCTGTACCTCTGAACAAGATGAAGAGCTGAAGAGGTAAGCACCCTTTCCCTACACCCCCAGCTTGCCACCTGCATGCTATTAAAAATATCCTTGAACAATGCTAACTTCTCCCTAGTATCCAAGTACGGGGTTCCTCCAGGATTCAGGGACATTCATGGATTGAAGGCAGCGGGGTGAACAAGCAATAATATTGCAATACAACCTACAGGAAGGGAACTGGGGACAGCAAGAAGGATGAGCTAAAGAAATGTCCCCTATTTCTGGGCATCCTATTTGAGGTAAGTTAGATTCTCACTAGCACTGACTCGAGTCATTCAGCTGTTGAAAGCCAGACCTTAATATTTCTCCTTGGCCACGTCAAGGAGTTCTGTTAAAGTCATGCAGGATGACTCATTCACAGGCCCAGACAGGCACCAGTTCTCAAGGCAGCTTTCTTGGCCACCATAAGATCCTTCCTCTCGTTTATAAGCATCCATAATTTTTTTTTCATCTCCTCGATTCTGCCACATATGGTGTGACACAACATCCTTATGAAGCTCCTTGAAACAACAGCATCTTTTTCTACTTAGCTGTGATTTGTCCAAAGCACATGCCATCTGTTCATCCTGGAGAGGAAAAAAAAAACCTGCAGCTAAGTGAATGCCTGGCAAAATTTTAAGCAATGGAAAGCAGGTCATAAAATGGGACATAAAGGGCTACATTGACTACAGATCTTGACACCAGCCCTCCCTAAATTATCCATGCTAGGACATTTTATATGAATTCTGCTGTTGCGTGTAGATGGGATGAACAAATATAACCACAGATAGAGACCACAAGCCACCACCATCACTACTGAACAAAGTCCAATGCCTTTCACAACACCCAAAGCATCTACCACAGATCTAGATGGTCTGGCCCTTCTTCCTTAATGAGAACAGAGGGACTGCCATGCAAAAGCATAAGTAACTTCACTCATAGAGATTAGAGAAAGGGGAGGAAAAAAAGAATCCCCCTAACACTGAAGAAGTTAGAGCCAGATTTCCAGGATGCAAATGGACCCCAGTTAACACTAAAGCCGTCTTGAGGTTTTTATTTTCTATGCCTCTTAAAAAATCAAACTAGCTAAAAATAAATGGTAAAAGCCTGGTAAAGAAACACAACTCATCCACTTCCAAGACATGCGACATAAAGAGAATGACCTAAGAAGTGGCATCTTCTTGTCACCCTGTTCTGCCTCTTTTGTATTAAATATGTAGCCTCACCAAAAACCCAATCTAACCATTTTGCTGTGCTACAGCCTGGGCCTCATAAGAACACAGCTGGTTGTGTTGCTACTCCAGTTGAAAGCAGAGCTCTTGGAAGGAGCAGCCTCCGGACCCTCCCAATCTGTACTTGTTTTCCTAATGCCTGAAAGTGAAACAGGATGGGATGGGGTTACTAAAAAATTAACAAAAAGACCTGTGAGGATTTTAGGAATGACTATGGTCCTCTGTTTTTTTCCCCTTGATTATTATGGAAGCATTTTTTTGGGGATGAGTCCCTAAGAACCAAGGAACAGAGTGGAGCCTATGCCTGAAAGGTGAAGAGTACTGTGTTTCTACCACCAGACTGCAGAAATTCAGTCATTTTCCAACTTCCCTTATTTTAAACAGAAATGGTTTAAACACAGTGAGTTTCCAAATTTTTACTTTATCATATACCCTTGCATATGAGCAACGTTCACCCTCACTTAATGCTGCTTAAGTGTACCTATGTCCTTGACGTTTTGCCACGTCTGTGCAATAACATTTATTTTTTATTAAAATCGCGATTCCATTTTTCAAATACTTGAGCCAGTTCTGTTCACATTCACAGGAAAACCCTCCTCAGCATTATCATGCAAGATGATTCACTTACAGCACTGTCTTCTGCTAAAATTATTCAATTCTGCCCAAACAAAACAAGCAAATAAAATCCCTCTAGAACACCACCCAAGCTATTAGCTGACATAATAGAAATGTTTTAATGAGGACATCTCCATTTTTCTTCGGAAAGAGTTGATTATAGAATCCCACATACAGTTACTAGAGCATTTAGCAGATTTACAAGTTGTCCTGGAAGAGTCTTTTATCACTCTTTCAGTTTTCACCTATAGGCAACCTCCCTTGGGAATTCTGAAAGGAAATTTGCATTTGTTAAGCCTTCTGCTCAGAAACCTGCTTTAAGGAGGTTACAGGTTAACTGACAGGTTAAGTGGAGCTGCTGACAACTGGAAAACTTTGAATCATTTATAAAAAGAACTGTAAAAATACTACGTTGTAAATAAAGGTTTAATCACAACAGCAATCTCCTCTTTGTTCCTGTGATCTGCAGCTCTGTTACCCAAGGATTATGGTACCATCCACCAGCCTTTTCCCAGCCCTATCAGCAGTGCAGTGTCCTTAACAGCACCTGAAGTGGTTCAGAGCTTTATTCCGTGGGATTCTACAGCGAGATGTGCCCAACCAGCCGCTGCAGCAGCAGAAGGATGACTAAAATAAAAACACAGCTCGATATGCAGACAGTGAAATGGGACTGGGGAATAGAAGGCAGAGTCATTCATATCCGCTCTTCTGGGCTAAGACACATCCTTTTCATCATTCCTAATTTTTTTACATATTCCACAGCCTGTAACAATAGGTGACCTGCAGGCACTGTCTGTCAATGCCTATCACAGTTAGGTTGTGTGTAACAACCTAGAAGGAGAGCAACTCAAATGTGCTAACACTTCTTAATGCAGTTTTCAAGCTGTTACTGCTTTGGGGCTGTATTGTAATATACTTCCTGAATATCTTTATTGCTACCATTTAAAGTGAGAGCAAAGGACAGAGCAACTGGTGGAGCAAACGCTCTTTCAGTGTCACTCACTGAGCTGGGAGCACCTGCAATAAATGTATGCACGAGGTGGTTTGGGGAATGCAGTTCAAGCACAAGTTTTGGCTGATTTAAATGAATTTATCCAAATCTTCTTTTTAATATCAAGAAGTAATGTAAAAACAAAAGGAAAAAAAAATATTCAGCAGTCATCAAACCAGACCAGTGGAATAGTGGATAAACTTCCCTTCCCACATCCAGCCCAGGATATACACGTGGCAGTGCATCCTCTTCCAAGCTAACTACCCTCTAAATAGTTGATTGAGTTTCTGCTCCAGTCCAGTACAATGCTCATTTTTAAACTCTGGAGAATGATAAAGTACATTATCTGTATAAACACTTCATATTTCTTCCACTCTAGGAAGAAAAATTCTATTTTTTAGGTTTGGGGTTTTTTTTCAGGGGGAAGGAGGTGTGTACGTGATTTTTTTTTTTATGGGGAGGGGTGGGGGAATGATGATAAACATTTTGATTTATTTGGTTTGATATTATTTTACTGTCAGAGGCATTAATTCAGTCAAGACCCAGCAGTTGTGTTTTGCAAAGCTGCTTGAAATATCATATAAAAATATAAAGGGAATGTGGAATATGACCACTCAGAACATTCAAAAATATCAGTGTACGCTTGCCACTGGTCCTCTGAAAATTACAGCCCTGAACCAGTACCCTGTATAGATAGACCAATATAGGGAATCTGACATACCCATTTGAGTAACCTCAGAGATCCTAGCATGTGTTTCTTTATAAATATTAACTAAAGAAAACTAGATAGAACAGTTTTATTTCTGTTAAAAACCTGAGGTCAGGTTCTGAAGCCTCACATTTTGGCTTCTGTGGATTTATGAGGTTTAATTATTTTGCTTCAGCAGCAGCTCTTACTGGTGTTAACCCCTTCTTTGTGTCTGTATACCAAGGTAACTACATGAAAACTCCAGTTCTACACTTCTCTCTCTAAACCCAAGCAAGTGCCAGTACTTCCTAGAGGAACCAAACCCAAAAATCCCTAATGATATTCCCTCTCTCAGCTTATTTTTGCCAGGTTTAACAAGTCAAATTTTTGCACCCCCCTCTCACTAAGTAAGCTCTCCCTGTTGTTTTCCAGTTCCAGTCTGTGTTCGTTCTTTGAACCTGGTTGTCCAGGGAAGTTGTGGATGCCCCAAACCTGGAAGGGCTCAAGGCCAGGTTGGATGGGGCTTTGAGCAACCTGGTCTAGTGAAAGATGTCCCTGGCCACAGCAAAGGAGTTGACACGAGATGATCTTTAATGGCCCTTCCAACCCAAACCAGTCTATGACCCTTAAACACAAGCAATCAGAATGGTATGCTGATTTCAAGACCAGGTTTCTCCAGTGTTTTTCCCACAATGCCTGTGACTCTATTTTTACTGAATATTTCATATTATCCCTCCTAAGACTGCATTTGTCTTGGCCCTGGCCTCATCACATTGCTCCTTCTCAGCTATTATGAGATTTAATAATCCTGAGTCTTTTTGCTCTGTCATTTCCAATTGATGAACCTACCTCATACAGCAGAAAATTTTATTAACCACAATGTCTATTACCTTACAACTGCCCTGCAGATTTAATCATGTTTCTGTTAGCCAGTCTTCAATGTTATCTGTCATTGTTATGGACAGCAAAACCCCACAACTCTCATCAACAAATACCATCGGCTTCATCTAACTCTCACACAGAAGTTTTCACTGGAAATAACAGAAAATCAAAGCCACAGCCAAAGTTTGAGAACAGTGGCCTTTCTCCAGCTCGCTACTTGCTGTAGGCATCTCATCACCTTCACAACTCTGGCTGGTTCTCACACAATTTTCGACACATCTCCACCTTCTCCAGCTAATGAAAATGTCCTACTTAATATTGCATCATGTGCTTTATCAAAATGCAGATAAGATCTAACATCTTCCTTTCAAATGGGACATCAAGCCTCCGATCAAAGAAAGATGTTCAGTAATATCTGAAACAATATCTTTGTTAAAGTTGTGATTATATTTTATCCCAGTTTTCCATTAACCCCTGTGCCTTTAATTACTCTTCATTTTCTTGTTTCTCTCAGAAGAACTGCATGTCATTTGAAACAGATTCACAATTTTATGGTGGACCAGATCACTTTACCTTCCTCTGTTGATTGGGCATCTCTGATTTGAAGGATTTATCACCAACCCTCGCTCTTAGAGAAGCCATTTCACATTACCAGGTCTTTCAGAATACTGGAAAAGAGATTATGTTGATTCCCATGACTTCAGGGCATTTATGTAAGGCCTTTAGAGCCCGGCTTCCACCTTCATTATGATGATGTTCATTTCCATATATGAATTCCTGTGAGGCACCCTGTCTCTGCCCTACCTTCTCAGTGAATGTCTTTATTTGAACAGGACCTGTGCTAGCTTTAATTTTGCAGAGACGTGTATTTCCACAATGTAGTCAATATTAATGAGTGCAACGATGCTGAGGATGTGCTGCCTTCAAAGTGATGGGGACATCAATGGCATTTCTCACAGAAACGGCTTGGTGTGAGTAGAGGTGGGATAAGGCTTTTAAGAGTTACTCTGAGAAACAGACCAACTGAAAAGCATCTGTAGGATTAAGCCGGAAGGAAAAAAATTAGTCTCTGGGAAGAAAAAATGAAAGCAGAAGTGTAATTGCCTCCACACCTCTGCGACAAGCACGAACAGAAATGGGGATTCTTCTGCCAGGCTGTTTGAAGGAAGGGTCAGGACAAGAGACACTTACCTCAATCAAAGCCTGCCCCTCTCAGAGATAGGAAAGAGCTCAGGGCACCTGTCAGACTGCATCACACAGGGAAAAAATGCTGCATTGCCAATGCCTTCCTATGCTGTCCCATTATTCTCCGAGGAGAGAGGAGAACAGAGAGTGTGACAGCAGCCAGGGACAGGCAGCGTCTTGCTGGGTCACAAATATGAAACTAATCTATACTTAAGATGAGAATGTGAAACTAATCTATACCAGGAGGAGAGCTGCCAGCTCGGGCAGCTAAAATTGACAGTTTAAGATTCAGCTCCTGAAGGTGTGAACTAAGCCGGGATGAGCAGCCCTTTTATAGCAAAAGGTGTGATCAGCCATTGCTGGGGAAGGAAGGCTGGGATGAGGAACAGGAAACACCAACCTGTTATGGCAAGAAAAAGTTGTTTAAGATGTAGGAGGGGTCGGAGCTCCCGCTATCCGAGGAGGAGTGCAAAGCCTGGTGATGGCAACGAGGACACAGAGTGAGAAGAACAAGAGTGAAGGAACAAAGGCAGAAAGTAGGGAAGCTGCTCCTACTAATTAAGGCAATATAACCACACTGGTGAGAGAGAGAGCCTATCTGGAACGGATCAAATTCTCAGAGAGGTTTCATCGTCCTGGCCTTGGTCACTAAGTAGCCTTTCCCAGGGACACTCCTGTCCATACCACTGGAAATCCAAGGTAACCAAAAACACACAAAAGGACAACTGCATCTCTCTTCCGACCTCCTGTCCCATATTAGGAGGAAGTTCTCCACTGAAAGGGTGGCCAGGCAGTGGAACAGGCTGCTCAGGGAAGCAGTGGAATACCCATGCCTAGACGTGGTGCTTAGGGACCAAGGTTTAGCGATGGCATTGGCAATGCTGGGTTAATGGTGGCACCTCATGATCTTAGAAGTCTTTCCAACCTTTGAGATGATACGATTCTTTCCAAAGCATTGCTGGCCAAAAGAGAAAACTGCCTCAAAACTGAACCAAGCTGCACTATCTCTCTCCCACTTCTAATCCATCCTTAAGACTCATCTCTACTTTGAAGTAAAAAACCTCACAACCAAACCCAACCCAGATAACCAATTATGGCTAAGCTGTGTTTGGGAATAGCTGATTAAAAAAATAAGCTTTTTGCAAGCAATCATGCTACAAATAGCCAGTGTAACAGTGCAACTTTGGTTTGCACTATTTGCTGTTTGTTCGTTCCCTTCATTTGTCACAACTTGCCCTTCAAATTTGGCTGTTACTTCTTCAGAGTAACACTTTTAGCTGCATGGCACAATGATCTAAATGGTGAGCATTCTGAAATAATACATAAAAATACGTGCTCAGGGCATTAAACAGGTACTCGCTTAACATAAAGACGTCAGGAAAAGATTCTGCAATATCTCCTACTACACCATGTCTTGATCTTTCTTTTAATCCCTTCAACATTGCCCTGGGTACATATTGTTACAAAGGAAAAAGCACCTCAAAGCCCCTGTATGTGCCAGTTTAATGATAACTGCTGCTAAATAATTTACTGCAGACAACAAAGGCTAAAGAGTTATCTGAAGATGCCACAGGAGCATTCTGTGCACCTTCACCAGCTTAATTTCAGTGCCAAGAGATCTTGTTTGATTTTTATCCAAAAGCCAAAGGCAAAACCCTGTCACTGACAAAGAGGTGCAAAAAACCGCTGATTTCAGAAAACAAAGCAACCCTGGTGATGACAGCACTTAGCTTTGGTCTAGTGGTGGCAGACATGTCACTTTTATACAACTTCATGTAGAATACACTAATAAAACATGATAAAAGTCTGCTCTACTTATGGTGGCATGCTGCTGACGATAACCTGTAGTGGAAAGTTCAATTTTGAAAGTCAGCATTTTAATCCTGCTAGAGAATTTAAATCTCCATTTTAAAAAGCGCATCTTTAGAAAAATTATGTTTGATCAGTAAAACTGTGCGCTCTGTGTTGTCATTTGGGTTGCTGTTCTAAAATATATAGTTATTTCCAGCCAAATTAAAACTTCCTGAATGTTGTCAAGTATATTTTAATTTAGTTTTGATAGCACTAGTTTGTGAAAAAGCAGCGTACCCTGAAATAACACCTTGGAAGGGAAGTTTGTGTTTGAATAACACAGTTTAGTGCGTCCTGCCTGACACAATATATAAACACCAAAACATTCCAAACTTGTTCAAAGAAAAGGACCACAAGTTGGAACTCACACCGTTTTCTGCAGTGAATGAAACAGCCCTGATAATCTGACAAGAAAAGCTCTCTTATGTAGTTTGGAGCTCTAGCTGGATCCCAGAAATAAAGAATTCTGAGACATGTAGGATAATGACATACTTTGATAGCGAGAGCGACTTCGTGCTTTCCTGTTCCCCTGATGTTCCTTTTTATTTCAAGGATTAAATTTAAAGGCTCCTCTTATTCCATGTGAATCGCACCTCTCACTTTTGCCTATCCACGGGAGGAGGAAAAAAAATAGATTAAAAATCTCATCGTTTGGGGACCACTATCTGGCAGGATTCTCCAGCTGGCAGAACTCTGGCAACCAAAAGTGGATCATGCACACTACATCTTATATAAAAGAGCCCACGTGCCTCCTCACACTAAAATAACAGCTCTGCTGTACCAAGCAGAGTGTTCTTCGTTGTCTTTGCAGCAAAGCCACGGTTGCAGGAACAAGCTGAGCATGGGCTGTTTTAACTGATTTATAGGGACTAAATGGTTTTTTTGGCCACAGCAACAGAGAAAACGTTCTTCTAATGCATCTAGGCAAATGCTTTAAACAAATAAATAGCTTGCCAAAGCCTTTAGATCACCTCAAATATCAACTCTGACCTGAAAACAGTAAAGGAACAAACTGGTGATTTCTTAAAGGGCAGCAGGTATTTGTGATCATTATAAATACAGCACTTAACATTCTTCATTCACTTCTGCGGTGTTTGTTCTCTGCCCAAATCCAATCCAATTTCCCAGAAAAGTTGTGCTTTTCCTCTCTCATTCATGTCCACACTCCAGCATTCCGGAGGCAGGGCCATACACTACACAGCATATGCTGATCCTTGCAAACAGCAGCGTACTCCAGAGCACGCTGCTCCAAGAGCCTGCAATGAATCACCCCAGCATGTTGATTAGCATTTTTACTACTTGAAAATTTTCGACTTTCATTTTTTTTTACTGCATCTTAACGCACTGCTCTTTCCCTCTTTGGCTGCCTGCAACTCACTGTAACCAAAGAATTCTTTTTCTGCCTTATCTCTGACTGTAAAGTAGTTTACGATGTTCTGCATGGTGAACAGCATATATAAAAATAAATTGTATGCTAAATATGCTCAGGAGGTAATATGATAGCAGATCAAGAAACAGGAAGATTTAAACCTCCCTTGCTGTCCAAAGGACAAACAGCTTAGCAGAGATGAGGGATATCAGCTTTGCTTCAATATTTCCCTTCTCCTCTAGAATAAATATTTATATTATATATATGGATATTATGTATTATGACAATAAATAGTGTTTCATGCCACTCCAGAATACCAGAAAAGATAAAAGACTGGACAGGCAGCTGAATTCTGATTCTATTTCATTCGATTTCAGCTCTTGCTGCCATCCAACATCTAAAGGAATGATGCAAGGCTGAAATGCCATTGTGCAATGGGCTCCATCACATGTTCAGAGGGGTTAGCAAGGGATTCAGGCACGTGCTGGAAGCTTTGCACGTGCTTTAGGACTTTGCTGGGTGCAGGACACAACCGTGGAGCAAGGCCATTGAAAACACTGACTTTCCAATAGTTATTCCCAGAGCTTGGTGACTGCTCCCTGAAGCAAAGTGCTCTCCCTGCACTGCCCCATCCTCTCCCAAAACCAAACAACTGAAGGAAAACTCTCCGTCTCTCAAAACCAACTTCTTAGAGTGTATAATATGCAGAAGGTTAGAAAGTGGTTGTGTCTCTGTACACACACTATTTAGCAAACTAAGAAAAAAGAGCATTAACTTTAAACCAGGTCTTCTGAAGTTAAAAATAGCTATTACACTGTGCTACACACTTCACTACTCAAGATCACTGAGGAGGAAACATATAACCGTAAATAACACCCTACATTTAATAGGGAAACTGTAAGACAGCAGTATATCAAAACCTGCTATTTACTTGACACAACTCGCACAGTAAGCTCATTTCTGTTGCAAGTAAATCACCTCAATATAAACAAGGACCTCAGAAAAACAAGCAGGAATTCATAGTGGAACTCGGGAGAATCATAAATCTGAATGTTTCCGTATGAAAAAGAAATTACACCAACCCACTGCTTGCATCAAATTTTCAGCATCCCAGGAATTCATCTTGTTCCCATGCATCATGTCATTACAGAGCTATTCAGCGAGATGCCACAACTGAAGACTCCCCAAACGGCCCAAACTGGACAGATGGGTAAGGCTTTTATCAGGTTCCCAGAATGGCCATTTTCATGACATGCCTGAAAGAAAACACAGACTTCTGTGACCCTGTTTCATTTCCCTCCTCTGATTGCGGGTGCTTAGCTGAACGAGACAGAGTTCAGCAGCAGGTCTCGGGGAGCGACGAAAGCCAGCGCCGTGGCCAAGACTCCCGAGAAAGAAGGAGCAGGGCAGTGGAGCCCAGGTAAAACACCTTCACTCAGATACTTGTTCTCCAGCTGGAAATATCACACTTGTACACCCAAATTAATTTGCAGAATTGCTTCAGGTGAAGAATCCAAGATAAGCATAGGCCATAAACCTGAAACGTCATCGGTTCTCATCAGCATCTCGCCGGACCTTGCGATGCTCACAGTAATTTATTTTTGGCTAACGAAGAGCAAACCTTCCTGGCTATGATACCATCTCCATGCCACCAGCCAGTAGGCTACTTCACTGCAATGACTTTTAGATTAAACTGTATCGATAAGGCATGGAATTGTTAATAGGATCACAAAATGAATTTATATTCTGAATAGCTGAAACCACAGAAGCAGAAAACTCCAAGTCTGCATTATGTAATTCTACTTATCTTTCTGCAGTTGGAACTGTTATTCAGAGGAATCCAACCCAAATTCTTACAGCCAAAGTAGGAAATCAGTAATGATGGAAAACACACTCTGCAACTACTCATTTCACAATACATTTCTGAACTTCCATTTTGTGTTCATTACCCACAAAAATCCAAGGCACATGAGCTTCCTCACTGTGCTACTCCCCAACAGCACATTTTGATCTCACTTACAAAAAACATTCAGAAGAATATTATCTACAGTACATTCACGTGCTAACTCTGATTCATGCTGAGATGGCTGTTCATTCAACCCTGTAACATCAACATCACCACGTGACTTATAAGTCTAATTAGCACTTCACAAATTATGAATGGCAAATATTCCCAGTAAACTGCTCCCATGTACTCTGAGGACTGAGAGATAAACACGGGAGAAGTTTTAAATGACTTTTCATATTTAAGAAATTGCTTATCAGGGGAAAAAAAGGATTCTCTGCTATTTATCAGCTGAGCAATAGTTCTGGCTACATTAACAAGCACAAAAAATAATCAGCAATGAGACGAAGAGATTTCTCTGTTTATCTATTTAGGTTTGTGATTGTACCACTTTGCTTTCCCATCAATGTGCCCTGTGGGGCATCAAAGAAAGGCACATCAGAGCATTAAGACTTGGAGCTGAAGATTTTGCAATGTCTAAGGAATTAGAGAACTACAGAAGAGCATCTACTTCCCAAGCAAAATAACTCCATATGAAAGTACCATTCCCCAGGCTCGAGGGCTGATGGGATTAGTGTTTGTTTTTTCCTTAAATTGTATCAGCACTTGTTCTCTCCTCTTGCCATCAGTGCTCCTGAAGCAAAACTTCAAAGAATGAAACCAGAAGGCTAAGAAAGTTGTGTGAGGACTGCTCTTCCAATACTGAGCCAGCTGATACACAACTACATGTCCAGTTCAGGACTGAAAGACAAGCAGCTTCAGTGAGGCATTTGATCATTTCATAACAACATTAAACAAGCAAACCCCAACACACTGAGTAAACCAGAATAAAATTCTATTTACTCACAGAAATGCAAAAACTCCCATACAGCTCCTGATGAGGGTGGAGGATCTATTGGTGTGCAGGGCTACTTGTAAAAACAAACATTCATAGTCAAATGCTCTTGCCACTGCTTGGTATTCCCTGAGTAAAACCCCCTACAAATTGAATAAGGGCTAGCAGGAGACCCTTGCTCACACTGTGTGAAGTGTGTATTTCCTGGTGCTTCCAGAAGCTCACATTTGGCTTCCCTGTGTCAAAACTCCGTCATTGCTCTGGCACATACACAAGTAAATACTTAATATTCAGTTTACATCAAAGAAGCTTCATTAGTGGCACCGATCAGCGACAAATAAATTTCATGCTGCCAACACAATCCAAATACATATCAATCTCTGAGTTGTGCAGGCGGGATTGGACCACAACAAAAGACTCAAGGACAATCTTAAATCTAATATGAAACATCCAGTACTTTCAAAAAAGTTGATTATCTTGTGATGCCAGTCCAACAAAAATAAATCTGAGAAAGTACCAAAAATAATGACTACTAGAAACTGGCAGAAAAGAGCAGGGAGCGGGGGGAGAACACTTTGTATTTCTCCTATTATATCCTCTTTTTTCTCCCCCTTTTTATTTTCTCCCTCTCCAAGCATCTAGCATTGGTCACAGAGAGAAACAGAATGGGGCCAGCCTGACATTTGGTTTTAGTCATTGTGACCATTCCCACATTCTTATGTCATGATTTTACATGACTGGTGTTTCTTTTCTCTGTCTCTGGGTTTCTTTTGCCCTGGATCTTCAATTGCTTTTACACTCATCAGAAGAGAAAAACTCTTTCCTTTTCAATAAAAGCTAAGATTCCTTGGTGATTCTTATGTGATGCCAAGATATGAGACTTTAAGGTGAGCAACCAATGCAAAATTCATAATAAAATCATGTTAGCAAACACCTGAAATTATCAGGAGCAACAATGGAAGTATTTTTCCTGAGATAACAAGGTCACTTGGCATGTATCTTCTCTGGGTGCGTAATGGTTAACATTTATTCCTGCGAGAGGGGCACCATAAAGTCCATGAACCACTTCAGTCTCATTTAGGACTTTAAATTAGGACTTAAGTGATGCATAGGCCTTCAACTGGCCACGAGCACGGAGCTGAATCTTAGCCACAATGGATATTGATCCCATCACAACTGGTGCTGCTCTTACATTAGGTGTAAATTCATGCATAATTCATTTTAGATAAACAAAGTGATTCTACAGCTCCCAGGCATTAACTCTCTTGCTGAATAAGCCACAAGAAAATTCCATAAAAAAAAAAAAAAATGAAGCCAATTTTTCAAACCCTTCTGCACAGAGTGGAAACGAACGGCTCTGTACCACATGAGCTTCATCTTGTGATTCCTTAAAAATCCCTGTCTATTAGCACATGCCAAGGCAATAAACCCAGAATTAGATATTTCCCATTGATATGCCTATAGCAACTAAGCAAGCATTCCATAACACAAAGCCTTTGCTGCCACAACTAACACTGATGTGTGATAGGGATATCAGAGTAGCTCCAGCCCCTTTGCACGTGTTATAGATCACTTCAGGATTTATTGGGGCAGCGGAGAAAAAAAAGGTCCTGTTTTTATCAGGCAGCAGCACCACGTGAAACCAATGCAGGAATTTTGATGGCTTTCCTGTGGTCCTGAATAGGTCTTATTATTTACTCTGCACAAGAATGCATGACCTGAACTGCTGCGCTGTGCAACGTGACAGATAAAAAAAGAGGATCCCCACTTCAAAACTGGGCTCTCAAAAACTCACAGGGACTACAATTTACTCCAGATTTAAAGGCTGCCTTTGGAAACTGCCAACCAAGTGCACAGCAGTGGAGAAGGCTAATGGAAGATAGGGACACGTTAACCGTGTGATAGATACAGAGGCGAGTTCAAAGCTGCAAATACAGTGCCTGAGGAGAGTGGCAAAGAGCCAGATGCTGCTCCTGGCAGAACGTCTGGGAACCATGGCACTGACATCCATCAGAAGAGGACAGCATGTCAGCAGATAGGGACGTGAGCTGTGCTTCCTCACATCAAACACCTGAAGCCCATTCTGCCTTCCAGAAAGATTAATTAAGGAAAGGGCAATATTTGGACAAAGACAAGCAGAGAAAATACTGGTATGAAATTCAACAAACAGGCACTGTAAACAGTGGTGCAGGGACTGCCCATGCCAACGAATGCCAAGTTGGATGGGGCTTGGATGGTGCCCTGAGTAACCTGACCCAGTGAGAGGCATCCCTGCCCATGGCAGAGGGGTTGGATCTAGGTGATGTTTAAGGTCCTTTCCAACTCACACCATGCTATGATTCTATGATGCTCTCACCAGTAAACCTTGTGGTGGCCAATCCCACCTGAGGATGAAGACTGGCTTCATAAAACCAGGTAACGAACTAGAGATCCTGAACCAACACAATTGCTTGCCACAGAATTTGCATTCAGCAAAGGAACAGCCAGGAGGGCATGGAGGAGAGCTCACACATTATGGCAATGCAGAGAGGAGTGGCCCCGCATTACTCAGAAGCATTTCTGTGAATAGATACACCCTAATAAGGTTCCTGATTAGAAATAGCTGATAATTTCCTTTCTGGGGCCAGGGTGGTGTTTCCATTGATATTTCCATTTTCTTGTTTGTGAGGAGGGAGGCTAAAAATGCTTCTGATTCCCTCCTAGCAATAGGGGGTGGGCAGGAAAAGGTATCGTGGTGATAGCACCTTGTGGTGCAGCTCTGCTGGTTTACTCTGCAGGGTGCTGACCTAAAACAGTAGTGGAATGTCCTTTGCATTTATTCTAAAAAAGAATGGGGACATTTTAGAAGTTTTTTCTCTGGCTAAAGCTAAGAATTTCTGGGTTCTTCCATCCAAGAATCTGACTCATTTTGCAGTCTGGGGAAAGGCACAAGTAGGAACAGTTGTAGCTCCTCTCTCTCTGTGACACGATCTGTAGCTGACTCTTCTTAGTGGCAAGAAACATTTGGCTGGAAGACTGCCTGGGAGGAAGAAAGTGAACATTATCTAGTCAGAGCTTTCTGTACCAGCTTTTAAAAGCAGCATCTAGGTAGAAGAAGGAAAAAAAACCCCAACCATATCCAGGGTTTGGTTCAAGACTCTAGAATCCAATTTAATGCTGTGGATTTGTTTTAAGTGCCACAACTTAAATTCAGTTCAAGATCTGTAAGGGCTTAGAGGTAGCAAAGGAAAAGGAACTTCATACTAAAGTCAAAGATATACTTTGAATATGTCCAGATAAAAGCAAAAGAGAGTGAGAGAAACAACCTTAAATGAAGACAGGAATGCAGCTACCCTAACACAAAGCATATTCAGTAAAAAAAACAACAACAAACATTTACTGAAGAGGATGGGGTACCTTCCAAGAAACAATACCCATAAATGAAAGGGTGGAGGAAGCAGAAGACAAAGCCTAATGCAAAAATCTATAGTCTATATCAAGCATTTTGGTCCACAATAGGTTCCAGCTTTGGTATGAATCCTCAGAAAGAAAAGGAACAGTTTCTGACAAGCTGTTGACAGCAAAACACTGGAGATGGTCACATTTTGACACAGGAACTCTTAGTGCAGCTATTAAACTTACAGAGAGCTAAGAAAAGCTATAGGTTATCTAGTTTCCAGGGTAGCTCCCATAATTTCACTTCCACTGGTACTGTTTAAGGCTGCAAAAATTACTTTAACAAAGCACTCATTTAAAACATCTAACTTTATTTTACTTGGTATGTTAACATTTTTGAACTGGCGTTAAACACGAGAGAATCAGTTACTTGGCGCAAATCTTTATGACAGTGACATCACAAATCAATCAAATCCTTCTTGCTATGCCAAATCCATAGAAACTATCAGTTTGGAAGCGCAGCTAACATACAAAGGCATGATCCAAATATTTGACAAACACACATCTCAAAGTTACGAGCACATTCACAAAGACTTGCAAAGCACTTTTTTTTCTACTTCAGTGCAGCCAACGGGGCACAGATTGCTAAATCACGGTATTCCACCATTTTCTCTGGTGCTAACTCCCAAAAGAGAGCCGACCCACATTTCATATAAAATATGAGGAGACCTATAGTAACTTCATAAAATGTTTATCCAGCTATGCACACACACTTTTCTCTCCCCCGTGAAACCCGTTCAGCAGATGGCTTCATCTAAGCTTAAAGGACCACTGCAGGGTGATGGATTTCAGTACAAAATTAGCAAAGAAAGAGTTAAACAGATGCAAAACACTGGCCGCTTTTGCCTGCCTGAAGGGCTTGATCCTACTGAGAAAGAGAGACAAGCGCTCCCTGCATTCATAAAGACAAGAGATTTATTCCCCCAAGCTGCTGTGTGTGTGCCCAGCGATCCTGAGGGGCCAATTCTCTGAGCAGCCCAACTTAGGAAAAAATACCTTTTTATTTTCTTTCTTCTTAAAGCTCAGGGAGAAGAGGAGCTTGGATGACAGTCTAGGAGAGAGATCTGCTTACAACAGAGGACTAAGCAGTTTGTCAGGATTACATTAGATGAGCAACAGGAGTCTCACGTAACCAATTTGCAGCTTAATATTTACCTTGTACCGCTGATTTACGGGCACAAAGGTATTAAGTGGACTGTGAGCATCCCATGCAATTCTTTCATCTTTCAATGTGCTTCTTGTATGTTTGCCAAAAGTCATCATTTTCCAGCATCCTGGATAGCTGCAGTGCCAAATGATAAATGCTTTCTCAATGAAGAGAACATAATTTGATTGGATTTCTCCTTAAGCTCAAGCCTCCCTAATAATAAATATATTGATTGAAATTCTGCCTGCTTGGAAACAAAGGACAAATTAAATAACTGCTTCACTGTGAGAATGCATGTGTGTGGGAACCTCCACCTCTATACCCAGCTTCATTGAATTTGGTGAGACCTGGTTAAAAAAAATGGACAATACCCATAGACTGATGCCTCTGCAATTCAGGAAACCATAAATCATGAAACCTGGGAGAGACAGAGCGCAATGGCAATGGCCTTGAATTGGTCAAAAGGTGCATCAGCTGTCAAATATTTAGCATGTATTCTGCTGAAGAGACACTGTTTAACAAGGAGGAGGTTTTTAGATAGAGCTCGGTGAGCTGCCCTGCTCTCTAAGTCACACAGTTTGCTTTGCTTGAGTCACATTTCACAGTTATGCACAAGAAGCCACCATTTGCTGCTTCAGAGGGCCTTTACTCTTAGAATAGAATATATTTGAATGAGTTGCTTCACAGAAACAGTGTTGATTGTTCCAGTACTGGAAAAGGGCTGTGGGCAACATGGACACAAACCTGACATAGGAGATTTAGACCAAGATTCCTGTGAGATAATCCGTGAGCCAGTCACATCCTTTAGTCCAGACCTCTCTGCTAATGGCAGCTTCATGCCACCCCACAACACTCATCCATCAGCTATGGACATAGCCCCAGTGGGGCAAGCCCAAAACCTGCCCTGTAAATTACAACTGGTTCAGGAAAAGCACTTATTAAACTCCACCAGAAGTTCAAAGATTTGGAAAAATCTGCCTTCAGAGCACCACAAAATGATGACTTCCAACTTGTCTTCAGTGGAAGGCCTACATTTCTGCCTCTGATCATTTTGTAATATCAGGTCTTAAATGTCACTGATCCCACAGCAAAGCACTGATGTGCTTTGGCGCCGGTTCAGCTCTGTATGGGTATGTACCAGGCCTCGCACTGGCTTAGTTTTCATTACCTGAAATGTCATTTTGAAGGGTTCCCCATTTAATATATAAATGCCAGGTGCCAAAAAGATGATCAGTGACCTTCTGAAATCAGAGTGCTATCATTTTGCTTTAAGGTACGTTGATTTTCTCCCGGGCTCGGTGCCCACGAACCAGGCTCCGACACCGTAGCGCCATCACAGGATGATATTGGTGGAAGCAACCTTAGACTAGAAGTGACAGTGGCCATACGGTGACAATTACTCTGAGGCACATCTTGGCAGCTCAGGAGCATTTGTATTTCCATGAGAGGAATCCGAGTCCAACAGAAGTAAAACTGTCAGAAGAGTTTCACTGTCTGGGAGCTTCGCTTCCACTTCCAAAGGTTACTTAGGCATTCAGGACATCGACTCTGATGGAAAGCTTTTGAGATTTCTCCCTGAAAGTTAATGAGACTTTGGCTCCTAAGTGCATGAGTTATGCTTGACATAAACCTTGAAAATTTGAGTAACATAAGCATATGTAAAATATTTACCTGCGTGCACCACATACATTCTAAACTTTGGGGCTTAATGGCAAAGTTTCAAAACATCTGGTAATAAACCCAAATTTTAGTCAGTTTTATTGGGTCACTGAATCACTGTTTTTTATAGATGTTACTCCTTGCATGTGGAAGATGATGACAGTATTATAAAAGCATTTCAAACCCATAAGAGAATGAACATAAAGTAAAACCAGTATAAGCATACTCAAAGTAGTGTTGGTGCTGGATGATACCTGAACCTCTACTAAGAGATCTCTCTCTGACTGAAATTCTTCTAGAGTTCATGCTAGTCTCAACAGGTAGATGATAAAAAACCTGAAACCAAAAATCTGGCAAGGGAAGAAACAGCATTTTAAAGTAAATCATCCCATGGCACGATAACCTGACACATTGCTTCTAAACAGAGGGGAAAGAAGGCTCTGCAGGAACACTTTTATTTCATTATCCTCTAACTTCTTGCATTTCCATCTATATAGCTCAATTCAGGATAACTTCTAAGGTGGCCACAGTCTTCAGGAAATAAAGGAGCTTTTACTGCACAAGGCAATTCAGTACAATCCTCCCCAGCAACAGGGAACGGACGGTCTGAGACACAGACCATCACCCCTTCTGCCACTCTACCTGGGCAAAAAGTGTCTTTAGCCACAGGAGAAGGAAGATCTCTGTACACCTGCACAACAGTTAGAAAAACCCCACTGAGTCAGTGTTTTGGGGAAGAAATAGTGGGGAAAATCAGCACTGAAACAGCTACTGATTTCAACTAAACTACGCCTAGTGAAACCACCCTCTATCTTTGGAGCACCATGCCTATATCCTTATGTTCTAAGAACAATGTGGTGACCAGTGACAGGGCCTGAAGGAACTGCCAGAAGTTGTGTCAGGGGAGGTTTAGTTTGGATATTAGGAAAAGGTTCTTCCCCCAGAGGGTGGTTGAGCACTGAACAGGCTCCTCAGGGCAGTGGCCACAGCACCAAGCCTGACAGAGCTCCAGAAGTGCTTAGATGATACTCTGAGGTACCTGGTGTGACTCTTGGGGATGGTCCCGTGCAAGGCCAGGAGTTGGACTTGATGATCCTGATGGGTCCCTTCCAACTCCGCTTATTTTGTGATTCTGTGATCTCAAAACCCAAGAACAGACAACTTCCAGAGTCATAAAAACATGCACGACACACTTAGATCCTTAGAGACTTTCAGCACTGAAAAATAAACTATTTTTAAACAAAGAACTGAAACCACAACATCCTCCACCTTCTACAATCCAGCCGTAAGTTTATCTGTGTTTTTCAGATAGACTTACAAGCTGTATCCGCCTAAAACGATGCAGAAAAAAGGGAGAGAGAACTATCCCCAAACTTCAGCAGTTTCCTCTAGGTCTCAAGAGATGCTTTAGCAATCCTTTGGGAAATTATAAAAATAGTGGGACATACTTGTAGCTAAAAGAGAATAATTCACTCATGACACTACTCTATTGTCCATTGATGACCTTTTGTTATAGTGATGGGATTTAAGTGCCAAGAGGAAGAAAATACTCGCAGACAACATCCTTGTCAACATCAGCCTAGCAGTGGAAAAGGTCTTGGATGCCTTGTCTGGGAGCATAGAAAAATTCCTACAACACAGTAGAAATAGCTACAGCATAAGTAAAGTTGGCAGATTTGTCAGTGTCACGTCCAGATTAAAGGGGCTCTCCCTCAAAACCACGCTCTTAACATTCACCACCACCACCAAAACCAGAGAAAATGTGCTAAGCTCTACAAATTCACATTTTAAAATTTACTCAGCTGTTCATTTGCCTAAAATAGAATCCATGTTGCTTTTGAACTCTGACTTTTTGATTAGGAAAACTCATTAAGGAAGATAAAATGAATCAGATAAAATTCATAAACCCTGTTCAAGAATGGCCCTGGACACCTAAATATGTCTCTTGTTAAAAGTAAATGAAAAAATCTTACAGGATTATAAAAAGTACTTAGATTTCACATTCTAACTGTATATCTGAGATGTGAAATGTTAAATTATCTGCCCTGAGTAGGGGCAGATCTTCGTGTATGATAAGACTCCCAAGGTTCACTGACAGAGCTGGAAAGCAGCACCGATACTGCAACCATGTTTCAGTGGAACTGGCTTCATTTTTGTCTCCATATATTTTTCAAAACTAGTATTTCATTAATAATATATTTCATATGTTCATATATATTTTTTTTAAATATTTTTTATACCACAGTTAAAGTCAAATTCTTCCACTTTTTGGTAAACCTACTTTTCTATTACAAAAAGTAGATTGGGTCCATCTAGATTTAAATAACTTCCCTGTCAGCACCTCTCACAGATCTTTGATGTTACTCAAAAGGACATACCCAACATCGTGTTTTTTCATGTTAAGGCTCAGTCTCTAGGTATGATTTTAAATTGGCACCTGATAGAAATATTTTCTGTGTCACTTCTAAAAGAATCAGTATGAGAATTAAATTATAAATCTGCCTGGACAAGTACTTATTGGTTTGTTGTAGCATCCTCCATAATAATGACAGTACAGGAGGACTTAATTTAGGATTTCATCAGAAGGGAGATTGCATTTAGGTCACTTACAGCTAACACATTTGTTAAAGCTTTTGTTATGCAAGTCTTACTGCTGCAAAATGTTGAAGGTATCGTGTCCTACATCAAAAATAATTAGAATTATACAGAATCAATAAGCTAATTCATAACTTTGCACCACACAATTCACAGTTTGTTCCCCCAAATAACTTTTAATTCAATCATCAAAAGACTTTGCATTGCTTAGAGCTGGAAACAAAGTTTTGAGATAAAGAAGTAGCCACTACACACTCCCCAGATATATTTACCCATAAGTAATTAAGGAGTGCTTTATGAAATAAAATATTGATTCCAAAATCAAGTGAACACTCTTGATGTTTTCTTCCCCTCACTTGCTGACCCTGCACTCCACTTAACCATATTAATAATGCACCATTTTCAAAAAGCCAAAACTGTTAATACATTCCTCCTAATCTCCTAGTGCTGGAAGCTGAAGATAGTATAATTAATGTTTGTGAGGAATGTCAGAAAGCTGCTGCTTTGTTCCTCGACTTCTATGGAGGGAAACGAGACGGGAGGGAGGTATAGAAAAACACTGAAGAAAAGCCATTGAGCCCTTTAATATGGACTCGTTTGCTTCTTTTTTTCCAAGCATCTGTACAGAAGACCAGTCTCTGAAGCATTGGAAATAATTGAGTCTCTTCACTGTTTCACAAAACGAGAAATGAGCTCCTGGTCTTGCAGTGCTGTCACTGCAGAGCAGAGACAACCCCTGTGGAAGAGATAAAGAGCCCACGCGCTCCCAGGTCACCTCCGTGTGGGTGAGGAACAACAGAACCAGAGGGTGACGCGTCTTTATCGACAACTGCCACTCACTGCTGGTTTGCCAGATGCAAATGCATCATTTGCTGAGCTTGCTCCTCAGTGCAAAAGGCTTTTGGAACCAGACCTGGGGCCAAAATAAGGAGCAGAGCTACCTTAGACTGGTTGCCTATTGTCATTTTTATTGTGCTTAAAATTGCTAGAAATAAACAATACCTTGTGTTCTTCCAGTCTCACTGGGGAGATGCAAATTGCTATTAACATCCTGAATTCCAGAGAATGGCCATTGATCTAATTTTCTAGGGCTGCCTTCTCTTAAACAGTAATGTTTTTGCCATATGGTGCACATAGCAAATGGTAAGTTTTTATTTTTTCCCCTTTAAGTTGCATAATTTGTAGGTGTTTTGGCAATGCCAGATCTAAAAATCTTGAAACCATCACCCAGAGGTTTAGTACAACACAAACAATTACACACCTGCATATGTTCATGCAAATCCACCCAAAACTGCAGGCCTCTGACATTGGACTTTATCAAATGTAACCATCAGAGTTCCTTTGTGAACAAGCCTATGACCCCTTAATTGACATATTCTCACTGAAAGTAAAGCTGCAATATAGCTAATCTATATCTGCTGTATTCTAAATAACAGCTGAATACCACTGATCTCAGAAAAAAACAGGGAGCTTCACAAGGGGGGGAAAAAGCCATAAAATATTTCAGTATTATTTATAATATTTTCTCTTTGCCATTGTAATTCCTCTAATCATTCAAACACACATCTAGAATTGGTCCTTGCAGACTGGCAAAAGTGGGAGTTTTTGCAGCTGGCAAGAGTATTATCAGCAAAGAGGCAAGACATAAACTAAAGACTTGGGTCAAGAATGAATTTCCACTTGGATCTTGAACTGCATTTTATATATGTTCAGGCGCCTCCTGAACTTGTGAAGGTTGAACAAAATGTCCTGCAGACATTGTTTTAAGCCCAACTTGATAGCATTTGAAGCAAAATGACAAGAAATAGAAGCAGCCAAGGCACGAAGTGAAACAACCCATTTTTTTTTACATGCCACTTTCTACATTGCTTTTGTTTTTAACTGAAACGTGATTTGCCAGTAAATGAACAGCCAAGCACTTATTGTCACCAGATCTCTGAAGTGACAAGTCTTTAATAAGGCTGCCTTCTGCAATAAGGCTTTTTTGTAAGAAGAGATGAAAATTGTCCCTCAAAACATATTAGTTAGATTGGATTGATGTATATAGCAGCACAATAGAGAAGCGAGTCACAAAGGATCAAATAATTATCTTAATAATGTCCACCACGGTGATGAACTGAAGCAGTTTGTACATTAGTAGGCTATTTATGTAGCCTGTGATTGCTTTAGGTTTCACAGCCAGCAGGCACCTCAGGAATGCACCAACAGCTCCATAACCCATATCACTTAGTGATTTGTTACTGAGAGTGCAGCAACTAATATTTCACTTTCTGCCCAATTTTTAATACAAACAGGGTTTTTGGCCTTAGTAATCACCAGTGAAAGTATGACAGAAGGAAGCAGGTCATCTATAGCTTTTCTTAGTACAATATCATTATATTATATTCTTTTATTTGCATGACAAAATATTTTTTGATGTTTTGTTTTTCAACCCTTCCCTGATGGGTCATTTCCAGACACAACTATATCCCATCTTCCTTCCTAATGACAAAAAAAGTAATTCGTGGCAAGCACAGACCTTATCTGGACTCGTGGTGTTACTGAAACATGGACATGCCATGCTGTCCACTTTCCAAACTGCTGATGGACACCCACTGTTAGCCTGGGTGGCCAACAGTATGAAATATGGGAATACTATCAAAATCCCACAGCAAAGGGCATTTCCCAAGCAAATGATTGCTCTGGCATTGATAACAGCTGAATAGAGGCAGCAAGGACAAGCAGTGCTTCCCATTCAAAACCAACCTCAGCAAGAGAAGTAAGAACAGAAATTGTTTCCTCTCCTGAATGATCTGTAGCACTAGGAGAGCATTGGAGTGCCTCTCCTTTGGGGAAAGGCTGAGAGAATTGGGATTGTTCATCCAGGAAAGAGAAGCTCCAGGGTGACCTAACTGTGGCCTTCCAGTACCTGAAGGGAGCCCACAAGAAACATGGAGAGGGACTATTTACAGGGACCTGGAGTGACAGGACAGGAGGGAATGGCTTCAAAGTGACACAGAGCAGGTTTAGATTGGCTATTATGAAAAAATTCTTCCCTGTGAGGGTGATGAAGCACCGGCACAGCTTGCTCAGAGAAGCTGTGAATGCCCCATCTCTGCAAGTGTCTAAAGCCAGGTTGGATGGGGCTCTGAACAGCCTGGTCTAGTGGAGGGTGCCCATGGCAGGGGGTTGGAACACGATGATCTTTAAGGCCCCTTCCACACCAAACCATTGTATCACTCTATTTAACAGAGACATATACTGAGGTCCCCAGAATGAAGAAAGATATGCAAGAGAACCTGTTGGATTCGCAGAGTCTTTTGGTGGGGTTTTCTGTTCGGTTAGTTTTTTGGGTTGATGTTTTGTGGGTTTGTGTGTTGTGGGGGTTTTGGGGTCTTTCTTCCTATGGTTTTTTGGTAGGTTTTTTTGTTTTGTTTTGTTTTTAATGAAGAAAAGCAGTGCCATCCAAAACTGCAAACTAGAAACAATCCTGCCCATCAGTGCACATGATGAATGTGGAGCAGTCTGAAGAACTGGAGCTATCATGGGGGTGTAAACAGGTTATACCAAAACCATTGACTATATCCTCCAGTGGTTATTCCAGAGTGCCTGTTGCAGCTCCAGGTTTTCCAGTGTATCTCACTCTCCATTCAAAATCATCGGCCTCTTTTTACAGTCTACAAATCTCTTGTAAATGTAAAAGGCATTTAAGGTGCATCTAGCAATATTTTAATATATCTATCATGGCACCTTGTATTGCATTGACACCACAGAAAAATGAATTGATATGTTCTGCTTAAAATAGATAGATCTCCTTTGTCATGGTTTTACGATTATTTCCACCCTTGTTTTCATTTAAATGCTGTTAAACGTGTTTGGTTTTAAAGAGCCTTTGAGAAATGATTAGTGGTAAAAACATTTAGCTAATGGTTCATCTGGTTTTGTTCACACTGACATAGCAGATATGCCATCCTAGGCTGGATTCTGAAAGGACAAGAAGCAGTGTTACACAATACCCCCCCCCCCCAGTCTTTTTGTTAATCATCCCTAATCAGCTGTTGCTTCACAAATCAAATTTTTTAGTCCTTTTAGGCATGCAGTGTGATGCTAATGTGTGGCAACAGAATGTTGATTATAGACCACTGGGTAGCACTAGCTGCCCCATTAGTGGCATCCAGCTGTCCAGATTCATGCATGAGCAAGAAGGATTTAATAAGTTAAGATGAAGAGCAGCAAAATGCCTGCGATGCAAGTAAGAACAATACAGAAATAATTAGTGTGAGACAAAGCATCTTTTTAAAGGTTGAGGTAAATGACTGCGACTTCATTAATCACTAGATTAGACATTGGTATTTTCTACAGTGTTTTTAATGCTTCTGTTAACCCTGTTTCTGGCAATGAGGAACATAAAAGCAGAGTGCAAGAAACTGGGCATTCCAAGGCCTACAGAGCTAAAAATATCCATGAACAGCTTGAGCACAATTTAAAGGATTAACTGTATTAAAATCATTTAATTAATACAGAGAGTGCTATTCTTTTGGGATCCCCATGTTTTCAGCTGCAGGAAGCGTAAGAGTAACACTGACCTCAAACTTAAATGCTTGATAGCATGAGAAGGTTGGTATTTTTAGTGTCATCTTCTAAAATCAGAATCTGGAAGCTTGCACATGGAGAGTTTCTGTATTTTTCTAATTTACAACTTTTTCATGCCTGCTATTTTTCACCTTCTGACCACAGATTACAAAGACCAAATTCCCCCACCACAAGTTTTTCTCTAAACTGCAAGTCCATCCCCAAAGCATCATGGCTATTCTTTTCCTTCTGCATCCAAGTGATGTAAGTTCTAACAAGCTTCAAACAGAAGTGCTGAAGGTTGAGATTAGCCCATCATTACTTTAAAAGCGAACACAGTACCATTTTTCTTACTTTACACATCTTGGCCTAAATTGCCTCAGGGTACAGAACTTGGCTGAGTGTTACTTTGGTATCATAAACAGTCAATGGTTCCATAAATACCAGGGTCCAGCTTCTGAGCTGATGCAAATTGACTTAAATAGAGCTAAGCAGCCTGACACCAGCTGAGGAAACAGCTCTGTAGATCTAATTATACACACAGCAAAAAAGTCACTAAGAGCTCTATCTCGGTTCAGCCTACTTGACGTAATTAACTGTACAATAAAACGTTCTGTGATCAAATAGCTCAGTTCCTTTGAAGTACTCACTTTCCATTTCCTTCAATAAGCACATCTAAGAAGAAATTCCATCATATGTCCATGAACATTTGAAACCATCCACACCACAGCCTGCCGGTTTCTATTTCGTGCCTAATCCCAAACACTCGAGACTGAAAAGCAAACTCCAGCTGGGTGCTGCGACTGCAGAATAAGACTCTTTAAATACAAAATGTCCATCAGTACAACTGGAGTCATGTCAGCTGTGATCAGCACCAAAGCCACGATCTCCATTTCATTCTGCAGGGGCCAGACCAGTGCAAAGGCTGAAAAGCTCTCGGGCATGGACAAAATGGGCTGGATTGGAATCAGTGACCTGGGGGTGAAGGACTTGCTAAGTCCCCTGCATGGCTTTGCTCTGCCTCTCTGCTCCAGCCCTCACTCTGAAAACAAGGCTGCCTTTATTTGAAGCTCTGTTAACCTTGGGAAGGGGGGAAGGCAGTAATTAGCATGCCTCAGTTACATAGAGGGTTCATTCCTTTAACTCCTTGTCAATTCATTACCTCAATTTTTGACAAAGAAGCCTGGATTAAATCCATAAGTAAATGTACTTATATTGTTTAGTCACTCAGGTTCTAAAACACTTGGGATCTTTGCTGCCTTGTCCTACTCCTACTCCTCCTTGTGCTATTCCCACAGACAAAATTTATTAAGCCATTATGTCATTATTTTCTAAATCAAAATTCTCTATGTATTTTAGTAATTTGCCTCCTAGAATCAGGGTACACAGAGCCTGAGAACTGCTAAGTTCAACAACTTCTCCTCAGTTATCTCTGCTTTATTTCTCCCTAGAAACCTTTAAGCCATTCACAGCAGTCCCTGACAGAATGTGCTGGAATACAGTAATATGTCAATTAACTACAGTCAACCAGCTGCTAATACTATTTCTCCAAAATGTCTTCATTATTAATGGAAAGCACTGTGCTGTGGCAACATGCTCCAAGACTAACTGAAAAAGAAATTATGACCCAGTTCTATGAATAATTATATTGCATTTCCTAACGTTTTCCTATCACATTAATTAGTACAGTTGTGGTTTTAAGTTCACAGAACCAATTTGACCTCTTTTAGCAAAAGCCCACAGAGGCCACCCAGCCAGCAAAACCTTGTACTTGTCATACATTTTCATTTGATAAAGCTTTACAAAATACACACCATCTATGGCTTCGCTTTCATAGATGTTTTCATTTAACCACCAAGTATTCCTTCCAAACCACTTTCTAGAGCATTTAGAAGAAAACAATCTGGAAGAAAGTGAACAGCTCTAACTGGCTGTGTATGGAATTACTCACATTGGTGCTAATTAATCTAGCTGAAAACTGGGACATGACAGCTCTGGAGACTGTTATAGAATATGGAGCCTCTGTTGCTTGTACACCACGAGGTCAAACACGGTGCAGGCGACGCGTGGCTGAGAGGGGACGGCAGCTGGGGCTGCTTGGTGGCCCTGAGTGTGTCGAGCCAGCTCCAAAGCCACACGTGTCACCACCACAAAAGCTGCCCCAGGCGCTGGCACAGATTGGCACCCGTGCTGGCAGCCTCGGCGGAGGAGGGGTGTGATTGCTCTGCTCTTTGGCTCCCAGACGTTGTCATCTCGGATAACAGTGACATCTCAACACATCCACGGCCCAGCACCCTCCAACCCCTTCCTCCTTGCATCCTGCTGGGCAGCCTCATTACCTTGGACAGTGAGGAAATGACTAAAATACCTTAGATATAGACTGCTTTCAGAGATACGCTCCAACTGCATTGAAATCCCATTACTTTTCTAAACAAATTTAAGTTGGAGCAGCAATGCAGTGCATAATAAACAATACATCATTAAAACACAGAACCACTGTGTTCTAGTTCAGAGATAGTAAATGGTTTGATAACATTTCATGTTCAATTTTGTTTTAAATAACAGCTGTCTGTGCTTCTTGCTGTCCCTGCAGGAAGAAAAATCAAAGCTAATGCAGAGAAAAAAATACCATTCCCCCCCTCCTTTCCAAAAGGAATTCTTCAACTATTCAGTCAATTCAAATCTAAAAATAACTTGGAAAAAATACTTGGAAAGAAAAAAAGAATGCCTTCCTAATTGCATATTAATTGCTATAGCCAATTGTAACTTTCTTTTTGCACTAGCAAGTAACATCATTTGTGCCATTATAAGACTCTGGAGAATCCTGCCAACAGAGAACGTGCACTTCAAATAATTGATTCAACCTGCCACTTCCCCACAGGGTCAATAAGGAGCAGCTGGACTTGAAATCCCTACCTCAAAACAACAGCTGCAGCACATGAGATAGACCCAGAGCAGAGGTACAGCCTCTGTTTTCCACCTCCTGATCCAAAGCACTCAGTTAAATGCCCAGGCAAAAGAGAGCAGAATATAAAGAGACAAGTTCACCGCTCACTCAGGGGGGCAAAGCAGGGATAGCTGAAAGGAAAAAAACTGCAGAGGGAAGGAAGCTACAAAGAAGGAAAGAGTAAGGCATTCTGGAACCTGCCAGATCCCTGTACCAGCAGTTCATTTTTACTCTATGCAACTGCTCTGGATATGTAGGACATCCAAAACTCCAAAAACCCACCAGACAATGGTGCACTTGCACGGTCTATTGCAATTCTCCCTTTCAACTAGGATGTCTGGGAACTAAAAAACCCAGATCAAACAGCTTCTCAGCACTTCACTCCTCAAGTTCTGGCTGAGTAAGAGTCAGTGTCAGCCTACCTTGTTCCTGCTTATCCCCAGTCCTGGCCAAACGGAAAAAACCCCATACATGGTCTTCGTGGCTGTCCACAGCTCAACACCCGCCCCTCTTTGGCCAGACAACAGCAGGATCTTGTTTTCCCACATACACAAACATAGAAGGTGACTATAAATCGCCAGTCAAGACAGGTTACTGACCATTGCGGCAAAAATCCCCATTCACTGAGCAATCTGACATTGAAGCAGTATTTTTACTTGGTATTATATGCCTGTAAAGAATTCTTTATTCTCTTAATAGTCTCTGAAAAATTTTATAGTTACTTATTTCTCTCTCAGCTTCTGCTATTTGGAGGCATCATACAAGCTAGATTTATTTTTGTAGTACCATGGCTCTAAATTGCACGTGATGGGATTGTCCCTCAAAGACATCTCTGTCTCTAAGCGAGCCTTGCAGAATCTCAAACACCACGCTCACACCACCACAAGCACCAGTAAATATACCACTGTTTTTCCTGCAAATATTTGTGCTTCCAGCATGGGAGCTAATTCAGGCTTTACCTCCTGTAACAAACACTAACACGGCCATCCTGGTTGGATTTGATGATCCTTGTGGGTCCCTTCCAACTCAGGAGGTTCTATGATACTAATGCTCGTTCTTCCTTGTTAGCAAAAGCGATGCAAAAATTCTTTTGCTGCAAAAATTCCAACTCTGCTAAAATTTAGGAGTGCTTTGAGGACTCTAGTGATAGTATGTAGAAGCTTACCCTCTGGATTTACACTCAGAGGTTTGAATTACAAGTATCTTTGATCCGCTCTGGTACTGCAGTTTCTTATATACACAACTCCACCTTGCTAATAGGGGCTTCTGTACCAGCAGCACACCAGGCACTTCCCAAATTCCCATGAAGACTCAGACCCCATACTGAGGAGCACACACACATAAGCAACCTGTAGTTATAATGAGATTTTATTCTCATATGATATGCCCCATAAAAGTCACCCTGGAAAAAGAAATGCCCAGGGTATTCTACAAATCCAAATATGCATATTAATGAGATATTGCACTGATGCTATAGAAAGCTGTGTCAACGCTCATGGAATCCCGCAAAAATCAAGGGCAGTGGCACCTCAGCTGTCTGAAGGGAAATATATTTGCTTTGTAAATATTAATGAACTTAATACGATGTCTGTAGGGAGAGATTTTAACAGGGAACACAGTCAGCAGGGCTAAAGCACATCATTTCCCACCAGGAGGTTATCACCATACAGATCGTATATTAGCAGCGTGCAGCCCCAAAGGGAGAGGTTTGTTCCTCTGTCCACAGGGAAGAGGTTATCATCCAGCAGGCATCAGGATTGAATTCAGGGCAGTCAAAGTGCTGTGTGATAAGTTTGTTTCAGAGCAGAGGGAGGTTTCAGCATTCACTTCAGAACAGTGAGAGTTCAAAGGCTGTTTCCACACATGGAAAAGAAATTTGACATGCACTTGTGCAAAACAAAGTGAAAGCCAAAAGGAATTAATGAAATTAATCAAGTAGACTGCATTTTATCTATTAAAAAACAATAGCTATACATCACTAGCTCAACTGAAGGATAAAACTATCAATATGCAAATAGAAGACTAATGATTTTTAACCTTTTGGCTCACAAAACCCAAAGAGACTTTAAATCAAAGGTGAAATTTCCAGCAGAAGAGGCTGAAAATCACATGTAAAACCCTTTCCCCAATCTGAGAACATGTAGCTAGATTGAGGCTTAAATACTCAGTCCCTTAAAAGTGTGTGGAAAAGCTGGATGGAAGGAGCTAGAAAAGAATACAGAACCTGAAAAATCCCTTCCTCGCACAACATCAAACCCAGGACATTTGGAGGTGGGCTCGTGAAGGGCCCTAGTTTCTTGCAAGGGGGAGAAATCCGACAGACACCTATCCCCTTGGATTTATTGAGCCTTGATCATGGGGATGAGCTGGTTCATAGGATTTCATTTCAGCCTGTGTGCTAAAGAGTCAGGCGGTGTCCTACCATGCCATGTCTTAAGTCTAATAGTAAAGACAAGTACACTGGCTCAGAGAAATTCAATATTCCTGGTTCAAAAAAGCATCCTAAATTCACTTTTGGTAATCTGAAAATGTACTCCTGAGTCAGGATGAAGACAGGCAGAAAAGCAGAGAGACACAGGCAATGCCAACCTGGTTATTTTCAAGGCAGAACTGTAAGTCAAAGCTGTGCTTTGTGCCCTGGTGACTTCCATTTCAACTCTAAAATTATACTACTTTTAAAGCTACTTAATTCTGCTTTTACCCCCAGCCACTATGTAGCATGTAACCACTCACAGTTTTCCAGTTATCTTACTAGTCCCACAGCATATTCACCTTTTTCTTTTTTTCAATGTAAGAAAAAAATAATATAAGACTTCAGAAAATTAATTCTAGTTAGACTTGGTAGCTGGTAAAAGTTACTCTTTACTCTGTTATCTGATGAGAGATCAAGTTAGAAGTAAAGAGAACCTGAGTAAGTCTTTGCTTTCTTCCCAGAAAGCATTGTTTATTCCTATGGAAGAATTTCATAGCTCACCTAATTTATTTTCCATTTTTCCACTAATCCCAAATAAATGAAAGAATTGCATAATCAGTCCCGAAGCCTAAGTAGGAAGGCAATGTGCACCCTTAAACTGTGCTCACATTTGAATTTAAGCAAGTTGTTCTGTATTAATTATCGGGTATTTTATCTTGGAAGGCAGCCAGTCAATTCCCATGTTTCCACAGGTCCTCATTGTCAATGCTCCCCACATCCAAAGTGCTCTTCTCATCTCTTCTGTCATTTCATATATAATAGACAGATCCATTTTTCACCTTCCCAGGAATACAGTAGGATACAGAACCTATGAAGTATGTGGCCAATATCATCTAACCTATTAAATGTCAGAATCGTATATCTCAAACTATATGTCAAGATGCCGAAGTCTAGCAGCAATAAACTCATTTTGTTCCTCACAGGGAATGCACTCTGGCTATAAGGGTCCACGTGGATTTCCTTCTGTGTAGGTTTGACTGTGACCTGCTGTTGATGGCTAATGTGGTTGGAGATGATGGTAGGACTTGGCCAGTTAAAATTTCAGATAGGAAAACAGAATAAAACTTAACATTCCCTTCACAGTTAAGTAGCTTGTACTACTTTGGTCCTTTGTAGGGTGAGCCAATGCTTGCTCATGTATGAGACTCACCTCATGTATTTTTTAATATTTTAGTATATTGTTTCACCCTCCCATGCCACGCTGGACATTCTGCTTTGGGGGAAATTGTAGGCAACAGAACTGAATTTCAATCCAACCAAAGCGGCAGCTTTCCAGAGGCAAAGCAGCTACAAGAGTTTATTGGAAGCAGAACACTCAGAGAAGCCACCACACGCTCTGCAGGATGCCAGGCAGGTGCCAGCAAAACCAAGCACGTGCTCTTGGCTCGTGTGGAAGAGCTGCTGGCCATGGCAGCAAAGTGGCTGCCCTCTCACTGAGGACTGTGGCTGGGCCAGCAGCTGGCACCCACTCGTCCCACCTGGTTCATTTCTGTGGTGACTGCCAGCCAAACCCACCCCTGGCAGGCAGCTTGTGATGCGAGCCTCCAAAAACAGCGTCTGCACCATAGGAGTCCCCTTGCAAACCTCCACAGAGCAGAAGGCAAACCTCCTCCAGCCTCTCCTTCTTCCTCTTACCCCATCCAAGCACAATGCCTGCTAAGATCCAGCTGTAATTCACTGCTGCGTGCAACAAAGCATAGCCCAACACAAGTCACAATTTACTAATGTGAAAAGCTCAGAAGGAAAATAAAAGTATTTTATACGTGAATCTCACTCGAGTTACATGCATTGCTGTTCCTCGTTTATTTGTCTGTTTATTCCTACATACACACAGGGTGAGGAACACGAGACGATTTAAAGCCTTCAGAAGGGTAGCAACACTAAGTGAATCTTTCCAAAACGAAGGCTGCACACCTTCTGCATTGGGCTGATTTGACAAGCCAGTTGAAATGATCAGATTTCTGGCTGAAAGCCAGTACTGAAACAAAGGGATGTTTTTCTGATCACTTTTTGTCATGCAAGAAGTAACAGGAAAGAAAACACCCATAGTTTCTGTTTGTTTTAAAGGTTGGGGTTTTTCCCCACACAGCTCGTTACAGTAGTAAGATCCCTCCAAATATACAGAAAAAAAAAATAAATCAAAGCAACAAGACAAAATCTCAATGCTGAAGTAGAGATAATTCTGCTAATTTAGCTACACGCCTCTAGAATTTTCAAGCTATCTAGGCTCCTGTTATCATAACTGCTATTAAGTTGTAAGGATAAAAGGAATAAACACTTTGACAAATTTCAATTATTAGATAGTTAACTGCTGTAAACACGAAAGAACCCATGCAGAGCCCTGTCTTGTATTAGTGACACTCATTAGCTGTAATGGGAGGTGTTATTGATGCAGCACACTAAAGTTACATAAACCTTTACATGTTTTCACTGAGTACATCTACGTTATGCATAGGAGAGGATTTCCTTGGTCCTCTACAAATTTGAGAGGGAAGGGGTGACAGAAAGCCACGTTTCCAACTCCTTCCTCCCAGGTTTATTTGCATCTCAGAAACCATCACACAGGACAACAGTCCCCTGGGACATTCCCAGCCATCACAAGCTCCAACATCTCTGTCCAAAAGGGATGCTTCCTGCCTTTCTCTCAATAGCTGTAGCCAAAATACCAAAACCTTTCTTTTTAAGTTTAATAAATAAAGTATCATGTGCAATGGAGACGGGCTTTGCTTTGCTTTATCAGCCTTCTACCTAAACAGCAGCCTGAAGAACACATAAGAAAGCGTCCCTGCCTTGGCAGCTGGCTTATCATTTCAGAAAATGACTTGTCTGTTGGGATGATAGTTAGATTTGGGCTTTGGGGGAAGCACTGAATCTCTCTGAGCCCGGTGAGAGAGCAGCTACACAGAGCAAGTAAATCATTTTAATTTGGTACTAGTTGAAAAGCATTTTTTCCTCAACTTCAGTGAGATGACAGTGGCATGATGGCTGATTTTCATTTCAATCAGAGCAGCATATGATTACCACCTAATTAGAATGTAGAAATAGAAAGGAGATCATTTTTTAACCTACCCAAGAGAACAGTGCTGGGGGAGGGGAGGAGATTATGTTAATCAACTGATACTGGCATATCAGAGCGACCAAAATAGCCGCCTGAATTTTTATCGGCACCCTTACTGTCCTTGAGGATCCGTCAGGGGCTTCAAGTGAAACCTGCATTTTCAGGGCTTTATCTCTGAGTAATAAATATACTTTAAAATAAATACATGTCACTGTGGGCCCGAGCTTGTCGTAAAAGATATCACCTCAGGCATCAATACATATATTTTTGTCAAAATTTCACATGGTTTTGTTGACAACTGTAAAACTGTAAGCATGAAAACTAGCCAAGCAAAACTAAAAGTAATGCTATCTTATGGGGAGTTGTTTGTATTAATATATATTTTTTTTAATTTGCTTTCATTAATTAAATATTGTCAGCCAGATATTCCACTCCTTTCTGGAATAAATGTAGAAAGTGAGTTGCTCTGCCCTAGGGGAATCTAACTGAGGTTACATTAAATGAAACTGCATCAGACAACGTTTTCCAAGACACATTGACTCCATCTGCATCCCTCTGGAGAGATAAAGGCAAGACCTCGTCTCAAGATGCCACTTTGTTTAATTGTCTCTGAAGAATGAAGAGCCAAAATTAGATTGCTGAGACCACTAGAGGGAGGGGGAAAGAGAAATTAAAACCAAATTTAAATTAATAATGAAATGATCTTTCAGGGAGAGCAGTCCCTTTGCTCTGTCCTCCCAGGCAGTGGCTGTCCATCACGACACTCCTCTCCAAATCAGGCACCCGTACCTAGCACATAAAACAAAGTTCCACTAATTCCAACCTCACCAGGAGTTTGCTCATCCTGTTTTGCTGAAAACCTTTTTTGGCTGAGGGATGATACATAACTACCTGCTAAAACACAGGGACCTGAATCTCATGTACTTCAGGCAAACTAAGAAAACTTCTCTCTTCAGCAGCGAGTGTAATGAAAAGGAATCAGGAATGTTGATTTATTTCCCATTTATGTGCTTTTAATTTGCATCAGTTATTTCAATGGCACATATATTGCCATCGTACTCTCCTGGCTGTTGTTCTACCGGGGCGGATAATAAATGTTTTGAGATATTGTGCAAGGGAAAGAACAATACTTTGAACTAAATGTGCTGTTAAATTAAAGTCTTCTCTTCAGCAGTGAAAAAGTCCTGAGGCTTTTCACATCGGTGACATAAGGTAAGGCATACACTGAGCTCTTTTTATTTGTCACCCTTTTGAGAAGCACAGCAAAGTAAAAGCAGATAATTTCTATTGCTGCAAACATTTTCAGATACCAGCCACAAAAAAACAAAGATAATTCTCTCCCCATCACCCTCAGAAATGTAGGGAGAATCCAAGTATTTAAAGGTGTCACAATTTTTTTGTGATACTATTATGGGGGAAATCAGGTGGCAACACCTCAAACCCTACCAAATCATCACAAAAAGAAACAGTCTGGCCTGTTCAAAGAGCTTAATGCACATTTTTAAATGAAGCCCAGTGTATCACTTCCTCAAGGATGGGCTCCAATTCTATTTCGTGCTCTGAAGAATTCTATTAAACCTCTGGAGCACTTTGAGAAATGTGGAAACACAGTTTGCTAAGGAGATAGCCTAGGTGGTCTGCAGTAAATTAACCACTACTGCTGACTGTGGCCATTCCAGGGAGTTTGCTCCGAGGGATTTCTACACTTACAGCATAACACCATTTACCAGCTTCTAAACTAGATTTGCCCTCTGGCTGCAAGTCAGCAGACCTCGGTGTAAAGCATGGCCAGGATTAGTTTGACTAAGGGCTGCATTTCAAGAGCAGAACAGGCTGCTGTTCCACACAGCTGAGTCCAAACCACTGCTGGTTGTTTGCCCCAGTGGACTTCATGCAGTTGAGTTTTGGGCTGCTGGACTATGATGGCTGTACCCTCAGTAAATGACAATAGATCTCCCTCGGTTGCTTTGTAACAATTAACCTCAGAAAGGAGCTAACTCCATTTGCATGGTAATGAGACATTCATCTGAGTGACATCAGAGTTAAGCATGCTAATAAGTTTTTATACAAACACCTGAGGGGTCAAGCACAACCACAGGCTTCGATAAGAAAACCTTTTATTAAATGCAAATCACTTGTCTTGTAAATACTATAACATTCGCAGGACTCGAACACAGCTTGCAGGACAGGAGTCATTTAGGTTACATTTTCAGGCCCCCAGGCTGACTAAGGAATGCAGCACCCGATTTATTTATATTTTGAATTAATATCGGTGCAGATAAAATCTTCATTATAGCATCAAAGGAAAGCAGCATTACAGGAAGGCAGAGAGGAGCAAACAACAATATTGCCTTATCTTTCCCAAATTTGTCACAGATTTCCTGGGATGCAGGAAGGCAGAGGAGACACGGCTGCTGGAGAGCACAACAAAGGACTTAGAAATGTGTCACCTTTCTATCTTGCTCACCAACCTGGCTCTGCCAGGTGGATTGCTATGGAAGCAGATTCCCTAGTGAGCACGCTATCATTCCAGTCTCTGCCTTGCACTAAAACTTCTTGAATTCATTCAATCAATTCACACTCTACAATCAAAGGGTTTGAGACCTCAGTGAGTGCTCAGGTCCATGGGCAGAACTGGCTGCCAGACACCTTTGGGACTAAAGGAGCAGAGCTGGATTGCACAAGAAGGAACGAGGGGAAGGAGCTGACTTTGATTTAACTCTGGCAGAGCCAAATGCACGAGTCCCCTCTTGTTCAGGAGAGGCTTTTAGCAGGACACACGGACTGGTCCTGACAGCTCAGGCGGTGTCAGGGGAGCAGGTCTGGGTCAGTGACAACAGGAGTGAGACGTGGGCAGCACTCTGAAAAGCTGTCCTTGTGGCAAATTGTTAGAGGTTTTGCTCCCAGAGTAGAATATGTGAATTTAAATATCCCATGGGTGTAGTGGGAATTGCTCTGTCTTTATGACAGAAGTTTATAGAAAGGACTCTATTATAGGGCTCTCTGCAGCAAGAGGAGACTATCACGTTGAAACATAGAAACCCCTTTTCATTCTGTTGCTGTGTGATGAGCTGCTTTGGGGAGAAGTTTGAGTCATGTATAATATTACTACTCAAAGCCCAAAATCTAATCCAAGGGATTAAGTGTACACATCCCCAGAAGTGCTCAAGGCCAGGATGAATGGAGCCCAGAGCAACCTGGTCTTATCCCCAGCAGGGTTGGAATGAGATGACCTTTAAGGCCCCTGCCAACGCAAACCATTCCACGATGATTCTGTGACAGTATAAAACGGATCAGGTTGATAAACTACATGAGCTCTTTTAAAGCAGATGAACTATGCTCACCTTGCTACACACATTAAACAACAGCAACCCAGCAACGGTGTGGTTCCCTAAAGATCCCTTTTACTGCATAGGTCATTGCTATTTTCAATAAAATTAAGTATCTTTATTTTGCTGCTCTCCTATTTACAACATGTAAAACTTGTTAGTATTCCACAGTTCAAAATTCAAGCCAGTACACTGTGCAAAAACCTTAGGAAGAGGAGAAGCTTTGTATGAGAAAGCACAAAGCTATGGATAACTGAACCCTCTAAATAGACCTTGACTGAAAACTAGTACTCCATTTCCTTCAAAACCCAACAAAAGCTCTTGGGGATTAGCTCTGAATTGCCCTATTCACTGATATGCAACAACTGCATCAAATGCATCACACATATATCTTCAAGTGCATCAAACAGCGTGAGACCTCAGCTGGGTGAGGTGGGGATTCAGGGGGTTGAAAAATATTTAAGACAACAACCATGAGCTATGCTAGTCCAAATTAACAAACAGCTCTGGTGTAAGCTCAGTAGGACAATTTTTAACAACTGCTTTGTAGTCAGGACAGCCTGGGCGCCTTTCACTGTCCAAACATTGTAAACCACAGCTACTTATTTAAAAATAATTCTGGTTAAATTGGAGTTTGTGGAGAGCAAGGCAGGAGGTGTATATACTGTACAGACGCAGCTCTTGAGGAAGAAGACCTTATTCCCAGAAGAAAAAAAAAATATTCTGTTTTTTTAAATTCTGTGGTAAAAGTGCAACTAGGAGAAATGAGGGCAAAGCAGCACAAACATCATCACACTTCAAGGTTAAAACAGACAAGATCCCAAAAAATATTAGTCTAGGGCTAAGATGACAACACTTAGGCACCTATAGTGTTAATGAAGCCTGTCCATCCAGACCTTCTGCTTCATTCTCAGATCTCTAAGTCACAGGAAGCAACTGGGACAACGATGAAAGGCACAGCAACTGAGTCCTCTGAGCCATAAAGAACCAGTGTCCTAAGATGTACACACCCCTCAGTGCTCCTCCAGGTTAGAAAGCCTCAAGGTACCATTCAAATCTCAATGTATTATTTCCTCTCAGTTCAAAGCTGGCAGAACCCAAACCAAACAGCATAAAACTGCTAAATTCATACTCTCAACGTATCAGATTCCTGGGAAAAAAAGGCCTCCTGAATATATTGCTAGAGGAAAAATATTACTAATTACGTCCCTGTATGCAGCACTTCTCTACTGGATGCTTTGTTCAATGTTTCCAGACAAAACACTGAACAACTCTAGCTGTCTGAAATCTGCTGGCTGTCATCATGAGGAAACAGGCAGATTGTCAGTTTAAGACATGATTATTTTATTTGTTTTGTCATTTCTTTGCTGCACTCCTCCAATCCAACACCAGGAACTATCAGCCTGCTAAGAACTCAAACCACACAAAGACAAAAAGTAGAAAGGGCAGAGATGGAGATCACTCTGCTGAAAGCATTTTACTTTAGTCTTGCACAAATAATCACCATCCAATGGTGCCACTCGACCTGTCCTGTTAAAAATCCACAGATGTAGTGAGTGTTTCAGGGAATACAAACACTTCACTGTAAGCAAACCAAAAACTAATGAAAATAGAAAATATCCTACAGCTCTTTACTGTAAAGTGACCCCTGGAACACTGCTGACCTTTGGTGGCTGTTTCTACTGACAACTGGTATACACATTTCCTTTCCAAGAATCTCCTCATTATTACCCAAAAACTCTGACTCTCACAAACAGCTTAGGAAGAGAATAGTCTTTTGCTTTGCCAGGAAAGATTACAATGCACAGGAAATGCACAGTATGGTTTCAAACAAAGGTATTTCCCTTCAGCTCCAGCGTAGCTTTTAGATACACCAATCTTCCCCCGGCTATATTGCCCTGACCCGACTTCACTGGCCTTAAATAATAAAAGACTTTGAGCCTTAAGCTTGTGTTTTCTCTTGGCACAGTTTTGCAGTCAAAGATCGTAATTTCAACCAGAAATTTGGAAAAAAAATAATTATTTCATTCCATACCTCATTGTGGTTCTTGCTTAGCCATTCCTTAGTAGTGTTAAGGGCAATGACAGCAGCAGGCTCATTTGGAAAACCTAAAGAGAGAAGAAACGAGAGATAAATAAAAGGCAAACTGTTTTCTATATAAGAAAATAAATCTGGACTTTTCCTTTCTATTCTTTGAAAGGTTTTAGAGTTACAGCAACCCCCTTCTTCACAGACTTTTATAAAGCTTTTAGGTAACATCAATTACTTCCCCCCCCCAGCTAAATAAATTGAAAATAGGCCTAGTGATGTTTTATTGGATTTATTTTTGTTATTTTACTTAACCCTAGTTAGGAAACACCACCACTCAAGAGAAGAAGAAACGATAGAGAGCTATACATGTGTCATACGAGGCAGGCAACCATATAACACATATATCACAGTAACAAATACTAGGCTTACATTTCATGGCAGGCAAGAAAAATTTAGACATTCCTTAAGGCAAAAGGGCTTTCTTAAGGCTTTCTTTCTTTAATCCATCTGTCAGCAAAACTCTACCACACTCTGACCCCAATGCCATAGGCCTTATAAAGATAGCAATGTTTGAGTTGGAAGTTTCTCAATTTATGACCTAAATCATAACAAACAACATTAGAAATTAAGGAATTCACAAAGCATAAGGCCTGATGTTGCATGATATACTAGCAATAGGAACTGCCCCCAGCACCAAACAATACTAGAAATCTTTCCAGGGATACAGACTTTTTGCTTTGATGGTCTCTATCTATCAAACCCAAAGATGCTTTCGTTACTTAGGCAGCCTTAATTTAATTTTCCTTTAAATTCCTAACTTGAGGGCAGCAAATCATTTATGTGAGGATTTAAAAATAAAAAGCCATAAGGTCTATGAATCGCTCTCAGTAGGTTAGATTAATAGAACAGGCTTTGAAGAGGTGGAGCTGCAGGCACAGCGGACAAGTAAGCAACAGGGCTAGAAAGAAAAAGTCATGAAATTTGGTGTACAGCTGTGTAGCTACAGCCTTTCTTACATCACACATCACCCCCACACCAGACACTGAAATGCAGGCACTGCAAAAATTAGAACTGTCCAGCTTTTTGACTCATATCCTCTTTTACCCTTTTTCAGAACTCGTACATTTAAAGAGTAGGAAAAAAACAAAGCAAAGTGCCTCCACTGTGTCACATCCCCAAAACATCACTCCCTGCAAGCAGACTCCACAAGGATTTGGTGCACTGTTTTGAAGGGAGAGGTGACAACCATCCAGCAAGAACAGCAAGCAAAATGGCCAATCTTTGGGTAACACCATCATTTAACACGTGCCTCCTTTGCACACATTTCTCAGTGAAGCATATTTTTACATTTTTAAAAATATTTTTACAAAGTCCATGATAAAAAATTAGTGTAGACCCTACAAATGTTACATTGCTGCTGGGAAAATATATTTTTGTGACATTTAACAATGCTGCTGATATCACCAAGGCATATGTCTCATGACACAAACTAATGCCCATTAACAAACCCAAAGCAGGGACTTCCAACAGCCTCATTTTCCTCATATAAAATAAGAGAGCCCTAAGCAGACTGTCTGCTCTAATTAGTAATATCCTACCTCACCAACTGGGACTTTTTCACACAGCAATTCTGTACCCTGAGCGTGGTAGCTCACCCTGGACATACAATGAACACCACGCAGAGGGACAAATGTGTATTTCAGACAACTGATACACCATTGTTTATGCACTGAATGGTTTATTTTCAGAACAATCTCCCTCCAGCAAGATTAACTTTTCAGGCTTGTTTTTCACTCCCTTGCAGCAGGGTATTTGCCCAAAACTGTGATAAAGCACTGGTGATTGCATAGAACCTCTCCATAAATTGTACATTATTCAGAAAATGGCTTCCATACTAACCAGTCTTAAATAGAAGCTTATCTAGAAAACTGCTGTTCAGTTATTCCTAAGTCACCACAATGTAGAGGAAATGGTTCAGCAACCAAAATAAAGAGCCTTGAATTCTGTGCATGATTTCAGAAAACATGTTGAAATCCATAAGGGCCTTTTATGATCAGCTACCCCTCCCCAAAAATAACAATCTAATTAGCATTTTACACACATCTCTGGTAATCTTAAGGAAAGGATTATCTTACTGGCTCTGTGCAGAAGCAGGATGGAATTTAGCCTCCTGTTCCATACCCTGCACCAGCACAAAAGACCCTGTGTCTCTGATTCTTGACCAGAAAAACATTTTGGTCTGTAGGACCGGCTTAAAGGAAGATAAAATGAGATGGGATCTTTTAAAACGTGGGGATTTTTTGCATTGCTTTTATCTCTAAGCTACATTTGCCTGCCATAACATTTCTGATCTGTCCCCATCCACACCCCCAGCCCCCCTTTCCCACTTTGAGCAAGAAAGCAATCTCAGGGAGCACATGGGAATCAAATTACTTGAGAGAAATGAGCTCGAGGAGCCTCACAGTTAACCGACTGCTGGAGCAGCAGCTCAGGCAATTCTGGCTAAAGGCTCAATTTCACAAAAGATAAAACAGGTAAAGTAATGAGTGACACTGGCCCATGTTACTGCAGTGAGAGCTCCTCCAGCATACTGAAAAGGACAAGGGCACAAAAAGGCACACATTAGCCAGCAGCGGTGCCTCCACAGGACAGCACCGGGTTTCTCTGGCTGGAGAAAGAGGGATGGTTGTACTTCATGAGTAGGTGTGTGGTGAAGTCTACCTATCCACACACACAGCTCTCCAGCTTGGACTGGGCTCCTACATCCTCTACTGGCACAGCAAAAATCTTGGCAACAAACCACGCCACGCCACAAAACCAGCACAGGCTGTGAGCGGTTCCTGAAGAGCTGCCTCAGCAAGGGAGAATTTTACTGCCACCCTCTGCATTTTGCGCCGCCTGCTGATCACATCTCACCATCCATTACCAGGATCCCAACCCTTCAAGTACAGGAAATGCTGGAAGTGAGCAGCCACTGCCTCTGGTCCCCTCCAGCTCAGGAGCCCTCCTTTAGAGAGCAGCTTCCTTGCTCACAGCAGGTGCCACAGTGGCTGCAAGCCTGGTAAGTCAGCAGGAGGGTGTGTGGAAAGCCTAGCATGGTTTCAAAGACATGGTGAAGCCTTTAGAAAAGTGACCACCAGCTTTCCCACCAACTCAGATACAGCATCAGCCAAGTCACAGCTGAACTTGGAAACTTCCTCTCCCCCTCTTTGCATGTTGCTGATAGAAGCATATACTGTGTCACTCCCTAAGCTGAATGGCTGTGCCTTCGCACCACAAAAACCCCATCCCACCACTGCCACATCATCTGAACTCTGCTGCTTTCAGTGTGTCCTTGCACAGATACTATCCACAGTGACAGCCTAGGAAAGCTTTAGGAGGCCTTCAAACTTACAAGCTTCTGCAACTCCTTCCAGGAACCTTACCACTTCATTCCTGGAAATTGTAACCCTGACCTGGGAAATGGCTGGCAAAACAAGCTCTGTGCTGGGAGAGTTCTTGCAGTCATCACAGCCATAATTTTTCAGAGGAGGCATGATAAGACCTGGCGGAATTATTTTGATGTATTTGATATGAAATAAATGTGCTGTTTTAGAGGAGAAGAGTGTGGAGGAGAACTAAGATAGCAACTAGAGATACACACTGACATTCCCATTACATTTTGTATTTATTCCCTGGAAAGAAACTGGTAAGAACATAAGTCCCCCTGTTCCTTCAATGTACAGAAAATATGCAATGAATTCCCTGTTGTTAGACACTCCCGTGCAAATGCTCAGCCTTTTGTGCTTGGGGGATTCAGCAGAGAAACATTCACTCTATTGTGAGTTTCTCTTACTCTGTGCCTAATTTATCTGTGCAGTATCTGAAAAATGTACACAAGTAATTCATAGAATATGAGAATATCCTGATTTGGGACTCACAGGGATCATATTAATCCAACTCCTGGCCCTGCACAATGTTCTTCAATGAATAACAGTGCAACAAGGATTTTGTGACACAGAACTAACAGAAATCCATTTCAGGGACTCCTAAATTCTATTGAGTTGCTGGGAGCTTTATCTGCCTCTTTTACTGTGCTTGATCCGATGCTACATCTTACTAAAAATGTCTAACTTGCAATCAGGTAGTGCCACCTCCCCATGAAAAGCCCATTAACAAAACATAGGTACTAAATAATCAACCTTTAATATGATCTAGCGGAAGATGATGATAACAGATTATAATGGAAAGGTTATAACAGTGACAAGCAAATGTCAATCCAGAAAATCACTTCAGTAGCTGCAGGGGTAAGTGTTATAATTTGTCAGTTTAACTGAGATGCCTAATGTTTTCTGTAAATCAAGTCATCCTGGTTAAAAAAAAGGTCTGTATCATTTTTTGTTAGCAGAGCCTAAGTGCTAGACAGGCTTTTATTCATTTAAAGCATGCTCCCTTCTCCATGGATTCTAAAAGGCTTGTCTCAGGCTTAATACTCTCATTTGCCAGTTTTAATGGTTTCATTTTGAAGAAAATCATGAAAAGAACCAAATGAACATCAACACAAATACTCATTATGTGTTTTCATATTTTCTCAGAAAAATATCTACCCTGGCATGTTTGTGCATACATCAAGATATAGCAGTTTGCAGACTGTTCCTGTGTGCTAAAATCAACCCAGAGCCCCACTGCTTAACCAACACGACTGTTAAAATGCAATAACTTCCATGGATTAAGTTTATACATTTCCCAATATGTTATTGATCTATAAATGATGCTCTTCAAATAGTAGCTTGTCACATTTTTAAACTGTGGAACTCTACTGAAGGCCATCTCTGCACTCAGTGTGACAGGGTATCTCCACCATGCATCAAGCACTTGCTATGTGGGAATCATCAGCACCAGATGGCATGGACTATAAAGATGTTCCAAGGGAAAGAAGAAGGGGGGGAAAAGAAGATGGAAAGAAGGGGGAAGGAAAAGAAAAAAGGCCCTAGGCATTTATTCCATACATGTTCTGAAACTCTGTATTCTTACTGGTGCTGCAAATGCTTTCTGAACCACAACACACATGAAAATAACTCATTATGGCCATGTGGGTTAAGGCCAGCTATTGACAACACACTGCTCATAGTCCTTCAGCCTCATCGCTTTGTGACAACAAAAGGAAACAAATGAGATGCACAGGCCAGCATGCCTGAGGTAGGGTTAACTCAATACATCCACTTGTCCTTCAGCTGTGAAACGAGCAGTGTAATCTTGCAACTGATCCCATATAATCATCTTGTCAAAGATGTATTTTAGCAGTCAGAATGAATTCACTCATGCTAGGTTGATTCCCATTACCATGGTAAATCCAGCCCATTTGGAAGGAGAGATGGTTGTACTCCACCAAGAAGCTTGTTGAGTTGTTATTCTTGAGCTTTTTTCCTGTTTTTCCTCCCCTTTCCCTCTCTGTTTTTTGTTTTGTTGTTTTTTGTTTTTTTTTTAAGAACCGTAGTCAGGTAGTGATTGGACAACTAAGCCAAGTTGCTACCTTGGTCATTTTTGTGGATACTCATACTGGAAAAAAAGGACCCTCATTTGGATCAGCTACATTGAAGTCTAAACAGAAGAGCCATGAATCTTCTGCTAAACAACCTCCCTTGCCTTATTGAACTCATTCAGCCAGAGGAAACCTTATTTGCTGTCCACTCCAAAAGTAACTCCAGGAAAGACAGTGAAATTAAGAACTATGAAAAGCCAGTAACCTTTCTGCTACCCAGAGAAACAAAACTACACCTATTCATTGTATCCTTCATGGACTGTGCTAGAGTAATTAATTAACATCAAGGGATAAAGAGACACTTTCAAAATGCATAAACAAAACATTCGTCTGAAGAAAATATCATATGTTTCTCAATTCCTCCCGAGCAAGGAACAGGCCTTTTCATTTGAGTGAAAAAACTCAGCAGCAACAGAAAACTGCACGTCACTGCTGTTTCACACCACGCTTCCCTTCATACTCTGCTACATCGATATCGTGGCAAAAATACCTGCCATTTGACTGTGTTAAAAGTGTCAGCTGAATATAGACATATTTTAGTATTTAGGTCATGTGAACAGAGGCTGGCACCAACAGGTCTTAAGATTCCATTGAGGAAACACTAGATTTCAAGTACACTGAGCTGTTTGATACTTATTAGCATGGAAGTTTTAGTGAAAATGCATTAACACCTGGACTGCTGAGAAGGAACCGAGTTTTCCTACGAGTCCCTTGCTGAAGGATTTATCATCCTGCCATTCTGCAGGAGACCTGCACGTGTGCAAGAATATCACTTTTCTGCAGCAGTCACTACATTTTTTTATTAGAAGTCAAGGTTTTGGGTTCATTTTTCCAGCACTTATAAAAGAGTAGGCTTGCAGGGGGACCACGTAATGGATAAATGGATTCTCTAGCAGACTTGTAAAAAAAAACAACCCCAAAAAAACAACATAGCAAGCAATACTCAGAGACTCTGGGAAGCAAACTGCATCATAGCTGTGCCGTTTACTGCGCTGTGTGATGGAGCTTTTCTGTCTGTCAGGGAATTTCTAATGTCCATGTGGAACATTAAGGCTTCAAGCTGAGCATAGTAGGGGAAACAGCAGAAAGACACCAGCACAACACTGAAAGGGAAAAGATCTCGCTGCTCTGCTAATCAGCATTCTCCTCTGGTAAGAGAAAGTATACACAATGCAAATGCAAGTGGAAGATATACTCACACAGGTAGTTTTGCAATTATACAATCTACCTATGCGATGTCTGTGTAAATTACACAGCTGTTTAGACACATCTATGCAGCTGTTCCTGAGCTCAAGCACATCATTCTCCTTAAAACACCTTCTACACCATATCCAGAATCACTATTCCAGAAACAAGTGCTGTACAGGGAAATGTTAATTGAAAGAGGTTTCAAAGTGTACACGAGATCCCTAATGCAAAGTATTTCATCCTCTACTTAGCCATTTATAGCAAACAAGTTGGGTTTTCAGGGTGGCAACATAATACAGCCAAAGTAATTTGAAACAAAGTGTAAAGCACTAGTCAACTGTGAAATCTCCCATCATACACTGAATTGCACAGCAATGGGATATTGGCTTCAGTGTAGCTACAATTCCAACAAGGTTAAACATTTATTCTACCCACTGATTTAAATAAAAATGCCTTGTTGTTCTCAAGTGAAGCAAAGGGTAGGGAATAAATCCTACTGTCCTGGAGTGCCACAAGAGATAAAAAACAACCCCCGCACACCCAGGCACTCCTGATTCCACTTGAATCTGGAACTTTCCCCTAAAAAATGTGGTCCAGTGCAGCAATTCTTAACCTTCCCTGTCACTATCCTAGGCCCTCCTTGAGGCACACCCTCTGCCTCTAAGCTCTGAGGGAAGATCTGCTATTCAGCAGCAGGAATAAAGTAATGATCCTGGACCTTGCAAAGCCCGCTTCCCTATGGAAATGCATTTTCCTATTGATTTCAGGCTCTAATCGAAGGCTCGCCTGAAGGTGAGATATTCTGGACGTGCCTCTCCTTATTGAGTCCCCACTGCAGGCTGGGCAGGGGAACAAGAGGAGGAATTGCTGTGAGAGGCTCCTTCTTCTTGCTGACAGGATCTTTGTGCAGGCAACAGGAGCAGGGAAAACACACTGAAGTGCGGCAGGTTGGGGTTGAGGAAGAGAAGAGGGAGGGAGCACAGGATGGGGTTCAGGATTTTGGGGAGGAATGGCTGAATCTGACAGAGACAGTATCAGGGCTGTTGGCTTTGCTGGACCTCTCAGCACTCTGAGGAGAATAGGCAGCACATCATGACAGGAGTTACAAGAACTTGGGGACCCTCCTGTAACGGATGGGAGCCATCACAGTGAAATGAAGGGAGATGGCAGCATAAAAAACCCGAGAAACTTCAGAGGAATCAAACCTACACAGGCAATAGGAAAAACCCACAAAGTCACAAGGAACACAGATAGCTTTGCCAGCCCAGCTCTAGCCTTTAAATCACTTCCACCATGTTCAATTGCTCTGACAGATGCAACCCAAAGACCTAGCTGGATTATCTAAAACCAACAGAGTACTTGGGGAAGGCCATCCACGTACAAGAACAAACAAAACAATCTGACATTATTTCTGCTGAAGCTCTGTTCTTATCTCCTCTCCGAGGGAAATCAAAGATCTTCCAGGAGCACATAAAGAAAACCAGCTGAAACAACATATATTTACTCTTTGTGAAAGGGGAAAAAAAAAAGGGAAAAAATAGGTAATAAAGATGTTCTTTTATCTTTTTCCCCAAAAGACATATGTGGAAGAGAGTTAGAGGGCAGGTTGGGTGAAACAGCAAGATACTGTGTCTGGCATATTTAATCTACTTGGTTTAGTCTTTTTAACAAATACATTATTGATTCTTGGTTTGTGTTTATTATTCACACTGTGGATTTTTTTCCCATTCTTGCCTCAGGCAGCGATAAACCATCCTAAAGGGTCACACAGACCAGCAGCTATTGTATTTAGGAACGCTACAACAGCTCAAAACTGAAATATTTCCAGCCAATCTGGAGTTCAAAAATGCCAGTGCATTTGGGAGGAACTGAGAGGGGGGTTGCATTTTATATTTGATGCTTAATGGCTTGCTCTTCACTGTACAGAAAGGCACTTCATGCTACTTGAACACCCGCTAGGTGCACACTGCTAAAACAAGTGCTTGTGCAGGATGTTGGACTTGACACATCATTGCACTATCTTAACAATTTCATGCATTAATTTTTTAAGAGGAAGCACTTTTTCCTCCTTGCCTAGATGCTACTTTTTTTCTTTAGTAGTCATTCACCTGGCAAGAGGTGAGCTCTCCACATCCTCCTTTCTGCCCACTAAAAAAGGTCACAGTGTGCCTTATTTGATTTTATGCCGCTCTGTGTATCAGCAGCCAGCCAATCTACTCTACTTAACTTCATTTCAGGATCTATTGCAGCAACTTTGTCAACAAAAACTACACGGAAGCCACCGGCAGCTCTTGAACCTTCCTGCCAATGCTGCCCTGAAAACTCTGTCTGTGCACTCTGAGATCACAGCAACACACACAAAAGGAGAAATGCCATTAGAAGAGGTTTTAGGATTGGATTAATGGGAAAACTGGTTTAAAGCAAGGGTAAGGAAAACTCGAAATTTAAAACACTAATTGCAGCCAAGCTGCCTGGTTACAGCACTTCCAATGCTCTTAGTAAGACCTCAAATGCTAAAGAGTGTAAAATAAAACATTAATGAGTAAAATACAAAAATACCCTAATCTCTCGGAAAGCCTTGGCTCTTATTCCACCTTCCTCCTCTTTTTAAGGGCTCATTTCCTCACGTGCTAATTCTATATACCCACATTAGCACTCCCTCACTGCAGCACTTCTTTTGACTGACAATCCCCCCCCAGCATCTGTTGCTTTTAAACCCAACACCCTCAGCCCATCACCAAAGCAACCCAGATCTCATCGGGTCCCTCAGCGTGGCAAAAGATCGCAGCGTTAATTATCAAACAACTATTTGTTAAAAACACGAGCTCTGCTAACTGCTCTAATTTGCATGTCGCTCACAATTATGCATTTACTGAGTCTTGCACACTTCAATCAAAAAGGAAATTAAATAACTAGTTAATGGCACTTCCAATCCCAGAAATTCAAATCCAATTTAGTCTTGATATGAACTTTAGGTCTTATTAACACTTGTTTTAAACAGCATTTCCAACATGTATTCTGATAAGTTATCAGTACGTTGGGGGTTTTTAAATTTATTTTTAAATTGTTGTATGAGCAAATGTGTTCTGTTTAAGCAAGGAATGGGAGTTCCTAATGTTTCGGAAGGTGTGACAAACATCAACATTTCTGGTTAGACCAACATTGGTAAATTGCAGCCTTAAAGTAAAATGATTTCATTTTGTGAGACACCACTCTTCAGGGGGAAAACAAAAAACCCAAACACACGTGTTTTTTCAAGAAATTTGGAACAATATTCCAATTGAGATAAGAGAAAAAGCAATGAAAATTACTGCAGCCAGAAGCAATGCCCAGATTTCAAACACAGAGGCCAATGCTATGGTTGGTCAGATCAAGCAGAGGAGGATTTGGAAGACGAAGGAATTTCTTTTCTCCAGCAACACAGTACAAATCAGAAGGTGATGTGGACAATTTAAATGTAAATTTCTTACCACCTCTCAGTCAAGTGAGATTTAAAGGCTTCCACTTAGAAACCCAGGCATCTCCAACCCTAGTCTTAAAGTGAAAATTGACCTCCCGCCTCAATTTCCTCGTAAATGTGACCATGTGGCAGCAAAGGGGTGGTTTGTTCCAGTGCTTTATTAAATTTAGGTTATGTGTATGGGCGGCATGAGATGACCCGTTTGAGGCAGATCCCTGGGCTCCACACCACAGCCAAACACAACTAATCCTCTTGGAAACAAGGCATTAAATGGAAAAACATTACATGTATTGCACAGAGAAACCTCATTGATTGTTAAGCAATGAGGCAAATGAGGGAAAAGACCTTTAAATGGGGGGGATACATAAAAGGGAGGTGGGTAAATTCAAAAGAACTTGTTACATAATCAAAACTAAATGTAGGCATTAGAGTCGAGCTTAGGGAGCAGCTTTAGACAATGTGATTTCCATTTATTTTATCCAAGGATCTCCTCTATGTGTACAATTACTCTCTAGACAGTTTGCATTATAATGACAGTTGCATTTCTCCAGATTGTGAAAAACACCACTGCAATGTTGAGTCAGGCTGGGATATTTCAGTGAATTATCAACTATGAAAAGGGCAGGGAATGGAAAATGAAGGCATGAGAGTACTTATGCTGGAGACACCAGCGTAAGATATTTGGGAACACCTCGCCCCCTTCCCCCCAATTCTAATTAGACTTTTCCAGTCAGATTTACAAAACTAGGAAACAAAGTTGATTTTTATGGATCACTTGCTGAAGAAAGGACTTCTCCAGCAAAGCAGAGAAACTCACAGCACTGATGAGTCAAACTCAATGCCATCAATACCTATGCTGATTTGAATTGTATATATTTATAGATGAACTTTGCAAAATAATCTCGTGCAGGTTGGTGCAGATGCAAATAAAAGCTGCTGAACTTACAGTAACTACCTGGAGACAAAGAACCATAGACTGAAAGTTTGTGGTGTTGTGTCACTGAAAGTCTGAATGTTACTATTTAAAATTGTTTCTAAAAGCAGAGGTGTAGTTGCTACAAAAGCCAGTTAAGAATAAACAAAAATAAATTACACTAGCACTGTGATAGATACTAATCAAGCCTTGTTGAAATCATCCTATAACCAGCACTCCATACTTAAAACTATTCTAGGAACCGAGAAATAAAGTCGTGGACATCCAAATGAAAGAAGTATCTCCAAAATTCAGCAGGGTCCCAGAAGAAGGATTTATATTCCTTAGAAATAAGGAGAACACAATTACACTTCTGAGACACATTTTGAACAAATAGAAAGACTAATTGCTGCATCTTATCTGAGTTCATGCAAACACCAAAGAAAGGGAAATTAAGTCAGAGTAAGAAACCTCCTTTCCAGAAGGAATTTGGGAAAAAACCCTCTATGCATACTGAAAGAGCAGGAAGAAGGAAAAAAATGCTAAGGTTAACAGTCAGACTAACTTTTTCAAACACTTTCAAAAATGCTGAGAACAAATTTGAAAAAGTTAGTGTACAAAAAGAGTGCTACTCAAAGGAGGGAACAATGAATGTGTGAGCTTCTGGGACAGTTCTTATGCTGAAATTTTAATAGGAGTCTTGTTTCCTATCAGCTCCCATCAGATTCCACATCCACCTTTCTCATGTGCTGTGCATGTAAAAGTGGGATAATCCCACCAGGAAAACACTGAAAAAGGAACTGATGCTTCAAAAGGATCGAGGTACTTTTGAAAATCCAGGAAACAAATGAAAAAGCTCACAAATGAGTTTAAACAAAGCAAGCTCAGAGCGTGGTAAAACATCCCCCTCTAAATCCAGCTTTAAAAGATGAAGATGCTACTGCCACATCCCCGTCCCCCAGGAGTTACTGCGTGCTCAGACCTGCTGGCCAAAATGTCTGTGTGGACATCCTTGGCTTTGGTCCTGATCAGTGGGATGGGCTGGCTTCGACAGCTCCAGTCTGGGTGGGATTCTTATCCAGCCACACTCCTTGGGATTGAAATGGAGGAGCAAGGAGCTGGACTGAGAGCTGGGGAGGCCCTGAGCCCTGGACTGGGGTGAGCAACCTCACAGCACGTGGAACTGGAGTGGCCACACGCTGCTGAGATAGGGTTCTCCGGGTGTTTTGGTGGCGGTGGCGGCTTTGAGGTTTTTTTATAAAGCAAAGTATCTCTTAAACAACTGCATTCAATGGTTGTTAATGGGATGACACTGTCTTAAGTGCTGAAAATTATAGACAGGTAATTCAGCATTGGATCAAAGCCCATGATTATCTCCCAGTGTTTACTAAGTGGATGTTTAGATTTGTTGCGAAGGAATAGGAAGAGAGTTTCATCATCAGTCCTGACATTTTAGGTGAAGAGAGGAGCCTTATAATTTAGAGATTCTCAGACATTAATGTATTTAGTAGGCAGTGACAAAAACAAGCAATAAATACAGTTACCTAAATAGCACGGATCACACATTAAAAGTTACAGAATTAAGGCTACACATGAAATTCAGGCAGAACCATTTTGTTTAGTAAGTAGAAAACCAGTGAAATATGTTGACAGTAAGAGCCATAAAAACAAATAATAAAAATAAGTAGATTAAAAAAAATTGTGGAGGTAAGAGAAAATTTAAGACATCAAGAATGATAAAACATGGAGCCAAGACTGAAATGTATTCAGTGCAAATATCAAGGTGACCTCTTCCTAGCAGAAAGCTTTGATACCATGAAATCATGAAATGATTTGTGGAAATTGGTCTATCAAGTAAACATAATTTCTTATCAAATGTAATTTTTTGAAGTAGATAATTTCTTGAAATCATATGTAATTTAAACTTAATATGTTTATGAACTTCAAGTCTATATTTTATTGGCATTAGTGCTGATGCAGAAATGTTTCTCTCTCTTCCTTTTCAGAAAGTGTTCAGCTTAGTTAAGGTCAGCATAAATGCCACGTAATCAGCATGGGAAACTCAGAACAAGGTCAACGACTAAGAAAGAGAATCTGGAAAACATGAATCAAGTTAAGAAAGGATTTGGAAGTTCATTGTTTACCACCAAATGCATCAAATTGCACAGCCAGAACATCATTGGCTGCCCTTGGTAAGACAGTTTTGAATACGCTGGAATTATTAAAGAAATTCAACAGCAGAGCAGTTAAATATTTTCATGTCACTTGTGCACAATTGTGAAAAACAGGAACTGAAAATATATATTGCTAAAACCTTGTGCACATAAATTAAACAGAGATACTTGCAAATTCAGGTTTGTCAGTTGTACATTCTCTGCCTCTGCTGCCAATCAAGGTAAATACAGTCAGTTCTTCTGATTACCTATAGTCAATAAAGTGGTGACAACTCATTAATCAAGCCACAAAACAGAGAGAGGGGTATCAGGCCCCACAACCTGAAACCCTCATTAGGAATGACACAGAAGCACTGCCAATATGCACCCTCATGACCTGCATCCTGGCCAGCAGCCTCAATGAGAGGGGAGCTCTGAATCTCACGCCTTCTTTCGAGAAGGGCCTACTATAAATCAGTAATTGCTTTACTGAAAACTAGTAAAATTTAACTTACGATGTTGACAGCAAAATAAAACCGCAGATTCTCAGAGCGCTGACCAGCACGGTCAGCACTTAAGTAGCATCACTGTTCTCTTCTATATCGTGTTTAGTAGCGTGGAAAATGCATCAGCTTTTTGCTTCCTTTCTCACTTTGCAAACCAGGCCAAAGGGGACAAAAATCATCTCTTAATTAAGCAATGCCTGCTTAGCAATGGAATTGTTCTTTTCTCTCACTCCCAGAGACAGAAAAAAAAAAACAAAAAGAAGACTACAACCAGGCAGCCAATACAGCTCAAAATGTCACTGGACTTATAGCAACGTTCCTAATGGCACTCAGCTAAAAAATATGTTCTGGGCTCCTAAGGGCCTGCTCTAGTGTGTTTACTGCTGCAACAAAAAGAATGGTGAAGAACCTATCAGTGGCACAATGTTTAGCACCTATTACGGACACAAGTGTAACTACCTAACAGTAATTAAGGGCATAAGAGAATGATTAATGTTCCAGAGCCATAAAACTGCATCAGTTCAAAAGCTATTATGATTGCACTGTCTGCAGCTCACAGCCTACACTGGCCAATTTAGCCTGATACACATTCTGCATAAAACTGATACTCCATTTTTCCCCAATGTTGGATAATGAGCTGGTACATAAAGCTTAAACTACCCACCACACACTGGTCACCTCTGGAACAGCTGACTTACTCTCATCCTGCTTCTTAATCTTAAATTCTACATCTTCCGAGTCTTACTTTTCTCATCAAAATGCCAAGCAGTTCACACTGTCGTCTCCTCCAATTCAGAAATATGCTTTTGATCATCAGAGCTGAGAAACAGGAAAATGGATGCAGACAATACGCTACTGGCTGCCAGCAAAAACAATGTGCTGACATTTATACTGGCTCTTATTTAGCTCAGGGGTGTCTGAACCATGTTCTCCCCATGTAGGATCAGCAGAAAATCAGTAACACTGAACAGTACCTTCATCAATGAACGATCTGGAAGTGCTACTCAATTGGACTAAGCAAATCAAAATTTGTTTTTTAACAAAACCAAGTCACAATGTGTGATGAAAGATTGTATTTTCCATATGGGATACTTCCAACTCCCTGAAAATGAAGGTTTAATATTCGTATCCCAGAGAGCAATGAAAACAGAAGGAGACAGAGAGTCTTCCACTGCTGCAGCGTCACATAGAGTGAATTATTACCCTTTAAATAGTATTATACATTATTTCTGTTAAAGGGTTCTTTCAAACATCACGGAGAGAAGGGAAAGGGAAAAAAAGTGATAAGCTGCATTGTCCAAAACTAAATTGGAAAATGATAGATACAGTTTATCATCTAGTAATATATAGGAAAGCAAGCACTTCCATTCTCTCGTATATAAGTAATATATTGAAAGGAATAAAAAGAGACACAAATCGTTTACAAATCAGACTTTAAAGTAATGTTCTTTTCAAGGGGCTAGATACTCCTTCAAAAAAAAGCAAGATAACAAAGTCTTCGCTGCCCAAAATGAACATTTTAAGAAAGGTATGATTCACTGGACCGGGTTTCTGCTGTGCTGAGCTCAATTCAGTTAGAGACAAAGTGAATCGGGTCAATTACAACCAACCACATTTCTTCCTCTCAGTGCAATGGAATATTTCACAGCTAGCACAAACCACCATAGCTCCTCTGAACCCAACATCCTCCAGCATGAATTCAGCTCACTTTCCATTTTAGTTATCAGATGAAAGCCTAAAAAACATTATTATGTAAAGAATGTTATTATGGGTCGGCCAGTTAAAATAGGGTCTCATATTCCTAATCTAACCCTAAAAACCACACCAATGCTGCACCATTCCAAGAAGTAAGTAAGAAAGCTATCTAAACATTGACCAAAAGATCTCAAGTTCCCCACAGAGCTGACAGAGCAAATCAAGTTCTTTAGGCTGCTGTTTTTACCTTTCCATTGGAACCAACCTCCATGCTGGTCCCTGGGACAAATTTAGAGTCACTCGGAGCTATCACTGCTCAGACCTGCCAGCAGTAATAATAGAACCATAGAAAGGCTTGGGTTGGAAGGGATCTTAAATATCATCATTTGACCCCAATCTTTGCTCTCTTGTGCAGAAGCCATAACACATCCACCCAAACCAGGGAGCCATTTCAGTTCCTATGGGACTAGACACAAATTCCCTCCTCAAACACCTTTTAGGCTGCTCTGTCTCCAGGGCAGGATCTTTCAAGCCACCTCACTGGGACTCTTCCTCCCGAGGACTAATCCAGAAGATCCCCATCCCCCATCAGTGATGGACGAGGTGTCGGGATGCTCTCAATAACCTTTATTGCACCCGCCAAACCCCATCACTGAGACTGAGCAGTTTGTTTATGGGCAGTGCAGGTGACAGGCACACCAACAAGTCCCCTTGTTCAGTCTAACGGGGTGAATTGAAGGATTAGTCTGTCACACCAGCACGGGGCCTCATTTTTCTTCTGTGCTACGCGGGTCACCCCCTTCCCACAGCCTCGATTTGATCGTGATTAATTCGTCAAGGCTGGCTATAGCATGGAAATGAAGAAATGGATTGCCAATTACAGTTAGGCTCCTCGCAGAACACCCCTCGAACTGCTGCTGTTCTGCAGCAGTGACAGCTCAGAAATAACCCGAACGTGGCTCTATTGAGCAGAAACCTGACCCAAAGTGTATTTGAAAGCAGAAGGTGACTTCCCCCCTGCCCAAACCAGCTCTTCACTAAGTGGTTGATTTCTACCCCGCCTGCCTGGCAGGTACACAAAAAGCCCATCCACATTTATTTTCTCAGTCACCTTGTTAAGACGTGCTGAACTTCTGACTTAACGCTCCTCAACAAGGTGCTCATTTGTTTCTGCAAGCCTCACCCTGGGTAAGCCTGAAGGGGAATTTAATACGTACACCATTACTGCCAAGTAAACAAAGCCAGCAATGGCTCTGCTCTACACACAGGCTCTGAAAAGCAAACTCTCTCCCCAATGGTACTCACAGAAAGGGAGATTTTTGACTCCTCCTGAGTTTCTCTGCGGTAAACAAACCTCGTGCGTTCTCACAAGCCGTGTAATATTTCGTGGATATAGGCAACTGGCTTAAATTGAATAATCAGATTCTGATAGATTAATCAAACAGGAATTAATTCCACAGCAGCCTGATTCTTAATAATTATTAATATGGGATTTGAGAAATAACACCTCAGTCCCAGTAACACATGCACGCAATTTGTTTTATGCACTGATACAATCATCGGTAAATTACTCAAGTTGCATAAATTCAAAGCATGTGTACAAATCTAACTTTTTATTACCTCAGAAATTACCAATTCAAGAAGAAAATCCCTTTTCCCACAAGAAAATTCAGGCCACTGCAATAGATGCTTCTTTCCATTGATGAAATTCACTGTATTTTACACCACTGTCTCGGGCATCGCATCGTCCGACAGAGGAAAGGTGACTGTTTTTCTGACAGCTGGTGGCACACAACAGCTTTAAATGCATTCCCAAGACCAAAAGGCACAACTAAGTCTCTTCCAGGCCCAAGGTGGCCTTCCATTAACCCAAACACCACCAAGCTCTGCGGTGTGCAGGACTGCAGAATAGGTTTTATAAACGGGATTCTGGCTTAGAAACAGATCGGTCATTCATCACCCCAAACCATCCAGCTCTGCTCTTCTGCCTCAGCAGCAGCTGCCCTTTGCAGTTATATATGACAGCATTCCTGTCTAAAAAAGATGCAGCCAAAAGGACAACACAGTGAATGTCCCTCAGATGCAGAGACACCTTTAGCTTGTTTTTCAGGTATTTTAATGAGACTCAGAATAGAAGGTCTATTCAGTTGATATTTGCTTTCAGTTCAGGAGAACCAAGTTATTTGCCTCAATAGCATTACATTTCTACCTTTCACAGGCCACCTAAAAGCCCCAATATTCTCACACTTGCTTCCTCCAAACTTCTCAGAGTGAACAAAGATAAGAATAAGGGATGGTCTTGACAACGTAAATTTATGTATATAGTGACTTACTTTGTACTGGAGCAGCACTGAGGGTCTCCAATGCTGACTAGGATCATTACAATAGATATCATATAAATAAACAAAAAGAGAGAATGTCTGCTATGGAGAATAAAAAACAGGACAAATAAGGGCCACCACCACAACATTCTGTGGCCAGACCTGACCAGACATATCATTCTGCACTAAAAGTAAGGAAAGAATATAGAAAAGAAAAGGTAGTCAACACCTTTGTGGTAAAACTGTTTGATATACGTGACAGCACAAATATTATTCCTACTCCGCTTCAGTGTGTCAGGGCTTTTAAAAGCTCCTTAAGGACACACAAGCACAGACTAGAATGACTATGCTGTTCCCACAGAATGAGTTTTAAGTTGTTAGTAGGACTCAACCAAACAGACTCAGAGTCACAGAATATCTCAAGTTAGAAAGGAACCGTAAGGATCATTCAGTCTGACTCTGCTCCTCCCAAGACTACCTAAAACTAAACCATAGGACTGAGGCCACCATGTCCATCTGGTTCCATGACAGCTTCCTTCTGTTAACAGTTTACATTTGGAAACTCCAGCTAAAATTATTGGACTGTATTAAAATGATTGGGGGTGATGATCTCGGACTAAAAATCCTACTCTGGGTACTTTTTAGATCTTTTTCTAGCTGCTGGAGTATACAGAATGTGCATTGTATATCTAAGACTGCAAGACTGGTTATGTCACAGTGCACGGGTAAATGAAATCACTGCCAACATGACACACATCACCTCTAGTGCAAGTTTTCAAATGCAGGAGTAGTTTTACAGCTGTCAGGATGATATCCATTCTTCTCTAACTAGATTAATTTTATATTAAGTTCCTCCTTTCAAGGAAGCTCAGTTGCATCATGAAATTTGACTGAAGCCATTAAACTAGCTGTCTTGTCTTTTCACAACGTGTTTAAAACTCGGAGGCAACATACCTCAAATCCATTTTCTGTAGAAATGCAGAAGGCACAAAAAAAGATATTCTTATAATGACTGTGTTTTCATACCACATCTAATCATGAGTATGGTTAAAAGACACCCACAACAACACAGTGGAGCTCACTAATGGATTGGGCTGCAAGTTAAGTTTTAGAGACATGCTCTTTCCTGGGGGAAGGAAGGGGCAAGATTACATCAAAGAAAAATTTTGGATAGCGATAATTGGGCCTTTTACCAAGAAATATTTTATACTTCATGTATCATGTTAATGTAATGTCTTAAGGATAAGGTCTGTAGAGCTTTATTTTCTTACATCAATTCATTTCTTAACAAATTAGCTTCAAAGAGCTTTAGCTTTTCCGGAGTGTAAAGCCACAGAACAAACACATCAGATTATCTTGTTGACATGGGCCAGGAAAATTTAGAAAAAGGAATTAAGTGATTCTGTTGGTATACAACAACATAGAGCTTGAACTTTCATCATGGCAATTGAGACATTCCTAATTCTTTGAATGGAAAACCACAAATACGAAAACAAACAATATATCTGACCAGCTGAAGCCCTGTTTATGATCTCAGCAATGTGCTTTCTGAGCACCAGAGAACTTTTCCAACTCCTTTATGCTTTGCAGAATGGTTTGCCTGACAAACAATAATAACACAAAAAGTGAAAGGAAAAAAGGGGAAAGTGCCCAAAAGCAAGACGTGTTTTTGATGCCTCTGGAGATGTTGCTGGCTTTTCCTCAACAGCCTGGAGATACTTACAGAGCTCACTGCAAAGGCAAGTACAGCTGTTCGAGGAGCTTCAAGATGTAAGACACTACGAAATAAGAGCAAGAGAGCACAGAAACAGTTGTTTCTTGCACAGTAGAACCCAGACAGCGAGGCTAAAAAGTGTGGGCAGATGTTTCAGGATTGAAGGGGGCAATTAATATAACAATATATAGCTAGCATAAATAGGAATCAAACAGAAATATAATTTAAAAAGAAAAAAGTAGCTACATAGACTTTAACTCTTCCTAAAGAGAAAATGGAAAAGACAAAAAGAAAGGCCATGAGGCACCTGAGTGTTCAGGATTCAACAACCTAAGCTTTCAAAGGAAAATTTTTGAGGACAGTCACTGATTGCCACTTTACTGAAGGACAGGATTTGTCCTCCAGTGTTCAGGGGGAATGCTCTAAGTCAGACCAGTCACCAAGAACTTCAGAACAGATAAAACTCTAGATAGTCTAACTACATTATCCATAAAATGCCAATTTCCACTGAAAAGGAGAGCTTATTAAGTCTCTCGTCTGGAATCAAGTTAGAGCTTCTCCCTGCTAAATACATCATATGAATGTTAATTTTAGACTGTCAAGAGCTCATCGATTTACACTTTCCTGTAATAATTTTTTTAGTATTTAAATTATGGGAAGAGACCAATTAGTATCATGGACACTACACTGAAATAAGAACGCTGTTAAATAATGCATGCAACAAATTTTTATACAAGTAGTAATTAGATTTCTAGGATTACTTGAATATTATAATAGTCATTTCATAGCTGTTACTATTATTAATTTTAATAATAATCTCAGTTAACTGGTGATCAGTCCCACAAGAAGCTTCACAGAATGAGTTCTCATATATCTTCACTGTCGCTAAAATATTACATTATGCCAATTATGGAGTAAATAACAAAACACAATTAACTCCCCAATGAGTTACCGAAAATATCTGTTAAAACCAAACGGTGTCAAAAAAGTTGACGTGGTCTGACTTGAGGGATGAGGAGCTGCTGATCAAGTTAAAAAATTGGCTTAGTTATGAAAATCTTCTTATGTGACCCACTGGATTATTTTTCTTCTTCGTCACAGAGAATTTATAAGATAATATCCCTTTTCCCAGGTCACCTTAACTGACATCACCGCATCCAAATGCTGATGATCATGTACAGCACCTCAGGCCTTTTTGATGGTTACAGGGACTCAAAGCACCAGACTGGAGATAAATACAAGGCTGCTTCATGGCTTCTTATGGCACATTTGTGTAGAATGGCTCTGAAAATTTTGCTGCTAGTTCCTTCCTCAGAAAGACGACAGTGTAACCTTTATCAGAACTGCTCATTAAAGAAATACCTATCCTGGAAGTGAAACGTCAACAGAGAAATGAGAATAAAAAAAGAAAACCAGATGAGAAAGACAGAAATAGATGGCCTCAACCTTTAGCCCCGTGTCAGGAATTTATTCTGCCTTTGAAAACATTTGGTTTAGTCTTCTGACTCAGATTTTCAGAGGGCTTTGCTAATCCCTCCGCAGCGCACCTGCCGGCTAATCCCTTGTTATAATCTACCTGGATCACCTCATGGCAACAGGAGAGGATGGATACGCTCCCAGCCCTCGCTGGGCTGGCAGGAGGGATCGTCCTTTGGACACTGAGCAGGGTGCACTGGGGGTCAGGACAGTGGGGACAAGAGGGACCTCTCCCCTTGGATACAAAGCAGAGCTGAGGATCTTTGCTATCTCCCTGCACCCTCCCTTGAGAGCAGATTACATGCTTGCTTCTATTTTCTATACAATCTCCCTACTTTTTCTATTTTTCTTTTTTTTTGTTTTTCTTTTCAGGCTCTCCTTTAGCAACACATAGTAAATTAAACCTTGCAATGTTTGCCATGACCAGGCCAAAAGCTACAAGTGGCCTGATCTTACAAGCAACAAGACTTACTCCAGTGTAATAAAGGTGTCCAAAACATGGTGAAACCGCGTGTTTGCACCCCCTAAATCACCACAGACATTCTGCACTTCCATGGCATTTGGTCTTTTCCTTTCTCTGTGTTTTATTTAAAAGAAAGGCAAATATAAATTCCTATCCGAACTAAGAGCTGCCATTATCTTTTTTCTCTCGGAAAGGATAGATGACAAAGTTTTCATGAAATCAAGCTAAGGTAAAACACACAGCTATATTGATGTAGAGACAAAAATACACACCAACTGGAGAATTCTCTTAGAATTACATCTTTTTACCCTCACTTTCTTCCCCCCTCTCCTTAAGTTTAAAATACCGTTTAAATACTTGTTTCTGTTGCCAGAGAGCAGCTTATGTTGCCTACATAAGTATCTAGGAACAGAAGCCAAACTATTACTGTAAAATAACAGAAAGGAGGCAACAAATAGGTGTGTATAGACTGTAACATCTTCAATTCCTTCCATATGTAGCCTATCCCATAATTATTTCTCAACAGAGCATTGTGACAAACATGAAGATTCTTGTCTCCTCACATCCATCTGGGGAGCCTTGTTTGAATTGTGTGGCTCAGAAGGTTTGTAGCACCATATCAGCCAACCTTGTTCACTTTGCAGGCTGCAAACACCACGATTTCTGGATACCTTCTCAAAGACACGATAATGAGGTGTTCTTCCATAAAACCTACTAAAGAAAGTGGCTTTTTTTTTTCTACCCCTCTTTTCTGGCAGTACCTCAGACATAACAAGATGGTAATTACGGGGAAAGTGGACGTGTAAATGGTGATCCACTGGAATAACATGAAAATCTGACACACTACAGTCTAAAATAACACTTTGTACCCTCTGAACTATACATTTGTCTGTAGGTTATTTTTTTTTAGCCTTTTTCAATTTTTTTTTTAAACAGACAGTAAAATTGCTTTAAAAAGGGAAAAGAGACAAAATGTAAGAAGATTCCTAAACGCCTAGCTGGTCTAGAAAAGAAAAAAGGTGTGATAAGATTAAGATTGCACTCTGGCTCCTATCTGAGTACTATAAAGAGCTACTGAGGATGTGTAGCTCGATACTCCAGCACCTCCCTAATGCCATGGGAGTGATGCAAATCCTCAGTCCTCCTCTTGAAGCAGTTTTATTGGGGAAACCTCACGCTCTTGATATAAATGAAAACATTTGTTGCAACAGAAAAGAGTAACAGAGGGATCCATGGGGATATGAGTCTTCACAACCTTTGCTTTCTTAGGCTGATTAGCAGTTTATAAGCTTATTAAAGGTGACACAGATCTCTTAGGAAAATATATTAGGAATTAGGGATCTCGTAGGGAATTCTTTTTTCTCAAAGTGCCTGTGGGCAGACCCTCACTTTTTTTTGTAGTCCTTACAAATATTCAGCATTGGTTGCTTTCTATGTCATTTTTTAAAGATGCGGCCCCTCCTTTGAAACTATCAGACTTCTAAAACAAAGATCCTTTGAGAGTGAACTCGTTGCCAGTGCTCTTTAAATAGGAGCACATTAAAATCTGGGGTTTGACTCCTGGCACAGAGCTTTAATGGCAAATGGTCCTCTCAGGGCTGTAACTTATTCAAGCTGGAACATCCACAGGGTGATGGGTCGAGACGGAGCATGGGGAAAGTGTTTGGGGAGGAAAGGCAGACACCCTTCCCACGAAAAGCAGCCTGTCCTCCGCCAAGACCTCAGAAAGAGCCTTGCTTGCTTATTTCTTCCCAGTTTCCTTTTTATGGGAGCAAAGGAATGCTCTGCAGTGAAGCAAAGAGGAAAGGAGTGCTCTCCAGAGCAGTGTGGCCGCTCTCCAACGATAAGAGTAAAGGTGAGCAATCAAAACCTTTCCAAGAACTCAATCCAGATTCTCCAACTGGACATGCTCAAGCTGCTCTCTTGCAAATTTCTCCATTCCCATTTGGAGGAGAAACTCTGTCATGAGCCAAGGGATTCTGAAGGGACAGCATTGGTTCCTAGGGATCTGAGGTAAGGAATCAACACTGTATGCTCCTGCAAAAACACTTCATTGGGAGAGTCCAGGGTTATGGGCACAGCACAAAGATACTCTCCTAATCAGCTTGGCCACCAGGAATGAGGTTGATCCACTCGCTTGTCTAGACACTGCCTTTAGCTAAAGGAATGTGCATGGATAAAGGGGAAAACCCCAACAAAAGCAGAAAGATGAAAGCATAGTTTGATGGGGTTTGGGTGTACTTTACACTGCAAACACATCACACACAGAATAACTTTAGCAATGCAACTGCTATCAAAAGTCCTTGGAAATATTGACACCTGAAGCCTGATGCAGAGCTGCCTGTTTAGTTACTACTCTCAGGCAGCGCATCAGAGTCTGCAAAGTAGGAAAGTATTTGTTTAAATTGAGGGATAGAAAGTATTTATTAAAACATAAACAGTACAATCGATTAGAGACTGTATTCCCAAACAAACAAAAAAAAGCAGCCTCAGAAAAATGAAGTGTTTTAGCAGAAGTGCATCTTAATTCACTTCCAGCGGTGGAAAGAGCGAACAATGACCAAAAAAAAGCATCTGCCACACTATATAATGTTTCAGTAATGCCACAGCTACCTTCAAGAAAAACCTCCAATAATTCACAATCTCATGGTTCCTACCAGAGATCCTTCCCAACTTTCTTAACTGGCTTCAGGGAACCGTATTCCTCACCGGCTGAGACCTTTCCTATTAACTAGACCAATTCTAAAATAAACTATTATTATTTGTACATCCCACTTACTAGTAATTTCCATATATTTACACCACGTCTTGTTTGGCTTTGTAAATAATAACAAAAATGTGTCTATGTGAAAGATCAAGATTGAAGCCAACGAGTCAAGGATTAAAAAGCAGAGCTCCCCTCAAAGTTCAAGAGGGGGAGCTTTATGTGAAACCAGAGTCCTGTACAGCCAATTCTAGTGTTTGTGGAAATGGCATCTGCACATTCTCCTGCAGCAAGGAAAGCGCAGTTCAAGTAGAAAAGAACAGAGCACCAAAGTAAATTAGATTCTGCCTTCTGAAGCCTCATTCAGATTTACAATCAAAAAGATTTGAACAAGAGGTTCTGGAAAAAGAAGAAACTACCTTAAATATTCCTGTCCCCTTTCTCCCCCTCCTCCATCTGCACTGATTAGTCACAGCTCAAATTACTCTATCTAAAAATTACTACATGGTATTTTCATGCTGCAGCAGTTATGGCACATGACATTGTTACCTGATAACTGATTTTTTAAGTTTATTTATTGCTGCTTAGCATAAAACCACAGAATGGTTTGGGTTGGAAAGGACCTTAAAGATCTCCAAGTTCCAACCCTCTTGCCATGGGCAGGGACACCTTTACTAGATCAGGTTGCTCAAAGCCCCATCCAGCCTGGCTTTGAACAACTCCAAAAATGGAGCATCCACATGTTTCTTTAAAACACCCTCCTTTAAAAAACTTTAAATTGTGTAAGTATTCAAACCTACAACCATTTCTATGCATATACTGAATCCAGGTGAAAGAAAAAGCAGCCTAGGGTATTGTGAAATTTCAAAAAAATATTTTTGCCCCTTTGTAACTTGCATGTCCTCTCAAATTTCTCCATTTTTTCCCCAAATATTGCACTGCTTGTCTTCTTCCTCCTTCAAATATCATGCTCACTTTTTTCACAATGTCAACCAAAAACCAGCTGACTATTCGTGATGGATTACCTTAAGATTACAACAAAGCAAGTGACGAACTTTCATAATAACCCTTTCCTTCCGGTTCCTCCAGGCGATTAATTTGCATGTAAATTAATAAACTAAGAGTGTGGAAGCATAACTCAAGGGAGCTAAGACAATTTCAGATTATTCTAGCAAGTTGGCTTGACAAAAACAAGTAAGAATAAGCGACATCTAAGGTCTTACTTACCATAAATTCCGGTTGAAATACAGGGAAAGGCCTGTAAAACAAATGAAAGGGAAAGAAAAAAAAAAAAATCAGTGGGATTTCTGTTTGCTGAACTTTTTATCAAAACCAAGAGTGTTTTTAAATGTCTGTTTTTCAACACCCAGAGATTACACGTTGTAGCGTTCACTGTTATGGCAGTCAAATCACAGGCATTCTCATGCCATTATGTGAAACATATTCCATATGTTTTCCTCGCTGCCATGTTAATAAAGCTGCATTCTTTTTCTCATTTTGAGCTATGAGCAACACTTGAACCCAGAGTCATTCTTAAAACTGCCTTTTGAGCTAGAAATTAATGCCATGAGCTAAAAATTAATGCCATAAGTTACTACAGTAGAAAAAAAAGTCATGTTATCTGGGCAGAGTTAGACAATGTTTCTTCAGCAGTAAAATAAGCTTGGCCAGCTTAAACCCTGCCCTGCCGCTTTGCTGTGCCCTCATATTTACTATAACCTCCTTTTTTGATCCAGAGCCTTTCATTTTTAACCTCAGCTCTTTCAGCCATGTGGTTTATGGTGTGGCTCAACACGGCCAAAGGCTTGCAAACTGGTGCAGGGGGAGGAACTGGAAGATGCTGGGTGAAAACAAAGGGTACGTTTTTGAGTCAGCCTGGACACCAAAGAAAGTGCACCAGGCAACAAGAGGTATTACAGACACCGTGCCAGCAAGAACAGTGATTTACATTTTTCCTGGCTGTACGTGTTGTCCCCAGATTTGCATTTCTGTGAGCCGGAGTCAGTTTTCCGCCAGGAGAAAGCAAAGCTGTGGTTTCACAAGAGAGACAATTTTCTTTGTGTTCAGCTGATATGTGATATCACCTTTGCCTCCCACCTCTGGCCTGACAGCAAACACAGCTCCAAGGTATGAGAGCACCTGGGACCAGAGGCTCAAATATCCACCCCGAGGCTCCTTCCAGATCCCCCAGCGATGAGTCATCGTACAAAAGAAAGGAATTCTTCTTTACTTAATCACACAGGAAAACATTATTCAAAGCTAATGCTTGCTTTATATTTAACCAGGGAATTAATTAGGGAATGGTGATTAAGAAAGGAGAGGTCTAATGGAAAGAATACATCCTACCCTCCCCTCTGAAAATACTAAAGTAAAATAAAGTGGAGGAGAATTATAGTCTCATTCCTTCTCACAACCACTACAACTTACATCCTGAAAAATACTTAGCTTTGTAGTTTGTACCCAATAAATCACAACGAATCAACTCTTTAAGGAAATGAGGAATGGAGAAGAAAAAAACACCCCAACACAACCACAGCACAGTTACAGAGCCCAGGCTTTGGTGGCAACAGATGCTCCAGCAATAAGAGAGACGTATAAAGGACGATTTCGTAAAGTTTAGAAACAGATTTTAAATTCACCACTGTTCATGTTTCACAGTTAAGAGGTAGTCACTCCAAACAAGTGGTTTGTTTTCCATTCTTTGCAGAATTTGAGCAACAGCTCAGGATTTAGATACCCCTTTGCCTCAGGAAGCGAACAACAGAGTCTTCAAGCCTCCTTCCGTTACTGGCCCCACAGCTCTGGCAAGGGGAAGTCCTTTAGCACCTCCAAAACTCCATCAATCCTGTGGCTCCTTGGGCAACACCCCACATGGTGCCTACAGGAAGCAGCACCACTACCAACTTCATATCCCCACGGGTGGCAAAGCCACCCACCCGGGGGCACTTGGGCTGGGGTGGCTCTGCAGCCCCCAAAGAGCACCAGCTGCCCCGTCACTGCACAGCAAAGGGTGCCAGGTTGATATGGCATCCAAGCAAGATAATGAGTCGTTAAGGTTGGAAAAGACCTCTAAAACAATCAAGTCCAACCATTAAATGAATCAACTCAAAGCCCTGACGGTGATGCTGAAGGGATTTACGAGACAGGCGGCTGCACTGTGGGATGGGCTCAGCACAGCCTTGGGGTGCCTGGAGCTGAGTGCCTGCAGGCTCCAGGGGCCAGGTTTCCTTCTCAGCTTTGCCTGCAGAAGGTGGGAAGTGCATCTCCAGCACTGCATGGCAGACACTTGTTGTGTTTGTTCATCTCCACTCACAGAACACACCACTGCGAGGCTGCTCAGCAATTTGTGTGTCCTGGGTGTTTCTTAATACTTGAAAATTACTGTGCAGACACATCACAATCATTACCTGGCTTTCAGTTTCTGTCATGCAGCTGAAACGTATCTGGAATGGAGCTACAAGAGTGTATAAAATGCCATCAAGCTCCTTTGGAACAGGGGTCTGTGCCATAACTCAGCTGAGCTCTGCCCTCTCCCTCATTCAGAGATGATCACAGCACATAACCACCAGATGTAATTTCGTAAAATGTGACAGTGCTTTTATTCATTCAAGAAAGACCCATGCCCGAGATCACATATCAACTGTGTTTCCTCTTGGCTCCTAGGGAGACAATTTAGTCTAGATGCCAGGTTGAAATTACTGGCAGAGCAGTAATGGGGAATTCACAGCATGGATATCAACATAATACAATATTTGGCTTATGGACAAAAGATGTTAAGGTTTCTAACCTTTTCTGTGCACAATAATAACTTAATTATATATCTGATTTCAATAAAAAATTCAGTTTCACAGTAGGAAATGTTAATTCCTATTTCCACAATAAAAATGTTTCTCATCTTAATTTGTTGCTGGTAACTGCTATTTATTGATGAACCTTTAATTTCTTTGCCTCTGAAAGAGCATGTTTGCTTTACTTGGGGACTAATTTGAAACGCTACCCTGACAGCACCCAAAATAGACAGAACTCTGGAGTAAAACATATGTAAAAAAAAAAAAGGCAATAGCTTCTTACTACTACTACGGTTCTGCAATCGTCTAGAGAAAGCGGCCAAATTAAATCAGCTCTGTGAATACTCTAAGACTGAAATTGATTTAATTCCTGTAGGAGAGGATGTGGGCGCTCAGCCTCTGGTTCTTTTTAATCCAATGTTTCTTTACTAAGGCTACAGCAGCAGTGCTAATTAGGATGAAATGTAATGCAGCTTCATGAGGAACATTTACAATAGTCACCATGCGGAGGCCAAGTTGGACTCGAAGACATTTCAGTGAGAAGGACCTGGGTATTTAAATACTTAAGGGCTTATCTACATCAAGGGGTTCTAGTTCACACTGAGCTGCAATGTATTAACTGTTATATGTTAGATGAATACAATTGCTGTGTCCACATGACCAGATGCCTCCTACTGCAGCTCTAATAATTGCTTCCACAGAGAAGGACTTGCTTCAAATTAAGCGCTTGGCGTTCCCAGTGTCGTTTTTGCCACAGCCAAGCCACATGCAAGGCAAGCGCTTCTCTTCCAGCATATAACACAGCAGATAAAAACAGTATCAAACTCAAACGAGTTCTCTCTGATTTCCCTGCATCATCTCATGAAGAGGACTAATTCTCATGTTTGAGAGCCATTCCTTCGTGCAAATTGCATTACTGACAGTCCTGTTTATCAGCCAAAGCTGAAACACTTGAGTGACTTGGATCCTTTCCAAAATAACACGCTCCATAAAAACACCTAACTCCAAAAAACACACTAAACCTTAAACTTCGGGGCCTATTGTACCTCTTTAACTGCACAAAGTATTCACAGGGTACATGCAGACGTATTTAAGATATCAGTAACATCAAACATTCAGTCAAGTTTTGCTACCTTTACTAGATTAAACTTATAAACCAAATGATTTTATAAACCACTAACTATAATACCATCCTGTTTCCTTTGAAAAATCCTTATACTACTATCTGCAAGAAAAATAAATTAAAACGTAATTTTCCAATCCATCTCCTGCCATTAATTCTATATTTGTCACCATTCTGAACCATAATTTAACACACAACAAATTTTGCAAGTAACCATCACTCAAAGTTACGAACAGAAAATTCCAACACAATTCCCTACACTGAAAGTGAAGAGGAAAAAACAAAAATCAAACGGAAGGATTGAGTGTGAGAATGTTTTAACTCAGTTTTCGTTACAGACAATATTAGCAGGTTTATTAATATGCCTTTAAAAAATGCAAAAGTAATTACTGGCTCAAAAATGAGTCAATGTCTTGAACACAGCAGGTCACACACAAGCCTTTAGGCATTTGTATAAGCTCCTTTATTCACACACTGGCAGGTTCTCTTCATCAGAGTCAAACACCGGGTGTACAAGTGCCCAAAAGAAGTTGAAGGGAATTTTCTGGGAGAAACATAAACACCCAGCTATTTTACAAGCCTAAAATTTACCCACCAGCAACAGGGAGGTTCCCAAAGGATGCTGACAGCTGACAAAGGGCTGGTCCAGCAACTACAGCTGAAGTTCAGATTCAGACCCGACACAAAACATCCCCTCTGTGCACCCTCATTTACAAAAACTTAAGTTCATACTGCACCGAAGGACAATGGGTTTCAAAACTGATACAGAGCAATAATCAAATTTGAAATAAAAATCTAACAGCTGTGTGGCAAAGTGATTATTGAGAGAGCAAACCTGCCACAAAGATACCGACAACTGATTGAAGGAGTCCCATTCAGTTAAAATGAGTTGCAAAAAGCACATAGAGAATTTCACCATAACTCAGAAAACACACAAATCCAAACCAAACGCCTGTCAGAGGATCTCCACGAGTTTCCCCTCCTTGCTGGGGATGCTGCTCCAGGTCAGTATTTACTGCAAAGGCTGCAGTTTTGCTGTTTATTTACACAAAAGAACAGCTACTGAAAGAGGCCACCTGAGAGGTTAAAAGGGCAAAAAGAAGATCTTTAATCTTTCCTGTTAACCGAACTAAACAGACCAGGGGCCTGCAGGGGAGGCTCTTCCTCTGAGGACCTGTTTGCCAAAAAAGTGGCAACATTCTCATTATGAAATTGTGTGTCTCACCTTACACAATGAATGACAATTGAAATTACTGAAATAATCAAAATTTTCAACCAAACAATGCACATTCAACTATGAGTATGGAGAAAAAATACCAAAGGAATCACTACCAAGATTTACAAATTATTTTTAGCATGTGTGTATTCTAAGTTTATAAGTTGAAGACACAGAAACCAGCTGCAACAGTGGCCTGCACAAGACAATACAGCACTATAGTACAGAATTAAGACAATTATTTATTTGAGGGATGTCACCAATTTTTTATTTTAAAATTTTCAAATTTATCATCTTTCAGTAATTAAAAGCCATAGCTCAATGAACTGCCTGGATAAAGGTCTGGACTGAAAGTGGGTCAAATAAATTGATTTCCCCACACACAAACCTGGTTGGGGGGGGGGGGGGGGGGGGCGGTGGCCCG
>JAWWEW010000112.1:6440459-6472785 GCA_035583185.1 Anabacerthia variegaticeps | reverse complement strand
CGCCGGTTGCCAGGGATTTTTCTAAACTATTTGAATATTTGTAGCTAGAATGAAAAGCTTATAAGGGAGCTATGAACTAACAGTTTGGCACATATTTTTTAAAATCATCACCCTTTATGTTTAGCCATACTTAGATATGAAACTCAACCACTCACCTAAAGCCAGTCACCCAGAACCATGGCCAGTAAGGCGGGAATATTTCCAAGGATGGAGACTCTACAACATCTGTGGGCAACCTCTTCTGCTGTTTGACCAACCAGAGACTAATTAAGTGATTTCTAATGTTTAAACACTGGTCCTCTCAGCTCTGTATTGTCTGAAGACTCCCCAGGGTGTTTTCTTCCCCATCACCTGAGTCACTAAGGGAGATCTTTAATAGCCTTGGACCTGCAATTGGCCCCTGGGGGACACAATGACTGACTGGCCTCCAGCTGGACCTTACCCCACTGACCACAACCCTGTAAATCCCAGCAGCTCAGCCATGTTCCAGTCCACCACCTGAACAGCAAAAAAAAAAAAAAAAAAAAAAAATAGAAACCTGTTGGGTTCCTAAGACAGCATCTGTCTAGAATGTTCAGAAGCCACTGCAGTTGCAGCACCAATTAAAGCAGCAAAAACACAGATGATAAGGAAAGAATAAAACATCAAATGAGAACTTAGAACAGATTTATTTTTTCTTTCCATAACAACCCATGCCAAAGCAGGCTTGAAACCAAAGGCACACTGATTCTGAGCCACATCTGTGATGTGCTTTTAGCCCCAGTCAAGAACAGTTTTGAGCTTCCTTCATGCCAAAGAACACGATCCCGTGGGATCCACAGACCTCATCCTATGTGTGTGTCGCTAAGAGGAAAGCTGGGATCCAGCTTCATCTCTGCTGAGCCATTGCCAGGCTGGACTTCTGGTCTGAGGTTCTCTCTCCAGTTAATAAAGAGGGTAATTCAGCTGTTTCAGGTCAAATGAATGGCTCTCGTGGGGAACTGCTGACTACAGAGCCAGGCTAGATACCCAAGCTAAATTTAGGTGAAACAAATCTTCCCCTGAGCACAGGAAATCATATGTGCTCGCCAGAAAGCAGATTCAGGAACTCTCTTCTCTCCTGAGTCCTAACCACAGGAATATTATTTCCACTGATTCAATATAAATCTACTTTTAATGAAAAACGCTGAGCCAGAGTTCTCCAGCTTCATGAGATGATCCTGCATGGTAGTGAGCCTCACAGGTGTGATGGCAAAGGAGAGCTTAGAAGAGCCCAGGAAAAGGTCTGTCTGGCACAATCCTGCCCCAGGCAGGGATATTCATGTGCCAGCACTGAGCAGGCACCTCCAGGCTGGAGAATCCACTCTGTTTCTCCAAAGGGCTAATGGAGAACTACACAGCACCCTCAGTTCTGTGCACTGCTCACCCTGGAGAATCAGATCTGCTGGAACCAGTGCAGGGTCCCCACAGTCCATGGATATTCCCATGACGGGCCATACATTGTGCTCAGAAAACACTGGCACTGCAAGCCTGGCCTGAGCCCACTTGGGCTGGTAGGAGAGGACACACCTAATGCAGCCTTAGCATTTCCAGCATGCAGGTCATTAATACTTACTAATACCTTCTTAACGAGCTCGGGTTTAGTGTCTAGGTTTTGCCTCGTTCAAATCAATATTGTGCCACAGCTACAGAGCAATACCAGCTTTGCATTTATAGTATTTCCAAATGAAAAGGAAAAGGGATAAGAACCCACAATATTACATTAATGTAAAAACATTAGAAAGCAGATATTCAGTGACAAAAGTATTTACTGACCATAGTGACAATGACTGCTTCATCCTCAAGAGTAGGTGAGCCTGTTCTTACTGATTCATATAAACCAACATACCCTAGGAAACACTGCTGCACCTTTACTGTGGTTTGATTCAGATCTGAGTCAACCTTGCAAGAAAAAGTCATTAAATGACATTAACGTAGTACTGAGATCATCCTCTGACAACCAAGAATAATGAGGTAAATTAAGGGCAGATGGATATTAAGGCTTTCCTCTAAACGTCCTTAATTTTGTAGGTTTTAGACATACTGTCTCCTGAACCTCAGTGCAATTTTACTTTTACTATTTGTGATATTTATAGCTCCCATTTATATAAGTAATATGTAATTTTAATGCAGGTCTAATAGTTCCAACTGCCATTGACACAGATTGTAAAATGAGAAAGGGAAAAGACCTTCTTGGGCAAGACGCTATTTTATCTCCTCCCTGCCACCTGAACCACTGCAATACAGTGGGTTAATGTCTTATTTGGATTCCAGCCTTGTCAACACATCAAAGATCCTCCCAGGTGAAGAGGAGCAGGGCTATGCAATTGATCTCTCCTAACCTGTAACGTCTGTGTCACTCTGGTCCAGGCTGAGCGACTGAAATGCATGTTTCTTTTTGAGAGAGGTACGAGAGATGCCTTGAAGAAGTACACGATGATGAAAGGTATGAGACAGGAGTAGACCTTGGGAAATGTCAAGGGAGATCACAGTCAAAATTGCCTTCTTTATCCCGAATAAATAACAGCAGTTGTGGATAAGGCAACTCTAATTCTGTGGAGGAGGGCTGGTAGCATAAATCACGATACAGACGACTTGAGACTCTTTTTTCAAGACCACGGAGGTTATTCATATTTTTTTAACTTATTTTCTACTATTCCCAGGCACAGTCCCTACAGATGTTTCTATTGCTGTTATGAGTCCCCTCATCCCAGTATTTTCCCCTCCCTATTTATTTTCTGCTGTCACCCCACTCCATAGTTTTTTCCTTTCCATCCTTCCGCACACTCCCCCCCAATGACAGATTGCCGCCATCCGCCCCGTTCCAAATTCCCTGCTTCCATTAGCACTTCCCTTACAGCTGGGGCACATCTGCTCTCAGATCCACTTTACAATGTTTCCTAAGGCCCTGCCTTGCTCTCAGCATTGCTGGAATGCCTGTGCAAGAAGAGCAGCAGCTACAGGAACCTCGCCACCATCTGCGGCTTGATTCCGAGCCATCACAGGCAGCAAGAAACCCTCAGCCTCAACTGCAATCCAAACCCGAGACCCACTGATTTTCCTCTTTCAAACTGCTGTTGAATGATACAAATAAACAAGTTAAGCTGCAGCGGTATTGCCAAAAAAATGGGTCAGCAACTCTGAATACCTCGTTTCTGGTTCAGAAAAAAACACAGTGCAAGAAAGGGTTTGGAAAAAGCGGTGGCACTGTATTCATAGAGGGCTCTCAGAAAAGGAGGGGTCCTGAAGAGAGGCCAAACCAGGTTTGCAGGTTCTGACACATTTCCTCATTCTGGGTAACCCCAACAGTGTTTCTATCAAGCTGAATGAATCTGCATAATGCTTCGCTTGGCACCAGGAAATGTGTCAGGATTTGTCTCAATAAAACTTCAATGTCAGTGCAAGAAAGGCCACCACACATATGGGAAAAGTAGAAAGGGAAAAAAACCCAAAATCTGAAAAAAATATGTCTATTTTCTCCAAGTTCTTTCAGCTTTCAATCTCTTACACACATTTATTCCTTCTCTCGAGAGGTGCTGCTGCAAAAACACAAGGTTAACAATTTTAAATGGAAATGCAACTCTAATTTTCCATGTCCTCCTATTTAATATAATGATCCAGGCAGGTTTTTGTATTTGATTCAAGTAACACTTAATGCCTTGTCAAATTCCTCCTATTTTCAAATGTTCAGTATGGAAATAACTAGTAGATATATTTTTAAAATAGCAGAAACAACAGAAGTGGGGAAAAGGCATAAAGATCTCTCTCTTTTTTTAAATGCATATTTCCCAAATGAAGAAAACTGCAAAGCATAATCAAAATGGAACAGAAAAATACAGTTATCACTTTGATTTCCCTGTCTTTTCTGGTTGAGTTACCCCCAGATGCCCTTTTCATTTTTTAAGAAAAAAAGCATATTGAGATCCTTGTGCTGTTGCTTTGAATTTATTTTTTTTAAAGCAAAGACAGACATGAAAAGGTCTAAACCAGAGACATTATTATTCAAGGAACATTACAAGGAACAACCCTTTGCATTACTAATACTTTATCATTTATGCAAACTATTTAGCATGAGAGACAAAAGCAGCCTATATAGATAGACTGAGAGATAAATAGATATAGAGACAGATAGCTCTATCTACAGCTATGTGTATGCCAAATAGATACCAGCTCTGGAGAAATACAGTCCACAGTGGGGGGAGAAACCCAACAAAAGAACAAACAGAAACACAAATAAACAAAAAAAAAAAAACAACCCACACCAAAAAATCTCAAAGCAGGAAGAAAAATGAATGAAATTAAAAACTCCTATCTGAGGATGGTAAAGGTTTAACATGGTTAAATGGTTTTACAGTTCCTTCCTTTCAAACACCTTGAAGAGAGCTGAGATATAATTGAAAGGTTCTGTGCCATGTGCTATGGTAGAGACAATATTAAGGCCCCAGTTCCTTCTGTGGTTTCTGAAGCACCCCTTGATTTCAGAGCGTTCTGCACATGCAGTGACTTCAGGATGGGGCTCTCATTGCTTGTGTTTTCAGACTGATGCAAAGGCACTGACATGAACACATTTCCATTTGTGTTAGCGGGGTTTGTATGGCCAATGCTGCTTGTTTTTCTTCCCGAGAACGCTCCCCTGGTTCTTGTTCTTTTGAGGTCTGCTCCAACAGAACGCTTCTGTCTTGCATTAAAATACAGTTATGAAATTCATAACTAAACAGTTCTTTAAACCATATTGTTTAATCTATGACTTTTCCTCTGACAAGTGTGAAAACGTGTGCAATGTGACAGAAGGTTCGCTATAGTAATTGCATGTTGTGATTGAATGAGAGAGTAACAGCCACGGAAATAACTGTCTTGCTGAAATTGCTGCAGAAGGTAAGTTGCTCCTGTACAGTTTTAACTTATGCACCATCTGTTTCCCCAGTCCTTTAAATGTTCCTTCAACTAGTTAAGGGATTTTATTGTTGTTCCTATAGGCATTGCCACATTTTCTCTGACCTTTTGCACATTGTTCTTTGGAAAGAGCGTCTCTCCATCCCTTTCTGTCCCTCTCTCCCCTCAAACCCTACTCACTGGAGCTCATTCATGCACCACCCACATCTGACAGACCTCCCACCCATGTTTTCTAAAATCTTACCACATTAGCTAGCAAAGAGAAAATTATACATGGGCAAAATGCGTAAGTCCCTTCGTGTATTTTTCCAGTAGATGGAGACACAGTGTTTATTTCCCTAAAAGCTGACATTATTAACCATCAGTTCAAGAATCAAGTAATATTCAAAAATTACTGTTACAGTCAAGACTTACCCAGTTGCGAAAAAAGAAATATATTTGGATAATAATCCCATTGTAGCCTTGAATTACAATGCTAAATCATTTGCAATACAGCACTAAGTAGAACTACATTAAACTCAACAGATTATCAAGACTCTAATTCTATATTAAAAAAACAAACAGCTGAAGTTAAAACAAAGAACAACAAAAAAAATCTCTTCAGCTAAAGCATGTGCATTGTCCCCTTTACACATCAGCAAAGCACTACAACGAAATTGCCAACACAATAAAACTGTGTTATTTATTACAGGGTGGGACACAGCGACCCTACATGACATTCCAACAGTAAGAACTAAGGTTCCTTCAACTCCCATTTGGGGATGGACAACCAAAATAGGGGATATCTGATGACACCAGCGAGCTGAAAGTTCAAAAGGAACAAAAGGAGATGCACTGTGGATGCCACACAAACGAGACAAGTTTAGGGGAGCTGAAAACCCAACATTATGAATTCACCTGAGAAAAAGCCAATGAGGGATTTAAAGCAAGAAGATAAAATTTGTGGATCAAAAAGTCCCTGACTGATGAAGTGTTCTGACAACTGCCATTATATCCTCACTCCTCACTGAGCATCAGCTCTCGGCACTGAGGGTGACATTTGGCCTGACCCAGCGTGGCCCTTCACACACTCTTCAACAAACTTTCTGCACAGCTACAGAGAAAATTATGGACAAGCTGGCAAGAGGGGCAGTTTTGGGGGTTTTCGTAAGCTAAAACTCTGTTGAAAATAATAAATTGCATCAGGACAACAGTAATTGCCAAACGGGCAAAAAGGAACGTGTATCACAATAGTCAGTGTTAATCATAGAAGGAACTACAGCCCCTCCTTATGCCTGTGGGATTTGCTCCAGCCACCAGGCAAGCCCTCTCACTTCTCCTGTGCAGCCTTCCTCTCCATTGCTTCTTCCCAATGTGCTGCTTGGGAGGCTTTAGGAAAGACTTCATGCCTGCACAGTGAGCAGCTCTCCCAATCCAAAGATCTTGCTTTGTGACAAAAGAGGTGTATTTTGTATGCATGTTTCATATTCATGAACGCATTGAATACACCAATGTACATAATATTTTAAACATTTGACAAATCTCTCTTCTGGTATATCTTTTTGGTAACTCACTGTCCCATCTGATAGCAGCATTCACATTATCTATCCCCCTAAAGAACATATCACCCAGCTGAGCATCTGATTTGCCTTTCCAGCCAGCGCTGTTTCTAAGAAGTCATCCAAAATCACTTTCAGAAAATTTTTCCCCAAGGAGTTACAACTAATTAAGAACCCATGCATGGTTTAGTCATTTACATGATTCCATTGTGGATTCTGCAATTTTTATCTAAAGTCTTTGAAGTTTATATATAATGTCAGTCATTCTGAGCCATCAGCAAATTATAACCCTCTTTACTGCAGCGCTGGAAATGCTGTTAAATATATGGAGCAAAACTGGTCCTGACACTGCTCCCCTTAATACTACTGTTAACCTCTTTCATCAAGAGAATGGCTTTTTTTATTCTATGTATTCATTTCTCATTTGCTAATTGATTTTTAATCCATAACTTCCAGAGGCTATCAACTTCCCCATCCCATGAATCTTTTGCGGTCTATTATTCAGTCAATAAACAACGGTGCTCATTCTCTCCATGATAGCCAGGCAGGAATGGGAGGGTGATTGCAGCACGAGCCTTGCTGGTCTGGCTGGGGACAGAAATAAAGTAGGAGACTCTCTCTGAGGCTTCCAGACTAGACAGTCAAGACCTTGATCCTCAGCTCAGTGAAGGGGGCACACACTGCCCCGGACAGATGGGGAGAGCCGGGCACAAGGAGCAATACCAAGTGGAAGCAAACACAAAACAGGGAGGTCGAAACATGTGGCCTTTCAGTCAGGTTTAGAGCTGTTCTAATAATAACCAGAAGAAATAGCTCGACCATGGCATTGAGCAGCGGTCCTCGACCTTTCCCAGTCCATACACCTCAAGCCACATCAGCCCTTGCCTTCCCTGGCACAAGGGCCACTGTGACAGCAATGCCAGCTCACTGGATCCCACAGCACGGAGAGCACTGCTCAAAGTTTTGGCTTTTCTTCTCAAGAAGAAAATGCTTCATTTTACAAATGTCGTAACAGTAAGCACCACTCGTAAAAATAGCAGCACATTGACTAATGATACATCACAATACGGTGGGTTAGGCTGTACATGGAATATATTTGAGGTGATTTGGCTGACTACCAGCAAGGCAGGCACAAAGCTGTCTCATTTGTCTCCTTCAAATTATTCCTTCAAAACCAGGGTCTAGAAAACTTGACAAAACCTGGTGTTACACTGTGCCTACCTCAAATCATAACAGCTAACAATGGCTCTTCAGTGGGCTCCTGCTCTTTAAGCAGCAATCTTAAATACACCAGCAATAAAAAAGTATCAGCTCTGACTGATTTTGTCTCTTCAGCTGCTGGGGTCAGTCCAGACAACCCATAAATTCTTTATGAACTAAAAAGCAGAACATTAAAATATACAGATTAAGCTAAACCCACTTTAATACAGTTCAGGATTTTGGCTGCCACTTCACCTATAATTAATACCAACACTAATACATGTTTTACTCTATTAGAACCAGCATGGCCTTAAGTTATGATATGGAATAGAAAGCTTGCCATCTACAGAAAAAACCTTGCCCAAGAATTGGAATATTATGCCTAGTTAAGGAAAACTGGGGGATGAGGGAAGGTAGAAGGGGAAAAGCAATGAGGATACAAGGTTCACTCTAAGTTTTATCTGTCTGATCAAAGAGTTTCAGAGAGCATTTCACTACAAGTGCAGACATGGTAAACAATACATCTATCAGTGTTTTAATTTGAATGTGGATACTCCAAGAACAAAGAAGTAGCAAACCTACTTCATTCCTGCAAAATAATCTTCCTCATTACGTGTAGCTGTGCGGACAAATAAGAGAAGGAGGAAGGAAAGGGTCCATGCCCAACTTAAATTTTTAGGAAATTCCCAGAAAGCAACATGATGAGAAGCATGTAAGGGACAAGATGACTTGCTTCAAGTTTTACCTTCTTTCCTTGTGCAAGCTTCACTCTGAGCTAAATCACATTTTCATTTTAACTATCAAAAATGTTTACTCTCAAAGCAACACCAACCACTGTGAAATTCTGCAACCCAGAGTATTTTATATTTGTAAGAACTTGCAAATCACACTCAATGTACACCAGCCATACCCTTGGCTAAGGTATTTCTTGACCACTTCCCTCCCCGTGATACAGAAACCCATCTTAACTCTTATGGGGAACTGCAACTGCTGAAATCCTTTATAATCATGGGTATTCCAGCACAGTTTGAACTTCCTAAAGTGTTTGTTATGTTTTTTCTCTCCACATGTTGGTTATACACAGAATGAACCTCAAAGCCTGCTCCTGCCTCTCCTCAAGTCCATGGCAGGAACTCTTTGGGATAACACAAGTTCTTAGTAATGTCTTTATTATCTTTTCCTGATTATTTTAACTTAATTCTCAAGAAGTGAACTAAATCCAAAAAGCAACGGCCCAACCCAAAAGTTTCACTGTGTTTCCTTATTATCATGAATTAACTACCTCCAAAAGAGACAGATGATATACATCAGTACAGATTTTGTTGACAGCTGTACACAAAAGTGGAATTAATTTTTTCTCAGTATCATTTCTAACTTCCAGCTGTACTTTTAATAATGGAATAACTGAAGTTACAGAGCAATACCAATGCTTTTTTATTGCAAAATATCTTGATGAAGAGCAGGAAGGTACATTCTTTTGTATTTCATGTAAGGAAATCAGAACATTTACCTACTCTGTTTCTAATCACTTAGATGAAAAAAAGAAACTAACAAATAAATAAAATTTACTCCACAAAAAACCTGCCAGGCACTATTTGTCACTACAACCCAGATCCTGCATTTCACAATGAAATCCATATATAATGATCTAAATCCTGAGCCTTGGCTATGAATTATTACAAGAAACAGCATAAATTGATTGAGTTTTGTCAGCATAAACTAGACTAAGGTAACCCTTTGCCCTTTGAAAAAAAAAAAAAAAAAGAAAAAAGCAACAACAACCTCTTGTTGCACAAGTCAGGAAAGGAAAAGATCCACATGTGATAGAGACTGGCAGTGTATTTTACAGTCTGTGCTCAGAGTCTAATGCTGAAGGGCAATACAGCTCAGAGAGGGACCCCAGACCTTGGCCCAAATGGAAAAGGCTGCAGGATCAGCAGCAAAATGCCTGGGGCTGCAGCAGGATGGCATTCCCAGCACTCGCCTCTGCTGACATTGAGCCTGCTCTCTTGAAGCCTTGAGTGGTCAAGGGTTGCAAAATTAGCTTCTATGTAGTAGCAAGAGTGATCTCCTCAAAAAGTAACGGGATTGCACATCATTCTCGTGAGGTCAATCCTGCCACACGTGGGACTGTCAGGGGCTGTGTCTAATGGGGTCTGCTCAGTTTCTGAGACCATTGAAACGTTTTACTGGAGCTGCCTTTTTGTCAATACCTGTTCATTCACAAAAATCGAATACACAGAGGTAGTTTAGCCACGGAAAAGATGATTTTCAATTGCACCCATATATACCAGTCTCTCATCATAGAGAAAATCTTAGGAGGAAACGAAGTTGAATGTGGATTATGCATACTACATCAGCTTCATGTAAGTTTTGTTCTATATTCACCCAAAATTTAAGGAGATACAGCTAAGGCTTTGTCAAAACACCTTAATGAACACATAATAAACTGAACAAAGTGACTGGGCATTTGGGAACCCTACAGAAAGAGAACACAAAAGCCTCAAATAAGTACTTTCAGCAGACGTGCCTCAGACATCACTAATCTGGTTTCAACTCACATATATAGAAATCTCAATCTGACCCAAAATGTAGTCCTTGAAATGTTAGTGACCTGTTCAAAAAATCCTATTTCTGATGGCACCACAACTGCAGCAAAAGGCTTCATTGAACCTACCCTAATCTAGGAGCCATTTTCCCATGGAGATGCTGCCTATATTGAAAGGGTGGGAAGAAACATCAATGTTTCTGTGCTGGTTTTGACTGGCATAATATTCTTCCTAGTTCCTGGCATGGGGCTGTGCTTTGGATTGGTGCTGGAAACCGTTGATGACACAGTAATGTTTTAGTTCTGGCTCAGAAGGGCTTACACAGAGCCAAAGCCTTCGGTGCTCCTCGTCCCATCCCAGCCCACTAGCGAGGAGGCTGGGGCTGCACAAGGAGCTGGGAGGGGACACAGCCACGACAGCTGACCCCAACTGGCCAAGGGGATATTCCAGACTGTGTGGCACCATGCTCGGCACAGAAAGCTGCGGGAAGGAGGACAACGGAGTGGACACTGGGAGTGATGATGTTTGGCTTTCCATGTAACAACAATAGGTGTGATGGGGCTCTGCTTTTCTGGCTGAACACCTGCCTGCCCACGGGCAGCAGTGAATGAATTACCTGCTTTGCTTTGCCTGTGCATGCAGCTTTTGATTGCCCTGTTAGACTGTGCTTATCTCAACCCACGAGTTGTCTCACTTTCCTCTTCTGATTCTCTCCCCGAGCCTGCTGGTGGGGGAGCGAGTGAGCAGCTCTGCAGGGCTCAGCTGCTGGCTGGGGTTAAACCATGACAATTTTCAAGGATTGAAACATCACAAATATGCCACTCAAACAAACCTATCTGCAGCATAGCACGATAAGAGATTTTATGTGCCCTGTAAAACCTGCGAGCCCCAGGAAGGCTGCTGCATATTGACTAAGCCCATTTCTCCATCAAGGACCTATTTACATATAAACAGGCTTTGCTATAAAGGCATGCCATGACATTAAAGACAGAGGGAAGGGGGGGAACAAGTGTTGGTGAGACCACTTCCAAACACAAGCGTTGCAAAATATCTCCTTCAGCAAACAAAACCATTTTTATTCAGCCATCTCTATCTCCCATACATTTTCAGAAGGATAAGCTCTCTGAGCTACCAATTACATCATTTAGTTCCTGGGATGTAATGTAGTTATACTCTGCATATAAAGACAGGTTTAAAAGTCTTTTTTAGGGCTGCCAATGCATTCAAAAGTCATAAAACTCTAGAATTAAGATTGTTACACATCTCTCATATATTTACTCTCCCCTGGATATACTTTTTACAGGTTAACGTCTTTCTTTCTGCCGAGCCCTAACTCCTTCAGTTCATAAAAGCACAATTCATGTTATCAGCACGAGATAGGTCCCTTTAAGCATTTTCTGAAGGGTGTGCCTCAGCTCCCTGGGCCTTCCTGACTCTCCAAACCATGCCTACAGCCAAACAAGACACTCTGGGAAAGGCTCTGTGAACATCTGGATCATCAGTGGCGTAACCTCAACTCTGATTCTGATGGACTCAGCACGGCGTTTCAGCTGAAGGAGCCAGAACACCACATACAAAGTTTCTGTTGGCTTTTAGCTGGCTGTACTACAGCAGAGAACCTTTAAACCAGCATAGAATTAGTGAGGTGCAGAGAGATGACACCTAAAATGACAAGGTTTTACAAACTGAACAAGCATAATGATCTTATGCCAGACCAGTGCTGTTGAGCATATGGCTGTGGCAGCCTTAGCACAGCAGTGAGAGCCCCCAAATAGATTTACTGTGTCATCAAACCACAGTTGAAAATGAAACAACTTCATTTCTTAGCACGGAATACTCATATGTGGAGAAAAAAACACAACAAAACAGTATCAGAGAGAAAAAAAAGAAAAAAAATCAGAGTTAAAAAGGGAGCTGTGAATTCATGTGACGCAAAGGGAACAGAAAGCACAAGAACCACGTCACTGCTGAATTTCTAAAGGCTTTACCTACTTTACCTCCTCAGGGATTTGCTTCCCTACTCAAGTAAGTCCCACTTCCAGATGTCCAGTGCCTGTTGCTTCTCAAGCCTGTGTGGCATGGGCTGGAATTGTATTTCTGGTGATTTCAAACACCAATAGCCTAGTTGATCAGATCCACCTTCCACAGTGTTTGCAAAGCTCTACAATGTTCCTGGTTTTTAGTGGTAAAACGATGTCCATCAGCTGCTCATTAATAAAAACTGGCCACATTATCTGCCTTTCTGTATTAACAATGTGATACCAGCAGCCCTCACGGTGAGAAACGCTTTTGGACAGACAATGTCTGGTTACAGAGCATTAAAGAAAACATTTAGCTACTCAAAAAACAACCAAACCAACAACAACAGCAAAAATCTTCTCACCTCTAGCGCATACAGAGGCAAGAAATATTAAAATCAATTTACATTTTAGTACACTCCTAAATTCAAAATTAAATTGCTTTTGTTTCCCCGATCTTTATTAAATATTCCATTGGAGCAACGATATCTTACTGTATATCAACCTTTGGTTGGAGGCAAATTAAAAAAACAGAACTTGTCCTACTGGGATCTAATTACCACAGCTGGATTATGTGTTATCAAACAGATGCTTGTAGATTTTCTCCTTTGCTGTTTCTTTCTGCAAAAGACCTCTAATATCCTTTTGCAAGTTTCCCACGCTAGTTGTACACTGCTAATCAAACCTCAAGGAGTGCAGAAATAGCCTACCTGTGAAAGTTTTCTGAGTTTATGTATTTTGGACATACACACAAGCTCTCTGACCAGCTTTTGCAGACACTCCTTGCTCTCTACAGTCTGCCCTCACAGCTCAGCACCAGGCTGGGCCTTCATAGAGTCATTTTCATGATGCAATAAATTAGCAACATGAATCAGGTACACCATTCACATAATCCTGTTAGCTTACAAAAACCCCCACATTAAAATCCTGTTTCCCTAACAAAGCAGCAGCACACAGCCCCGGGCAGCTCCCCAGCCCAGCAGTCCCACTGCCTGCAGAGCCAGCCAAGGCTGGAAGGCTGAGCTGGTCACTGGCTCGCACCCCACAGCAGATGGGGGCTCCTGTCCTAGAGAAAAGCCACAGTCATGAGCCAGGGACCAAAAGGTGATGTGGCAACAGAGCACAGTGGCTTCTTCTGGAGAGATGACTATTAGAAGTTCTTCACACAATCCCAGTGCCACTCTTGGAAACCCTATGGCCAAGAACTCCTATCTGCCTATTTCCACTTTTGGTCACATCCACCAGTTTTTCTTTTCCAGGTCTCATCAGCAAGTACATCCAAGTTACCATGAGTACATCACCTCTCACATTTGCCAGCAGCACTTCTCCCTTTTAACAATACTGAGTGAAAACCAGTCTTGAGGAGAACATCATCTCTGCAGGATGAGCTCACCTGCCACATCTCTTTTGCCCCTCTGGTTTTGAAGCCCCATGATGTAAAAATTCCCCTCTCTACCCTTGGGAGGAATTAAGGAAGGAGTTCTCCCAGGCTTTGGTGGATGCTGAAATGCAACACTGAGTGCTACAGAGCCCCCAAACTCCAGTTATTCCTTCTCCTCCTCCTTGCAGAGGTTGTGGCCAGGTGGAATACCAGTAAGAGACCTTTCTTGTACCAGATGTGCTCTTCAGTTTTAGATGTGGGATCAACACATAGTTACATCATGACAAGCATTTCCCTCATAGGGTATGTGAACCACAGCTAGCTGACACACCAAAGCTGAAGCTGATGTCCTGCTGACTGGTCCACAGGGAAAACCAGACGATTAAAAAAAAAAAAAAGTGAGAAAAAAGTGGCAAAACGATTATTTATCTCCTGCTGTTCTCTTTCCTTTGAGCTCGGCCGGATTGGGCTGCCTAGGCTTGACACTACTGCATTGTCCTCATCTGATCTGTTATTCATGGGCTCAATATAAAGACAGGCATAAAGATCACTAATCTTGTATCAGCACCTGAAGTTTACAGACTCTATATCCATCAACACCCTCCAGCTTCAACCATTAAAAGCAAAATACCTCTGAAAAACTAACAGTGAATAAGGTAAAATGGGAACAGCTCCAAAATGTTGACATTCCTCCCAAAATATTTCCCATTGTCTTGACTTACAGACACAGAAGGTTTCACCAGACTCATCTCTGTAATGTGATCATCTGTATGACAAAATTTCCCATAACAACAGATATATCCATTTGAAAATTATGATAGCAATCAGAAATTCCTGCAGTTATAATTGTGCAAAGCACTATTATTAAATATATATACAGTTACCATCCCAAAAGGCTTTGTGCTGGGGAATGGAATGGGACAGTGATTCACATCAGCTGACCTGCAACTCTCTGCACTCCTGAATTATCATTTTTTAACCTTGGGGAAAAATTGAATTCCGCTACTGAATAAATTTAGCATAGAGTCAACTTAATGATCACATTAGTCCCTGTCTGTTCTCCCAATGCCCATTCACTATTTAATTAACCTATTTTTGTAGGTTACTTCTTGGAGCTATTTTAGGTAGTTTAATCTAAGTTGTCCCCTCTCTGAAGATGGTTACATGAGTTACCTTTCTTCTACCAACCATGTCATCACCGTTTGGATGTTAGCAGGAACGTGGCTGTGCCGAAGTTTGCTCTGCCTTCATCCCTGTATCACTGCCCAAAATTCATGAGGGCATTTTTTTTTTTCTCCTGGTTCATTCCTGGGACAACAGAAATCATTCCTGCTGCTTCACCAACCTGCTAGAAGATGGATTTTCTTCCCTGAGACTAATAATGCAATCATCATCATGAGCTGATTTAATTATAGGGGGGGTGGAAAAAGACCCTATACATCATTTTCCTGGAAGCAAGACCCACACACCAGAGGTCTCATGACAAAGCCCTGGCGTGCCAGCCCACACAGAGTGCAGCTGTAGCAGCCAGAGGGGTGTCTGGTGGTGAATATGCTGACAGAAAAACCTCATTATCCACACTGGGGAAGTGACGTGTACATTCCCTTTGTCTGCAAAGGGTGGACATGACTAACAACCAGAGGGTTGTTATTGTGGTTTGTTTGCCACAGTGCACAGTTAGATGTAAAGCTAGAAAGCAGGCAGCTAAAAAATACAATACCTAAATAACCACTAAGGGCAGGAGCCCAGCAAAGGCTTAAAAATGTACAGAATTGCCATGTGGAGCCTGGGATTTGCTTAAACTGTTCGGAAAAGGAATCTCAAAAAAGAGATCCTGCTGCCCCAGCTGATCCCCAGAGAGACTGGGCATCTTTGGGAAGGAATTTATAACTACCAGGGTAACATTCTGAGCGATTGTGATACTGGCTGTCAAGATCCCACATGTCTTTAGCTGTAACAGATTGCTGTAGACTACTCTTTGCCTTTGCTGAAAGTATGTCTGAGATTTTATCTGGGAGTAACAAACCTGTTTTGTTCTGTATTCTTAGTGCAGTTTTGACCAATCTGCTGGCAAATCAGCCTTTCCAGCCTCAATCTCTGCCTATTGAAAACACATCAAACAATTCCTTATGCCTCTAATGGGTAAGAGATGATGGCTAAGGCTTTCAAGTTCCCTTTCCAAAAATATTCCACCTACGTTTTAGTGAAAAAGCAAGCTCCTGGGACCTGGGGGAAGGGGGGTGTCCCTGCAGGAGACCTCAGCTGTCTCTGTTATTCTAATAAAGTACTCAAGTCCCTTAAAAGTTAAGGGGGGAATACAATGTACTCTGTGTAGTGGCGAATCTAACTCCTTATTCTCTGTGCTCTTCCAGCACATACTTGAAGCAAGAAACAGAAAAGAAAGGATCATTTCTAAAAAGTTAAGAGGATTAAAAAAGTTTTCGGGTAAGAGCCAGAAGCATGGTTGACAAACATGAGAAAATAACACACAGAAGGACACCGATAACAAGAAGACTAAGTAATGGAAGAGATTATTAATCATCACAAAGCCTGACCTGTAACTAGATGCCTTCATGTTAACTCAGTATAAACATCAAACATTTCCATTTTCTAGCCTTCATCTAGCAAAAAAGGAACTTGTGTTCTTTTCTGAAGTGTTCCTACACATGCAACAATCATATATAACTGTTAATAAAATAATTGCTATTTTATATTACACCTATTGATTGTATGTCATTGCTACTAATATCTAATTGTTCTTTTATATAAATGTTACATATCATGTTAGCAAATAACCAGTTATGGTTAACCTTGCTCTGACTGAATTTATCACTGCCCATTCCTAATGAAATAATATAAATTGCTAAAATGACAACTATTTATTATCAAAGATATATAATTGGAATTTTCAATACAGTATATGTGTGTATAAAACCATGCTTCTCATATAGCACTTTTTTCACCTTATGTGTATTTTCAACAACAGTGGGCATCCGTAAGATACAGAATTTCACAACAAACATCTTATCAAGCAAGGATACCATCAGCTATTAAGTTTTTTTAAATGTCTGCAATGTTTAGGACAATAACAACATGAAAAGTTAAATACAAGGTAAACGTAGTATAAATATTTAAAATGCTCATTCCACTCAGGCTGGGACCTTTACAGGAGGAAAATGAGAGTGTGCATACCATAAGCATCTCTTTTTTTTTTTTTTTTATTGACTTATCTTCCAGTATAATGCCAGGATCTTTTTAGATGCCACCCCAATCCATCTTAGGAGACAACATATTCATTAATAGCCACAATGGATCCAGCATTTGTTATGCTGTTAGCATCCTTAGCAACTGCACATAGCAGAACCTGTGCACTACCTGGAAAGCTCTTGTGGAATAATTGCTCTGAGGTATTTTTATTTTTTTAAAGTATACAGTGAAACATGTGGCTGGCTGCAACTTCTCAGGTGTCTGACTGCACCAGGAATGCCCTTATTAAAGCAAGAACTGCCAGCAGATGTGATCCTGGCTGCTTTTTTGTTGTGTGTAGGAATAAAATCAGGTGCTCAAAAGAATGCCTGCAAGAATGAAGAAAAGTTGATGCAAAACAGAAGCCAAAACCAATAGTGAAAAATGGAAGGAAATGCTGAACTTTAGGGTCTCAAGTTTCATGTTATCAAGAGTACTGTCTTTAAGTATTACTACCTCCCCTCTCAAAAAAGAAAACCCCCAAAAAAACATACCAAATTCACTAAAGACAACTAGTTAAAGAAAATTAAATAGCACCTAGTTTAGGAGCACAATTGTTATTTTGCCTTTTCCAATTTTTGCCCTGAATATCTCTCTCTTTTAAACATATATTTCTTCCTGATAACGGCCCTAAAATACTGTAAATATCTTTTAAAATCCCCATTGAGCTGTAAGATTACCTTTCAGCTCTGCTGCAAGTTGATATGCTAACAACCAGCAAGCAGTAAGCTTTCTTGACCTTGAAGGGACAAGCTGCTGCAATGAAGTGAAAGACTGTATTTCACCAGAGCTGCGAAAACAACTCCAAATCTTCATTTTCCCATACCCAGCCCAGCTCTGAGGTGTTGTCTCAATGAAATTTGGAAATTACATGTCACAGGAGCTTTGCTAAGCCTAACACAAAGACAAATTTCTCTCCTGTAGGAGCTGACAGAGAAAAGATATGGTGCCTGCAGTGTCCACACCGACAGTGCTTTCACCATCCCAAAAATCAGTTTGCAACTACTTGTTGCTCCTACGATCTGAGCTCTTCCAAAGGGACTTCTGGGAAAACAGGTCTTTAGAAAGGAGGAGGGCGAGTCCTGAAAACCAGGAGACCTGAGAACCGCAGCCATGCCAATTCTTTCATTGCTCTCACTATAAGGCATAAAAGTGTTGATCAAAATCCTCTACACTCACGGCCAGCCTAATGACTGCGACTGCTTGTCATCCAGCCATCAATCCAGCCTGGGGAGGTGAATGGGATTAGGGCTGAATCTGTCATGGTCATGCCACAGCCAGGTTCAGTGTGCTCCTAGAGGTACACAGAGAGCTATGGCCTTGCTAGGTGCCACCTCTTAGGGGCTAGGAGAGACTCTCAGGGGATTTCTGGGGCTATGCTGGTTCAGTGAAAATACTGATTTTGGTCTATGGGGCACAGGTTGTCAGACATATCACTGCCTGGTCCTTACCCAAAACACAGTGTTCTGGCGTCCTACTGCTGCTGTCCCCTCTTTTGATCCAGACTATGGAGAAAGAGCACAGAGGGAACAGCAAACCTTCACATTTTCTTTCCTGCTCACTGCTAAATGCCTGCACATGCTCGACCTTATTATTATCCTTTATTTTATGGCATTAAGCAAAACATGCTACCACGCTCAAGAGCTCGATTAATACCACAACTGCTGCAATGATGCTCTGACCAAAGGGAATCAGTGCCCCCCCACCCCGATCCCTGAAGCTCCTCTATGCAGAGCTCCCTGGAGCTGCTCCATCACCGCACGGCTCTGTATCCACAGGGGATGCCAAAAGGAACTCCTGGCACACTTTGGGCGCTGATCCATGCAGCATGCACAGCGCAAACTGGGCAGTTTTATGGGGAAGCCCAGCACTGCTGAAGTATCCACACATTTGAATTTCATCCTTTTTCCATGCCCTCGAGGCAAATGACTTTTATAATGTTACCAGCAGTCCAAACCCAGAAATAACCACTGTGATAATGTATTCTGGCTGTACTGCAACACATCCATAGTACTTTGTCGAAAAATATTTATTATGTAGTCAGTAACGGTAGTTTACCAGAAGACATTTCTGGAAAGATATTGCATCTTCCTTTAAGAACTTCACTGGACAGAGCTTAGAGAAGCCCAAAACTTAAGTTTTTGACCACAAAGCAAAACCCAACTTTTGCAGGAAGCCATCCGAGTTAATTTTATACTGTTTGTCCCTCCGTTTCCCTACCCAGACTCCTCTCCCTACCCATCAGCCTGTGGCTTCCAGTTATTTAGGTGCAGAGGGCTGGTGTAAAAGCCCACAGCTGGACAGTTGAACAGGCATCAGTTTCATTCCACGGGATTTTTTGGTTTCAGGTTTGCTCTTAAAGAAGAGTTGAGGAGAACATCCATTTTTTTCCACCCTGCTGCCTCCAGTGATTCAGGCTCCTGTAATGGATGAGGGCTTAGTCCATAAAATCTATCAAAACAATTTGCAATCTCTCTGTCAACCAATTTGCCCCATCTTCTGAAAGAATCAGCACACGGATTAAAATGATATTGTGCTCTTATGACGAGAGTTTTGCCGCCAACTCTAAGAGGGGCAGGTTGTATGTCTTGTTCTCATTTTTTCTCAGCTTCCCAAAGGGGAAAAACCCAAAGCCATGGAAAATTTCAGACAACTGGCTTATGTAGACAGCTAAAATAGAGAGACAGAGGGAACACAGATGTTATACAGGAAACCAAATTCAGCCTTAGTAAAGCAGAAGCAAACACAGCCCTTAAATTTCAAAACAGGTGGGTGAAATGTAAGGATTTGCAGCACTCTCTGCTGAGTTGAAAACTTCTACATTTAACAAACTTGAAAAACCACTTTAGTTAAAAAAAAAAAAAAAAGGCATGAAAAACAAAGTCTGTCCACAGGATGCATGCATGACCCATGCACTGAATCATGAGAACCATTCATCACAGGACAAAACAAAATTATGGTGCCTTTTATTCTGTTTGAATAAGACTTTACTCCACCAATAGTCCTTCCAACGTCCAAAAGAGGGAGAGTGATGGAATCAGCACCCCAAACGGCATGTAAAGCATTGAATTTGCAGTCTGAATAGCTCACTACACGCATTGTCTATTCTTTAGGATAATTGCCACAGGATTTCTCTGTAAGATCACTGCAAGAAGCCTTTAGAAAGCTGACCAACTCTGACCAATACATTAGCTACAGTTTCAATTACCCTGTTAATGTGAAATGTTTTTCAGCATGCAGCCTCACAGAAACCAGTTAGCAATACTATTAACTTCACACTTAGTGGGTGAAGAATTGAGAAAGATTAACATTCAAGCAAAGAAATGCTTAGCTGACTTATGCAGGTAATAATCATGAGCACATAATTATGCCAAATGGAAAAGAAAGGAAAAACACACACACAAAAGTAATGAAAATGCCAAATCTTAAAAACAATCCTATAATGAATAGTAAGGCACAAGATATACTATTTGTAAGCAATGCTGGCATACAAATGAAACACTCTGAAAGCAAACTATCCAACACAGAGTGCAATTGGGAATGTTGGTAAAGTGCACTCCATAAATTCAGGCAAACAAAAGAAATCATTAAAAATAACTTTGTTTGCCAAAATCAACATACAACAATACATCTTTGTTTAGACAAATTCTCCTTTGCTGTAACAAATAGCTGTGTAGCCAGCAGTGCAATGAGGGAAAGAACACGGTAATCACTGCAACCCAAACCCCACAGTTCTTGCAGAAGTAAATGTCCCTTTAGAATGTATCTTATTTACTCTCCATATTTTAAATATAAATGCTTTTTATCAACTGCAATATTCCTGTAATAAGTCTTTTGAAATGGTTATATTTACTGCAGCAACCCAATAACTGTGAATTAACAGAAGTTTTTGTTGCTAGTTTTCTTCTTTTGTTAAGCAACAACACAAGCTCTGATTGTGAAAATGACTTAAATTCCCTCATTGTGGCCCACCCCTGAACAAGGCATTCAGGTTCTTCTGTGTTTTGCTAAATCATGATGAAGTTAAGCACACATTTAAATACTTTGCAGAGTCTGAATACGGCGTTTTGCTAAGCCTGACTGCACAAGACTCTATACTCTGCCAAGCTCCTACAAGCTGGCCTGAAACACTTTGTTCAGGTGCCAGAGAAGGTTTGCCACACTGTGAGCCTTGGACATTTATTTAGGAAACTTTGTGTACCAAAGACTAGGTCTTGCTGGCTGCCCAAGGTCTTTGTTGTGTCCAAAGTAAACAGGAAGGGAGTATGTTTGAAAGGTAGTCAGTAGCCTGCAGCCTTTTTGGACTGAATGCACGGGCACAAGAACCTCATCAGAGGAGATGCCCCACCAGAAACCCAGAGCACCACCCGCTTCAGGAGACCCCCATCCAAGTCACCATTCTGCCTGCACCCTTCACCTGCCTTGCTTGCCATCATCTTCTCTCTTATACAAGGGACAAGTCCCTTGAGCTACTGCTTTGATGTAAAGGGATGAACACCAAAATAAAAGAGATAGTGTTTCTTACAGCTGCTAGAATTTGCTAGAAGAAACCTTCTCTAAAAAGCATTTTTGACTCATGGCACCGCCTGACATTTAAAGATCGTAGAATAGCATTATAAAAGATATTGGAGGACTGAACTCCCTTCACCACTAAAGCAAAAGCTTTCCAGTCTTTGGCCTCCTGGGATTTCCCAGGTTCCAGAACGACCCACCTTCTGCAGAACACGCTGGCTGGATGATGCTACACAGCTGTCATCATCTTCTGTTATCACATTCTTATCTCTCTACATCCATGTTCTCTTTGCCCCAACCTCTTAGCTCATCTGTCTGCCAAGAATTCTCAATTCATCTAGAATGCAATCTGCTCTCTTGTTAGTTAAGGCAACCCTGAGCTGTTCTATCTCACACACAGGTGGAAACCGGCTGCCCATACAGCTGGGGGGACAGACAGACCCCAGAGGAAAGAGGGCCACCTACCAAACCATCCAACCCACTCTTCATGTGCACAGATTTCCCCTTGGAGGATTTCCATCAAGGCCTCCTTAGCTCAGATTGCTTAAATCACTGCTTTGCACCCCACTGCAGGCCAGTGTAGGAAACTACTGCACATTCCTGGGGGGCAGAAATCAGACAGAATTTCATTGCTTTGCAAAAATAAAAAAATAAGAATCTTTTCCTGTCAGTGAAACAGTTTCAAAATGTCTTCAATGCTCCTCTCCTCCTGTCTGCAGCTCTATTTCTTTTTTTTTGAATTGGACTTTCCAGATAATTTGGATGCCAGCACAAATTATTTGGCAAAGGCCGGGCTGCTGGCAGGTGGGCTGCTACTCTGGCAATTTCGAGTTGGACAGAATAAAAAAAAATTAAAAAAAATTAAATCAATCTACAAAACACAACCCGGCCAAGCAGATTACTCATTGGCTGGTGAGCCACATCCCCCCGAGGCTGTTGATCAGGCTCTATCCCTGGCTGCCAGCCTGCTGGAGTGCAGATGGAAGAACTGGCTGCCGAAACGCTTCTCTCGCCCACAGCACAGCAGGGGAAGGGATCCCAAGCCCTGCTGGAGAATATTTCCTTGGTAACTTATCTTCTACTGATCAGTGCCTTTCCGCTGCAGAAGCAGGATTTCTTTTCCTTAAGCGAGATCTCAAGGAAATTATTAGCAATTTTTGGTATTTCTTTCAAATCAGTTACTCCTTGTAGAACACTGAGCACAGTTAATTGAAATTGTTTCCTTGCTCAAAGGTTTCATTTTCACTGCGACACAACCGGAGACATTAAAGATAAAAACTTTGCAGCTGTTACTTGGTGGGCTCAACTTATTCATTTCCAAATATCATGTCATTCTCCTTTGGTAGTTTTGACAAGGTCCTACCTGTGTTAATACTGAAATTGCAGTGTTTACATCTCACACATTACCTGTGTATTTCTGTAATAAACAATAAGCTCAAACCCAAATAGGTTCTATATTACATCATAATGAATCAACGGATTCAAATGTAATTTTATTCCACAATTCCCCCAGTGTATTTAGAAAATGCAGCATGGTTGGTTTCAATCATAAAGATTTGTTTACAAAAGCACTGGTATCATATCGTGTGCACCCTGCATATGCCTGGGAAAGGAGAAAACCCAATCTCCTGTTATGATGATGTGCCCCTGATGTTATGACATGGGTATGACTCTGATGTGTAGACACAGAGATTAATCAGTATTTTTTCCAATCTGAAGAAAGCCTGCAAATTGAAGCAAAAAGAAAGTTGGAAGTGGTCAAGATTGATGCAAATAACATTCAAATGAAATATGCACCGATAAGTGAATTCTCCAAGCACCAGAAGTAAAAACTCTCAGACTTCCAGAATTACACGTGACAATGCTTTCCTCTTTTACATAATTTGTACTGATAGAATCACAAAATGGCTTGGGTTGGAACGGACCTCAAAGATCATCCAGTTCTGCTCCCTCTTCCACAGGCAGAGACACCATCCACTAGACCAGATTGCTCAAAACACCATCCACCCTGGCCTTGGACACTTTCAGGGATGGGGCATTCCCAACTTCTCTGGGAAACCTGTGCCAGTGTCTTACCACCCTCACAGCAAAGGATTTCTTTTCCAGTATCTCATCTAACCCTGCCCTCTGTTAGCTTGAAACCATTCCCCCTTATCCTCTCACTCCATGGCCTTGTCGAAAGTCCCTCTCCAGCCCTCTTGGAGCCCCTTTAGGTACTGGGAGATGCTGAAAGGTCTCCCTGGAGCTTTCTCCTCTCCAGACCGAACAAGACTGTATTGTCCCATCCCTTTCCCTAGCACACAGTATGGAATGCACAAAAAAGAGTTTGGATTTAATTTTCCAGTTTAGTGAGCTCTCCTAACAACCTCCTGCTCTCTCATCTCCACCAGCTTGTCTCCCACCCGCTCTCTGACACTGTCCCATGGATCCAGCACAGAGGGAGCGTTTGGCAGGTCAGAATCCCTTCTCCCAGCCCCATCATTTGTTCCAGGTCACTGTCATATCTAATCCCCGTGCAGAGCCAAGGGCCTTACATTAATCATCTGTTTGTTACATCTCTTTCTCCTTCAGTTCCATTCTCTGCCTTACCCGGAGCTGCTCTGAGCTGGCAGTTCGAATGGATGACAGCTGGGGGTTCCTCACAAGTGATGTGCCTCTGTGAGCCCCCCATCCCGTGGGCTGGCAGTGGGGATGTGCCAGGATGCAGGCACAGCCAGGGAAGCAGCAGGACACGCTCCAGACCTGGAGGGACTTGCCAGTTACTGAGCTGGCGGCAGCACCACGTCACGCCGATGTCGTCTTGCAACTTTATTCCCAATCTCCTACCAAGTATTTAATTCTTGATGTAATCAAATCAACTTCATTTGGCCCTGACTCACAAATCCTGGATGGCAGAGATGTCTAGGAGCAGGGACAGGTGGAGGAGAGCTCAGATCCCACAGGAGTTGTCACAGCTCTTCTTCCTAAGGACAAAGGGGCAGAGCCCCTGGTGCCACCACTCCACACATGTTGTGTGGCATCCCTACACAGATGTCAGGCTGGTTTCCCCAGCAGGGAGCTAGGGAAAGGAAGTTCAGAGGTCCAGGAATAGTCTCATTTGGGAGGAGTTTCTCCCTGCCAAGAGTTATGAAGTAGAAGGACAGTTGCTACCAAAAAGGGAAAACACTTGATTTCTTGGGTAACATTGGCACAGCAGAAGAAAACAAGCAAACCTACCAGAATTCTGAGGCAGGGATATTGGAGCACAACACAATCCATGTTTTCAGAGGGCAAGTAGAAGGGGGAGGAAACAAGGGACTGTCATAACCAGAGAGGTGATAGAGATCATAAAACACCCAAAAAAGCTGTTTCTGTACTACATCCAAAACTAAACCCAGGCTGTAATAAATCTTCAGGGAAGGTGTCAAGGAAAAAATAAATATTAAAAGCACTTTCTCAATAATTTTCATTAGGAAAGGCAACATCAGGATTGGATAAGGGTATTTTTAATATTATTTTTAGCTAAAGAGAATCAATTCGAAGTTGCAGAAGGAAAGTAATGTAAGAAAGGTAAAAATAAAATTCCTTAAAAATGGTGAGGAAGTGACAACAAAAGGCCAAATGATCAGCACAAGAAGAGCGTGGAGTTCATTATGAAGCAGAAGAAGATCAGACAAAATCATTCATCCCCCACTTAATATTTTAAAGGCTCAAACCCACCGTAAGCAGAGGGTCTATCAATATAATCTGATCCCTTCCTATGGGGCAGCCTCACACTGAACCCCCAAACCGGTTCTGTTGCTCCTTGCTGATTTCCCCCAGCACCGCGTTTGACTCAAGTCATTGCAGTAAATCCAGGGCAAGCTGTGGCAAGCATTTTTGGCCCCTGATGCAAGTGGCAGGTACTTGGCAAGCAGGGCAGACAGTTGCCCTGATTGCCTCGGTGTTGCTCTGTCACGGAGTGGAGGCAGTGATGGATTTGGCCGGGTTGCTCCATCCTCCTAACGCGCCCTCAGCTCGCCCGCCGCCCATTCATTCTTAAAACCAGCATATTCAAAACCAACGTGTGAGACAAAAATATATCACCTTGGCATCTACACACAATGTATTCTCGCTGCTGAGCACAAATGTGCTCCAGCATAAAGCAGCAGCTCCCGGTGTGCCACCCCATTGAAACGCTGGGGCCCAAAATGAAGTGCTGGAGGAAAAGCAGGAATGAAATGGGACCGTTATTATGGAGCTCTTTTAAAATAACTTGTAAACCATAAATAATAAAGAACCAAGCTGGTTTAGCAGCAGCATGCTGTTACTGCTGATTAGGAAGCTGGAAATGTATCTGCTAAGTTTGTCCTCCTCTTCTGCTCCAGATGCCAAAGGCTTTTCCTCTCTGACTATTTTTAAAGCTTTCATGTTTTCCAGGTTGCCCTTTACCTTCACTGCATCACCACTCAGATGCAGTGCAGGCGGGAGAAACAGCTGTAAAAAAAGAACCCCAAACCTCACCAAACTGTTCCATACACTGTCATTTCCCCTCTGTTTTTTACAGAGGAGAAAGGCCCAGAGAAGCATTACATAATCATGTGCCGAGATGCACCCAGGGCAGCAGAGCTCAAGAACAGGCTCCTTCATCATTTTAACACCTATAATGAGAACAAAACATAGCTGGCCACCATGGGCTTCACTTTTGGAAAATACATGCAAAGGATATTGCAGAATTTAATAGTGGCAAGTAGGGTAAGCAGGAATGTCGAGTTCAAAGAGAAAATAAAAGATTTATGTTCATCCTAATGTATAGCAGCATTCCAAGAGGGCTCAATATGTATCATAAATCAAACTGAGCTATAAGAAAGCTAGACAATATAGGTGCTTTATGGTATAAAATAATTACAGCAAGTGACCAACTGCACTTTAATAACAGTAACAAACTCTATACACTCTTCCACCTTCTCTTTATTTTCTCTTGCCAACAGTAATCATTTGCAATACATTGTTGATGAGAAAGATACCACTTAAAAGAAAAATCCATATATCAGGCCCACATCTATTCTACAGCTAGAAAATACACATCATTATTCCATGTCTGTTCACGGGAAGTAACATCACGTGGGAAAGGTTCGTACCTTTTACATCTCCAAAGCAGCAAACACAACAACATGTGCTGCAGGGAATAGGCAGAACGCTGGGTTTTAATGGACCTGAATGGAGCACAAGCATTTTCCTGCCTTAGAGATCTGCCCGTGAGTGACTCCTGCTGTTGTTTTTGGCTCGCCCATGTGATTTAAGCTGCATGCCAGCCCAGGAATCGCCTCCCCTGCTCCAACCTGGGATGACCCCTCTCTGATCGCTATCCCGCCGGACAGCACAGGAGGCACGGAGAAGGAGGAAGGCACGCAAACAGCAGGCTGATATAAGAATAAATCACATAAGAAATATATACTAGGAATATCTAGTCCCTCTCACAGATCAAAGTGGCAGCGAATGAAATTTGAAAAATAGCTGCAAACGCACAAGGAATTGGTGCTCGTTTGGTTGGGGTTTTTGCAGTGGATAAACAGCATACAAAAATATCCACTAATAAATTTGAATGCAAGACATCCAGCACTATAAGCACTCCAGAGGAGATGCAGTGTCTTCTTGCATGAGAGCTGAAGCCAGACACTTCTGAAAAGGGTTTAACAGCAGGGCAGGGGCAGGATATCCTTGCACCGTGAGCCCCAGGCCTTTTAACTTGCTCTTCTGAAGCAGCTGTCAGAGAGCAATCCTGGAATTCCATGGACTGCCCCTCGGATGTACCCGGCCCCAGGCAGAGTGAGTGCCAGCAGCTCCGGGCCAGCTCTTTGCAGAGCCTTGGTGGGGCACAGCAATCTGGAGCTGGAGCACACCCGCTACTCCAGTCCTACATCGCTCTGAAATCGGGCGAGCAAAGAGGGTCACACTGGGTGGTGGGTCTGCAAAGGCAACAAATGCCAACTTCAGGCTGGCATGATCTGAATTCATCTGCTCTTTTAAGCAAAAGATGTAGCTTTTGTAGTGAAAGACTAACAACTAACAAAGTTTCTGGAAAACCTGGCAGCGCTGCATGTCATTTGGTAGCTCGATCCCCTCCCTCCTGCTTCCCAAGGATCAAAATTAGGGTAAAAAAAAATGCATTACACACAGTAATTTTAAATGTAAAGCAGAAACCTGAACTAGGTTATTTCTGCAAATTGCACAAGTCTCACTGCAATTCTACCTAAAATGTGCTTCTGTCTATATATAAATCTATTAATACATAAAAATCCATGTATGTGTGGATTTATAGCTCCACAGTAACTGGAAGGTCTTGGATTGATGTAAATGAGGAATGCAGGAGTTATTTTAATTATGTGCACATATCTGTCTGCTCTCAACAGATTAAGCCTTAAAAAAGAAAAGGTAAAATTCTTTAACCAGCACATAAAAAAAATAGTCTCTTTTACCCACCAAAAAAAAAAGCCATTAAAACTCTTCTAATTCAATCAAAAATTTCAGCTCTGACAATGCTAAGAACAGCACACTTCAGATCTTTTCCAATTTCCTAAGCTATCACAATCAATTTCTTTAAGACCTGGAACTTATCCTAATTAAGATCTTTGCTTTGATATGACTGAGAACGACCTCAAGGATTCATTCTAATAAACAGAAATGATTCCTCGTAGCCTGCAGTCCTCCTAAGCTTTGCAGCAGAAATCAGTTAACTCATTCCATGGTAAAATAACTGCGTCGCTCGTTCTGTCCCAAGCAGTGTCTGTGACACACTGACATCGGCCTCAAAAGCAAGGTGGGGGGTGCTCCACCGAGATCAAAGTTTCTCAGGGAGAACTGGTTTGATGCTCTCTTCTTTCAGTGCAATTTGGACAAATAAAATGGATCAGCCTCGTCAGTGGAGAGGAGAAAGAACACGTTCTAAATTAAACGGCACCTTGCTGAAGGAGGTATCGTGATTCATGTCCTCAACAGACGACAGTGACACAGCCATCTCCATGGGCTCAGGGCTTCTGATCTCACTCAGGCTGACAGGGGGATTTTCACAGGTTTCATCTGAAGGAGCCTTAAAGTAAATGACTACAGTAGAGATGTCATACAGCTCTGAAGAGTTATGCATAAACACCTTTTCTTTTGGTTAACAAAGCCTGTGTTGTCTTCCCACCCTAAATTAACCCTTTCCAAAAGTGTAAACTTTGCATTAAAAAAAAAAAAATAAGTCACTGGTTACCTGCTCTAACAACATGTACTGAGAGGCTGGTCAAACACCAAACAAGCTGGCCAACAAAGTCATGGGATACTCATACCCCAGTGGGACACTGTCCTGAGCAACCTGCTCCAGTGGCCATGCTTTGAGTAGGGATCTCCACAGGCCCTGGCCAACCTCAGCTACTCTGTGATTATGTGAAAAATAATCATGAATTACAGACAACACTGCACTGCAGTCGACAAAAGATCACATTAATTTGAGTCTGCGTGTGGCTCATTAATAAGTAACTGCAATTCAAAATATGGGCAGATTTCATAGGGAAACAAAAAATCCACGGTCACAGAAACACCTTCAGACACACATCCCCAAACTATTCTTTATATCAAGAAGTTGCTCCAATGCAGTTAAAACTTCAGTTTGTTCTTTATGCATGCAGGAAAAAAGTCAACACTGAACAAGGCTTTTTCAAACACCTCTCATATGCCACTAGAAAGGATAAGGTCATATTATTTAATAAATCTTACCTGCTTTTACAGATTCCAATATATTGCTGAGAACTGATATGAAAATGGGAGAGCTTTGAGCCTCTGTTAATGAACCACACTGCTGTGCTAGGTTACCACTGTTCTACGCTTTACTGAGGTGATTTTTTCCCCTCCACTTTAAAAAATAAACCTCATAAAGTCTTATTTTAGAAAAGAAAGACAAAACAGCACTAAGGAATCAGGTTTTTATGTAATCCCCACCCCCCAGATTACAACCAGGGGAGCCTACAAATGTGCTAATATGAAAAATCACCTCCATTTTCTGCTGCCTCACAGAGAGAAGCAATTTTATTCTGAATACCCACTCAACTCTTGGGCATGTCCAAGTGCACACAGGGACAGCAGTATATTCATTGACTGAGTAAAAGTGCCAGAACTGCCTCTGGATGATACCACGAACTTTATGGTTAGAATGTATTGGGGAACAAGGGGAATGGAAGGCTTTTACTCATTACTGCTTATTTCTAACTCAACAACAGACACAGTCTTCTTTGCAACTTCGTTTTCAGTCACGGAATTCCCTTTTGTAATCAACCACTCTCATTAGCCACACTTCCATAACTGTTTCAAAAATAACTGACTTAATTGCCCTTTAAAGAAATAGATCATTCAAATAGCCCCACAGATAGTTTTTCAAACTTTCAAGCCATTGACCTCGATAATGATCTGTATAAAATTTGTTATAAAGTGGACAAATAATTCCATTTTTGTAGCAGCTCATAGCATAAGCCTCTAATGAACACAGAAACCTATGAAGTCCATGCAAGTGTTTGAGGCACTCTATCCAGAGGTCAGAGTTGTGATCTTCAAGCTCACGGTAACATATATTAAGACACAAACCACAACTATGTTATCGAGATATGGTGCTATACCAGCCCATTCATATTTGGGTCTCTCTGGGGCAGCTCAGTTAGTGCAGCTTTGCCATGCCCATGCAGGTGAGCCTGACAACAGGAATGGAAGAAACCAGCACCCGCTTCGACAATAAAAAGCTCAAACCACCCACCAAGCCCAAAATGAAATATAGATTTCCTTCCCACACTCCAGCAGATTAAAACTCAGATCTGCTGAAATCCATTTTGAGATTTCAGCAAATCCAGTTATCTCTGTTATGCACCCTGCTGTCTTCCCATCCTACTTCCTCAACTTCATGGCCTGAATTAGGGTGAGGGAAGGGCAGATGCGTTTAGATCTCCAGGGAGGACACGACGGGTCACGTAGAGCCCTGCAAGGGACACGGTACATCTGGGTGTCCAGTGGCAACATCGAGGGCAGAGTTACTTTCACAGCCACATGGGAATTTCTGAAAAACACTGAATTTCCTATTGGCCATAAAAACATTAAGAGAAGGATCTTTCAGGATCTTGTAAGCCCTATTCTACCCATTTGTTATGAAGTCAGGGTAGAATTGCAATCAACTTCAGTGAACTTAACATACTCCTTCAACTTGACTAAAATTATTTGCTAACACTTGTCTAAGATAAATTACCATCCTCTAATAGTAGAATAAACCATGCAATGTACAATAACGTTCATGCGTGTTTTTCCCTCATTCCAAGTCTATTATTTTGTATTTTCAAGCTCTTTTCACTGCATCTGTAGTGTCTACAGCATTTTGACCAAAACGGTGACACGAAAGTTAACTAATTGTGCTTACAACAAACACAGCTAGAGGGTTTGGGGATGGATACAGGCCAAGCACAAAATGTAAATGCAATTTGTTGTCACTATTACAGTCACAGCTCAACCCGACGGAAAACAATGACATAGTGCTATGACATCTGAGAGGTAAAACTTCACCAGCATCTATTTTTTTGTCCCCCATTTGCCATAAACCCTTCTCTCACACACAGAGTACACATACACCAACTAACCTCATTTCCACACCCCTGGAAGTGGGCAAGGCCAGGCAGGAGGGAACTTGGAGCAACCTGATCTACTGGGATCATCTGGTGGGAACAAGATGATCTTTAAGGTCCCTTCCAACCCAAACCATCTATGATTCTTTTCCCAACCCACTATCATAACATAGTGATGAGACAGCTTAAAATCCTTGCCTTATGTGGAATTGTGTTAAAGGACGAGGATATTCCTTTTTTATGTAACAGTGTTTTAATACTCCAGGAGTCACCTTTCATTTGTCAGAATGGCACATTAGTAAAACACTAGTTTAAAAAAAAAAAAAACCAATCCGTCAGACACAATCTCTTTCGTGTTATATATAACATTCATGTTCATATATCACACATAATGATGTAGGGGTACATAGATATCCTTTCAACCTGAAAAGACTAAAGGAAGAGAGAAAATGCAGCCTTTGCTAATTCTGTGCTCGCATTGAGCTTCATAAGTGAAAAGGAACAGAAGAAAAGTTACAGCAACCTTGGCAGAGAAATCCTCAAAATGGATGAGGCAGATCTGGAACCAATTTTACTTCTGAAATGTTCTGCTTTAAATAGCATTATATCCCCCCACAGCACTAACACAGCTGAATTTATGGGTACTCCTTACGCAAATTTTAGCTCACCTCTTTTCCAGGTTATTTGGTCAAGATTTGTCTTATTAGATAATGGCTAATAATAAAAGGTCTTATCATGGGAAAAAAAAAAAAAGCCTTTGTAGTTAACAGAGACTGGTGATTTAAGTAATGAGATACAATTATGCATCTGATTCATGGTGTTAAGGTCGGAGCTAAGATATACAGCAAGTAAAGACAAAGAAAAAGATGCTTGGCCTTAGAAAGAGGTGCAGGAGCATCAGCAAAGTTGGCTTTGCAAAGAGGAACATGAAATGAAACAGCCAGCCCAAACACCACCAGGCAAGAAGAAAAAATTAAGTTACATATTTGTTTGTCAAAGACCAACTGCACGTATGCAATGGAGAAACTAAAAAGATGTATAATCTTTTAGTCCATCCCTGATTTATGTTAAGTAATTTCACAAATCAAGTGAACCAAAGAAACCTAGTGAGATGGAGGATGTGAAGTTGATGCCTGAAATCCTGTAAAATAGGAACTCTGGGCAAGGTTAATGGAGATAAGATAGAGAATACCTTTATTGTGGTCTGGAACTCTTCTGATCCTCCGAGCACGCAGGACCCAGAGCTCCGTAAAGTTACAGTTTTTATACCCTTTCAAACCATTAGCATATTTAATACTTTAATACCTATAACCAATCATCATTTCTAATTTTCCCAGTGTTCCACCCCACATGGGCCTAAGTTATGCCCCCCTGG
>JAWWEW010000112.1:6343636-6440359 GCA_035583185.1 Anabacerthia variegaticeps | reverse complement strand
CAGGTATCTCTGAGAGACACCGTGGCCTTCAGAAAGCTAGACACTATGTGAGAAACTTACTTTAGTAACTCTAAACATCACTTAATATGTGAGCAAGAAATCCCTTACTTCTAAAGCTATAAAGATCCATAAAATACACACCAAAAATACGTAAAAATACACCAAATCCTTAGGCATCAAAGTGATGAATGCACTGGCAGAGAGCAGCCCTTGAATACACACTGGACCAGCTACATCTCCTTTTCTAAAGGACAAACATGTAAGAAGTTCCTCCAACCCCAGAGCTTCTGACATGCTGGGTCAGTCCTGGCTGATGGTCAGGGAGGCACCACCAGGAACTTGCAGATGCTCCAGCAAACCACATAAACCAGTGACAATGACACATCTGGGCTCTAACATGTTCCACAAGGAAGAACTATGATGTTTTACCTCAAATTTCAAGACCTGAAAGTGGCCATTTCCTCCAAGAGGCTTGTGAATCACCATCTTGGGTGTTTATTAAATGAGTTATGTCAAAAGTAAAGGGAATTTAGTTTGGTCTCAACTTCAGTGCTACCATCATTCTAAATTCAAACTACAGCCCTCCAGCCTAACAAAAACTTTGTTCCAAAACAAAGGTTTAATGCCTCAAATGAAGGTCATAACTATTTGCCCGTCTCTAAACTAGATTCAATATTTTCTCCATGTGATTTGAAAAGATCAGAACAAAGGTTCTAGGGTATATCATAAAAAAAAAAAGCCAGACACCACTAAGACACCTGCCCTTTACCCAAGCCTATCTAATCTTCACTTGTGTACAATAATATCTTAGGGAATTAATATTCTGTGATAACCAAAACAGAATCCTACCTTAATTGTTTGACAATAATCTGAAAATATTTGCCTGGAACCAAAAGCAAATGAAAGAATAAACGGAAATTGGATTCACTCCTTCCCTGAAGAAAAGGTTTTTCTTAAATGTCATCAAAACTGCTTACTGCAGTCAAGATAAAACACCAGCTCCTCCCAAATTATTAAAACAATTAAGCATCACATAATTTTTAGTAATTAGATTCATTAACACTCCTTAGAGACTGATTCGATTCATTATACGAAACACACTCTTTCTTCTTACAAAGCTTGTTTTTCCAGCCCAAAGGAAAACTCCAAACAAGTACCAGAGATAGTGAATACTGCCTTTTAGCACCTCAGATCTAACTTCCAGCGAGAGCAAAACAGTGCCATTAATATGCAACAGTCTTCAATTAAACCCAGATTAAAAAGCAGCTCAACAACTCACAAAAAACCTTCTGCCTATTTGATTGACGCTGCAACGAACTCAGCAGACTAAAGAAAGAGAAGCTGTCGTGGAGCAAACCACTCATTTCCACCCCATCTTGCCCAAAACACAGACTCCTTGCCAGCCACAGGCACGGCTGGCAGGGCAGCACACAACATTTCTGCTACAACCAAAGCTTTAGAATACAGGAATCAAGTAAAATGATGGAAGGGTCTTCTAAAGCCTGCTGAGAACCCACAGATGTGTTTTACACATTGTCTTTGTCAGCGTTCCTTCGGTATGACAGAAGAGCACATATGGTATAAGGTGAAGAAAACAGTTAGATTCCTTTTCCCACATATTTCAAGAGCACTTCCCTACCTAGCAGATTGAGGAGTTGGTGTCTCTCACTCAGTCTGTCCTGTTGAAGCTGCTCCAGTTTATTCAGACAACTCAGAGGAGGCTGGACAGACTGTTACAGGGAACCTGAGTCTCTCACGTGCTGGAAAAAATCATCGGTCTCTCTCTCCCTCCCTATTAAATATTCAGCCAAATGAATATTTAATTATCTGAAATAAGGGACATCAGGAGAAGCTGAGGAAGAGGCTGACAAAGCCACCTGAGGTTTAGGGGACACCTGTGGTGCCATGGACTTCTCACAGCTCAGGGGATTACTCTGTCTAGGAAGCCCTTACAAGCCCAAAGGAGGGTTCCTACATCTTGCTTTGTTTGGGGAAAAAGGTTTTGGTCACAAAACCATTTTTTTTTAATGCAATTCCTGATCTAGAAACTATTTGCAAACTGGTCTCTCGAGCACTTCAATTATTAACAGCATTTCATTATCCAGGTGTTTTAATTAACCGACTTTCAAAACTAGAGGAAAAAAGAAGTAATATCCCAACCTTAGATTGTGAAATTGTCGGCAGAGAGGTTTGACAAATTGTTTATAGATTCATTAGGAGTACATCAGAGATCAGCTGCTCAGTAATCTATATATTAACAAGCATCAAATTTGAAGAAAATGCCTCTGCTCCTTTATTTGAGAATAACAAGTGAAGAACCATAAGTATCTTCAACGTGATGTCCCAAATCATTAGCAAAGGCTTTTGCCTCTTTTTCAATAGCTCAGTACTAGAACTGCCCCTCTGGAGCACCCAGACACACCAGTGTCAGGGCTGGGGATGGAGTGACACCAAGTCTGATGCATCTCGGTACTGAATCCAGAGAAAGGGAGAACAACAGAGCCATGAAAACCTGGTTGTACTTTAGTAATAAAAATGGTATTTAAAATCTCTTGGGCATTAAGAGGTCAAAGGTGGCGAAAAGAAACAAGGTTAGGAAGAAGCTAAAGTATGACAGAAGAGATGCTCTAAACCCCCAGCGTTTCTATTTAAGACTGATTCAGTTTCAATACAGTCTGAAATTTCCACCCATTGGGCTATGTCCTAAGCTGGATTTTTCCAGGTACTTGGAAGAAATTGATTCAACCACTTTTGCACGAACAGTCAAAACAATTTTTTCATGAAAAAAATAATTAAAACATCCTTTTGTTCAACTTCTTCAGCACAGAAACAGCTGGGAGTTCAAAAATGACATCTTTCCACAAAGTATCCTTCAGCAATAAGTAATTAACTTTTCCAGTGAACAGTATTTTGATCTCAGGAAGCATTTGGAAACTGTTCACTGAGGATGTACAAAACTCTTAAGAACAATGACAAATGAAATCAAGTGATTTTCATCCAAAAAACCATGGCATACTGCACAGGCAGGTAGGATATGATAACCTAAGGTAGTCTGTGCCACCTCCTACCTTCAAGCCTCCTTGTCTCACTCCTTATATGCAGGGAAGAGCTCACTGACTGGAAATCATGCAAAGACCAACTTAAGACAGGAAAAAATGTCAGCAGCAACATTCCTGGTAGGTTTTTGGTTTGTTTGGTGGGTTTTCATGGAGTTTGTTTTGGTTTTGTTTTTATTTTTAACCCTTCGAGAGGAGGAACTTCCACAGTGCAGATATTCATGTTTTCTAGCTTGGCAATGAATAACATTTAGTTTTATGTCTCTGATCACTTTATTTTGCTTACTGTGTTTTATTTATATGCATTAGACAGGAAGACTCTTCCTCTTCCTTCAGCCCCTCCATAGGACAGAGAACATTCCTGCCCACTAAGAACTTATCCATTCCATGCCCAGATGCATCAACTGTGCAGAAAAGCAGACACACAGCCCTGACACGGCTTTAGTCATGTCCAGATGTGTCACTGTGGAACAGCTGCCAGTGACAGCAAACCAAACCACCCTGAATCTAAGCTTTTATTTTTGAATTAATGAATACAGAATGTTAGAGGAGCTTCCCCAAGAGGCTAAACCACTGTTCACTTCCCAAAGCACTGCAACCTTTTAAGCACTTAATTTGGTTGAACAAGACTTTGGGCAAAGGTTTGGGGCATGACAAGAGCCAGGTAAGTACCTCAGCCTCAGGTTCCTGCTGTTCTTGCCCCCTTTATGTCTGACACCAGAACAGAAAGCATGACCTAGATCATGCAGTATTTATAAAGAAAGGGTTCTTTTAAGTCTCACTGGTGTTCTCGTGCAGATTATCTAGGACACTTGCTGCCATGAAAATCTGAAATACAACTGGGACATAAAGCTTTTTCCCTTGGCTGAAAGCTTTCAGGAGAGCTGATCTCCACGGTACAGCTAACAACAGGCATCAGCTCTTCAGAGGAGACAAAAGAAACTGAAACAGGCTTAAAAAAAGGGGAGAAATACAGAAGAAAAGAGGCAGCACAAATGGAATCTGTGTTGCTTTGGCCCACTCCCAGGGAGAATGTCCTCAGCAGTCCCTGTGAATTGCCATGGCTTCTTCAGTGTCACAGCAGGCAGTCCTGCTGTCCCCTCCTCTGTCATCTCGGGCTGTGCAGTGCTGGTGTAACTAGTGAAGAGAATGACCTATCCCTTCCAGCCTGTATCATCAATAACATGATGCCAATGCAGCCCTCGTGTTTACCAAATTGTTAAGTGGCCACAAATCACCATTAGAAGGGTAATTCTTCCAAGCTATCTGTTTGTAGAGAACACTCCACAACTTGGGACAGACAATCCTTCAAACCTACATATTAATGTTTTACATTGCCCTTTTATATTTTTTTTAATGGTTCTGAATAGAAAAATCCATAAAATACATTTGGTCAGGGGATGTGCCTTACAGCATTTTAAATAACGTCATTTGCCTCACTTAGAAAGCAGTTAGAATATTGGAACAACTCTGACACAAGTATTTTACATTTCACTATACAAAATGCTCTCTGATAATTTAACTGTTTTGTCATAACTATAAAAACCAAGGTATTTTCCCAGTAACAGACAAAACATTGTAATGCCCACATACAAAAGAAGTAGGTGAACCATCCACTTGGTTACTCTTGCTGCACCTTTCGCCCAGTACAAGAGAGGCCCATTACATTTTAACTACATTTACATATAGGCCTAAACAGAAAAGGAACGTGTGCTGTGATTTCTAAAGGACAGGGGAACTCAACAACATATGCCAGCACTGCACAATCCAAGAGGGATGGTGTTTTTGAAAGAGTTTTGCTTTGCGAATTCTGTCCTAATCTTAAATCATAGTTTCACTGGGAAAATCCCAGTCTAGAAATACAGTACATTGTGACAAAGTCTTCCTCTGTATTTCCAATTTCTCTAAATCTTACAAAAAAATCTACCTTGAAAAAGATCTTTTCTTTGTTTCCAGTCCTACCTGGCAGATTTTTGTGTAAGTACACACTGACCTCACAGCATAGGAGAGTATCAGCTTTTTCAGACAATTCTTTGGATGCAACAGAATAGGAAAGCAACAACATTTAGCTTTAAGGAAGGAGGAGAAAGTAGAGGAACAAACTATCTAAGGATGGTAGACCACATTAAGCATTCCACTAAAGTTCATGGACTGACATTAATAAAATCAAGTTAACCCAGAGTTAAAGATAACAAATATTTCATAACAGTTCCTATGTATTTTGATATTGAAAGGAATGTGAGCATTGGGAAACATCGGGGTCTGCGGCACACAGGTGTCAGCATGGATGATTTGCGAGGTTACAAGCACACCAAGCACCACCAAAAGGATTTTGTAGAATTAGAGAGGGTTCAAAGACTCCTAACCTGCCCAAAAAAGCTCTCATGGAAGGAGGCTGCCAGCACTGGGATCATTTACCTTGGGCTGCCTCGGCACCGCACGGGGGTCTGTGCAATGAGGCAAAGCCAATCCAGCTGTGCCGATGCCCACACGCTGTCCCAGCTGCCTCATTTTACACTCATTTCAATAATCCCTGCACTCACATGTCAGAAAGAAAGATGCATAACAAGGAGAAGACCTGAAGTACAGAGATTAATATAGAGAAAGCAAATTACTTTATTTTCCTTTCTTTTTATTTTTCATATTGCCACAAACACTCTTATCTATGGACATAAGGTACAAACTGTGGAACTCCCACCACGGGACAGTTCAAAAATAATTTATGTGACTTGGCCTTCTTGTCAAAGGTTTTAACACAGCTGAATTTCCTTAATATTAAATAAGAGATGATGTTAGCATCAATTAAAAGCTTAGAGGGGAGCTGTGGGAATGAATCAGGTATGGGGGTCTCTCGTGGAGGTTCAAGAATCAGCAATCTCTGATGATCATTTGCAATGTTTGTGTCAAAATGGCAAGGAACGACAAACCCAATGACGTTGCTGAACAGAAACGGGACAGTGATGACTATTTCTCTTTCACCCTGGAACAAAACAAACATCCATATGGGCTTTCCCATTATTAGTAAAGACTATTTTTTCTGTGCTGCTTATTCATGAAATTGCACCGAGCAGCATTTTCATTAAGTCTTCCTTACTCTGCTTGACAATAACTATCATTCTCTGTATTTTTTCCCTAAGAGACCTCAATGGACTAGCGTGACATTTTCAATCATCATTTTTTTTCCTTCCAGGAACTGAATTAGAACTCAAAATAGTTGATTTTTATAAAAATAATGAGGCTTGCATCAACCTAACCCCTCCCACATCTTTCACCACAGAATTGCAAATCTATCCATCACGGGAATCACGGTGCAGCTCAAACACCCAAAGCTTTCAGCTGGACCAAAATATTAACTGTTAACACCCAAATCCAGCAAAATGGGAGCCTGTGGTGCCAAAAGGAGCAAGACACCTCTGACTACCCTAATTCCAATAGGTAAAGCAGCAGTAAAGCATGATTAATAAGGCAGCTAAACTGCAGCATCTTTCTGTGGCCCTTCAGAAATCATTCAGAAATAAAGAACAGCTTTTCCCTGCCTGTGAGATCAGATTTTGAGATTTTAATGAATTTTCCAAAATCCAATATCCTTGCCAACTGCTTTGTCACAACCTGTTTCTACTTCAAAACCTTCTGTCTATCGCTTTCCAACAGTGAGCATGGGGATGCATCTTAGAAAACTGCCCCATCACTGCTTTTTCAAGATTTCTAAGACACAGACAGATTTAAAACAGTGTGTCCTTGACTGTGAACATTACAACAACTTCCCAATTCTCTCACATCATTCCGGGACAAATTAAAAGTGGTAAGATTATGAAACTTGCATTTAATTATCAAGAAATGTAACTGCTAATGATTAAAAAAATCTTTATTAAAAGTTCCCAGTAACAGGAATAAAACTAGAGAAATTAAAGCTATTATTTAACAACTGACATTTTAATTGTGTTCTCTGGCAAAAGATAAATCGTCAAAAAAAATTAAGTGTCATAATTATTGAGAAAATAAGCTGTCCCATGGTAGTCACTGAAATGACTAAAGCATTCATTAAGGATTTTTTCCTCCAAATAAATCCCCTGTTAAACCTTTCTTTGTATTTCCTTATCAATTTATGAACATATAAAATCTCACACGAGACCTTGATAGTGTTTTGAAGCACCACTTGGCCAGCTAAGAGGAAGGACAGGGTTTGGGGTTTTTATTTAAACTAGTTGTTTAAGAGCAAGAAATGATCAGATCGACACAGCTCCACATCTCAGTAACATCCTTTCCTGCTGGTTTGCACTTCATGTCCACTAATGAGCTTCCCTAACCCTCTTTTAGGAGAAAGTTTATTTGGAAGGCATGGAGTAAAATAACTAAAAACACAAATACTCCTCACAGTCATCATCAGACTATCAGAATCTTCTCTAAGGAGGTAGAAAAGTGCTGCTTCTTCCAAGGCACACATTGATCAAAAGAGAGACTTATCTGGCCAGGAGATTTACACAAAACATCTACACCATCTAATGGGGCATATTTAAAATTAATTTTAAAACAATCCACAAACCAAGCAGCCAAAACCAGCTCTTCCCCACAAGGGCAACCCAATCCAAATTAGTGATGCTGCCTGAGATGTGTAGCTCCATTTTTTTCCCCCCAAGAACACCCCACCACAAAGGTGTGGCAATTTCTTCTCAGGAGATAAATAATCTTTTGACAGCTATGTTGTTAAGACACTCATGAAAGAACTAAATGTTAAGCAAAGCTCCCTTATTATTTCACATCAGCACTCATTTGTTGCCTCAAGCATCCCAATGTCTCCCCCATCAGCATCCTCAGAAAGCTGCCAGCAGTTTAGTTCAGTTTCCTTCTACCAAAATCCACAGCCTGGGTGCTACGAGCAGCTCACCTAAAGGTGCTGATCCTAAACATATTTCCTGTAAAAAGGGAAACCAGATGAAGCCAGGTGACAGTTCAGATGGGCACGGCAAAGGGTGAGGACTTTGTGGAGCCTGCGAGCCACTTCTAACACTGTTAGAAAGCTCCAGTGAGCCACTTGAAAAACTTAAACCAAGAGAGGAAAGCAAGGCAAGGAAGCTCAACCAAAGCTCAAAAGCCTTTCTAACAGTGAGAGATGCAGTTCAGCCCCTATGGAAATAGTCTGAAGGGCTACAACCCTTACAACTGATGTCTTGGGACAGTCACACGAGTGTCACCTCAGCCCCAAGGCTCTGCAAGGACTTCCAGCAGCCACAGAGAGAACATCCACACACTCACCACCAACCCTGCCCTGTGCCTGGGCAAAGCCACTCAAGACAGCTGAAAACCAAATGCCACTGCAAAAGATGCCACAATAATTTACTGCTTAGGTGATGAAACGGCAGAAGAAATGCTGTGTTGACAAATGTGATTTAACACACATTGGAAAAACATTCCTGACTTTACTTACACAATGATAAGCCATAATTTAGCTATTAGAACTCAGAAACAAGAGCTTGGAGTTACATGTGATTCTGAAAGAACATCAGCTCAGTGCTTAGCAGAGATTAAGAAAAGCAAACAGAGATTAAAAAAAAAAGAATCATCTTGCTGCATGTTTTTCTCCTTTGCTCGTGCTTTTCTCCAAGTATTTGGCCACTCCTCAAGAGCAGAGTTAGCAAGATCCACAGTCTGACTCAGCAACACCTTTCTGGTGCTCCTGCTACAAGAGCAGCACGATTTGATAAAGGGACTGTGAATTAAAACATTATTAAATTTACAAGAATCTCAATTTAATAGCATCAGCACTAGATAGGCTATAAATGCTTTCCTGATTGTTACATATTTTATTTACAGGATGAGCCAGATGGCTCAACAAAAACAGATACAAATTTGGAAAGGTTTATTATTGTATATTGCCATTGTAGGCCTAAAGGAAGCAAAACACAGCACGGTAATTTTCAAGGTGCCTCAACATCCTCTCTAACACTGTGATTATTAAATGTGACCAAAAAAAAGGAATATATAATGAGGACAGCTACAAATCTCTTTAAAAGGACTTTTAGCTCAATATGGACTGATACCAAATCCCACTGAAGTCAACAGGGTGGAGAAACTCTTTCAGCTGCATAAAAAATTCAGAACATCCAGAATTGTTACAAAGGACAAGCAACATAAACTGTAGTAAAATGAGTAGCAAAAGATGCATCACACAGGGATGTGGTTTAGTGCTGGGTTAATGGCTGCACTTGATGATCTTAAAGGTCTTTCCCACCCTAAATGATTCCATGAGTCTAAAATAACTCCCCCCTCAGTGTATAAGTGACAATGGAGTGGGGCTTAAGGGCTTCAGTCCTGAAGGATGGTGCTCAAGGCAACAGCAGCAAGAACATCAATGTTCCTGCCAGCAACTCAAACTAGAAGACAATTACACATCAAACACACTGCAAAGCTACTTTCTTTTGCTCTTCCTGAAGCCACTTACTGCAAAACTCTTGGGCCCTACCTGTGGATTCCAGACCTCAGAGACACTGAGGGACAAAAAGAGAAATAAAGTAAAATAATAACAGCTTACATGAGAAATTAAATCACATTAAAAGATATCCAGGAAAAGAACATGGAGGAGGAAGGCTGTAACTCCATTTAAATACCTTAGTGTTCAAGAAAGGAGATGCAGTCCAAGTTTGAATTATTTTAAAACATTTTTGATTACCATCTTGTAGTAGAAATAAGCCTGCAAGTGAAGGCTAAAAAGAAGCACTACTTTCACTTTCTTTTCAGAAAAGATCTACTCTGAATATGCAGCATTATTTTGACTTTTCAAAAAAACACAAATAAATTAGAGCAATTATGAACTGTTAAATAAAGTGTTAAATGAATTTTCCTTCTATTTACCACTCCCCCAAATATTTTCCATCAGGTTATACAAGGAAATGCCTATGAAGCAAAGAAGTCCTCTTAGAAACATTCCAAACTGATCTGGTAAAAAAAAAAAAAAATCCCTTGGGAACTGAGGTTTTGATGCATCTCTTAAAAAAACCTCAGCATTTTAAAGATAACATGGGAAACAGCTTGTAGTCATCATGTTGCTACAGGTGCTGTTATGTTATTTGTTTGCTCATGAAATTCTTTCCTGGCTTCCAATTTTACGGCACACAAATTTCAAATTACAGACCTGAGATTCAACTTCCTAATGTAACAAGAACAAAGACTCTGCAGCTTCACATGAGCGTTTGGACTGGTTGTAATTTTTTCCCTTCACCACATCCAAACAGTTGCAGAGAATGATAACTAAAGTGTATTAGGAGCTACAACTGTCAGGACTGAATGAAATGGAGAAAGACAAGTTTAGCCCTGCGATACTGTCCAGGGGAGAAACAAAATGAAAAAGATCATGGAAATCCTCTTCTCACATCCTTTAACAGCAGAGTTCTTCTGAAAAGCCATTAGTTTAGATAATCTTCCATGAAACCACAAAACTGCAGCTCTTGGAGCATATGTAGAATCAAGCAAAATTGCTAGGCAGAAGTTAGTCATTCACAGAGTGTGACTAAGCTTTATTAGCTTTTTGCTGAAGTCACTTCAAAGCGTACACTGGTTTTTGATAAGCAATACTGCCAATGGATTACTAAAACTGATCCCTCAGATGTGCTGCTATTTAGGAGCTCAGCAATGCCACTACAGCCTCTGCTAAACATGGAGCTGCTTGGAACAGTCAAGTTCCTTTCAAACCAAAATTATACAGACCTATGGGTCAGGACAATTTTGAAAACTTTAAGCTTTTTAACCTGAAAAGTTCACATTTTTCCTTTTTTTTTTTTTAAAAAAAAAGAAACAAAAAAAAAAAAAAACACAAAAAGCCAAACAAACAACTAAAAATAACATCCTACTATTTTCCAGTGACAGGTAAATTTAAATACTTAAACACTGAGGGAATCACAATCATGTGGAATGTCTTTACTCAAATTTCACACACCACAAAACAGCCAGGAGCCCAGAAGGTTCCCCAGTCAGATCAAACATGGGAATTTGTAGATTGGGCACTTGGTGACACAGATTAGTGGTGGAACTTGGCGTTTTGAGGTTAATGTTGTAGTCCATCATCTTAGAGGGTTTGTTTCCAACCTAAATGACTGTGTGATATCAGAACTTCCCTGCATGGATGTTGATGCTCTGATATCCATCCGGGGTGGTCCATTTTGTCTTGGAAGGGCCTCTCTTTGCAGCCTTCCTCAGTTTCACTGCTCACCCTGACACATCTGCAAAGTTAATCGCCCTTCCATGATGCAGAACTAAGCCAGCCAGCCAAGGCTGCAGTCATCAAACAGGGGATTTTTGGGCACGGTTTTTGGGTTTGCTCTAGACAAAAGAATCAGAGCTGGGGTAACATAATATCCTGGCAGCCTGAACAGACACCCCGTCTCCCAGATTCAGATTTACAACTAGATTTGACTGGAACCATCCCTTGCTGAGTGCAGAAAACAGAGTTCCCTAAATAGCTGATCTGGCAAGCTCCACTCATTCAGGCTCATCTGGCACAAAGAGCATCTGCAGAATCACTGGGAGTTAATAACGCATTCATCGACACTGAAAATGACTGAAAATTCCCTTTTCACTTATTATCCTACCTCTGTAACATGCTTTAAAAGGAGCTGTAATTACCATTGTGCACTGTTGTTAGGAAAGAGAAGATCAAAGCCGCCCTAAAGCAGCAGCAACGTCCCATCTCTCCTTTGCTCTTCCCTAAACAGCAAATGTGTGCCTTGAAGTGATTGCTCCGCAGCGAGGAGCGACTCCTGGGGATGAATCACAATGACCTTGTGTTGTTTACTGGGGAGTTTATCAGAGCTACCACTTAGGCAGGAGCAAGAGAGACGTGATGGGAGCAAACTCAAAGAGTTCTATCTCCAACAGATAGCACTGCACCTTCTAAAATGCCCCTGGCAGCCTAGCAAAGGCAATCCCTGCTCCCAAACTTAGCGATGCTTGTTTGATATGGCTTGCATCTGAGTAGAGAGCAGGCTAAACCTCTCCTAGGAGAAATGTTAATGTTAAGCCTACTTCAAATTTTCAAAATAAAATGAATGTAATAAAACCACCCAAACTGCCCGCCCCGCTGCAGGGTTTTGCCATCCAGACCTCAAATAAACTTCAAATTAAGTGGGTAGAACATGGACAAAACACAGCAGCAAAAGATTCTGCCACGGGAAGGCTTGAAGGAACGCTGGACGCATCACCTATTTGCAAAACTTTAACAAAGCTGTTGTGGGTAAGTGGCTATAAATATAAAAGAGTAATGGGACATAAAGAAGAGCTCTAAACAAAACCAGAAATGTTGCCTGACGGGGTTAGTAACTCCAGCTAAATGTGGTTTTGATTCACTGGTAATTTATGGGTCTTTTATCTTTATGAATATAGTAACTAATAGGAGCCAGAAAAAAGATAACAAATGCTAAATACATATTACTGTATAGTAATGGTAAATTTTCCATATGCCAAAAATACTTAGAGAGTCTAGGAGCATTTAAAACCACCACCAATCCCTCTTTTTCTTGTAACCACATTTAACCTTCAGAGTGAATTAAAGCAAGACTAAATCACAGTTTCCTTGCTGAAAAAAAGATGGGAAAAACAAACCTTTGAAGAATGAACACTTCATGCAATTTAGGTACTGAAAAAATGAATATGGTATTATTATACAATTAATAGCAGGGAAAGTATCAATAAGGAAATTTCATAAGCAGCAATTTTTTAATTTCCTCTTACGCCAGAGGGTAGAGGAGCAAAATGGATCCCATTTTCACCATTTAATAATAAACTACCAAAGCACAGCTCAAACAAGCCTCATTAAGGTGAGTAACTTATGTGCTGTCTTTTATCCTTTAGTAGCCTGTGTGGTCTGTTCCTTAAATCAAATTACCAGACACTGTGTGAATTATAGATTACTGTAACATACGATTATGCCAAAGTTGGCCCCTCTATGGACAATCACAGCAGTGACTCATAGGCCAAACGTGGAAAGATGATGGTTTGGGAGTTAGTTAGTAATTAATGGCTTCTCATCAGCCAGATGGGTCACTTATTTGATGCCCCTAACTAGCCTTTTCCCAAGGATAAAATAGCTAAGAAAATCACTTTTTACTGCATTTCCTATCCAACGTGGCTGCATAACAGCCCGATTGATTGCCTGTGAGATACAGCATTAGTCCCTTAACCTCAGCTCTGTTCTCCAAGAAACTCATGCCCAAGTGTGGCTCCCCATGGCTTGGAAGCTGTGCTTTCCTGGAGGAATAAATTGGGACCAGCACCTCCACATCTGAGAATCCTCCTCCATGCAGCTCTGCCTGGCTTACCTGGAATTACAAACCACTGAGACTCAGCGTGTTATTTTCCCTGCAGTATTCAGCTGTCAGAGATACTGATCTAGAACATGCATTGTTATTTAGCCTTTTAAAATATTCTATAGCTGTCCTTTCCCCTGAAAAACAAAGGTTGTTTTTTTAATGGAAGCCTTCCAATGCTAAGCACGTAACCAGGCTTTGTCTTGGGAGTGGCAGATGGTCCTGGAGAAGTGTGGGCACAGGAGGCAACCTGAACCCCCAGCAGAAGGAAAAACACCCTGCAGTGAGGGCAGCACCCCCCACTCACACAAGAACCCAAATGTCCACCCCCGTGGCAGAGCAGGACCCCCAAAAGATGCTTCCCACCCTGCCATCAGCCATTCCCAGAGTTCACCCCAGCCTTGTGCTTTCAAACTTGGGGCTGTTCAACAGCACCTCATAAAATACTGTTCTGTAAATGCTTCCAGTCTGCCACCTCTGTTGAAAAAACTGCAACCTCTAGTATTTAAATACAGGTGGACTAAAACAGCGTTTCATGCCCCAGTGCTCAGCAGTTTGGATGGCCTTGCATCCTTTTCAATACAGCAACGCTTTGGGCATCCTAAGGAAACCCAAGAGATGCTAAAAAACCCATCGGTGGGTTTGTTTCAGTCTCACCTGTGAGAGCACAAGCCCAACATTATGTTTTGCTACGAAACAATAAAAAAAATTAATATAGGAAGACTATTACACTTAATTTCTTACACATACCTCCATGAAGTACCTATTCTAATTGCATAAAGGCTTCTTTGAGGGAGAACTGTTTCAAAAATTACTAGTCCAAAAAGAGAAAACTTTCAAGTGTATATAAAAGTACTAACTTCAAGTGACATGTTCTAAATTTCCCCACCACCACCACCACTATATAGATCTGTGGAAACTTTTTGCTTTTTTGACACAAAAGATGCTTTTCAAAAAAAAAAAAAAAAAAAAAAAAAACCAAAACAAAACCAAAAACCCAACAACAAACAGACTATTAAAGAACAGCAACAAAAGTCACTAATGGTTCCATTGAGACTGAAATAAAAACCATTTCAGGGGCTGAGCATTATAAGCTTTTTCTCTCTTTGCCTTACACCTCTTTTGTTGTCCTCAGAACGTGAAAGGAAACATCCAACACCATCACACACAGGGAGACATCAGCTAATTTTGTGAGAAAAATCATCAGTCGATCGTTACTGTAAGTTCTATTGCTCAGGTGTCAAGGAATTGCATTCTATATTGCAACCATACAACTGCTCTTAGAATCACTTCATTTTTCACAAAAATATTGGCAACACGAGCCTTAAAGGAAATTCTCTCATATATTCTCAAACCATCCTGCAGAAAATAGCAGCTACACAAATTTATAGGGATTTCAGGCTTCCCAGTGACTGGAAATGACAAAAGGTATGGCATCCTAAATGAAATGGTTTTGCTTGACGAAGGCTGCACGTTCTTTGAACAGGGAACCAACTGGGATTAAATATTCTAATTCTCAATCATATAAACACTGTGATGGACAGCTCTGTCAAGCTCATTAATACTAAAGCAACTGCTGATAATTGCTCCAGGTTTCAACCTCTAATTAAAGCTAAGTGGCTCCATTTGCATATAGTAAACAATAGAAGTTTCTTGCAATCACACTCCCAGAGGCCTTATCAGCTTCACAAATACAATATCATTAAAACTTGAATGCTAATTACAGTTAATTTCTCAATGCAAATAGGAGTAATTCACTGGATATTTAGGTCTTTCTTGCTCAGACTTAGCACTGTAGTTTATCTAAATGCACCCCAGACACTTACCAAAAATAACACACCAGGAAGAACAAAACATTCCACCACTCTCCCTTCTCCATCACGTTTAATGAAATTATGTCAAATGTTATCAAAAGCATTACCATAAATTGAGCAAGGTAAATCAATTAGCCTTTCTCCATTTGTTCCATTTATCTGGATAACAATGTAGAAGAAACAAAGCACTGCTAATTAAAAATAGTTCAGGATAAGCTATGGTGCTCACGTTAAAGACTTTGGTAGTATTATAAAAAGACTTCCCAAAACTATCCTTAGTTTAAACATTGTCTCCATAATGACAAAAATAACAGCAATGTGGAAATCTGCATCTGTTGGGAAAACACGTAGGATGCATTAAACCATCTAACAATAACACACTTCTAGTGCATTTGTAATCTCTCCTGGAGGTAAAGAGGGAGCAGGGGAATTAGAAATAGGAACTATTTTGCCCCCATGAAACAGCAGCCTCAAGAGCACGGGGATGGCACACACACCCCATGAGCAGCACTGAGAGCTGAGGTGAGTCACTGCAGTTCATGTTCAGGATGTGCCAGCCCCGTTACCTCAGGGCTTTCCCATTCATCTGCTCCAGAAAACTCTTGGATTCTCTCCCCTCTGCTCTACTTCAACACTTGGCGTGGACTGAAGTGCAAGTTTCTACAAGGGAGCGACAAGTCACTGAAGAGCAGCTCCTGTAAAAGCACTAGTGCAGTGCTGACAATGTCACGGGCTAATTACTGACTCCAAATGTGCCAGGGAGAAGTTCCAGTCTTCTTCCTGCTGCTCCGAAGGCTGCATTAATGAGCCAGGTTATGATTTCCATTGACAGGCCCTACTATTTTTACCTGCATCCCTGTGGGCTTCCACACTCCTTCAGCCCCCACCAGTTAAGTAACAGGTGGAAGGGGAGTAATTAGGGCTCAGAGATACCTGTTTCACAACAGCTGCACCACACAGGGAGAAGGAAACTCCACCTTGCATGTAAATATTTATGTAGGTTTTTAAGTGGCCTCTACCAGGGTCACCAAAGCACTCCTGCATGGAACCATCTCCTGCTCCAGCCTGCCCCTGTCCACACCTGACCCTCTGCTTTTGCAAAGGAAAAGGAAAATAAACTTCCTACTTGTCCCACAAAAATATTACTTGGTAAATACTTATTATCTTCCTGCCCTTTCCTTTCAGAAAGCTCCTGTTTTAATTCTTTCTTCACTAGCCTCTCATGCTGGCCTTTGTCATGAAGGATTTAACCTTCAAGTCACCTCCCAAAACATCCAAGATTTTGTTTTACCTTGACCCAAAATTCATTCAAAACTATAAAAATAATAAGAATGCAATTCTTGCTATCCATTCTGACTCCTTCCCGTTCCAAGGTACTGGGACTCAAACTACATTCTGAAACTACTTTTTTTTAAAGAACTACATTATTCTTCACTCTGTTTCTGATTCCACAATCAGACCCTCTCTATGTTTAATTTCCTATTCCCTCAAGTGTCTCTTTTTCCCATGCTGGATATTACTACAGGAATGATTTCAAATGAACAAGTCAAATGATTTCTTTTTTGGCGGGAGGTGTTTGGTTGGCTTTTTTTTTTCTTTTTTTTTTTTTTTTGTAAAAACAAGCATTGTCCAATGTGTACACACAATTAATGCCATTTTGTGCATGAGCCCTTGGAAGATTTTATTTCTCCTCAGAAGAGGACAGTGGTGTAGCTGCAAGCCCACTTGTCACCACTAAGAGAGCCTGCTGCATTAAAGGTGTTTGATTGATTTATTTATTTTTCAGGCTAAAACATCACCACAATGTATTCTGGAAATGCTTAATAAGCATACTTGAAAAGCCATGGGAAAAACAGGAAAGTGGTCTATTGGACACAACCTTTTTTTAACCGATTTCATGCCTCCCATAATTTTAGAGAAAACAGAATTCTTATTCTAAGTGAGCCACCATTTAACACAAATTTAGCTCATTGACTTTAATTCCAAATCTTTTAGGCAAGTCCTTCCCTTGGTGTTCACAGAACCCACAGGATTTACAAAAAGGATCACCTGAACCACTCAAAGAAAGAAAGAGGAAAAGAAAAAATAAAACAGTATAAAGGCACAGGAGGTTTCCTGATACTTTTATAAGGTGAAAGTCTGGACATGAACTCATAACAGTTAAAGTTTTTTATCAACATAAACCAGCTCTTCCTACTGATTGAGAAATCTTTGGCCTATTAACAGTGCCACTACTGCTTCCTAATTTTTAGAGGAGCACTTCACTTTGATCAGCTGCCATTTCTCTAATGAAATTCAAGCTCTTTTGCATGGCAGAAGACACTAAAATGAGAGACACGAACGTCTCAGTGAACACTTTCCTGCTGCCGTCGGTGCTGTCACGCTCTCGGCAGACACCGAGGTGAGGAGCAGAAGCACAACCAGGAAGCACCAGGTATCCACCCCAGGGACAGTTTCATTAAACACCATCACTTGTACCTTCGTAACTTCACAAGAAATGGAAAGGCTATATGGCTGGGCTGATTTTTTTAAAGATACATATATATATATATATATATATATATATATATATGCTTTAAGGAGTCTCTGACTTCAGCCTTCCCAACGCCTGCCGCCAGTGCTGCTGGAACTCCAAAGGACGAAGCATCTGCTCCTCATTAGCCTCTCCACAAGTGTTCATCCAATTTGCAAGTTTGCCTTGGGTAGGATTTTTCAAGCTCCTCCTGACCTATACTTAAGCTGCGTTCACGCCTGAGTATTCCTGCCTATTTGCTATTCCCCCTTTTGGATTTAACTGCTGAAATAGGTACTGTTCACCAGCCAGAATTACAAGGGAATTGTTATCCTTAACTAACAAAACCTTTCACAATTCAGCCTGAGCTACCTAATGCTTTATTTGGCTGAAAATGCTTTTATTAAGTCTGGGCTGTTATTTAGGTACTAGTGAGAATTTAACTTTGCATTTTCTACTCCAAAGCCTTGCCTGGAGCCCCTCATTTAACCAAAATCTCCCTGGCTCTTTTGTAGTATTCCATTATTTTCCCCAAACTGCCTCATAAAGACTTGCAAGGTGCATGCATTTGTTTTATAAACCATCTCAGCTCTCCCTCCTCTGGCGGGACTAAGTACAAAGGGATTCAGGAGAATGTCATCTTGTGAAATGATACTTTGCATATTTATTCAGAGAAGCCCTTCACTTGGGGAAAATGCAAGGGCTGGCTCTCTTAACAAGGAGATAATAAAGAAAAATGGTTTCATTTACTCAAAGTACATCTGCACTGCAAAGGAAAGGTATGATGATAAATCGTGCTAACACACCCAACTACCCAGCTCAGGGACTGCCGATGGAGCAGCTGTGACAGAGCTCTTTTGGGTTCAAATTCAGGAGTATTTAGCCACAATAGGATAAGTCATTTCAATTGCCTCTGGTAGCTGCAGAAACCCTTCAGATGATGTTGGTAACACTGGATTAGGCCTTCCAAAACCAACAAAAATAAATAAATTTCAACTTAGGCCAAATACATGACAACAGCAAAATATTTTTCCCCACCCCCAGCTATAAATGAAGGAAACAGATGTACCACTGAAATGATGCACAATAAATGGTGATGAACAACACTGGCGGCTCCTGCTTTTAAAAACATCCATCACGAGCAATTTTAATTAAAGTCAACAGTGAAGTAGGTGATTTGGCTCAGCACCCTTGAATTTATCAAGTGGGATGTTTCTAACGCCTGATTACAAGCTGCAGTCACTGCCACCATCAGACCTGAGCAGAATTAGCCATCGTTAATGTCATTAGCTGCTGGGGGTGAAGGTCTGCCATGAAATATGATGGATATCCATCATTCCAAATGGCAGCTTCTTCAACTGAACCAGTCTCAGGCAGCATTGCCACCGTACAGTTTTCTAGCAGTAGGGTTCCTGGACAACCAAATGGTTGCTGGTCTACTGAAACTACATATTTCTTGTGAGAATGCCATCTTTTAGCAGAATTGTTGTATCTTATTTCAAATATTCCTGGATACAGTGCTGTAGGCTTGCTTGCTTTTCTCAGAAAACAGGGAACTGAACTGGGGAATTATGAGCATTCAGATATTAACAGGGCAGTAAGAATTCCGCTTATGTGCCATGCCCTCATCTCTGTGCCAAACCAATGGAGAAGAGACATGATCAAATGACAATCTCCACACATCTACTCAGGCCCGGATACAACTTCGCTTCTATTTAACTCAGCAGCTCTGATAGTCAAAGCCCCTTAAAAATATGATTCCAAAGGGGTGAAATAATGAAGACACAGGAGATTAATGACAAAAGGGAGGAGGGGAGAGATTAGGAAAACCAGATAAATAAACGTCCTATGGAATTCAAACACTATGAGGGATCAAAGAAGGGAAGTTCATAAAGGCTTAAAAGAAACAAACAAACAAACAACATAACGACTGAAGATTGCAGTAAGTAATAACACCATCTTTGGAACAATGTGTTTCTCTGCTAAAAAAAGAGAATATGGCACCATGGCACGTAAGCAGGGGAATTAGAATGCAAGAGACACATTAATTCAGCAGCGAGAAACAAAAAGCAGCGGTTTGATGACTTAATTTGTCTTGAGCTTGTCCTTGTCACCAAACAGTCCTGGTGTATTCAAAAATGGAAGAAGGAAAGGTCAGAGGGGAATGTTGGCGTATAACAGGGCTGTGGAGAAATGCTTTGGACCATGGTGTACTTTGCTTTGAAAAACCAAATTCTGATCTGCAAGGATCCAGTTGGGAAAAAAAAACACTTCAGGACTTAGAAAGGACATAACTGAGAACATTTCAGTGATCCAGAATCATCAATGGCAGCAAGTACAAAGCTTCCTGTACTGTGCAAACACTCAAATGCTGAGCTTCAAGAATGTGACAATTGGGGGCACATCTCAGTTCCAACATGCCAGAACACAAAGCAGCACATTTACAAAGGTGGCCAGAGACAAATCCAGGGCAGGCAAAAGTAACAAGCACAGAGAAGTTGTACTCAAACAGCACCATCTGCTTACAAAGTAGGAGGATTAATCCCAGCACTCCCATGCTGGCAGAATTCCCTGCACAGAGCCTGACTGTCTCTGCTTGACTCAGAGAAGGATGCATTCCACAACAAATAAGGAATCCCTACAGGTAATAAATATAAAAACTTGTTGGGTTATGCTCTCTCACCTTTCATGCGGACTCTGACACACTTTCAGCTTTCCTTTCTCACACAAGCAGGGAAAAAGTGCCCTGTGTTTATGAAAGTTTGGACTCAGGATCAGCTGTTCAAGGACATATTATGGATAATTCTGTCCCAACGCTAAGACTGAGATCATCACCCAAGGTTTCTGTCCAAACTACATCAATTAATGTGAACAAAACCCACTGTCTCATGGCTGCTCCTCTTTGGAAATGCACAGTTCTGTGGTCAAGATTTAATTCATAAAGATTTAATTCAGCCAGTATATGTCAAAGAAAGTTCAGAAAGAGAGGGAACTCATAAAAGCCAGAAATACACTGATTTATCTCCTTAGAAAAAAATTTACAATGTAACACATTTTATATTTCAATGTGACTAGAACAAATAAACTTTTAAGCAAGACCACGAGTAAACTAAATGCACTCAAGGCAACTGCAGTCTGCAGAAATGTGTACTCTTGGCTTACAGATTTCACTCACATAGTCATCTTTTAGGAAAGGCATAACAGGAGAAAATGAAAAATTGTTTACCTATAATTTTGCCAATTTACCAGAATTCTCCCTCAGCAGTGATGTCCTTCCGCGACAAGCCATGGGAAGTCACACTACAATAACACATCTTTTGTATTTTCCTTTACCTAAGCTACTAACTCTATTTGTCAGATATGTTTTCCTCTCTGCCACGAACAAATCTCTAAATCCTACCTGACTGACATCACTAGGAGTTGGTGAGTGAGTCAGCTTTGAAAAAATGAGGCTGTTAGACTGTTTACTTGAATATTGACCACATGTCATTTATATTTGGTGAGAACAGTTTTCCAGGTGAACGACATGAATATTTCATCAGGGTAAATACTGAAGTACCAGTCCTATTACTTGAATTATATTATTCCAATTACAGCGGGTTTACACTGTAGAGGTTTTAAAAGATAACGTGACATCATCATACTGAAATAATATTAAAAACCCTCTCAGGTGAGGGTATAAATTTTGTAGCTGAGTCCTGAACATTGCTGTTTCTTTATAGGCAACTAGGACTTAATATATCATTCCTGCATAATGTAAATGGCTCCAAGCAACTACCAGCAATTCAAGAAACACATATTTAATGAGCTGGCAAATAAGGCTCACAAAAGCATGCCCCTTCTGATTATTCCTCAAAACTGCTTTCCAATATATTTACTCTGATCCTAAATAGATATTATGCTGTAATGAATCACTATTTTAAACCTAGTTAAGTATTATGATGCTCATTTGATACACAGAATAATTTATGCTTTTAATTACTCATTTCTTTGCTTCACATTAGCTATGGCAATATAAAACCAATGTTCAAAATGATCGATTTTTTAATTTGTTATTTGAAAAACAGGCAGATTTCAAGTAAAAAAGCAGACAGAAGTTTCATTCTGTAGTTTGTTCTCCACATAGATAAATTAAGGTGATGTTTAAAAGACCCAAAGGGGATGTACAGAAGTGTCTCAAAATTATCAGGTGAAAAGAGCCAAGGGGCAGGGACCTTGTGAGCACCACGAAGTGCCAAAATGCAGCATCACATGTTCTCTTCCTCAACATTAAATTGTGAGGGGGCAAAAACCCGCAAACCTGGTAGTGACAAGTCACTATCTGCCAGATCATACATTTTTAGGCATCACAGAGGTACCTCCAGCAGGACAACCTGTAAATAAGCAATTTCTAATTTCTGCAGAATTTTACTCCGCTTTTGGTGCTGGAAAGAGTCACTGCAGAGAGTGACAAAAAAACCCCCAACAAACCCAAACCAACCAACCCTGCTGCAATGACTATTTTCCATTACTAGAATTACTGTGAATCCCATGAGTGTTAACAGGGATTGCACTGACTGCCCTCAGGGAGCAAACACAAGGCCACCCAAAGCAGCTACACACTGCCAACAAGGTGACAGGGGACAGGCCAGTGGACAGGGACAACCATGGCTTTGCACAGAGCCTGATGGCCTCAGCCCACCAGTTCTCTGGGATTTGAGAGGAATGTGTATATGCCATCAGCTTTTACTAGGAATTTCCATTACAAGAACATGCTACTCAAATAATGACAAGCATCTTATGGGCTTGGTTCCGCACAGCTGAGATCTGCACACAAGTAACAATTCCTCTAGTCTGTTTCTACTATTTTTCCCCCTTTCAATCCAAATGAAGTACAATTTCCTCTCCTCAGAAACATCCAGCATTCTCTTCCTCCGCGTTTTATGATTTAGACTTTCCAGCAATCCCTGGCTTTTATGAGCTGTCTCATATAACCACCATTGTGGTCCACTGTCTGACAGATCTGTACTTTGTCCTTCCCTAATGAGACAGTTCCCCAATTATCGAGCCAACAGGCAGTGTTTCTAGAAAGTTTCACCCTTTTAAGCACAGAATTCCCACAGGGTGATTGGCAAATTATCACACATTAAACCCATCACATACACAAACTTTCAGAATTTATTCCTGAGCAAGCCATTTCCTTCTTTTATTCCACCATTTCCCTTTCTATTCCACCAGTTCAGGGTGTTTTTTTGCTTTCAAAGTGTAGTCTCATTAAACCCAACAAAAATCACTCACCTTCCTCCCTCTTCCCATCACAAAATCACAATGTTGTAGAACAGCTACAACAGTAACATCACAGAACAACAGAACGGAGAACTCAGACTGCCTCGTGAAGCAGTTTATTAAAGCACCACTTATTCCTTTATACCATCTGGACAGTTGTTTGTGGTCAGGCAGAAGATGAGCCAGGTGGGTGGAAGGGCTGCAGTGGCTTTTGTCCTGTGTTGACGTCTCTTGGTGCAGGAACTAAGCCCCAGCATCCCAAAATCCATCTGTCAGGACAGGTTCAAGCACTTGCTCAGTTTGGGGGCTGTTCCTGTCCCTGCCTGTACTCAAAAAACTTCTGAACACCTCAGATGGGGGCATGTGGGTATCCCTATTCAGGAGGCATCATAGTCACGTTGTTTGGAGAGTTTTTTGCAGGAATTTAGGCATCAATATCATACTTTAAAAAGGAAGAATCACATCAGGTCACACCATCATCACTGTTACCACAAATAATTTCTATATGGTACCTTGCTATAAAACTTACTCCCAGCTGATCAATGGATCCCTCTGAGCTGTTTCTGCCACTCTTGGCCAGAGAGAGCAAACGCTGTAATACATTTCAAGCATCAAGTAAAACAAATCCACTTCTTCCTAGGAAATATATACTGCATGTATAAGATGCAGCGGCAGAAGCAAAATTCAAATGCTAGTGATGAACCACCTATGCACACTGGTGGAGCCACAACTTTCCTAAACAATTTCCCCAATGCTTTACCAACCTCTCAGCTAGTAAATTCCTCATCATGTCCAACCTCCAACTCTATTCCTATAAAATCAGACTGTTCCTCCTCCTTGTCCTGTCCCCAGCTAGACAACAATTTATTAACTTTTACTCCTCAACAGCTGTTTATGCATTATAGTATTCTATCTTTCTCTCTTCACCTTTAGTCTTCTATTCTCTGGAATTAAAACCCTTTTTTTCACTCTATTTTTGATGCATTTCTAACTCCATAATCATCCCTGGCCCATACACTGTCACCTCCCAGTTCCCCAAGCTGGACAGAGCAGCACAACAGGTAAATTCACAGATCTTTCCTAATTGTCACTCTATAGCTGCTCCTTTCTTGGTCTTCCCACACCAGGGTAAGGTTGTTCAACTCATGCCCAGTGCACACTCCACTACAAACTGCAGCTTGTTCTCTGAGGAATCTCTGCCTGGTGCTTCAAGCATTCCCCAGCCTTTCTCAGTTGAGTGAGCATCTCTGTTTAGGTGCAACGATTTACACTCGATCTCACTGAAGAAATCTCCTTCAATGAAATCCTTATTGAAGAAACAGGCTTGCAATTCAATCTACCAAGATCATTTTGGAAGAAGTGGGTGGGAGCACATCCAACACAAAGCAGCTGGCCTTGGGTTAAGAAAAGTATGGTCAGCTATAACAATTTCTGGAACCACAAGGAAAGATAACAACCTCCTCCATCTGATGCAGATGTAAAAAGCCAACATGGTGATTAGGGAAACTTAAAAAACTTATCATAGTACATTAATTCTTAAGGCTATTATCTGGAAAATATCTAAAAGAAAAGGAAAGAAAAAAAAAAAAGGAAAGCAAAGCCGGAGAGAAAACTGAGTTTGAAAACGTAACATCAGTCATATCACAGCTTACAAGTTAAACAAGTGTCTCAAAGAAACAAATTAAGTGGATTTATGATACTGCGGAAATTTCCTTCCAAAGCAGCTCTTCTGACTGATGGATATGAATCTCTATCAGAAAACCAGATGATAGAATAAAGTCAACCTTTTGGAATTTCAGACTTATAACTCATTGCTATGGCAACATTCTCAGCAAGAAATGTTTCCTTAAAAATAAAAAAAAAAAAAATAAAAAAAAATCACTTTTCTTTTCCCTAAAACCTAACTCTGGGGCACAAGAGAACGAGGCAGGTAAAGGTGTGACTGCAAACCAAACTGCCAGACCAATACACTACAGTGCACCTTTTGAAGGACCTTTCTACAATTTCAAATAAAATTGCTCTTTAATGAATTTGATAGTTTAGAACAGGAGGAGCTGAGGACACTCTGGGTTTGAAACTGCTATTAAAAGTTTCAGTCCATGAGTTGGAATTGATTCAGGCATCACAGAGGCTAATTATGTCTCCACTCAAACAAAGCTCCATCAGAAGTACAGCTTCCTTTTAAAGCTGGATGCAAACACCAGCAATATCAGTGCATTCCTGCACAGCCTGTTTTTAAAATCCCCAATTACAGGTGGAGGCAAATATTTTAGACCATTACAAAAAATTGTTTCTTTAATAACTGCTATAAACAGGTAAGTGTCAGGTACCTCACCTGATGTATTTTTATATGCTGCTCTGAATAACTATTAGTGTGTGTTTATGTACAAACAGGTTATATTAGTATTTGTATTAACTTTGCCAATACACAGACAACAAATACAACTGAATGACCCGTGTTTATGAAAAACACCTACAAAGGGGATACAAGTAGAAACTCCCTGTAGATTAACTTAATATTTACACAGAAGGAATGTTTATCTAGCAAAGCCCCAAATAACACTTTAATTTAAAAGCAGTGCACATGCACAGCCAGCAGCATGCATTGTGCACGCTCATTGAAGACCCCAGAAAGGGAGGTAAAATGTGCATTTCAAAAAGCATGTCCTGATCCTATTTAGCATACTTTTGTAACAACCTGCCCCAAAACGCAGCATAAGCTCTGAGCACAGGAGGGACACGCTTTATTCAGGGTCCAAAGAGACAACCTACTCTCCCAGAAAGATCCCATCATTACAGGTCACTGGCCATCCCACCACCAAGTGATGGCTTTTCCACTCGACCTGACGAGGAGCAAGTCAGCCCCTGAATGGGCCTCTCACTGCTGAGATATTTCTAGATGGCCTTTTGCCTTTATGTACTTCAGACAGAAGGAGCAGCGTGTGGTGCTGAGGAGTAGAGTCCAGCTAAGAGGCTTTCCCTGGAGCAGCACTACTTTTTGCATTCGCAGCACAAACATCCAGGCAGAAAAAGACTGATATTTTGGACGTGTGTTTTTTATGCCACAGCAAGCTAATCTAGTGAGGCTCTAGACCAGCATGAACTCTTCCCTGCCTGGCTCTAGGGAACCCAAAGAAAAGAATTCTGTATTTTGTGTATAATGTTCTTAGTACATTTGCTGGTGATAAGCAGAGCTCCTTCTGGAACTCACAAAGCCACATTCTTTGAGGATTTCCTCCAGCCCCCCCAACAGCCATAATTCTCCCTCGAGGTGGAGGTCAGAGAGCGCAGACTAATAGAAATGCTTCTTGTCAAAGCTTTAAAATTCACCCCCTGCCAACAAGAAGTGTTCCTGAAGGCTGCAATTCCAAACAGTCCTGCACAACAGCAGAGCTACAGTCTCAAACACAACTCTCCATCTCCATAACCATGGCAGAGAAGCCTGTCCTGCCTCCTGGGTGAGGGCCCAGCACCAGCTTCCCTCTTCTGCAAACACACTGCAGCCTTTTCATCTTGGATCCCACCCACAGCACCACACAGCATCTTTCAATGTTCTGTATAGTACATAAAGTGCCTGCCTAACTGCAATCCTGCCTCTGACTGACAGCGATTGATTGAGATTTTTTTTAACCACAGCAAAGCCTGAATGAAGTAGGTGGCAGGGAAGTGCTTGATGTTCAGAGAAGTTCCAGGGTATCAGATGGCTTCAAAGCCGTGCATGCAAAGGAAAACAGGACAAGAGGTCCCACGAAAAAGTCAGAGCACACAGAGTAAATAATTTCAAAGCCTGTGCAAACAGAAGACCAATTAAATCACTGAAAACAGTGACTACAACTACCCCAGTCTGCCTGATAACCTAAGAATTAATTGGCCTGTAAGACTCTTCTTTAGAAAAGCGGTACAGAAAAAAGGCAATTATTATTTTATTATTTCTTCTTTCAGTGAAGATTTGGTTTCTATATTGTATTCCCAGTGTTTCAGGCAGCAGAGATTTAATTGATGGAGAATAGCAATCCCTAATACTGTGCTAAACAAGACAAACATCAAAATACAACTTTTTTAATATTAGGAAATAATCCTGAATATTTAGGAAACTTAATTGGCTTAAGTACCAACTATTTACTCTCCTTGTATTGTCTTAAACATTTTTTTCTTCCATTAATCTGTACCAGCTTCAGTGGAGATAAACTGAAACAAGTCTCAAGTGTCCTCTTAACCAGACAGAGCATTGTATAAATAAGACTCATCCAACACAAAAGGTTCACTCAGCACCCCTGACCACACAAACAGCCAGGGAGCAGCTCGAGTGTCCTACAGGGGCACAGCTACATAAACAAGAGCTGAGGGAAAAGCACTGCCTGCTTTTGGGAATGGGAATGCAAGATAACAGGGACAAACACAACCCTTGGTAGCCTAAAAGGCAGATGGAGTAGATGACCTGAGAGAGACTCACTGTGTACAAAATAGCAGAACTGGCATTTGAAACCTCATGTTGGATATAAAAGGTTTGAGCAAACAGGCTCGGGAGACAAATGTCAAGGGTCACGTGATTCCTCTGAACAATCCTGCGTGTGATCAGATTTGTTCCTGAGGCTTTCCTGCCTGTCTTGGTGGCTGTGCAGAGCCTCACCCACAGCTGGGCTCTGGTGCACTGGGAAGAACCTCGGCAATCACACTGACTGGCACTCCATTACATCCCCTCATCTCAGTTTTGGTTGAGCCCGTCACTTATGCTTTTGATGCAGGGATGGTCACACGTTCAGATGAGATACCAGTGCTCCCTGAGGAGTTAGCTCCCTAAGGAGCTGGTCTCATCCATGCTGGGACACCTTGGGCAGGAGCACAACCCCAATCAGCTACACCACACAGCTGCCTTTTTGTCACGCACACAGTGACATTGTCCTCTCTCCCCCTCCATAAAGCTGCATCTCATGACTTACACAGTATTTCAAGGCCCTTGCTTCCTTTCCTCAGGGTGTCAAGCAACTACATACACATATGTATAAGTGAATTTTGGTCTACTTTGAATCCTATTCCTGTTTTCCCCAGTCCACTTTGAACTGAAATACCACCGTCATTTCTCTATAGGCAGGTCAACAATATCCAACAGCGAAACAAGAGACTGCCGTAACTATATCTAATTTGAGGCTTATTATTCAAGACCATTTCCTCATTGTGCTGGTTTTCCAACACGCTTCTCCCTTTGACTATTTGTGAACTGGGTTATTTTTCCCCACCATATGCTGCTTCATCACTTCCCGTGCTGAGTTCCACCGTAGCTGTCAGCTCCAGTCCTGACCTCTCTTCCATCGCAACGAAGGCAGAAACTCCCTTCTGGTGCAGAGCTGGATGAGGTTACATTTGCAGTCTCTAATCAATTGTCATCATATATCTCTGTCCTTTTCTAGTGTTTGCAACACTGCTTAATGTAGTATCATTTGTAAATGTAATTAATGAGCTGTTTATGTACTCTTCAAAAATCATTAAGATGTTAAATTAAACTGCGTTTAGTGGTGCACCCTGAGTCACCCTGCGTGCTTCGGTCCAACTCGATCCTCTGCCATTCATCATCACTTTCCATCCATAATGCCTCCAGCAATTCCAACCTCTGTGACACAATCCATGTTCAAGACAATTTAAATTGTGAGGGTTTTTTTTTCCTCTTTTTGCATTACTTTCTAGACTCGCTGCCCTATTTTGAAAGTAACACATTTGTGTTGTTACAATCTTTTAATGTCTTCCCACTTCCTTCTCAATTCCTCCAACTCCTAATGCTCCAGCGCTTTCTGCTTTAGTTAATTCTTTTAGTGTACTACAACTTGCTATCACCAATATCTATTTATTTAGATATCATAAGTATACTGCTTTCCCTGCTTTTACTCATCATCATCTTTAAAAGTCCTGATTTTTCTCGTTCACATACTTATTTCATCTTGTTAAAAAGGAAACCAAAATACACTGTCCATCAGCATAGCAGGTTTTCTTTTCCTTAATTTACACTTCTGTTTTCCCCAATTTTTGTCTACTCCCTACTACAAATATATCTGTTGCCTCTAATTCAGTCTACACTTAGATGTTGTCTATTTGAGTAAATTTGAGTCCTTCTGCTCTCTGCAAGACTCAGAAATCTACAGATATTTTTATTAATTTTCATTCCTTTCCCTCTATGCCCACTCTCCTGGATCCTGTGAAACTCACTTGCACTTTGTGTTCTTTTCCCTCAGACTCACAGTTAATCTACTTCTCCCTAATTGAATGAATTATACATTTTACTTTGCTCCAGGCTTGCTTTGTTGGTTCAGACAGACACTCAAGTAGCCTTCCCTTCCCAAGGCATCCCTGAAATCACTGGACTTAGGGCTTTTCAGAACAGTCCACGATCTGTCATGTGGACTTTAAAATCCATATTGCTTTCTGAGCTCCTTAATGCTGGTATGAATGAATGTCTCTTGGCTGCTGTTCAGCCTGTGCAGCTGCGTTCTGCAAGTCTGGGTGGTGAGCACTTTTTATCTCAAACAGGTGCACAGTCAACAGCTCTTGACCAGCAAGGAAATAGCCCATGGATGATTTCTCCTGTGGTCATATCATTAAAATATCAGGCCAGTTTTCATGATACCCCTGAGTCAGGCCACTCTATTATTCCATGTTAAATACCAAGCTCCCACCTAGAATGTCCTAAAAACTACACACTCCCTACAAATACAAATATTATCTTCAGGTGACCAATGCCTACCAAAGTTTTTCCTTTGTTATTTCAATATTCTTTTTCCACCCTTTCATATTTATTATTTATTTTCCCCCCATCATGTTAGGCACTCTACTATCACTAACCTGAATGCCCCAGAAGCAGCTCCTGCCCAGAACAAGCAGCGACAAGGACAGATGTAGGAGCAACAGTACACAGATCTTACAGGCTCCAAAGAGAATCACAGCAAGGCAAAGAATATCTTTTCATGTTTAAAGAACCCCAGAGAGAAGTTCAAAACATGTCCCACCAAACCACGGCTGTTTTCAGTTCTCATTTATGTGCGTAGCATTAAAAAATAATAAAAGAAAACCCCAAACCCCACATTGTTTGGATGACGGCAAAAATGATGGCTTGCTGGACACCATTTTGAGAAGCAGAGAGAGGATTCCATGAGCAGAAAAAGTGTGAGGGGCACACAAGAAAGAACTTAGAAAGGTTCATCAGGTCTGACCCTGACAGGCACATGTAACTTGGGTTCAAAGCCCTACACCTGTCACGCCCCTCTCCTCAAAAAGCTTCATTTTCCATTTGGGACTTTTCAATGTTAAAATTTTCTCCTTCAGGAATATTTCACCCTGATACAAACACCATTGGTCCAGCTAAGGTTGGTTTTCTAAGATAGTGTGTTGGTGTGTATTTTAAGTTGCTAAACACATATGTTATCACACAACCAGTCAAAATGATGCAGAAAAGTGCAGAGTCAGGCCCAGGTGACAAATTCCTTGTCAAACCTTTAGGGAACTAACCCGTGGATATCTAAAGAGTTTAGCTGCAACAAGAGAGCTGCAGAGGGAAAAAGCTCCTTTTCTCTGTGGACTTTGAAAATGTGGCCTCTTGAGATACAAAACTGTAGCATGTATTTCAAGCAATCAGAAAACCCTTATAGTTCAACAAAATATCACCTAACAGGCCGTGTTATTACTGATTTTGGAAAGGGTGCTATAAACAGCAACACCTGACCAATACCTTTATTTTTAGGACATTCATGGGCACAGCAAGCAACAAATTAATCAGTTCTCAGCTATTAAGGGGGCAATACTGCATGCAGTTATCCTCCTGACCACGGCTTCTTAGATCCTTTTCCATAAATAATACGGTATCAGACTGAGCCGTGGGACCAGCTCGCTCCCTTCCCTAAGGAGAGAGCTGCTTGTCCTCCTACTCCCAGGCATGCTTTCCTCTCTAACTCCTACAACCACCTTATCCCTTTCCAACTCTTTTGGCCAAATCATGTTTAATTTCTTGCTTTTTCACATCACAAACAGCAAGAAACATTTCTGGCAGCTCACAGTTATAATTATTCCGCATCAGGGAAACAAAGATCCAAATGAGACAAAGGAAGAACGCGTGCTCGCACAAACACTCACAATTGATCTGATGTTGTTTTCTTTTGCCAGTTTCAGAGAGGATTTATAGCAGCTTGCTAAGTTTTCTTTGTGAGTGTCAGTGAGGTGGCCTCTTGCAATCGGCCCAACAGTGTGGATCACATCTGCAGGAAAAAAAGAGAAAGAAACATCAGAGACCCTGCTATAGCACACCCCAATCCAATCTGGACTTGTACCTCGACACAAAGGTAGGAATTATAATGTAAGAAAACGTTCATAACTGGAAATCTCGCAATAAGCTACATATGTGCTAATTAAAAATGAAAACAAGTGTAAAGTACTTGAAGTATTTGGACTAAAGGAAAAAACGAGAAGGATGCACTAAACATTTGTGACGTGTCTCCTGCAATGCACACGCAGGAGAAATTAAATGTTTTCGCAAACCCTCTAAATCTTTAGGGCTCCCCAACTGTAAATACTATAAACTTTGAAACAGTTGTCCTCCCTCGAAGTCTCCTCCCTGGGAAAGCTCACCACATCAGGCTGTCTTTGCTTTTTCTCAGCAACCATTTTAAGAGAAGAAAAGTTGTGACCTGTGACTGTGTTAGTCATTCAAAGAACGTGCTGTCCTCTCACGTCAGAGCAGATGGAGACGCCACGCAATAAAACAAAATATTCTGTTTGAAGGAATTTATAAGGACTGAAAAGAGAAAGCAAAGTCCAGGAATATCTCAGGTATGATGCCTCTGGACTTATCAAAATCTGACACTGCAATCAATCAGTCTCTCAAGTGCTGTAAGGAAAATGAATTTGCAAGCCTGGGGTAAAAAAGCCTTTAAAAGAAATCTACAAACTAAAAGGTATCATGATTTTACTATCAGGAAGAGCACTTACTTTTTAAGCATCATTCTTCCCTAGTATATGTGAACACAGTAAAATGAGTAATGGTGGTACATATACATTTTTTTCACCTTTCCTTATCACCTACAACATACAGCTGCAATAAACAATGGCACTACTATTTTTTTGCACAAACAAATTTTTTGTGCACTATTTTTTGCTTTCAATTGCAGTACCACAGTTCCTATTGGTTTGGTTGTGTTTCTGTCCCATATGGGACAGGTTTCCAAGCAACATCTGCTGTTGCTACACTCCTGAATACTTTAATTTACTCTCAAATCCTACAGAATTCACACCATTATTCTTTGTCCAAGCTGTCTTTGATTATTTCCATCCAACCTATACCAAAGCATAAGGGAAAATGGGCAAACTAACATTAAAATATACACTTTTTTTTTAAAACCAGATGCCATCTGCCAAGTCCTGCTCTCTACCACTTAAAAGGTGGCTTATATGCTGAGGCATAATGTCTTGAACAATTCCAAATTCCTGAACAATTCCAAATACTTCCATTAGGAAAGACCATAATTACAGCTCATGATGACAGCAGCTCCCTTCAGGTTGAAACTTCCTAAGGAATGTTTTCATTTGGAAGTGTCAGCAACTTCAGAGGGAGAAAAAAAAACAAAACCAAAAAACTTCTCTTAACTTTTTTTCTTGCTCTTTATTTTTGGAAGAGGCAAACTGCAACTAATGAGCCAAGGATACAGTTTAATAGTGGACTTGGCAGTGCTGGGTTAATGGTTGGATTCAATGGTTTAGAGGTCTTTTCCAACCTAAATGACTCTATGGTTCTATAGGGGAAGGAATAGACTCATGGATCTGATCTCAGTCAATTCATTCTACATTTATAGAAAGCAAGGTCAGAGGTATCATGATGCATTTCAAATTCACAACACCCACCAGCAACCAAGCAAATAAAGGAGTGACTATAAAACCAACTTACAGAGAACATGTAAAGGATGAATAATAAAAGAAGGAGTCATAAACATTTCCTTCTTTCTGCTAAGGCTGAGTTTCTTGCATTTCAAGGTACAGTTGCTTGAAAGCTGAAGTATAATGGCTTAAATTATTAATTTATTACTTAAAGACAAGGAGGAGTTTTGGGGAACAGGCCAAGCACTAAAATTTTGCTTGTGTCTTTCTGCATAAAACTCCCACAGTATAATTTCTAGATACATTTCACTCGTTAAATGTTTAACTCCATTCCTTTAGTTCTTTCATTATTGAACACAAGCTTTAAGAATTCTCAGCTCAATAAATGCAAAATGTTTTTCTTGTCATCTTTTCTTCAGAACTTCCCAATTTAGTATTTTCATAGGGCCTTGTTAACAACCCTCTATCACTGCATCAGACACTGCATGTAAATAGGTAACATGAAATATACTCACTAACTTTTATATTTGATTTTTCTAAGTCCATCCTCTTTAGACAGGACCCTGAAAGATGGTGAGTGGGGCTTGACCAACCTGACCTAGTGGGGAGAATCCCTACCCATGGCAGGGGCATTGAAACCAGGTGATCTTTAAGGTTGCTTCCAGCACAAACATTCCATGTGAATTGGTTTACAAAATATCACAACTATTGTCATAGTTTACAGAATATTACTGACAAAAAAAAAAATGCTTTTCTTAGGCACCCCATTATCCTGAAACATATGGTAAGGACTTTACTAGCAGAGCAGCATTAATAACATGCCAGTGCTTCATGGTCAACAGACAAACAGGGAAGTAATAATTTTGTTGTTGTACTTTGTCAATAAAATCAAGTGTATACGTACATTTCCTAAACCACACATTATTCTGCTCAAGCTATTCCACAACACCTTAAGGTTTGCAGGCAGGCAAAACCCTCTGAGATTATACAGACATAAAGCAAACAAACCAGAAAATAAAAACAGCTCTCCCCCCTCCTTCAGCCCATGCAGTTACTACATCAGGATCAGACTTCACAGGCTGAAGCAGAGCCATTTATTTTTAATATATCGACCAAGACTATGTCAATCTCCAGGCTTATCTGTCACAATAAAGTTTCCTTTCTGCTCGTACGTTTTACCTGCACAGAGCCAGAGAAACACGGAGCCGGAGGATGGAGGGTGTGCTGTAGGGGAGAGTCTACAGGCATTTGTCTACAAGAAAATTCAGGGCAGAACTGCTGCCCTGCTCACCCACCACAGGAGCCAGGCTCAAATGGAAACCTCCAGCACTGCTGGAAAGGACAACCATGGATGTGCAAGCCTTCATTGCACCTCCCACGCGAGGCTACCGCTGTCCAGAATGAGCATCCACCCTGGGGAAGAGCACGGCCTTCCTGAAGCAAACACCATGGCAAAGGACCACCACAGGCACAGGATGGAGCTTCAACCACAGGAGACAACAGACTGACTGCAGAGGGCAACACAGATGGGAGCACCCTCTGTGGGGATGAGCAGGAGGACAGGCTCAAGGTACACAATGGCACGGAACAAAACTGGTCTCATCACCTAAAGATTTTTAAACAAGGGAAAACAGAGAAACTCCAAAACACAACCAGGTAAACAGAGCAAACCCGGGACCAGTCAGCGCTCAGAGAACGCCGCGCTCACCATTTGTACTATTTTAACTTTTATGTCAAATGAAGCTGCCAGCACTGCTGTGAAGCTGCTGATTTACTGTGGTCACTCTTCCAGCCAAGCACAACTGATAGGAAACTTCATTAAAAAGAAAGCTGCAATCCATGGGTTCGTAAATCACTTTGTGTACACAGAGCAGAGATGTTTGCTTACATTTTTAATAGTACGCCGAGGTGGAGAGCCCTGGAGGAAGGTGTATTCTCATCTGGGATTCGGGCCACAGCAATGGATCAAACTGCTTTTAATGCTAATGAAGCCGTTTAGGTTTAAAGCAGTGTTTATAGGGAAAGGAGATATTTCAAAAATGAAGCTACATCTGCTGTGAGAGTACAAACTATGTGTAAAAAGGCCAATGAGGCTTGTTTTCTCTGCTCTTTTTTATTAAAGAAGTCAGTCCATACATCTTTACATGCTGTTTGGCACACAAGTTTTTATCTGCACTGCTATGGAGAAAGGGCAGAGCAGCACGGGCTAAAGACGGAACACAACTTCCAGCTGGAAAAGAAGGAAGAGAAGTGACCGTGCCTCCTAAAACCTACCTGGAGGACTGACAGAAATTATTTTTGTAACAATGTAATTCCCTCTTCCCTTGTTCTTTGTAAAAGCCGTCCTAGATGGCAAAAATATTAGTGCAATGAGTTCTTCCAAACAGCTGGCAAAGTACAAACAAGTTCCTCTCTTCCCTTCCCTTACAGACCAAGTGTGGTGCATTCACACATTAATGAACCACAGCCACAATCAATTACACGTTTCTCTCCTTCACCCCATTCCCACATTCAGAGCCATAATCAGCCCATCTCACCCACTGCATAATGAAGCTGTGCCCTGTCAATCACAGCCCGCACCGCAGGAATTTTAAGAAGGAAGGTACAGCACTGAATTAAACAAAAAATAACCTGACAAAAACTCAGGCCCTTAAGGGCTCTGTTTGTAAATCTTATCGGTCCATTTACACAGTAAGCACCCACCATACTGGTGCTGAAAAGGGATAGCAGAGGTTGAGGTGGTGGGAAATGGAATTACCTCCAGATACTCATACCCACTAACTTTGCCTGCTCTTCAGGAACACACACAGCCCAACACTTTGGTATACAAATTATTGCTCATCTTCTATTTCTAGTTACATGCACTCACACATAAAACGTGCGTTTTCAGTGTGTAACAACTGTTAATTTAAGTTCAGTTTAAATGAATCCCACAGGACCACAGTCTAATTTAACTTATTTACTAATATGTGCCTCCAAAACTAGATTAGCAGAGTTGAATATTTTAAATGTAAGACATCTTTTATAGATCACAGAATTCTCCATGTGACTATGTATGACACAGCTACTCAGCTCAGAAGCATTTCTTTACTACATATATACATATATATTGCATTTATCAGCAGTTAAAGAGGCAGTCTCAGGTTCTTAAGCTTGAGGCAGTAAGCACAGCTCAATCTGAACTTTGTGCCTTTTATAGCTGCCTTCAGTGATTAATTAGCTGTTTTGGGTGAACCTAAAAAAAAAAATGTTTCATTAGCTGCAAAAGCTATGATATCTAGAAGTCATTCGTGTGAAATATTTAAGCCGTTTTTCACCTAAATGGCATTGTCTGCCAAGAAAAAGTAAAGAAAATGTTTATTGTAAATGATTAACCAGCATCCCGTGCAGTGGGTTAGGTGTATATCCCAACTACAAGACAGCACAGTCAGAAAACAATATTCCCAAAGGGAAGGGCAAAGGATTTGCTGAGCCTGAGAGCTCCTTGGGGGAGCCCCAGCAGCCTGTGCTCAATGGGCTGCATTTAGCAGAGAGCGCTCGCTCGGCATCCGTGGGAAGCTGGAGAAACACAGAGAGCCTGTTCCCAATGGTTACACCACGGCCTCGACAGCCAGCCAGAGAATTAAGTCACACAAGTCACAGCCCAAGCCTTTCTGGCACTCGTGCCTGTCATAAAATACAAGGCCCAAGTATGTCTGTGTAATCCCAGAGCAGCTCCCCGCCCAGCAATGAACTCACAGCATCGCTCTGCCATCAGGGCCTCGCCGTTAGTGTTGGAAACAAAAGTAGGCTCTGTTCAGGCAGGAGAAGCAAGTGGTGCAATTAAGAGACACTACAGCAGATCCCAAAGTAATAGGTTTTACAAAGCAATTTAGTGCCTCGATGACAGATGTCAAAGCAGCGGCGAGACAGACGGCCCCACAACTTCCATGGAAGTAATTGCCTGCGTGTAAAGCTAAAAGGCACCAGCCCCACTTGGGATATTCACAGTGTGAGAGGAATGAACATGACATGAACACAACATGACTTAACGTGAAATTGTGACACCCATGACTTGTTATTTCTGGTTTCTTTTTTAATCTGGACCGGAAGACTTTGCAGCAGAAACGCTCAGATGTTACCCTTGTTCCCTTCTGCACATCTCTCACCCAAATAAAGACCTTAATATACTCAGGAAAAGAGAACAGATGAAATTATCCTGCTCCAGGCAGATTTTGTCCCCAGCACTCTGGAGCAAAGCTCAATCTGCTGTAGCAGCAGAGGAGCTCAAGCCAAGCACTGTCCTCATCGAGTGGCTCGTGAAACACATACCAAGTGACCCCCTTGACTCAAGCAACGCTCTCCGGCTTTTGCTGACTATTATTCCTTGCAAGAGGACAAGGCTACAGACAAAAATGCCTTAATCTGTCTTTTGCGTTATGTTTGTTACATGTAGGAAAGCGTGAACCATAAAGATGCTCTATTTTCACCATATTGAACAGCAAAAGAAGCTATCATCTGATAACTCGAGTCAAAAGGCTTTTCAGCACTCAAAAATAAGCCTGCTTGCCCTAAATTGAGAGTCTTTATTCTTAAGATATTAAGCCACAGCTCTAGCGCTGTTCCACAAAAATTTTACACCAAGGGACACAGCATGGTGAAGGATATAACAGCAGCAATGTGAATTCAAGCTGCATTTACCCCAACTGATTCTGAATTCAAAAGAGAAGCTTGCAAATATTATTCACAAAAGCATGCAACACAAGTTCTAAAATTGCCAATGGGGTTTACATTCACTCCAGTTCTGATTTTGGAATTGGATTAATAGCAGGGGCCCAGAAATCAGAAACAAGCTAATTAATGCTCTCAGCTTCTCAAAGCATGGCCCCCGTGTCACACTTAGGCTCTTCTCAGTGTCCAACCCAGTTCAGTCAAAGCTGACTTAGTTACCTCTGCTGGTCTGTTGCACCATCAAAGCATTAATACGCCCTTTAGGAGATGAGGAAAACAAGAAACACCCCAAAACAACCCATCCCCAAAAACCCTCAGGCTCACTACAAAACATAGTACCAGGCTATTTATATCCAGCAAACATTAACACCAGAACCTGAATTTTTTTCACTTTCCTGTGAGTGCTACAGAGTGCTCTGATAATTTAACAAGCTATAGCAAAAGCTCTTTAGTTCCTCTTTTAAGGATTTTCCTGGTTTGATACTTTTCTTGGCATTAATTATTAAACTGCTTTTTATTACTCGGTCAAGATCATTGTAGGGACACTGAAACAAAGGAAGGCATCCCAAGAGACTCAGAAAAAATCCAACACATCATGTTTGCCATGGCCAAGGGACGTGTTGAACACAAGCAGGTCCCCAGATCGCTGTACCAATACCTCAAGACTTTCTTGCCCTTCATGAATCACTCAGATTATTTGTTCTTCACATGGGATTTAAGAATGTCAGCATAAAAGTTAGCAAAAAACTGATCATTTCAGAGTACTTGTGATTATAGCAGAAAGTTTGGGGAAGACCAACCTAAACAACACTTAATTACACACCAGTGGCAGAATAACCTCAGGTGAGAGAAGGGAAACTGCCAGCACTGGTTTCACCTGCCCACTGAAGGGATACAAATTTTTTAATCAGATCCCTTCAGGTAAAAGGGTTTTTAAAAATCAGACTGAAAGAATTGTTTCTTTAATAGCAAGTTTTATTGGCTTCTTCAAGAGGCAATAAAGTATGACTTCAAGTTTCAAGGAAAAATGTATTATATTCATAGCTCACTGGTGCATCTATTCCTTGAGGGCAGCACATTACAAAAAGTTACCACATTCATTTTTTTCATTTGCTATTTCTATATGTTTTCTTGAGGACAAACAAACTTCTTCCACCTCAAAAACTAGAGCACATCTTTTTCATTTGACACTTCTCTAATTTACCTATCCCTCACAGCAAAAAATAGATGCTTTGCTAAAGGTTTTGCATGTCTTCTTCAAGAAAAAAAGAAAAAGGTGATAAAATTAAAGGTTCTCCACTTATGTTCTAAAGAAACCAGTGGCAGCTAAATCAGTCTGGTTAACTTTCAAGTTTAAACACTTAAAACCAAGCTAACGTTCAGTGTTTCCCCTGACAAAAAAACAATGTTCTTGCAATAGAGATAGGAGAGCTTTGCGCAGCCTCCTGGTACCATTTATCACCTCTCAAAGCCAAGTGGATGCAGAAGGAGGAGAAAGTTAGAAATGAGAAAGCTGAAAGCAATAAATACTTTTGTAAACACATGTTCCCAGTTTAGAAAGACGGAGCTGAGGAGACATGACATGTGAACCACGCTAAACGGCTCCATTCTGTAATGGGGATACTGCATTTCCCTCATAGCAATAAATACAGTGTTTACAGCTCCAAACTGGACAACCCTTTTCCAGCCTGGGAGCAGTGAAACCACTGCTTAAAGATAACAAGGATCCAAAACCAGCCAAGGAAATGAGAGCACACCTTCTCCAGCAGGAAGGAATGCACATTTATCATTTTATCTGTTAAAGGGCATCACCGAAAAATCTCACCCTTCCCTCCTTTTTACTTTCACAAGAACAACATACAGAGTCTCTCTAATTTCCTTGACCTTCAGTATTTCTCTTCTGTACTTTTCACAAATCTTTGTCTCCAGTCAGTTCCTTCAGAGCTGGTTTTCCCTGCTACATTTATGAGCCCATCACAAAACAACAAAAAGAGGAAAATAATTCAATTTACTGTCACCACCTCTCTCCCAAACACAGTCAATGGAAACAGGGACATACAAGGCAGCAACCGAAAGTGAGCTCAACTCATTTTTAAAGGCCGACAAGATTTCAAGTTGGCAGTGCCACTTTAATTACTTTATATAAATGTGATAAGCGAAATAACTGGACAGCTCTTTGAACCGTAGCATGAGACTCCATGCCTAGAAGAGGAATCTCACTTTCTATCATCAATTGTATTTTAATTTTAGGTGGCTGAAACCACGGCAAAGCATCCTCCTGATATCAACATATTCCAGACACCAACTTGTGGGAATGCAGTGCATGCCAAGCATCCCTGATAAATTCCTTTGACCGTTTCCTCCCCGCCTCTTCCCCAGAGATGCTCTCTAGTTTGAAAGATAGTTTAGTTTCATCAGCTGGCAATGAGACAAATATTAACATTTGGAACCCACTACTCTGCAATCCATCCTAAAAGAAAAGCCAGCAGATGATGGGGGCAGGCCATGAGCAAGCCTGATGCTAAAGGGGGAGGGAAATAAAGACATGTATCTGCACGGACTGTGCTGCAGATACAGAATAGAGGAAAAAAACAGATTTAGAGAAAAACTTCAGTGCTTCAACCCTGCTACCTTCATGCTTTGTTAATAAACAAACTTCAAACAGAATGAGCAAATTTATATGTGTATATATAATTTATATATATGCCCTCTCACAGGCTGTGACCAGCTCAGCCAGGCTGCTGTGGTACAGGAGATGCCCTCAGCTCACCAGCACCACGAGTGAGCACCACCGAGGTGGAAAGGAGCTAAAAGTCTCCAGCAAACGTGCTCAGAATCACTGGCAGACACAAAAGTAGAAACATGAAATGCATCCAACGAGGATATTTAGAGAAAATTGTGGTATGATATTTTGCACAATATGTAATGCTCCTGTGGTTCCAAGCGAAAAACAAGCTTTGACAAACATCTTGAGAGTGTTTTGCATCAGTGAAAGTTGTAAACAGTTGAATTTGTGGCAGGAGCAAACGTTACAAAATAAGAAACAGAGAAACTATTCTCTTTTTTTTCCCAAGATTGAAAAAAAATGTATTGCAAAGTGAACTGTTAGCAACTTGCTGAGGCTTATTGCACTGCTAATGTTCTCCATGTCAAAGTCACCAGGAAGAGCCCTTGGAGAAACACTGGTGTCACCTCTTGTTCAGCTCAATTGAGAAAAATGTACTTAAACAACCTTCTGGAAAGCCATGTAATGAGCTAAAAGAGCTGCTGAAGGACAGTCCCGAGCTTCGAGTTTCTGTAAAAGAAACACCGACGTCAAGAACATCGACTTCTGCTCTCAGTAACATCGTAGCATCTCACTAACCTGTCACAATAATCCAAGCAGAGAATTTCCAACGCAAGGATCTCAAAGAGATTATCAGGGTTTAGGAACTGGGAACCAGAAAGACTGGGGCTAGAAATGGCAGAAATAATTTGTAAATGCAGCAATGACTTCGGAAAAAATTAACGTGGAGATGGCAAAGCTCACGAGGGCACCCAGTGTCAGAAAAAGATGCCATTTCCAAACATGAGCCTGTCCCTTGCTGAGGGGAACTCCTCAGTTCTGAGAAACCATACTGAGAAACATATCTGTAAATTTTATTGCACTTCTTATTGAAGCAAAATGGTTATTTTGCCACCCACGGTGTCCACAAGTCCAATGCGTCGTTTCTCCGAGAAAAGAGGAAATGACTGCAAAATCACATTATCCAGCTGAATGCCAGCTTGAGGATTAGGTGGAATTTTTAGAAGTCCGTGTGCAAAGTTGTACTTCACAGCAGTGTCTCCCCTCGTGTGGGTTGTTGGGAAGACATACTGGTATTTTCAGAATGAAAGCACTTGCTGCAAGAACAGTGTCAGCTCTTCTTGGTCACAAAGAGCCAGAAGTGGAGCATGTGAAGCAGCAAACCACTGGGCTGGCCTTGCCAGATGAGCAACATAAAACAGTCAAGTGAGCAAAAACACGTTGGGCGAGACAGCAGGAAGGAAAACCAAACGTGGACATGTGCTCTCACATGTTCCTGTGAAACCACTGCACTTTTTTTGGTCCAAAGTGAGCCAAACCCTGGATACCAACCCCAGCCATACACAATGTGGATCCTGGGGCTGAGGGCAACACATCAGAAAAGGTAAATCCAGTTGCTTCCCCAGAGCCATTGCCATGGTCAAGTGTAAAACCCACCCGGGCTGTGGTGTGATGTGGAAAATCACTTTGCAGAAAGTCAGCTGGCTGTTGGTGCTTTGAGGAGTGGCAAAGAGATAGTGCCTGTGCTGCTGCAGCAGATGGAAGAGGCCACGGAGGAGGAATTTGGGGGTATGACCTCACTGCGTTTATGAACTTTTAGTAAGAGGTAAAGCTTTTGTCTAAGCACAAAGGCATCTTTTCATTTTTAAGGAAACTCAAGAGGAAACTTTTTCATCCCGTGTTTGTGCTGACAGTGCTCATGGTTTTTAATTTAAATATTTGGCTCAGTAGAAACTTCATCTTTCAGAAAAGCTAGGATTCTTCTGCATATTTGCAGTAGACCCCATTAAAAATTACTAATCCAGAACCCCATAACCTCTAGTTAAAATATTGTGCTTTTCTCTATAGTTATCTTGAGCTACTTTCAAAATTTTCTAAACTGATACCCTTGGCTTTAGGGGGAAAAAAGCAAAGGAAAACAAAAAAAAAAAATTGCACCCCACAAAACCAGTCCCTCCTCCAAAATTCCCACAGAAAGAAATCCTAACATATCCTAATGTTCCTTTTCTCTCCTGCTTCTCAACCAATAAAAGTTTTGTTAGGAGCTTCACCTCATTAGAGTCCCCATCATCTAACTAATGTTCAGCAATAACAAAGAACCTTGTCATAAAGCTTGTGATGGATGTTTCGCAGCCAGCACGTTACGGTCAGGATTTATGGGAACGATTTAGAAAAGTAAAAAAAAAAAAAAAAATAGGACTATCATTTAGCAGAGAAATTACAAATGCAAATTCTGAGGAAGACAGTATCCTTTTCTTCATGGAGACAAATTTTAAACTAGTTTCTGGAAAGGGGGACTGCATAATAAACTTCTAATTTCAATAGTAACATTAGGTAAGGGAAGGAAAATTACAATAGGCCAGGTACCATGTCAGCCTTGATATACTACTACACTTCTTTATGAGCACATTACAATTCAGAGAGCTAATAATAAAAAGTGATGCTGAGATGATGAATTGATGCTATGCAATTAGACCTATTAGAATTCACAAGAGTCGACAGGCAATAATCAAACCACTTTCATGCTGCCCATTGCAATTATCTTTGCACTTAAGAATCAACAAAGCACATAATGACTTGCTCTCGATTAAGGAATTCATGAGAAATGGAATTTTAATTAGTGTGTAGGAAATTTGGGCCATTTATTACTTTACAGGACAACAGTTTGTAAAAACTAGTTGAGTTGCTCTAAGTGTTCAGCAGGGGTTCAGATCCAAGAAGAACACACTGACTCTTCCAAAAGGAAGTTGACTCTTCCAAAAGGAAGTTCCTAATCGCGTCCCTTGAAATGGGATTGTCAAAGTTAGTGCACATTCCCTTCTACTAAAACCTGGAGAAAAAAAAAAAACCACAACAACAAATCCCCACAAACAAAGCTGTTGGAGCTTGAGACTAAAATGGAAACCATTGCTGATGTTCCCAATTCCCAGCTGATGAACAAGAGTTGAGTAGAATTCCATTTATTTGTGGTACCAACCACAGATACCGGTAGGTCTAATTCTACATTCTCATCACAACAGGAGTAGGACAAGACAATGAAAATGAGCAATCAGTTAAAATAAACAGAATCTGAATTGTAACTTGAATGCTGATTTAAGTTTTCTTTTACCACTCCTTGAATAGGAAGATTACTTAGTTTCAAACAAAATTATTCTCATCCTTGGCTGATCTTAGTACAAAACAATTTCCTAATAATGTGAACAAAAGCACCAGTTAAATTTTGGAAGTGGAGCTCCTCGACAGGAGGAAATAGAGATTGATGGGGAAGTTGAACAATTATGCTCAACTCAAATGTTATGAAATGTACATTTTTAAAAAATGCAAGCAACAATCCACAGTTGAAGTGTGAATGCTGGTGGTACAGACACGGATATAACATTATGTGCCCACGAAAAGGAATGGTAAATCACTATGATATTAAATAACATCAATTTGCTAAAAAAACAGCACTTACTTCTTGCACGTGGGTCAGCACAATCCCAAGCACAAGACTGGGCAGAGAATGGATGGAGAGCAGCCCTGAGGAGAAGGAGCTGGGGATGCTGTGGAGGAGCAGAGGATGGTGAGGCACTGGAACAGAGAAGCTATGAGTGTCCCATCCCTAGGAGGGTTCAAGGCCAGGCTGGATGGGGCTTGGAGCAAGGTGGGCTAGTGGAAAGGAAGTTGAAAACTAGACTGTCTTTAAGGTCCCTTCCAACCCAAACCATTCTGCAATTCTATTCTGTCTTTTAAAAAAATACTACTTAGAGGTCCAGAAGAGTTAAAAAATCCCCAGCTAATACTGGGTCATTTGGATTAGTCACAATGGAATCATAAAAAATTAGATTACTGTGTGATTATTCTCTGCAAAACTGTTCCCTGTATTTTGAGCCTCCAGAATCTCCTATTTTGCTATGGATAAGCAACTGGGCATTTCGTGCTCAAAATCTGTCAGAATGACCCTCTTTTTCCATTGTCAGGGAACTCTTCAACATTTCTGGTTCTTGGTTCTGTGGGGGAGCCCTGTCTTCATAACGTCCCCATTAAAAAAAAAAAAAACATTCACAACAACCTGAATGGCTTCTTGTAAGCGATAATACTTCAAAAGAGGGAAGAAACTAACTCACACAGGGATTCATTCTTAAGTTGCCCTACGTGCTCTGCGTAGCGAGGGCCCCGGGAAGCAGCAGGGGAAGCAGCAGGCACTGCTGCCCCAGGGCCATCCCTCCCACAAAGGGACCATTTTCACACTGCTGCAGAGCCACCATCTTCGCCCCACGCTGCATTTTCAGGAAAAGGGATCTGGTAGATATGCCTTCCTCTCTCCAGCATGCTGGAATTGCCCCTGGGCAGCGGGGAGAGCTCGTCACAGGTTAAAGCAGCTCAACGTGCCGCTGTCACTTCGCATCAGGCGAGGACCGGCGACGGGCTGGCTCACACCTAAGGATACAGAAAGCTGGCACTGAACCCTCCCTGCCTCAACTTCCCACCTTCTGCTCCTGTGTCAGGCACAGCCTGTTTGAATCACTGCATCTCAGCCACGACACCAAGAGCTGCCCTTTCCTCCTGCCCCTTATTTCCTGCTCATTCCCGAGAAGGACCTCGGGGAAGCGGCATAAGCCGCTTAGTTTGCTGCAGTTGCTGAACACGAGTGGTTTCTGTGAAAATAATACCTTACCCTGGCCTAGGTACTGCAGCAAAGATGCTTTTGGAAAGGATTTGAGAGCAGTGAATCCCCTCGGAGGCCCAGGGTGAATAGTTCAGACATACCAGGAATTTTTTATCAGAAAGGCAAGTAACAGTATCGTTGCTTCAAAAACATAACGCAATTAATTCAAAATATGCTTACAAGGTAAAGAACAGTGCTCCTCCAGAAAGGGCTCCTAGATTAACATCAGAATCTGTTAAACAGTCATAAAACACACCGTGCTGCTGAGGATTGTTACAAGTGAACCTGAACTAAGTGATTCTCTGTGCCGCAGAATTTACAAGATCATGGCTCAGTACCTCATTAAAATTAGGGTTCTGTTAATTAAAGCCTTCTTTCAAGTGATAGATAGCTACTGTGGATATAAGCTGTGCACACTGTTGAAACTTCCTATTAGGAATAGATAACACACATAAAACATATAGCTCTGGGTGGAAATAAAGTTGGGGTGTGCTCCTAGGGAAGCAAAGATTTCTGACACTGCAATTCACAAAGAGAGGGATGAGTAGAAGGTTCTGTGGAATTCAGGAAAGCAGTGTTGGCACCCAACATGGTTTCCAAGTCTCTGAACTAACAGTACCCTTTTCAGAGGTTTCCAGCCCTGCCAAAAGCCACAGAAAGGTTTTACAGAGAGATAAAGCCTTAGGAGTAAACTTGTTTTGCATTTCTGCCCAGATACTTTAAACTGAAACTTTAGGAACTGCATACTGAGGAAAAACAACGGACAGAAGTGTGCTGGATATAGTTATGAAGATAGAAAACAATTTATTTCATCCTCAAAACTTCTCACCTACACCCTCTTTGATTTCTAGGAAAGCCTAACGCTATGTTTGAATGCTGAAGAGAACTTCTGACAGAGGAGGGTTCAGAGAAAGAACCCAACACCCCTTAAAAAGAACACAGAAGGTCTTAGGACTTCCACAGATTCATCAGAAATGACACAAAGTCCACTTACTTCAAGAAAGTCAATGAGGCACCTCATGAGAAGGGGATGTATATGAGAAGAAAACACACAGCACATTTTAAAAGCTTATTTTTTAATCAATAAATTATAAAATCGCCAAATATATCTTCTCTTTCCCCCATATTAGTAGTTTCCTAAAAAAGAGAGCATTTCAGAAGACTGTTCTGTGCTACTTGGATATTTAAGTCTAGTTTTTATCCAGCTGACCCTTCCAAACACTGTATTTGAGTCTTTAATGGTTTTGTGGTTTCAGAAAATTCAAATTACTTCCTTCTTTCCAAGACTAAAAGGTGAGTTCAAAGCCCAAAGATCTGAATTACTTAGAAATTAAGTGTGTATAGGGTTTAGGATGCGTAGCAGTGAAACAGAATTTTTTTCCTTCCCATATCAGAAAAAGAACGAGCCATTAACCATATTGATGGTCACTAATAGCTCTGAACCAAGACAGACCCACGCACCTTGCACAAATACTGTGAACTGAATGTCTGGAGAGTTTCCAGAATTAGCTACAACTGAGGAGACAAACCCCTGGGTCTCACTCCCGGTTTTGACCCAGTAAATGGAAAAGATGGAAGATGCTGCACACCTACATTCAGCATGGGCTCAATTTTAAGGAAAGCATTACCTTATTTTCTGACCCTTATCTTTGGTTTTCATCCTTTGAAGAGTCAATAACTGGCCTGTGGAGCAACTAGAACAGCCATCACAACCATTAGCATGAGCCTGATGAAGCAGTGCCATGTGAATTTGTGCCTAATGCAGAGAGCTGGACTTCCCAGATGGGACTCAGAAGTTTGTGTTCCTTCACCTGGTCTCCTCATGATGAGAAGCTGTTTCTCCCCTGCACTCCCCCGAAGGAAAGCACACTGGCTCTGGGGAGCTAATTCCCTGCCATAGCTCAGGGCTCTGCAGAAACACAGTCTCAGCAATTAGGCACAGCTATATGAGCCTTTTCAAAGGGCTGATGCTTTCAGGAATAAAGAGCCAATTGGGCCTTGTTGACCAGAAACCAGGACAGTAAAACCCTGGAGAGTTGGTACTGATTGGCTTTTTATTTTTGTGTTTTACTGCAAGGAAACTAGATGAATGAAAATGCAGCCAGACATGTCCTGATCACAAAACAAATTCATTTAAACACAGAATTTCTACCTTGTGTTTATCTCCCTTCTGTATAATGGCACCTCATCCTCTCTCATTCTGCCCCTGCCCTTCTTCACTAATATGCTTATGTATGGTAATAATTTCCTGAAATACAGAATTAAATCAAACCATACCATAATAAAAATAAATGGAGCAGAAGATAAATAAATCAATATCTAGTACCATTTTTTTACAACTTTCCCAGAAATAAAACAATTAGCACATTAGCAGTGAAGGCAATAATAAAATTAGCCAATTAGGATATTTAAGTGATTACCACATTGAATCAAAAGATTAGCTGAAATAAATATGGATAAGCTCTGCCGAGATAGAGAAGAGTCTGCACTGTCCTCTTTCATGTCAAATAAAGTGTTTATGAAACACAAACACAAAAGTGGATTTCTTGCCATACAGGCAACCTGATCTGATCTCTTAAGAAGAAACCTTAAAAGCAAATGAGATTATAGTTCTGCCCAGGTTAATTGTTGCTGTAATACTATTTGCAGCATCCTTTGACACCAAGATTTACTAGAGTTGTAATCAGTTCTTTAGGAATGCTACCCATTCTAAAAATAAAATAAAATCTAAAAGGTTTACATATTAATTGAACTTCAATGCTCCTCTCCCAGATGGCACCACAGCTGACTGCCATTCCCTCCTATAACACAGTGCTGTTTATCCTCTGAATGTCCCCAATATAAAACCATTTTAATCTTTTGTTGCCGCTGTAAAACTTGATCTACTGTGGGACAACATAATTAAGTGTCAACTTTTGGAGATACAGTACAAAAAGCAGGCAGAATGATCCAGCCTGTATGTCACCAGCAATTCAGCTCGCGGCTCAGCAATCACAGCACTGCAGATTATTTGCTGAAAGGTGCATTTTAGCCCTCCCAGCTGTGGATTAAGGTGCAGTTCTGTTTCACTCGGTGCATTTTCAGCACCTTCCCTCCCTGCTCCCTTTTCTCTTCCATTAGGCTGCTCAAAGCTCTGTGGCTGTGCTGGGCAGTCAACTGGAATGAAACAGCACTTGGATTACAAGTGTCTGATGGTCTGTTCGTTCTTGTACAAGTTATAGAGCCACTAGGAAATCTAATATATGATGTGGAGGGAGATTAGCAGAGGAATGGGATTTTGATTCAGCATCTGAAGGAAGATGAAGGAAGGAGTGTGAGCAATTAAAGCAGTTGCTCCTGTCATGAATATGAACACCCATACAAATCTGGACATCCACATTATGCCTCTCTGCAAACATGCACACAGAGTGTGCCTAAGCAGTGCCATCAACAAGCCATTATTTAGCATCTATTTGCTATCCCTACAATAAAGAGTGGGAATTAATCATACACTGTGTTAGGAAATATTCAAGAGTATCTACTACAAGTCTATTACTAGATAGTTATAAATGTATGCAGCTATAATAAGGCTACATTAAAGTCAGAGAATGAGGGGAGTGGGAGATTAAGGAAAAGTAGAAACACTGAAACAGAATACCAGTACAGAATAATATATTTGCTGAAGGAAGCCACTACATACTTTAGAGAAATTACTGCAAAGCAGCAGCACGCTGAAAAAATACGTGGCCATACCCTTATCCCATCACTCCATGCCCTTGTAAAAAGTGTCTGTCTCTCTCCCAGCCCCTTTGGGTACTGGAAGGTGCTGTAAGGTCTCCCTGGAACCTTCCCTTCCCCAGGCTGAGCAGTCCCAATCTCCCAGCCTGTCTCCACAGCAGAGGAAGGTTTCCACCACTACAGCTCCATCAGTCACCTGGTGCCCCGTGAGAGGGACCACATGGTCACAGTGACACTTTCCTTCCCTTTAAAGCTCAAAGCTGAACCTCTGCTCCTGAGGGCAGCGACGCAGCAGGATTGCACCCGCCAGGCTGTGCCACGGAAATAACTTACAGGAAGGACAGAAGGATTTGCTTCCTTGGCACATAACCTCCACCTACAGCAGTTAACCTAATGTGTTTGCTTTATTACCCACAATATGCACCCGTCCAAAGATGCTGCAGTGTGCTATTTAAATAGAGAGCATTATGAATATTTTTATAGCCCTGCTATTCCCACCCCTCCCCCCACCCCACACACATATTATTTCCATTTTAGCTCGGTAGTTTTCTCAAGGAAGGCTCTTTGACGTAGGTCCACGTGGGAACACCAAATGATAAGACTTTAAATCAAGCTTCTTGTTAGTGGAAGCATACAGCACTATTATCCAGCGACTTGATATTCCTTGGAAAGAGCATGAGGTCAATTCTCTGTGCTGAATTAATACCTCCACAGAATAATTCCCTGGCTGGTGTGTCAAGAGAAAAATCACCTTGCTGTGTGTCTCAGCCCAGGCCACTGGGACTCAGAGTGCCCCTTTGGCAGCTCCCACACCCAATGCTCCATCAGGTTTCATCAGCTCTTTACACACATTAGCCCAAAAAGCTCTTGCAGGGAAAATAAAGCTGACTATGCCAGAACAAAAAGCAGGGCAGTGTACCAAGGAACCAGGCAGGATACTGTTTTCTTTGATGCTTTGAATCCAGCAGGGTCATGCATCTTAAAACATAGCTCTGGTATTCAAACAATAAAGCCAATTAGTTTAAATAGTATCTGCACACCAAAACAACAAAAGGGGAAAGTATTTTGCTTATGTGTAAGAAAAAACCAAAATTAGACACAGAGCAACATGGAAGTCAGTCAGTTCCAGAGATTTCCTCCCTGTATTGAAATAGATGCTCAACTGTAAATACACCTGTACATCCAGCAGAGAACCATGTCTTTTTATTTCAATTCTACCAGGATTAATCAGATGCAATTACAAGAATTCGACAGTGACATTGTTCAGTATTGAACTGGATTTTACCCTTAATATTGAATTTCATTTTCACATCAGTTTCAAAATAAAATAAGCTGTACCCACACCCTTCTGCAGAGAAGCATTGTTAGACCAGATTTTTAGCAGTGCAACAAAATCAAAACAAGGGTAAGTCATTCAAATCCATCCAGTAATTTTATACCAATCCTTGGACCACTGTGGTTTTGAATTGATAATTAGCCTTATATCAAAAAAGTCTTACGCTAAGCATAAATCAGAGAAGCTTGACATGATTAACAACACTGGGCTACTCACACTGATAAAAGATAAACTGCCATTATTAGATCCAGTAACAAAGGATAGTTTTACTCTACTCAGGCACTAGCTAGTCTAAGAGCATTCCCACAACTTAGCAAGAATCAGACTCTCAAAAATCTCCATTTTCAACTAAATAAACTGAAATCAAGGCATCATCCACCATCTCATCTATTAGCCCAAATATACGGATGTGCTTATAAAAACCCTTTTTTAAAAACTTCACAACAATATTGCAGACTCCTATTATTATGGATAATTACATTGCCAATTAATGAGAAACAGCCCTATGCAGTTACAAGAATGAGATTTAAAGATAAAATATCTGGAACACATGGAAAAGAATGGCAGCCTAGACAGGATGACACGGTTAGAGGGTTGACAGATGCTTAATTACAGGGTTCAGACACCAGGGACTGACCATGGAACACACGAAAGGTTGCCAGCATAGTAAACATGTACAGCTTTTGAAAATACAATCTGATAAAATGTTGGGATGCTGCAAATAAAGGAGCAATTTCTTTCCCTTATTTTTAAGGAAGATTTGCAACCCTGATCTTCAGTGCTCGCCACAGGATTGAGGCACTTTGCTGAATCTCAGAACTCATATCCAGTGGCAGAACACGCTTTGCCCATGTTCCAGCTGGGATCACTGGAAGCACTGGAGTCTCTGCTCCATCCTGTACCAATTCCTCCTTCGCTTTCTGGCAGCACCAGTTTTGAGGGCTCTGCACGAGTTGTGAGCATGTGCCACTTGGAAACCAAGCTGCATTTCTCCCTCTCCAACCAGTTGGGCCTTTCCAAAAACATCTGGTACTGAGGAAGAACTAAACATCTGTTGACCTTCAGTAGGAAAAGGTATTTATGCTATCATGTGTCTGAAGATGTAATTCCGCCCCGCACCATCTGACCATCCCTTTGAAAGAACCTGGCTCGTATTTTGGGAAAAGAAGTCATTCCTCCCACAGAAATCAGCCGAACAGGATAATCTTTCAGAGCAGGACTAACAGTTAATAACTGAGTTTACATTGCATTAAAGTGACTCCCTGTGCACCAGCAGCTCCAATCTTAGCAGAGCTGTCCAGAAACATCCCCATGCCCCATTCCAGCCACATCCACAGACTCCAGAACTTCCAAAGCTGTCACCAGAGAATTCCCTGCCGGCTGTCAGGAGCAGACTTTGTATGTTCATTTCAGAACACAAAGCGCTGAGTGAAAGGCAAATTTCGAGGACCAGCTGCCTTGGTGCAAATGCAGAGTGTGTTGTTCTGTCCACGCTGGAGGAAGTTTTGTGGCCATTTCCAGCACAGATGGATTGAAGCTAAGATAATTTATTTTGTAAGTGGAACAAAAAAATGAGTCTAGCAAGCCCCTGACAGCGCTGCCATGAGTCAGATGCAAAGCTCACAATTACAGATTGTTCGTGTCTTGCACTCTGTTTCTGCTCGGCACAGAGCACTGCTCAACGCCAAAATTATTGGGAAGAGTTAGACAACAGATGTTAAGATCCCCAAAACCCTGTCAGTGGAGTTAGAGGGATGATTATGATCTTGACTACAACGCTGGTTTACTCTGAATGATCTCAACATGAAGAGGCAGTGCTGTATTTATGAGCCCTGCATTTAAATCCCGACCCCATTCTCTGACTGACTGCACACCACAGGTGGGTAAATACCATGTTATGAACCATCTAGATCCAAAATTAGGATTTAACAGTCAAAGAAATTGCATCTAAGTCAATTTATACCCAATGCAAATTGCTGTGCTATCATATTCTGCAATTATTTGATTCTTAGTTTTTATTTGTAAATGGAATACTGAAGTCTTGCATGGGACTGTTGTCTGCAAATATGTCTCTTACTGGCAGATTTCATTATTTTCATATATATTATCAGCAAAAACTATAATTTGCAGGCATAAAGTCAATTCACTAGATAAATAAAATCTTTTCAACAGAAAAGAACGTGAATGACAATTACAGTGCTTAAGACAAACTGTGGTTAATGTTTTTGAATACCTAACGACATGTTTATTCTCCTCTCTATCTTCATAGCAACTTGTTTTGGCTTTTTTTTTTGTTTGTTTTAAGAGCCAATTTTCTATATTTTGGATAAAGGATTTTATTTTTATTGCAAGCACAAGGACCTATGTATTCATGACCTCTTCTGCTACATTACCAAACACAAAGCAGAGAATTGAAACAGTTCAATTGATACGTATCTTAAACACTTCATTGGTGCTTACAGTTTATTAAGAGGTGTAAAACTGATAACAGACACAAAAAGCAGTTGTGTCACACAAATATTTAATTTAGTACAAAATAACTGCTTTTTAATGAAAAAAACCCTTAAGTATCTTGCACGTCCAAGTACAATAAGACACAAAAGGTTTCATAAGTGTGTCTTGCACAGAACAGCAGCCCTTTTTCCTCAACACAAACTGCAGAGTTAAAATAAGGGTGGACAAGAGAAAAAACATCAGAATAGGGATCATTGCAGAACACAATCCACTCCAAACCTATCAACAGAATTTCCAAAGGGAACTTTCCACCGCCAATCCCCAGAGTAATACCTCACCCTGAGAAACTGGAATGACTGCAGTGATGAGGGATTACAGTCTCAGTGCAGAATCAGACACCGAGGTGCAGAGCAAGGGCAAATCTCTGCCAGAGAGAAACCCATCATTTAAAAAATCCCACAAAAATCACCTGAAGATTATGTTTTGGGAGTCACAATAATTCCTGGTGACAGCAGAACAGGAGGCCCCAAGGGTCCAGAGCAAGTCAGACGGGTGTTCGCACAGTTGCTGCAAGCCCACCCCACCCCACCATGTTACTTCTTTAATTTGTTCTACCTGTCTGCCCAGATTACCTAATGTGAATCTCAAGGTGTAATTACACTGCTGGCCAAGCCATTGGATAAATTACTTGTGACGGAATTAGGAAAACTGGGCTGTAATTGGGTGTTTCTCAGTGATCAGCGTGGGACTTTGCCTGATAACCACACTGAGCCGGAAGGATTTCAGGCCTGCTGGATTTTCTGTGCCAAGAAGAGAAGATTCCCATGGTTCCTGGGAGCTGGAAGCAAAATTCCTTCCTCACACCATTAACTAAGCTCCTTACAACACTTCCTAGAAAACAGACCTAATACTGCCTACAAAGATTGGGGATCTTTGCCAAAGGTCTCAGTGGGGAAAGAAAAGAAGTGATAAATGACTAAAACTTGGTTCAATTTAAGACTATATGCTCACAAAGACCACAAAAGGTAAAGATGTTCCCCTGCCCGGGGAGACCCAGGACACAGAAGCAGAAGGAGTAGCAAGACCCCAACCACTGTAGGTCATTCACCACCTGCCCCAGCTCTTCCTACCAAGAATCAGAATATCCTCAGTTGGGCCACGGAGTCCAGTTACTGGCACTGCATAGGACAACCCCACCATTAAACCACGTGCCTCAGAGTTGTCCAAATTCTTCTTGAGCTCTGTCAGGCTTGGTGCTGTGACCTCTGCCCTGAGGAGCCTGTTCAGTGCCCAACCACCCTCTGGATAGAGAGCTTTTCCTTAACGTCCAGCCTATCCCTCCTCCCTGCCACAGCTTCGGGACATTTCCTTGGGTCCCACCACTGGTCACCACAGAGATGAGATCAGTCCAGGGCAGAGTCTGGGCCATGTTTTCCTCACAGAACAATAACAATGTTGGAAGACAGCTAAAAATGGGATCTGCAAACTTTCTGTAACACTCTGCGACCCATCAGCACGCACAGAGCAGACACGCTTTTCTTCCCAGCTACTTTGGTATTCAAGGGAGGAGTGGGGAAAAGCCCAACACGGTTTCAAGTGTGCAGAGCCTGCAAGTGGACTCTTGAGCTTTTCCAGGTGATTTGTAGCTGATCTCCTGAAGGAACAGAAACTAATGAGAAAAACAAAGTCCCTCTAATCTGCCTTTGCTTGCAAATTCTTTCCTATAATCCCCATCTTTGTTCCCTCCCGGTAGGCTGTTCACCAAATTTACATTTCAGAGTCTTCCCAAACATTCCTTTAGTGCTGCTACTGACACAACGTATAATCACGCTACCTGAGCCTACTACTTATAAACAAACAAAAGGATTGCCAGCTTTTTTGTGTGCCTTTGAAAAACCTAATTGATTAAATATTGAGAACATTCAAATATTTAACTACACACTCAGCACACAGAGAATCTAGAAATTTACTTTTCCAACAGGGAGTGTCACCCATTTAAAGTGACTGGGATGGCAAAGTGCTACAGGTGGATTTTCATCGCTTAAATTACATTTGCAGAGTAAAGAGCAAGCAGTGGGAGGGTGACCAAAAAACCCCACTACTATACAGGCATTAAAAAGTACAGGGAATAACCAGATCTGCCCTGAAAAGACAGTCAGATTGGTTTAGAAAGGAAGGTGACCCAAAGGTGAAGAGAAAACTCAGTAATTTATATTCTCGCATCAGATCTGAAATTCAGGCATATTATAGGGGAAAAAAATCATTTAGGACACTATAAAAAACATGGATATGCATGGAGGGCAAAAGGAAGCAAGATGTTTTGATATTAAAGTATTACAGCTGTCATCACTTGAGCTAAATATTGCTATTAATTTCACAGAATCACGGACTATTCTGAGTGGGAAAGGAACCACAAAAATCATGGAGTTCAACTCTAAGGTGAATGGCCCATACATCACCTTATGTCACAAATTAAAGAGCTGAGATCACAATAGTCCATAAAAGAGCTATAAATCCCTTATGGACCAGGCTTATTTTCCTACCTATAGATACATGAAGCAAAATTAACCCCTCTAGTCTGATCCCAGCTAAAAAGGGGCAAAGAACACAGTGCACACTGTGCTGGGCTCCTCACTGGGACAGGTCACTGAGCACATCTATCCCCCAAGCCCCTCAGGGCTGTCTGAAAACACACAGACCAGAAAAGATTTCCTCAAAATAGCAACACTCAGCAAACAGCTTGTGTGTCCTTTTGTCTTGCCTCTGCTTCAGCATCAGCCTTTAAAAACAGGAGAGGGGAAAAAAATAAAGGCACATTTCCCTGCATAGGAACTGGTATGGCAGAGCTGCACTTGAATTTCTTCCCAAGATACCTTTAGGATTGAGGGGGCTGGAAGAGGTCACCGAGATAAACCTTTCCTCTGTGACTGTATTAATTTTCTAAATTCACTATTTATGACTTTCCCCTTGTCCTGGGAACCAGGTACCAGTTAGGGCCAAAAGGAAGAGATTTTCAGACAAACTTTATGGACAAAGTACCAGTTTTTTCACTTTTTGCGACCTACAATTCAACTATACTGACCTCTTTTCCAGCATCTAAGTCTCTGCACAAGAGCCACTGACAAAGAAGATTAAAAGACATGACTTATTAGTGGGAGCTGTTAATTGTGAGGTGGAAACCCAGGCTTTCAAGGAACACTCTTGTTATTTGAAAAATGTGGCTTTGAAGGACACATTTAACACACACTGGAGGTTCACTTCTTATTGTTGGGCAGCAGAGGGAATAATCACTAGGGAATAAACATCAGGTCTGTTTGCCAGGATGAATATTTAGATTCAGTAAGAGCACTAAGGGCTGCTGGGGTTGTGCCACAGCCCCACGTTAAACCTATTAAATCTTTATAACAACTGGCATTAGCAGAAGCATTTGATTAACAGGCTAATGAATACATTGGTACTCTCTGGTACTACAGTTTTTAATCATCAAAAGGTAATTCTTATCCCAATTCCCAAACTTGGGGATACATCTGTGTTTGAATATTAGTGCTGGTGATCACAGCAATATCAAACAAAGTCAGACAGCACCGTAATCTTACAGGGGAAAACCAGAATAATAATGAGGATTTACGCCAGTGTTTCTCACAACGGTTTCAATTAAAAATATGCAACAGTGATACCATCAAACCAGAAATTGGTTCTGCATGACTGAAATGAAGGCCTGCTGCACTCACTGTATTTATACTCAGTTATTGAGCACTGACCCTTGACTTCCCAAGGAGGCAGGCAGCCAAAAAATTGCATTAAAACATCGCTTGAAATCCAGCCAGTTTCCCAAATTCTCCTGAAAGGGAACGAACTCTGTGTTGTGCAGAATTAGATTAATTTGGTGATGCTCTTTTCACCCAAGCTCAGTAATTGTGGCCCTTTTTTCTACTGGAAGATCATTCTCTGAGTTGCCAGGTCTAGTAAGGTACTCCCTTGCATGTAATAAGGAGAGAAAACACAAACCAATTTAATCAGGCATCACCCCAGCCCACCCACCTCACTTCTTGACAACATTTTGCCCTGTTCTCCCTCCCCAGATGGATGGATTTTCCATCTGGCTCTCTGTTTTCACTGAGAAGGTTCCTTTTGGGTTTCAAAAAAGCCACCCATCCAGGACACATAGGTGTGATTCAGGAATTAATATGCAGGTTCCCAGTGCAGCCAGAGTCTGACAAAGATTTAAGGCAACAAAGCACACACTCTATTTGTTCTCGTCATCCTGGCAATTTGTACCCCAACTGGGGCTTGAACTCAGACATAATTCATGGGAATAGTGTCCTAGGATTATAATTTAGCTGTTGCAATATAAATGAAATTAGCACCCACCACTAAAAATGTCTTTGACTAAGGAAGTGCACGCAGGTTACATGTCCTGTCAAAGCAGAGTAATAGCATTATTATTAAGCACATTTAACACTTAAGTATGCAGAGCCTAAAAAGAAATGAGGTTGCTTTTTCAAAAGCTTCCCACGTTTCATCTTGCAATGTTTCAGATTTTTATTACTGTCAGAAATACAATATTTCTGTAGTAGCCAATACATCTAATATTATTTCAAGATTACAAACACCAAAATCCTACACTTGTGAAAAAAATAAAATGGGCTACTACAAACCATTGGAAACATGCTGATTCTATTGCTTAAATAACATCAGAATTAAATGCTTTTATGTCATATTCATATTTAATTCTTACACTGAACAAGGGGACTGGATGTTTGCATTTCATTAGAAATTGCTGACTGAAGTCAGTGGGAGTATTGGGGACAAAAACAACACATTTCTAACACCACAGGGTTTTCAAATTTATTTTTTAACACCTCACTTTCCTTGTAAAGAAATGGCCAAGCACATATATTTGGAAAACTGTCATTAAAATAGTCTAGCACGTAAAATGCTAGCAAACACAAATGTACACTCAGATATCATTTCAAAATATATTTCAGTGACTGCACTTATAAATATGCTTAGGACATTAACAAAAAAAATGTATTTAGTCCAGAATCTTCTAAATATCTCATCCAAAATGATATCATAATGCTATCAGAATATTAAAGTATATGCAGATATGTGTGTGCCTCAATGTTCATTCTTCATCACACACACAAACACATATTTATTTTGAAGATGCGCAAAACTTTTCTCCCCCAAAGCCTTGTTGCATATGACTGAGCAAACATAATGCACCAAGTTCCCACTAAATGGTTCCCATTAAAGTTGTGCAGAACCAGCAATAAAACATCAGGCTGCCCAAATGTCTGAGCAGTCACTTGAACAGCCCAGGGCGCTGGGAGGGTTTAACCATTGCAGGTGAAACCCGCCCTGGGCTGGGCAGGGAAGTGACAGCCTGAGACATGGCTGGAGGTGGCAGAGTCTCACCTGAGCTCCCCCTTTGATGCAAGCCTAGGGTTTGGGCCATGAACCTGCAGTTTTGATGCGATAAACAGCCTAGAAACTTTATGATGGAGAGCAAGAGCTAGGCCAGGTTGCTCAAAGCTCCATCCAGCCTGGCTTTGGACTCTTCCAGGGGCGGCAACTTTACCCACTACCCACTCAGAAAAGTATTTCTTTACAGAAACTACCTCACACTGCTTATTTCACTGATACTCTGAGCTCCTGCAAACTGCATCTAAAGTCACCAGAACACCCAGGGCTTTACAGCTGAGATTTGAGGAATCTTCCTCAAATGAACATGCAAATTATCCAAACCTGCATTCTGACCACACGAGCGCTTTATTGCTTTGAGTCACCTCAGTTCTCTGTTTGGCCTGGCATCAGGAAAGGGCACCACTACAGCTGCTTTCTTCTCCATTAACTCACATAGCAAAAGATGCAGCAGAACAGCAGCCTGCTTGATCTTGTGATACAAGGAGTGTCAGAAATACCTCTCTTTCGCCTCCCAAATCAGAGAACATTTTTGCTGAAATAAGGTCAGGAAAGCTTTTGCCAACAGCCCCTGTGGTTCACTCGGGCAAAGCAAGCCCCGTTACGAGGCTTGCAGGGGATGGGTTAAGTCTGCTCGAGCTTCTGTTGGCAGAAGCAACTTTCACCCAGTCAGCTTTGAAATGGAAACACCCACTTAAATGATGCTACTGGCAGTCTTAGAATATTTTTCATATATTTCAAAACAGATCCATTTATCCTATTACTGCTGATCCAGCTTTTTTTAATGTACATCAGCAAACATAAATCTTTTTCTGCTAACGTGGTACGTAGGCAATAATAGAACAATTACAACTGCGTTCTTGCTAATGAACACAAATCTTATTACACCTTTTTTTAATCATATATTACCTCATTCAAAGCAAACACAGGTATCTCAACAGCAGACACAGCTATCCCTGTTAACCTTGCACCTTAACTGCTTTCTGGTTTATATCCTCTTCCCCATCTGCTTTTTGTTTCTGTGAAATAAAGCAGATGACTCTCACAAAGTTTAAAATGTCCTTAGCCAAAACACAGAAGCCAATCAAGTCTAGTCCTTCCTCCCTCCTTCCCTCTCCACCCTGATCCCCTGATAATAACAGCTGCAGACGAAGCCCAGAGAGAGAAAACACCAGATGCTGGTCCAAATGACATATTATTATTCTTCTTTGACACGAAGAACATGCCCCCTTCCCCTTGACACACTCTATTTGGACAATTTATTCTAATATTTGCCTGTGAAAGGGGGATGGAAAGACTGCAGACATCTTTGGAGACTTCCAGTCCAAGCTCTGAAGATACTGGGTTTGATCTTCTGTTACACTTGTCACACCTTATTCACTAAGGTCAGCCTGTGTTCAACAAGGAGGCAAAGCACTGTGCTGCTTAATAATAGGGCTGCTCTCAAAACAAACAAAAAGGCCAGTTTTGGCAAAATGTAGCTCAGACTGGACAGAAACCACAACAGAGTTTTCCTGTGATTCCTCTCCAAACATCACAGGACAAATCTTGTATCCAGAATTACGGTCCAAAATCACCCCACTATTGAGGTTTATGTCTTTCCTTCCACATCCAGCTTCCAAATTGTTTTCTTGAGTTTACAAATGGTTTCAGACAAGATTAAAATATGAAGAGAGGGGGAAAAAAATCCACATACCAGATGATTCGAAAAGGCTAAATCTAAACATTTCAGCTCTAAATTGCCTGTGCAAAATCAAAACCCATGTAATACTTCAGAGACAAATTAAGGAACCAAAAATATTGTAACTGCTACACATTTTAGCACGCGTGTCAGCTAAAACTGCTCTCTGATTTGCCCTGAGTGTCGTGTAAATTACCATGTAACATCCTTTTGACCACCGATATATTGTAATTTCATCAAGCAAGCATACAAATCGAATAGCCTCCAGACTTTCTCAGCATTAATGAAAAAGCATTTGTTTCCAGGCAAGTATTAACTTATTAGTACTAACAGTGAAACACACAAGTGACAGTTGATTCTAGGAAAAGCTTACATCTCTAAAGCCCCTTGACTTTCTTTAGAAGCTTTAAAGCAAGTCCCTGTGCTCTGTGGCAACATTGATAAGGCAAAGCTTTGCCTCTGGAGCTAAGCCCTCCATGGGCAGCAAATAGCAGGGACTGACAGACTCAAAATGCTGAGGAGCCCAGACAGGCTTTTCTTTTTCCTTCCAGCCTGTCTTGGGGTGAGTTTGAACTTCTCTCTCCTGTCACTTTTTAGGGAGGGAAGGAGGATGAGGGAGGGTGACTTGTGAGACTGATGTGTTACTGGACTCCAGGCAATGCTGACCCACCAACTAGATCCAATCAAAGTGCCAGCCATGCCAAGATTTCAGATACAGGGGACAAACACAATGATTCACAATCAGAAACGGAGTATCTGCAGGGTGCCCACTGCCATCACAGCAGAGCTAACAAACACTCATCTGCAAACAGGAGACCTCACGGCAGTCATGAGCAGAAGAGGAGGGACAAGCACTGATCCCTTCCCTGTGGTGACCCAGGAAATGGCCTGAACTTGTGTCAGGGAAGGTGGATCTTAGAAGGAGGTTCTTCCCCCAGAGGGTGGTTGGGCACTGAACAGGCCCCCCAGGGAAGTGGTCACAGCACCAAGCCTGACAGAGTTCAAGAAGCATTTGGACAATGGTCACCTGGCATGACTCTTGGGGATGGTCCTATGCAGGGCCAGGAGTTGGGACTTGATGATCCCTGTGGGTCCCTTCCAACTCAGATGTTCTGTGAAACCTGCTATGGGTTCAGGGAGTTCAGATTTCAGATATTTTCTCAGCATCAAGAAAGCAACCCAAAACCCATCAACTAAACAAACAAGCCTACAGAACCACCTCCCACAAATACCCTACAGAACAAGACACACAAACCTAAGCACTTATGTGGAGCCCAACCATCAGGTATCAGTTAATTTCACATAGAGCATCCCACACCCTGGAAGGAAGAGGGTATGATCCTGCCCTTTCTTTCTGTTCCCATTCCATTCTCTGGCTCTGCTTCCCAGCTGGAAACAAGCATTCCACGCACAGATCTGACCCCATCGGGGGCACAGCCTGCTAAGCCATGTCCAGCAATCCCAGCTGGGGAGCTTGCCCAGGCAGCAAGTGCCACACTCGCCCTCCCTCCTCCGCTGCTCTCTCCCGTGATCCTCAGCATCTTTATTCACCCTGCAACTGAAAGACCTTTCACTGCCTGCCCCAGCTGGCCTCTCTCTTTTGAATCCCCAACAAAACATCTCCCCCCACCGCCCAAGAAGATTGTCATGGTTAATCCTCCACTTGCAGAAGAGCGTTATCCCTTCAATGCAACAGCAAAACTTCGTCCAGCCCAAACCGTGATGCGATTGTTTCATTTCCTGTTCGCTCAAAGCTGATTTTCACAGGGCCTGGGCACATGATATAATTGAAAATTTTAATGAAAATAACACGTTTCGCTGGAGCTGAATCATTTCATAGAGACACACTTTTTCAAACTACCTTTCAGGGCTAGACCTGAAGTATTTGAGTTGACAGGTGAGTCGCTAAGAGGATGTGCAGGCTGGACTCAATCCTATATATTGCCTAATTCAGCAACTTTCTGTGAAAAAACTTTCCCTGCTTGACATAGATCAGGGACTTGAATTTTCCTGCCTGGCTCAGTAATGTAACTATCTGTCTGTGGGGCTTAGACATCCCCTGCACACAAGAGACTCCTGCAGCTCAGTGGGGGATGAAAGCCAACTGGGAAAGCTGGAGAGGCACTGTAGGGAGCCCTGCTCTCCCTCTGGGTCCTGTGGAGGAGCACCCTGCATTCCAGGTGTATTGCTTTACAGCCAGAAGAGTTCCATTACTGCCTCCAGTGACCTCCCGCACGACACAGGTCACGGCGTTCCTCCCTGCCAAGCCTCTCTGTCTGGCCCATCTCCTTGGGATGGCAGCAGAGCGGAAGATGCAATTTAAATGCTTGCAGTGACGGGCGGTTTCGCCACGTCCGCCGGCAAGTTGTTCCAAGGACTAATTACCCTCTCTTAAAAATACATCTTGCGTTCCCTGTTTGATCTTTGCTGACTTCACCTCACAGTCTCTGCATCCCGTGGCTTTGCCTGCTCGCCTAAAGAGTCCTCTGCTCCAGACATCTTATCCCTCAGTGGGTACTTACAGACCATGATTAAATAGCCACTTAACCTTCTCCTCAGTAAGGTGAGTCCTATGAGAGCAGATGGTGCTGAGCACCTCTAAAAATTAGCACTGCAGCTATTTCTGTCGGTAAACTGCCAGCTGATTGTTTCGTTGAGGCCAGTTATGGAGAGCTGCTGGCACCACTGACAGAAATAGCAGGTGCTCAGCATGGGCCAGCATTTGTTTGTCACACCACAGCTCCTAAAGGAAAAGGACCCTGTCCTGTGCTGTCCAGCCCTAATCCCAACCCATCCTCTGCCACGGGAGATACACCTTGAAGAGGACCTCGTGCCTCAGGACTGAGACAACTTCACCTCGGTGGTCTCTTCAGTGTTGGCACCAAATAAATACCAAAACCAACCCTGCTTCCCATTTTTGGCACTCTGAGGAAAAGGGTAAGGTCTCATATCACCAAAGGGAGGAACCAGGTCCTGCTGAAGCACAAGAAGGAGCACTCAGTTGAAGCGTCAGCACAGCCCTTCCCTCTGCTCACCAGAAACATCCCCACAGCAGCAGCTGCCCTGGGAAGGGGTCATTAGCAGGAATTGCTCTGCAGCTTTCAAGCTTTTTGGACCTTTTGGGACTCTTCTGCTCAAGCTGCTGTTCTATGGAGAGCAGCCAAGAGAAGTGTCCCTACATCACAGGGCCTTTCCTCTTGCCCCTTGCCTTGACTGTCATACCACAGCAAGCAGATCCTTTTTTGGGACACTAAACAGTGAGACAATTACCTGCATCTTCCCCCCACAGACTTGAGTAGCAAGATTCAACTCTTGTAATCCCTCCATAAATAAGCTGGTGGTATTGGTGTCAAATACATGAAAATACCTCCCAATTCCTTTGCTACTGGTGCTGGCCCAAACATCTTGCAGCTTCAGGATCTCATAACCACCAGAAGAAAAATACATAGACGGCTCTGGAAAAAAACCCTTTTCATTCACATAATACTAAAAAGGTGGCTTTCTTCCTAAGTAAAAAAGGAAATGGCATGAATTCGTGGGCACACAGGGAAGATTTTCGGGATATCAGAACCTATAGCTTTGGTCCAGATGGAACATGCAACTTCCCAGTCACGGCAAACTTCAGCCTTGAAATATTTTAATCAATAGGTATAACCAAAGCCCCCAGTCATTGCTCTCTCTGCTATTTTTAGCTCCTTGTGGGAAATAAGCCCAGTGCTTGCAGTTTTCTGATAAGTGCCTTAATAAACACTGGGGAAGTTGAGAAGAAAGGACCCCATCACCACATACTTTAAACTGAGAACTGCCCCCCTTCCCCTGCCATTTATACCACAGGTAACCAAAGGCACAGAAAGCACATGGAATATCAGAAAAGGGCCTGCGTTATGCTCATAATTGACAATTAATTGCAATGAACAGAATTCAGTTCTAATCTGGATGAAACAATCTTTTTGCACCCAGTGAAAGGAGAAAGAGGGTTGCAGCTTTTTAAACCCACCCCTCCCTAAGCAAATATGCACCCAACTGTGCACAGATGAAAGGGACAAATGGGACTAAAGGACAGAGGAGAGACAGAAAATGTAAATAAGGAGAAGGCAGGCGATAGGCCTCTGAAATACCCTCCAGATTGCCTGCCAGTAAACATCAATTGAATACGAAGCTACTGAAGTATAATTACCTCCTTGTCAACCCTGACATTAACATTTTCCTAACTCTTCAATGACAATCACTTCTTTCAACACTCCTTAATAACAATTCATTTACTTATCCTTTCACGGATGTGTAGGATTGTCAATAACTTCACATCCTTAAAGCAAAACTGGAAAGCTGTGGATCAGAGAGGGCTGCTGAAACCCAACTGGATTTGCGACCAGCCAGGATTTTCCAGAGGGGACTTTCCACTTCTTTCAAACACCAAACACAGGGAAAACACTTTGTACAAAGTTATTCTGTTCGTTCTTTTCTCTTTGATTAATGAAAAATTGAAAAACTAGTGTTCAAAAGGCAAATATTATTGCGGGTAAACAAGCCTGTAAGACCCCTCCCCTGCATTTCCTTTCAAGCAGCTTAGGAAGTATTTCTTACTTATTCATGCAATAAAGAACACAAGACAATCCAGTTACTGTTCAAGCCTCTAGCACTGACAGGTTGCATGTCTTGGAAAAGTCACTTAGCACACACCTGCTGGCTTCTTCCACTGCAGGAAACACTAGAATGGCATTCACCTGCTTCAGAATACCAGCAGGAGTAAGCAAGGAAATCCCAACCTAGTGCCTTACAGAGCACCTGCTCCTACTGATCAGGCCACAGCAGCAATGGGATATGACACTTATTAGTGTTTTCTACAGTCCTTCTGAGCCACAAAAAATGTAATTTTTCTTATTCAAAGCAGTTGGCTTTAACATCACGTTCTTTGTATAGCACAGTTCTGAGACTTGCCTTCCCTTTATTTTTTTGTTAAAATAATGTTTTAGTCCTTCTGGCAAGGTATCTTCATAATACAAACCCAGTGAAGAGACTCTATGGGGCAACAGAACTGACTTTTCCCTAGTTTTCCCTCTCAGAGTTATCCCTAAAGATGGCAGAAGCTCCTGTGCCCATTGCTGCAGAAAAGGGTATTTGACCACAGAAGGTTTGGAGGTGCCACAGTTGGGTGTGAAAGCAATTGAAGGGGCATACCAAGTAACCAAATGAAGCAGAAGTGCAGGAAGATACAGAGGAGATTGCATGTTCAACCTCTTTTTGTGATAACCCACAAACTCAGAAAGGAAGTCTGTAGGCACACAAATAAAGACAGGTTATGTAAACACAAATTTCCTCTGAAAAATAAAAATGCCATGACATGAACAATATTCGCAAGTGTGGATCTCAGTCCATGAATTAGTCATACACAGCCCCAGACTCTTAACAACAGGATAAGGACCTCAGTCGCATTGTCATCTTATAATTACGCTGCTCTCAATTCTGTCTGCTCTCAGGTGGCATATTTAGGCCCTTGATGAACAACTGCCAGTATAGCTAGAGAAATATTACAACACCTAGCCAGCTCTCAGCTCCTCTCAATGGATCACGTCTCTGCCGGGAGTTTATCTGGGCAATAAAAAAAAAATAGTCTTGGTTCTGGTTGCTTAACAGGTGCCTGCAGGGTCATACAGGAGAGCTCCCACGTTAACTGGTTAGGAGGTTTCCTCAGGATTGTAGGGAGAAATCTCTGGGAGTAAAGTAAGCCTGTCCTCATAAACCAAAAAACCACACCTTCAGAAAATGGTTTGTGCTCTCGATGCCCATCCCCAGAGCACAGCAGCTGCAGTGTCTTACCTCGGATCCAGCTGGCTGCTTGTTTGCCAGAGCCATGGGCCTGATTATGAGGAACTCTGAGCAACCATCAGCGCTCAGCATCTTTAAAACTACAACTAATACTACGCTGCTGGGAAAAAAAGGCTTTCAGCAAATCTCACAATTTCCCTGCATCTTTCATTTATTACACATGAAATAATAATGCCAATTAATACAATCCTTCTGAGAGCAGCTGAGCAATGCTGTGCAGCAGTATAAAACTCCAACATTAGTCTTGCAATGAACTCCCACAGGGAAGAACTCTCCTTTCTACGTATATCTCAGAGAGAAAACTAAACAGTTAAATATTACCCAAAAGTGTTAGGTGTTTTCTATTAAACATCTGCAACCAGCTCTCTCACCTTGAACTTCCTGTTGAAGTCAACAGCAAAACTGCCATTGACTTCAGCAGGAACAAGGTCATGGTCCTTCTGTGCTGCTGAGTGGGTGATAGCAGGGTCATAGGGCCTGCATTTAAAGAAGGAAATCAATAGACAGCCTACAGCTGTCTGGTTACATCTCCCCAGCCACCTACAGACTCACACCGGGGATTTGGACTGGTTTTTACTTTCTGGACAAAAGGTTCCTGTGACACTGTACGACACATTAGGCTTTATCAGGACTCTCAGAGGGGTTGTATCCACAAGACCACTGAGATAAACAGGACTTAGCAGTGTCTGGGTGCCCTGCTGAGGAGGCTGTTCCTTGTGTACTATATGCAACCCACTGGGAACACAGAGACAAATATAAAGCTCTCTTTTACGGAGCAGTAACATCAACAGTGGTGCCTGCACCACACGATTTGATCCATCAGGGGAATCCAGCCCAAACACTTCCTACGTTGCACAAAAGAGGCATAAAAAGTCAGGCCAGATGTCTACAAAGATTTTGGTATCTGCTTCCATTCATGCAAAACTAAGCACAAAGCTTGCCCTCAATATGTCCAAATACCAAACTACCTTGTGTTTTGAAAGAAAAATAAAAAGGAAATAAAGGCCATCTGTATGAGCGTGCATAGAAAAAATGCAGGCCCTCCCAATAAATATACATTCACACATAGAGAAATATACATATATGTAAGGGGATCTCCATCTTCTGCTTTACAGAGAACTGATTCTACTGTACAGAAAGTTCTATTGCTCTCAAATACTTTTTAAAGAGCCTCGTTACATTTGGTGTTTCCTTTGCTTGGCACCAGAATATTATAAAACCTATAAAACCAACAGCATAAGAACGGTGCTAGCTGCAATTCAGAGACACAAATGAATCTTCCAAATTGCAAGCATCAACTATCCTTTGCCTAAAAAACCCCTCTGTTTAACAAATGAGCACTTAAATGTGCTTTTACTAAACTCCAGCATAAACTGGGCAGTGTGCATTCGGTAAACTTTGCGCTGTGATTTTAATTAAAGCCATCAGCCGTACAAACTGCATTGTTTCTGCTCCTCCCCTCCCCCCCCCCCCGTATTTGTCAGCTTTCTCTCTCCCCAGCTTTAAGCGAAGAGGCAGATTTGTCTGAAGCTCTGGCCAAAGCCAAAATAAAAAAATCAAAGCCAGTTCCATTTCCTGGGATGGCTGTGAACACAGTTTCCAGCGAGGAAATCCACCCACGCGCATTATGGATGACCTTGGGAGCATGAGCGCCTTGGCAGCGCAGAGCTGGATCATCCCAAATCCTCCTGAACATGGAAACACACGCAGTGCTGGCAGCGAGACAGCGATCCAAAGGCAGGTTCAGGGGAGGAACAAAGAGAAACGCTCGTGCTTACAGGCAAAAGCAGCCAAGCCTCCCGCGTCCAAGCCTTGCAAACTGGCAGGAGCAAGACAGCATTTCCCTGCTTAGCTTCGCCTTTCCAAGAAAAGTTTGCCCCAGTAACCCTGCAGGTATAAATACAGCTGTATAATCCAGGAGAGCTGGTGGAGGGCAGTTTCATGGAAACACACTGGCCTATCTGGAGAGCTTGTACCAAGGAAAAGTGTCTTGTTTTTTCCTAACCATAACAATGAGATTCTTACAGTTCAAATATGACAATACATTGCAAACGTTTACAAAACATTATCCGCTAGATAATTCATGGCAGAGGAACAGAGAAGCAAAACTTGGGTTGGAGTATACTGCCTGCAAAAGGCAACATTCAGACTTTTAAATAAGCAGCTACAGGGGTGACTTGGGGAAAATCTATCATGTTGGGATGCACTGAGCATACAACCCTTTAACAAATTCAAACTAACACATTTGATTCTTCTGCAAAGCTGTTTATGAAATGTTAATCACCCAAGTAGCAAACTGCTTGCAATTTTGTTGAAAAGCTGTAATACATTGCCCAAAACTTCAAAAATTCCCTATTAGCAATCCCTATCAGAAGACTTGAACTTTCAATCAAACACTGTCTACAGAGGAGCAATGAGGTAAATTAGGCAACGGTAATTTAACGATCAATCCTTGTCATTTCAGGATGACAGTACTATTTGGAAAAAAGTGAAAGGAAAATGGATTAAAGTGCTAAAATAAAGACGCTTTGTTCATCTGAATAAAACATTTGTAACTCTGGTCTGAGAGGTTACTTTCATTTGCAGCCAGTTTGATTTGCCACTCATCTTCCTTTGGGAATCATTCTGTTTCAAGTGCATTAAGAGATGATTTATTTGCATAAGCCAACAGAGGGTTATTCTTCCCTCAAAAAAAACAGAGAATGACATTGCTGTACAAATGAAAGAAAATGTTAACAACTCCTGAAAGTTCTCACAGGTGATTAAAGGCATCATGCCACATAGCACAAAGTGATTAGCACTGATGTGGCATATATTACATTTTAAGCATAGCTGAGCTTTTGCACTGTTCCCCTAGCTACCAATAAACTCCTTTTCAAACGCACATTACAAGTGTCTGATCTTCAGAAGCATGTTTTAAACTAAGGGCAGAAGTTACTATTCATCACTGAAATCTTTTGTATAGGTCATTAGGAAATAAGTAGCATCCCTATCTATTTATTTTGACTTTTGTTTTGTGAGAGGAAAAAGCGAAGGTGAAGCTGGTCTTTGGTGTTATCCCCTATTTCTGGGCACAGAGAGAGGTGCCACCAATCTCCTGTTGCCAGGCCTCGTGTCTGTGGATGTCACTATTGCACTTAGTAATTGCAAATATTAAGGGTGACACGATCTCCTGTGGCAGAGGAGACTCCCACAGGAGTATCCAGAGCAATCTGGTGTGCTGGAGCAGACCTGGGTGCTCTCCACCATCACCTGCTGTGGCAATGGAAGCATCAGGTACTCTCTCTACACCAAACAGGCTTTCAAAGCCAATTTTACAAAAACATTGACCCAGAGCCTTCTGCCCCTCTGCCCTGCCTGTAGCATTGCTTCTCACAAAGCTTTTCATGAGCTTCAATTCCATAAATTTCATCCTTTCAGCTTACAGTCACATTGGTAATTGCACAGCTGGAGTCCAATTTGAACATTAGCTTTGTCACTGTGCCATCCATTCCCTTATTCCTATCCCACACTCCTCAAAAACCCCTCACCTTACCAAACCAACCCTCCCCAGCCTCAGAGGAAGGTAGCTTTTCAAGCACATGCACAAGGACCACGTAGGGAAAGAGACTGAAAGTTAAACGGTCTAGGCAGAGCATTGTATGAGAGCCCTCACAGCAGAGAACACCACCCAAACCCCCTCCAGCTGAGGTGGTGCTGCTGAACAACAAATTATAAATGCAGTCATTCTCTGATGGTCTACAAGAAAGTTGAAGTACTGCTTGTTTGTTAGAAGCTCCTTGAATTTCCCTGGGAAGTCCATGAACACAACACTGCAGGACAATGCTATGGAGAGTCATCTCTCAGAGATAACTAAACCTCTCTCATTTCCAAAGGTGCTGGCAATTCTTTTTCATTTCTCCACATCATCCCCTCCTGGTAAGCCCAAGGAATTGGGCTGCTCCTTTCACATTAGGATTTTTTTCAAACAGTAAACCTCAAAGTAATACTTCCCCACTATTACGTTCCTGACTGGAGAGGTATCATTGCTGTTCTTTGGGCTTCGTAGGAAAAAAGTGTGCCAGTCACTCACTAATTTCTCTAGGGATGTTTTCCACACACTGGGAAAAAATAAAACTTAGAGTTTATATTGTTTCGTCTCTCTCACCAGGTCACATTACAATCAAAAAAACGGTGAGACAGTAGGGTACAACTATGAGCTTAGTCTAAGCATTTTGAAAGCTCCGTTTCTTTGCAACTAAGAAGAAAAATTAATAAGAAAAGAGGCAGGGGGATGAGAATATTAAAAGTCATGGCTGCCACCTCCTAACTCACCCAGGGCACAAGCCAAAACAATTATGGAGAGACATATGTTGATGGCAATAAAACATTTACTTTCATTCTGTGCCTATTTTAAATATTAAGTGTTAGCAGCATGTTACTTAGAAAATTAAAAGCCCCCAAATTTCAGTTTCAGAATGTGTGAATAAAGCATCCCACATGGAGGAAGGCTAAACCCAAACATTTCTTTGTTTTCATATTGAATACCTATAATATCATGTAATCAAAAAATTATGAGTTAATACTGTAACTCATGAGTAAAATTTGGCATTGGGGATGACTATTTATATGCTAAAGTCTGATTGTACACTAAAATATGTAGATGCATAACAGCTTATCTTTTAACTATCATATATTACACACAGAAATGCAAGTGCTGGATCTAATTTAATGAATTTGTGGTTATGAACACATGGACACCAAAAATCCAGCATGAATGCTAAGCTACAGTCCAATGCAGTTCCAGCTGGCTAAGATTTAAATATTTCTCCCCCAAACTGCAGTTGCTAGTAAACTCAGTACAGAACATTTCATTATACCTACAGCAAATGCTACTTCGATACTACAGTCTTTGCTAAAGCAATGCAGCTCTCCCCCAGACACAGGGAACAAGGTAATAATAGCAAAGTACAGCTCCAGCTTCACTTCCTCCTCTTACAACATGAATGACAAAATAAATGTGTAGGGATGCTACTTATTTCCTACTCATACATAAAAGAAGATTTCAATGAGGGAGAGTAATTTCAGCTCTTAGTCTGAAATGTGCTCCTGAAGATCAAATGTTCCTATTGCGTCTTCAAAAAAAACAACAGGCTGACCTAGAGGATGGTGAGCCTGGAGATCAGGTCTATGACTGGATTTGATCTCATTTTCATTCTTTAGCACAGTAATTATGTATGCAAAACAGAGAGGTGGCAAACTACTACAGTAGCCACTCCAGTAAGAGGAGGAGGTGCTGCTGTAGCAGTAACGAAAGCAGCACCAGTTCCTCATGTATGTAACAGGCATAACACACAATTACCTAGCTGTAAGGAATAATCATTAGTTTGCACATTGGGGTCCACATTGAGGCAAAATTCAAAGCATTACATAAGACATCTTGCCCAGCAGAACTGATGCCATGGGGATTTTCTATTAAGAGCATCTTCTTAGGAAAAGCAATAACTTATCAGTTTACAGGGAACATTTCTTACTTTGTTCTTGTCGCTACAGCTGTACATTGTAGCACATTAAACATCAATTTAATCACAGCAACACAGGCAAAGTCACAATGACTGATCTTTGGTATTAACTTTGGGCTGTTTCAACATGTATTTAAACCCAAACCCCACTGCCTGATTTTGGAAGCATTACGATGGCACCACTGCAAGCCATCCATACTGGCAAACCCACCAAGAGCTCAAGGATCTGCTACCTATGAAACAAGTTAATTTGTGTTTCACTCGCAGTAAAGAGTCCCTTGTGAAATATTGCCTAACCCAACTTTAAGAAACAAAAGTTAAATATTTATAAACAAAACACATTGAAAGCCCAGGAAATCCTCATGGAAGACACACTCCAAAGTGATTGACTATTCATGTACAGAATGTGACATATGATGGAAATGAATGAAAAGTAAACAACATACTCCATTACTCCCAACATCTGCAAAGCCTATTTTAAACTTCCTAAATTACACAGATGTACCAGCATGGGGCCCTTAAGCCTCGAGTCCATATTGATGAGATGGCATTTCTGTTCCTGTGATCCTGAAGTGAACAATTAAAGAACATACATTTCTGTACCACAACTGAACAAGTCCAGGAGGCTGCTGTTTCCACCTGCAAGGCCCTCTAATGTGTACAAATTACAGCTTGCCAGCATTTCACCAGGATATGTTTAATATATATATATATATATCTCTCTAATAAAATTAAGTCGATTGTGGCCAGTGCTGAAGTTCTTTAAAAGACACAACATTAAGGTGGGGTAACTGAAACCCACATAAACATATAATAGCAGAAATGAAACAAATGTCACCAACTTCAAAGGAGACTTATTCCCCTCTGGAGAAAAATCCCAGGTTTTACCATCTCATTTAACCTCCAGAGGCTGTTCTGTACCATCCTGTCCACCGTCCTCCAAGACCAAATCTCAAACTTGAGCATGGGAGAGGTGAGACTGGATGATCTTTGCAAACTCTTACATTATCATATTGCACAGGTGAAAAAGTCAACCCTGTGGCTAAAAACCAAGGCAGACTTTTATCAACAATCACCAGTCAGGCAAGAGCATGCAAACACACTGACCCCATATGCATCATCTGATTGAGGCCATTAAAATCTGAGGACTCCAGAAAAAAGCTGTTATCACAAGGACACTATTTCAAAAAAAAAAAAAAAAAAAAAGTGACTTGTCTAACTTTTGGTCCTCACAATGTTCAAAATAAGAGCCTTTCTTCATTCCCTTCTCTTCTGCAATTCCCCTGATGTGAAGCCTAAAAAAAAATAGCAAGCTATTGAAAGAGAGGGCAACATGAAAGCAAATCAATAGGAAGAAGAAAAAACACTGCCAGCTTATGTGTTCCTTCATAATAGTCCAGAGCCAAGCAGTGCACACGCCATCCCACCAGGGATAGAGGCAATGGCAAGCACTGTCTGGGAGGAGGAGGAGGAAATCCTCTGGGGGAACAAGTGTTTGGAAAGGCATGGATTCAAGACCACACAGCAGGATCCATTGAAGTGAGACAGGCCTGGAAGTCTTGAGGAAACAAACTCCTATAGAAAAGGCAAAAATTCCCTATCTGTCAGAAGTTTGAGGCTCTGGGGGTTTTGTGTTGCTCCAGAAAGTGGCACAATCATCGACCCATTGGCATCACCAGCCAAGTCAAGTGGTCCATGGATACTACCCCCCCAAAGTTAATCTTTGTTCCACAAGCATCACTCTAAACCTAAATGTCTAAATTCAAAAGGAAAATTCAGCATCGTTTTCATATTAAACAACCAAGACTGAAAACAAAAGCTACTTCTTGAAAATCACTAAAATTCTTCCTTACAAAGTCTTTTGGGAGGTTGGAACTAGATCACCTTTAAGGTTCCTTCCAACCCAAGCCATTCTCTGATTTCTGATCATTTAGTGCCACAAACAGGACTTAGTGCCCATAGAATGCTACAGGACTCTGCAATCCAAGTCCAGGGCAGTTAAAACATCAAACATCCTTTAAAACCAGTGAAAATGAGTTTCTCTTTTAATGCAGTCTTTTGTTCTATGCTCTGTGAGCTGTCTCCAAAATGCAGTGCTGCTATGATGTCATTGTAAGCATCAGAGCTCTAAAAGCCTGACAGAAACACTGGTTTCAATTTCATTGTGGATTATTATTTGGAAAACATTTAGGAAAATATAATGAGCCCAACAGGAGGCTCAAAATCCAACAGATCCTGTTGTCTGCCTTTGTGAGAAACCACAAAATCTTTAGCTCGAAGCTACTTGCATTACACTTTCCACTCTTTTTTTTTTTTTTTTGGAATGGTTTCTCATTTTCCATAGCCCGTTTCTATTGATAGATTTTTCCATTCAGTAAACAAGGAAGCTGCTGCTCAGAAAGTGACCTTCAAGGCTAACAAGAAAATCTACAGCTACTAGACACAAAAAAAGCAACACAACCCAAGCACAGGAGTACGCTCGGGAATGGTTTTTCCCTGAGAGACATTTCAGTATTGTAAATACCAGTCACAGCTGTGACAAGGCTTAACAGGAGCCAACACAGAGGTTGACAAACCATTCTCAAAAATCCAATAGTGTATTATTCCTGCTCCATATCTCTCATCTCCATGGGGGATGAGACAGCCCTCTGGGAAGAGGCATCATCATCAAGTTTGTGTTTTACACTTCAAGCAGTTCTGGAGTGTTCCAGCCCATGCTGGATAGGAGTTGGAGTAACCTGGACCAGTTGAAAGTGTCCCTGCCCACAGCACGGGGATTGGAACTGGCTGATGTTTCAGGTCCCTTCCAACCCTAACCATTTATGATTCTATGAATTAGAGGGCAGGTGACCATGTTGCAAGCAGGAGCCAAAGACAACATGAAAAGGAGGCATCTGTTAAATGTGCCAAGTGAAAAATGTGATCATGAAACATAATAGCTTCTCTATTCTTTCTTCTCACAACTATTTCATGAAGTTTTGCTAAGCCTTTTCTGGGTGACTTGATACCAAGTACATTGTTTTAACACATGTGTGAAGGCAGTGTGATCTTTCTGCTTCACAAACCTACCACGTCTACATGTTCCTGAACAACAACATACTCTGGCACATGTGATAACAGGCTTGGTCCTATTTCCAAGGTCTGCACTAAGTTAATGAACAGCAAGTTCACTTGTAACAACAGGGAAATGAAAATGCAAGAGGAATGATTCAATATACAGAACTAATAGTCAGTGCTCAGAAAGTGTTGTTAGCCCTATAACATTACTGTCATAGGAAATGACAAAATCAAAAGATACAAGTGGACTTGCTAATTTAAAAGGAATTAAAATTCCTGGCTGGAGCACTGGGAGAAGCAGAGTTTTATTTGTCTTCTTTTTATTTATTTTACAAATTTGATTACATGAGTGGGAGCCTATAATTGAAATAGTTTCCGTGGGCAAATTAAACAATAACATTTTGTTCTATAAATCAAGCATCACACATTAATGTGGAAATTACTTTTATATTTTAAAACAATCTGTACTGCAAAACAAATATCGCCTTGCAAGAAATTCCAGGGCCACACAGCCAGTGCTGCTGACAAAGTAATGTCTGTTAGTCCTCAGCAATTAATTACATCTGTATATATTGCTCCAAAAATCTCAAACCTAACACTTTTAACATGGAATGTCCACTGGAAAGGTCCTGGCAGGAACAGCAAACAATTACTTTAAAAGGCATAGCTGAGGCTGGGAGTTGGAATAGCTTAAAATACAACATGGATGAGAACATGCCCTGCATTGTGATGGCACAAGATGCCACAGTGGGTTTGTTGGGTTTGGGGTTTTTTTTAAGGGAATGCATTACTATGAATTCCCAGAGGAACACACATATGAGCAGACATCTAAGTATGCTTTGGGAGCCATAAGTACAGCATTTCCTCATGTGACAAGACATGCAGCATCCCTTCCAAAACCAAAGCCAGCTTTGGCACACTGCAGCCAGCTTGCTAAGAAAGCAAACAACAGCCCACGGCGGCTGCAGTTTGTTACAGACCCATTCCTACTCCCTGCAAACATCAACTTACTGGAACCAAAACCAAACCAAGACGCATCCACAACAGGAGTTTTGAGCTCCAGGGACTCCCCGGGGCTGGTGAGAAACCCAGCACCAGGCTGACCCACCAGGCCCATCCCGTGCCACAGATGATCCAACCCCAGTGCAGCCTCTGGGCTCGGATCTTTCCCTCTCCTGCTGCCTTGTGGCACAGGCACAACACCGCTCGCTCATGGACAGCACATCTGTCATCACGGAACCGAACCCAAAATGCAAGCAACAGCAACTTTATTAGCACTTACTGATCCCAGGGGTGATAAATATATTTGTTTACTCCTGCACGAGCAATGCTGGTGGTAAAAGGGAAACCGATCAGACTGTTAAGTGGCTGAAACTCACATTAAAAATCCAATGATAACATAATCCCAGGAAATTGCCAGGATATAGAGATCGAAAGCCCCGTAGTACCCAGGGCCATGCTGGCATCTCGCCAACAGCCTGAGGGTCAAAGCTATTATTCTGCATGTATATCTACATACATTTACATCTATTTTGCATAACAAGTAAGCATAGTATTAAATGAACTTCATAGAGGGACCGTCCAGGACTAGCTTATACACCCCTGCAAGAGCGAAAGCCTCGCAATCCCCTCTAGTTTTAACTCTCCGTGTAATAATTGATTTGGTTTTACAAAGCAATCACGTGAGTAGACTCAGGTCCTCACCACAGCAAAGTCAGTCCTTGGCTGACAGGGCTGTGTCCAAGAGGAGGAGTGCAACCAACAGGGATACACAACTGCTTGATTTCGCCTGAAGTGCAGAGCCCTTTCTCCTGCGAGGAGCGTTAGGAAATTCTTAACTGCCTTTCTGCTTTACTCTTATGGCTCATCCCAAATTCAACTTGTGGATCCAGATTTTTCCAACCTTTTGTACAGAAAGGGTCAAGAGTCTTCCTATCAATATTCAGGGTGAGGGAAAGGAAAAAAAAAGTAAAAATGACAAAACTCTGTATCTATCCCCCTATGGACAGAAACATAATCCTTACTGTGGTTATATACAATCACGTATACGTGTCCTGGAGAGCCAGAAAGCATTTCCACAGCAAGAGATGAAAAAAGTAATCACAAACACACTTCCCTGGAATAAAAATATGGATGTGCCCTCACATTACGACACATAAGCTCAATCAGTTCCTCTGCAGCTACAATCTGAGTAATTGCTTTCAACTGGTTTTGTGGGATGTTTTACTTTTTGAAACTATCAGAGTTCAAATATGTCAAACTGCAAACCATGCAAAAATGTGAGTTCTATTATTGTTTGCAGAATGTTGTACAATTTCAGAAAGCAACTAAACCTGAGCTATGCATAATATTTTCTTTTAAAAAAGTATCACTTTATGCCACATTTCTAGACTTTAATCTCAATTTATCTCTCCTATAATATGCTTCAAGTCAGAGATCCAGGATTGGATGTTCCATAAAGCTGTCCAACTCACTCAGACATTTCAAACATATGAAAGTAACCCAATGCTTTCTGATATTATTGCAAAATAGGAAGCAATTATCTGGAATCAGAGTGTGCAGACTTGCACAAACAGCAGGAGAGCTACAGTCAGTGGGCTTTGGACTGCACACGTGAAAGAACTGGATTTAAACTATTATCCCTTCCTAGTTTCATTATTTGGGGGACATCTTCAAATTCTAGGAGATCACAAATTCCTAATAATGATTAAAAAGTGCACTCCTTGAGAAGGATCAGACTACCTTTTACAGCACATAAATCTGATTCCCCAGTTGCAGCTCTGCCCTCTCTGAACCCCTCCTGCCTTCTGTCCTGCAAAAACAGACCCCAAATGCCAAACAGGCATTACAGCCTTCAGGACACTAAGCCTAGGCTATCATTTTCCCCTTTTTTATTTTCTTTTTCCCTGAAAGTATCTGATTTTGTTTAGAGATTCTTTGGAAAAGCTCATGTTTTCACACCACCTCTCGCTTTGTGGAACAGCCAAGCGACAAAGTCAAATCTCTCCAGACACCTTACAACAACAAACTAAGGATACAGGAAAGAGGTTGGGAAATTTGGGAGAGTAACAGACTTCACATTTAAGCTCCCGGGGAATTAGACTAAACCAATCAGATTTTTTTTTTCCTTAATTTCTAAAGACAGTTTCAGACATTATCTGTAATAAAGTAATTGCAACACTTTGCTTCTCTAAACCAATTGCTGCTGGGAAATGAAACCGCTGCATCTCTGTACAAAACCACAGGCTTTGCCACACTGCCATGCATTTCCCTCAGCCCTCCACTCATTTTCTTCTCATCTCTCCAGCTCTATGTCTCATCAGCATCAACTGCCAATTTGTACCGCCACAAACTCAAGCTGCATTACTTCAGCAAAGTTTATAAATTCCTTATGCTTCCTTATACTCTCTGCAAAGAATTAAAATGACATTTGTCTGGACAACCATCACATTTACTGTGTTAGCACAGTTCTGCTCGAGCAGGCAGTTCATCTTTTCACTTCCAGTCCTGTATTTTAAACAAGAGGAGATGTCTTAATGCAGCTGCAGAGCCTCACAAATGCAGCAGCAAAGGCTTTATTTTCCTTTATGTCAACCTATGTAAATAATACATAATCTGGGTACTTAGTTTTCTTCTGAATTCTGCCACTGAATGCAATGCAAGGAGGGGAAAGGAGGGTTGGGAGGGGGGAGATAAATCCTTGAAGGTTGATGGCTTGTGATTTCTTCTGCTACTTGTACGTACATGGCAAGAGACACAAAAGGCAAGCTCAGTGGAATTTAATCGTATTATGATCCCTTTCCACTCTAAATCACAGGCCTGGATGTAAACCAGACACTTGTCTGAGCTGTGTCAGTCCTTTGCAGCCCATCTGCACCTTCCAGAAGCGGCACATTTGGCACTGACAGCCAAGGCAATGCTGCCCCAACCGCCCCGATGCAACAGGGACCTTTTATATCCCTGCCCAGCCTGAGCTGCTGAACCACCTGAAGTGTCTGTGTCACTATCTGGGGGAGTTATCAGAGAATTACAGACCGTGCTCAGGAATGAAATACAGTGCAGTCTGATTGGCATAAAAGCCCAACAGACGGTTCGGGGAATAGTTTGTTCTTCTAATGTTGACATTATATCATTTGTTGTTGGCAGCTCAACGCCACTGACAAGTTTCATCTTCTTCAAATTGTCTTGAAAAGCTTAATAACTCTCTTTATTTAGCATATCTTTTAGAAGAAAAGGAAAATAGATACATTATTTGTAAAGCAGCATATGCCTGATGACTTTGATCTGTGCTGATGCAATACCCTTCACGGATAAAAGCGGAGCTGTTTAAGAGGAGGAGTCATCAGATGAATATACGCTTTCTAGCAGCTTTTTGAAAACACAGTTCTACTCAATTAGCACGTACAGTGAGAGCTAATTTTAGATATTAAAGCACCGAACTTTCTGTTGTCATGCTTTCAGGCTACAATACTCTCCAATTAAAGCAGAATTTCTCCAAAATGTTTCCCTAACACATTTTATGTATTTTTCTCTGCTTAAAGCTGCCAGCTTGACTATATTAATACACAAAACAGAGGCTGAAGCCCAGGTTAATTATTCAGCTGTTAATTTCCTACAGAAAAGGGAAATTACAGAATGGCATGGGTTAATATATACTGTAGAGCTATAGCACAGTGGGGGACACATCACTGCTCTTCATTCAGTTGTCTTGAGCCAGGAACTTGTTGTGTGACTCAGTCTCAGGTATTAGGAAAGCTGTTTCAGGATTTCTGACTATATTTAATCTATGTCTACTCTGAAGTGTTCATTTTGGAAACATATTTATGCCATTTAAAAATAAGAGATTCAGGGTTAATGGGTTTTGAGGGTTGTTTTTTGGGTTTGTTTTTTTTTTTTTTAAGTGCTGTAAAACCACATGACAAATAACACATCCTCCTGCAGAGGATACAACCCAGCCACACATGTGCTCAGCGTTCAGGTTTACACAGATGCTGACCCCTCATCTGGGTTATGCTTTGTCTTTCATTTGTATCATCCCAGACTGTTTATATGAAAACTGAAAAGCATTTTTAAAAATAAATCCTGAAACATTTCTCCACTCTCTGGGGCTGTGCAGTTTATGTACAGTACAAACCAAGTTCATTATGAATACATACAAGATCAAGAAGTGCTTATGAAAAACAGAAGCAGATCAGCCCTTAAAAAAACAAAAAACCCTGGGGGCTTTTGTGATGGTCAGAAGATTGGTGTACTGAAACCCTCCAGAACAATTATTTCTTTCCCACCTACAATAAAGTTTTCCCCTTAAAGCTTCAGTCATAAAACCACCTAAAACCTGTATAACAGTGTAAATCCAAATCCCAGGTATGTTAGGCCTCCCTGACTGTACTGGCTGGATGTGACTTGAAACCAAGATCCAGACTCTCTAAACAGTTCACAAAAGAAGTGATTTATATCACATCCTTTTTTCCATGCACTGTGTATTTATGCAATTTTATGAGTCTGTGTGACATTAGCCTTTTAGCAACTGGGTATCAGTATCTTTATTTTGGGTAAGGTTTTTTTTGTTGTTGATAACTCTGGGTATCATCTTCCCTATCTCTTCTTATCTCCATATTTTGTTACCTGTCATATTAAGTCAGAAAATTCAGCAGTCTTATGGGAGACCAAGCTATGGTGTATGATCGATTTGAGAGAAAATGAATACATCACTTTTTGATTTTTTTTTTATGCTGACAACAAAAATGCTGAAAATAAAACTGCTCCTCTGACTGTTCTCGCATTTGGCCAACTTCTTCTCCAAAGCCACCTTAATGTGTCCTGTGTGGCACCTATTACATGATGGGCATCTTGCCTGGACAGCTTCAATCCTTCAATCCCTCTTCCCAGAATCATCCTCTGATTTTCCCGGATGGTTCAGCCAAATTTGGAGGAAAACTACTCCGCCTTTCTGCATATATGGTGAGACTCTAAGCTGAACAGTGCATCTCTGAGAAAGCACATGTGATTCCCTCACCAGTGTGACTGACTTGTCTGGAGCTGTGAGATGCCCTGCCAGATTTTCCTACATCTCATGTCAGGAAAGCCAATTATATTTTTGAAGGGCATCCTTCCCATAGTCAAATTCTTTCTATCACGTAAGCCTCATGTTCACGGGTGCATAACAAGGAGCAGGAATTTGCATCCTCTCTACAGCTGCCTTTCAGCTATTCTCAAAATGTCTTTGCAGTTGACATTGTTTTACTGTACCCAGTGATACACTAAAATGGGCTTTGATTGCATTTCCCTTTCAATACACATTACAATCAAGTAACGTGTTTGTTGTTTTCTCTTAAAAATACTTTGGGAGTTTTGGCCTTCCAGTCATTAGATACTCAAGAGTGGGGTTTGCAGGAAAACCTTAGTTATTCCATTCCTGCCTCCACAGACATCACAGAACACTTCAGTTTATTTGACTAACCACTAGCACTTCTTTTTCCATATGAAACTGTGTCTTATGTATACTCAAGAAGTGACAATACGGGCAGGATTTTTTTTCCCATTTTGGTTTCTTCTGCACTGTTTGCATTAGCATTTCTTTCACATGAATGTTCACAGCCAGTCAGTTCATTTGAATCAGTTGTGCAGCTTGTCTTTTTGTGCTCTGCTACTTTTTCCATCAGCTTTTCCACTCAACTTTCACTTCGAGATCAATAGACTTAGTTTACTGCAATGCAAGACTTTCCAGCTACTGCCACTGTCATTTTAGTCACCTTTAGTGGCTTACAAATTCAGTCTCATTTGATGAAACTCCAATGCATTAACAGGTAATGCATGAATGCAAAGTATTATTTTCTTTTTAATGATATATTATGAATGCAAGACTTAAAGGGGGCAGAGTTAGTAGCTGTGCCCTGCAGTAGGAAAATGGATTTATCTGATACATTCCATTATGCTTCACAGTCCCAACACAGTAGCTTTGAGTTTATTTGACTAAATCTAATCAGGACTGGTGCTACTACCAGAAAAGCAGTAAAACTCAAATATAAAATGTGAGACTGTTCTCTTCTGCACTTTATATGGGAGCTCTCTGCATCATCCACATGATGCAGCACAATTTTCCATGAAGCCAATACGATTATGGTATAAACTCCCCAGGAAACCCAAACCTAATCTTGAAAAGCAATGGCTCTGGGTGGGGAGAAAAAAAAAAAAAAAAAATCAAGATATTATAACAGCCATCTGTAACAAAGGCCTAACAGGAAAATTCCACCTTCACTTGGACCAGAAAAAGACATTTTGCCTTTTCTCCCCCCACCCCTTGTGTGGCACAGAGTCAATGACAAAACATGCCTTGTAAATCATTGGTAAGTCATTAAAACCCTAATGCCACCCCCATCCCAGCAGCAGAACAGCTAACAGACAAATGCCCACTCAAAATCAATTGCCTGAAAACTAATAGGGATCCATTTAGTTACGGGAATGGTTTCCGCATCGATTTCCTCCCTTATCATCTTTTGTATGTTAGCATGTGAGCAAAATTGAAGACAGCACTGCATATCCAAAATTGATATTTCTCCTCTTATCTAGAAAACCTGCTGATAACATTTTTTTTCTTTTTTTTTTTTTTGGTAAAGTAAAACCAGACTGAATTCCAGCCTTGAATATGGATAGGTCTGGGATTTTTGTTTGGTTTTTCTAAAGGCTATATTAACGTGTAAAAGCAATCCACACACACATCAAAAGCAGCCCTGGCTTCTTTCACATGAGTTTCCATTAAACTGATGTTTGCTGTCCCAAAATGCAAAGGCCCTGTCACTCGTGGGCAGTGTGATTTCATTTGCTGGCTGCAGCACTCCAGGTGGGCTGGCACACAGGACCGAGGGATGAGCTGCCACCAGCCCAGTCTGAGTAGGCACAGGGGGGATTCACCTAGCACGGCCAAGGTCAGCAGCCAGCCATGCCCCCTTCCCCTCACCACAGCAGCAATAACTGCACAGACATGGGGAGGCTTTAACTGGCTGCAATGTCACAACTTCAGCCTTCTTTGATATACACCAGATTTGGTCTACATTGCACAGACATGACATTTCTGTGCTTTCCTTAGCAACTCTCTTTCAATAATGATCAAGAAACAGAATAGAGTAAGAGAACGGGGAAAGAAACCCCCATAGAACAATATGTGATGTTATGGCTCCCTTTTAACTCATGAGCACAAGACAAGGTGATGTATTTAACCAAAAAGGCAAATAGATCTTTTCTAAACAGTGAAATAACTCAATTACACAATGAATCACGTTTTTCATTAAAATGAAAAACAGATAACTTCCCTACTTAAAAAAAAAAGTTGCAGGAAAAAGCTGACTCAATATAACAGCTCTGGTCTATCCACCTTAAACTTGAAAAGAAAATAAAAACATGAAAGAGGAAGAAGGAGAAGCTATCAACTTCAAACCACTATAACCCCTTAGGATGCAAAATTACTTTATTCCTATTACCACAAACAGAATTCTTGGCTGAAAAACACAATGGGAACCATGACTGAACAAGGCATGTTGCACAGTTAAGCAATCACAAATCACACTGAATTTTGATTTTACTGGGATGTCTTGAAAATAGAAATTAAACATCTACAGCTCCAGAGAGCTTACAGCCAGATTTCATTTCAAATAATGTCTGCAGCAAAGGATAACAGTCATGACAAATGTCATTTTGTAGAAAAATGTATCTCAAAGTTTATAAGTTTTAAGCATCTGCATATCTCTCAATATATTTTAGAAATCATCTATACTTCTTTAGGAAAAACAAATAAAAGAAATACCTCACACCAAAGGAGAGTTTTCTGTTCATGTTGTGTTTGAGTTACAAAGAATTTCCGTGTCACGTTCTTCTAGCAGGTAACGGTGAAACTTCAGTGTCTTAATTTGGATTACAATAGGACAGCACTTAACAGGGCTGTGCAGAATAAGGCCATGGAGAAGCTGAACCTGAAACCCCGTTTTTGGAGGAGCCATTTATTGAGTCCCCTGTGGCTCTGCCTGCTCAAACTGGGATCCACCAGTGGCCAGAAACCACCAAAGTTTCTTCTGAAGTAGCAACCACAACAGTTTCCTACTGAGCCCTTGCAAAATAAGGACTATTCAGTTGAAGAACAGACTGGTACAAACCCCCACCCGACTTAGGAGCAAGCCAGGCCACTGCATTTGAGAATTTTCAACGGTGTGCCTCAAACACCAACTCAGGTGTGAAAGAAGGGCATTTAGTATCCATTGGCTTAAATCCCAAACCATTCCACGATTTTCACTTCTCCCCACCCACTTGAGGTACCAGATCCTTCACACTGAATGACTTCCCTTGGTGTTAATTCTCAGAAACTACTCACCTTACCACCTAATACTTCCCAAAGCTTAGACACGACAGGGCAGTGAACCGCATGAAAAACACTAACAAGTAAAATCTCAGCTCTTACCACTAATCCACCAACCACTACAGCTACAAGGAAACAGAGACCTGGAACCACAAAATCCCAGTGTCCTGCCCCAGCCCATCCAACCGTCTTTCCCTAGTGCTTGCACACAGCTGCAAGCACAGTCTGTTCTCATCACCTCCCACTCTGTGACCCTTCAAGATCTTTGCATACTTTCCCTCCCCACAGAAAGTGGCTTAATCTAACCTATAACTGACTTCAAGTCCACTACAAAAGTGTGTTCACAGTTTGAAATCCTACTGGAATTTAGCACTGTTAGATACAGGGGGAGATAAAAGCTGTAGAGCTCCAAAGTTGTATATCTAACCCACCCACTGCAGGCATAATGCCTAAACTATGGCTCAAGAGCTGGCCACTTCAAAATCCTTTTCTTATTCCCCCTCGGCTCTGGGAGGGGGTCTGTGCTCCAGGTGCTAACTCATGCATACAGAGTGGCAAGCAAACAGCAGCTTTCATACCCAAAATGTCCCTTCTGGATTCGCACAGCAGCTGCAAAAACACGTGTTGGTCAACCCCACTGGATGTCTTGCACTTGGCAAACCATCACAAACACGTGGAGCCGCTGGGGAGTAGGGAACAGCCGAGAGAGATGCAACAAAACAGGGGGAAAGCATTCCCCAGAAGGGAAAGAAACAATGGAAAAGGATGAGAGGGAAGATGAGAAGGTCACTGCAAGGCAAAGAAAAGGGCAAGAGAGTCTGGGAAAGCGGTGAGATAAGTGAGGCATGTGAGGAAACAGGCTGTGAGGAAGGTGTCCCACCAGCAGCACACAAAACAAGGCTCTTGCTGGAAGACAGTTGGGAACAAATGACCAGCAGCAACAAAAAAAACAACACAAACAATTGTGCAAGACACAAAGAGAGCTCAGTCACACATTCATAACCAGAAAGGCTTTCCAGCCCACAGTCACTTCTGTGCTGATAACTGAGAAAGCAACACATGGAAAGGTTTGGACATTGTCACTGGCTGAGTAAGTAGGTTAGGCTTGAGAAGAGATGATGCATATTGAATGCAACATGGATAAAATTAAACATTTATTGACAACAGAAACAAAGTTAGGCTAAGCTTCCAAAAATACTGAGCAGTACCAAAAAACAAGTCAAGTCCTGAGATAGAGAGAAAGCCCAACTGAGCCTCCTACAGCTTTTAACTTCAATGGCTCACAAGCTGTTCCTTCAGATCTTTCATGGAGCCAAATTAGTGCTTCAGTTCCTGCTGACTGCTTGAACTGCTGCACTGGTGGCTCTTTAAATGTGCCACAGCTGGGCCGCTGGCAGCACAAAGGACATGTGCTCCAGGAAAGGCCCGGCACATCAACTCGGGTCGCCGAGGACAAAAACATAGTGTTGCTTCCACATCAGGTAGGGCAGCATTTATGTCCACGTGCTCCTGCCCAGAGAAGGCAAATAAATGGCAGCTTTTTCTCTCTTTCACTAGGAGACACCCATCTGCTTTCTTAAATCCAGCAGGCTTCAAGCTAAACAGGGCACATAAAGAAACGAGAAGGCAGAAGAACAAGGCACTGCTTTTCCCCTGCTGGAGAGGGAGATGCAGTGCTTTAAATAGTGAGGTGAAAAAAAAAACAGGTAAGAAAAGACTCTTTTGTAAGTTGTATTCACTCACTGTTCATATTACATTCTCTCTCACATTTATAGCAACTTGGAGTCACAAAAAGTGTAAACTCAAACTGCAGATTTCCTGGGCCTTAGAAAAGAGATCAGCTGTTCCTCAGCCTCCAGAATTATTGCTGCTCCCAAGCTACACAGCACTTACAGGCACACTTACAAACCCCAGGCTGGGTAGGAGGTAGAACTGCATTTTCATTTGCTCGTGATAATTTGTTGCTGGATTGTTTTTTGGGGTTTTTTGGTTGAGTGTTTCACCCACTAGAACTGGTTTAGTCTTTGTCTCCAGGATGATAGATGTGGTTGTGCTGTAAAGATGCATTACGCTGACACAGCTCACACCCCCTCCTGCCAGCACTTCCCCTCCAGCACAAGAACATCCCTACTGCACCAGCCTGGAATGGTGACATGGTTGTCACCACACTAACTTACCAAACAGATACATAATTTTTTTTTTTTAAACACAGGCAAGGCTTCATCTCTAAAGGAAAAAACAAACCCAAATTTATTTTTCTTTTAATTTGTGTGCAAGGATTTCATTCTATGCAATTTTTTAAACTGTGTGATTTAAGCTTACTTACAGTTAATCCATTTTTCTAATTACATTGTTTCTCTCACTACAGATCAACAGTTGATTAATCAGACTCTTCAGTGAAGCAGCGAGCTGTCTGACCTTCTCACTTGCTGTACTTGTAATGAACCTCATCTCATACCCTTCAATGAAATAGAAAAACCCCACAATCTATTTCCAGCTATCTTGAGGATGTCTGACTGACTACAGGGAGCCCATCAGGAGCTCACCTATGGGCAAGGCTATCAACTTTATTCCCTGTCAGCTTCTTGACAAGTCTTGCATCACATGACACCCTCTTGGTGCTGCCAAAGAACTATTTCAAAAGCCAGTTTCTCATAACTTCATCTGCATTTGCATGTGACAATTTTGTAGCTCCCCTGCTACAAAATCCCCTGCAGCAGAAGGGTTTCCTACGAAGCTGCAAAAGAGCCCCTTTAGTTATGGAAAAAGCTGTCACCGCTCTCAAGAGATGCAAGCACTTGCATTTCTTCCATGTGGAATGGTTGGACTCCAGGATCTTAAAGGTCTTTTCCAACCTAAATGACTGTGATTCTGACCTGCACAGTGACTAAATACACGAAATTTCAGCAAGTCTAAACCCAGTGGTTTTCTCACACTCCCAGGCCTTTGCCTGTGCAGAAATCCCATCCACACAAAATGGAGACAGAATAAAGTATCCAGTCTGAGAGCAGGGCTGTCAAGCGTTTTGGGAAGTTATTTCCCAGCTTTAAAATAAAAACACCGAAACAAGATGTCCTTAAAGACTCCCAAAGAGAAGAACTCCACCACCTTCTCATGTTATTTTTTTCACCAGTTTGCTATTTTTATAAACAGGAAGATTTTCTGAGACATTAGCTTTCTATCTTTTGCCATGTCACTGCTCTTATTCTTCACAAAGACAAACCAGAGTATTCCATTTTCCTTTATGTAAGCCTACATATTAAAAAAAAAATTACATCCCCTTTATTCTTTTCTTCAGTCTAAAGATCTCCTGTTTGTCCCAAGTGGAGTCATGTTTTCTAGACCTCCAGTGAGTAACCTATGAATGCATTACAGCTTTCAACACCTCAGAACAACACAGAAGTTGGGGTGTCATAACCAACACCTTTGCATGTTTACACTAGGTAGTCCCATAAAACAATAAGAAAATAGGATACTGGTTCAGTATCCAGCCAAAAGGTGCACATGGAAACACATGGAATTCAAACCCCTTTTCCCCAGTCTTAAGAACACTTCAGAATTGCTAAGTACCAACCCTAACAGGGCCAAGCTCCTGTAAACTGCCACACTTTGAGCTAATAACTGAGGTTATAAGTTAAAAAGCCTACAGTGAGAGTAAATTCTCTCAACTCTGCTTTTAGAAAAAGCTATATTAAAGCAGCTCTTTGTTTTGGCAGACTTATTTCCTAACAGACTAACGAACTACTAACTGCATGCATTATTTAACACAGAAGAACTGAGGTTTGGTTTTTGGTTTTTTATGTCCCCAAGAGAAGATAATGCACGTGTAACGAGCACAGTGGGAAAGGAATAGTCTGGGGTAGCCCTAACCTGCTGCTTCATTTGTAAAAGCTGCTTTATTTTAAAGCTCTGCTCTTCCCAGGGCTCTGCACTGACATTTGGCTAAGTGACTCACTGAACATTCCCTTTAAACTTACATGGTATCAATTAATAGATTATAGAAGCCATTGATTCCCCTTTAAAGTTCTTTATGATCTCTGATCCTCTGGGAAGTGAGTGGGTACCTAGTAGTGACAGCTCACATCTTCATCAGCCTAGAGCAAAGGCTTCCTTTGCAGTCACTGAGGGACTGAGGGAAAACAGGACACAAGTTTCAAATACCTGCCTTTCCAGCAAGGAGTTTGGCTCACCTAAAAACACCTGATCCCAGACTATTTGTTTAGAAAGGCCACAGACAGCACTGCTGGCACTTATTATGCCCCTTAGATCATTGCTCCAGCTCACGTGCCATGGTTTCTTCCATAATAGTGTGCATTCCCCAATTGGAGACTCCTGGTAAACTGTAAAAGATCCTGTGTTTGTTAATTGGAAGATTAATCTTTTCAAAAGCTTTGTTCTTTAACTGTAGAGAACTTAGTGAAGCACCTAAAGGGATGCTATCTAGAAGGGAAAGGAAGGCACCACTGCAGTATTAGCACACCAGCTGAAGGAACCTCACTGGACTGAGTGTTACTAAAGTCACTAAGTTATTTTTAAAACTCTTGAAAGATACAGAAAGGGTGATTATCCTTCCCTTCAAAATCCCATCTGCTTTGAATTCTTACAGCTCCAAAATAAGCACACAGTTCTAATTAATTTTAATGATCCGTGCTGAATTACTTACCATCTAAACAAAACTCTTTAATTTGTTAGTGGGTTTGATTTTTATTGTTTCATCTTTGTTCATTTATAAATGCTTTTCAAAAAGGGAAGCTACAGTTCACCTTGAAGGGGGCACTTTCCAGTGTGATGTACGGCTGCATAGGCCTCCTGTGTTCAGGCATCCCAGCAGGGCCATGCTGAATCCAAATTAATACACAGAGTTTAAATACAGATCACTTAGTGCTCTTTTTTTGGATGATGTTTGGAGGAATGCAGGTCTCCAAGTCAGAGCAGGGATAGCCCATTTAAAAGGACCAACCCAAATTCAAGTGAAGTGAGGGCAAGGAAGGAGAAAATCACCAGCTAGCAAACTTGTGTATGTCTCAGTTAATTTAATCATGTATCATTAAGGAAATATTGCAAATAGCATCTCATTCAAGGGTTCTGTTTTATGATACACTGTATTCAATAGCCCCGTTTCCTATGGTTGTAGAGGGATACAAGGGGAAAAAAAAAAAGCTTAAATTCTGCCTTCAGACTTGACATGAATTTTGCCATTTAACTCACTGGGACCAGGGTTACTCCCCGGAATATGCCTGGGAAAACAAGGAAGTAGCCCATGAACTTTAAAGAGTTCCATTTATATCCCTGATCTTAAATAATATATATACTGCTAAACTCCAGAGTTTCTCCCCATTCAAGTTAATATTCTGAATATTACAAGCAGAACATTGGCAGTGTACTCATTAACAAACCACTGCCTTATCAGCCTGGGCAAACAGTGAATTTTGACCTAAACATCCACTCCCAGAATAATTCTTACAGAGTTCTATCAAACCTGTGTCGAGAAAAGGTATAAAAGGAGTTCCCAAATCAACATCACCATTTTCCCCCCACCTCACATCACTCCCTTTCCCCCCTCTCAATCCCCTCTTTTGCACTAAAAAACATCACAGGGCATAACTTGATTCTATGAATTTAAACCAATGTCAAAATACTATCAAACAAAGCTTTTTTCCCTCCTTACTCCCTTTCAACTCAGGGTTCACTCTGAAACATCTGTCGTGTCCTGCTTTGTGTTTTATATTAAAATCTTGTTTCTCTTGCTGTCTTTGAGTTTGCAGCAGTGACAACTTGCTTTTGATAATTAGTTTCCCAATTTCCACGAAAGCACTCAGATTTCAGAGAATCTGACCTGTGGGTAGTTTGCATCCAGACACTTCACCCTCACTGATGATTTCTGGGAAAGGAATGGCTCATTACAATGCAAATTAAGCTAACTCCTATCATGGGCTATTATAAATTATTATAAAAAATTCCCAAACAACAACCAAAATACTCTTCTCTTGAGTCTCTATGATTTAATGCAATGGATAAACTACAGTGAAGCCTTATGTATTATAAAACCATCATGTTTTATTCTGTCCTAAAATCTAAAGGTTTGCAAGCGCTACTGGCCCTTAACTTGTTCCCCAGCTCCCCCCAGCAAGCCTATTTACTTTCAGAAATATTTCTTCTCTCAAAATCAGCTTGTGCTTGGTCCCTCCATTCCAGAAAACACAGACATTCCTTCACTGAAAACATACCAGAAACCCTAACAGGGTTACACATCTCATTTCTCCACATTTATTTGTATGCTGCAAAGGCAAAAATTATCTACATACTAAATTAAGAACATCAGAAGACTGGGGAAGAGGTTGAGTTTGTATAATAAAGTGTTCCTCTGCTTTCAAAATATTCTATATTAATAATACAACATGCCATTAATAATATATTAATGACCCTCCTCCTCCCTCTCGTGGAAGCTTCAGTCACTGAAGACAACAGGCAGAACGTGGCAGGAGTCAGCAATGTGTTTGCCATAATTCCAGTTGACTATGCCAGGAACTGTGCAAATGTGGGTGATCTCTTATTCATACAAGTTATTCTTTAGCATATTTACAGGGGAAAAGAGATTTGTTGCAATTTGTTTGTTATCTGGACAACATCCCCTCAGCTACACCGATGGGATTTACCCTCCCTCAAATCAGCTCAAACACTCAGTATTTCTGCTCTTAGTAAAAGAAAAATGCATTATTTCTCTGCAATTCATTTGACAAGACCATCACGATTCATCTTCTCCCTCGCAGGGGCCAAGGCTACGTGGACTTGCTAAGAATGATTTTGGACTTGACACTGTAGCTCTAGAGATTACAGAATAAGTCTATTAAGGGCCTGCATTTTCTGTTTTCCAGAGGACTATGAAGTAGCTCTGAAAACAAATCCAGGGCCAACAAAGAAGATTCTTAGCAGAACTTCATGCTGTATTCAATGAACTTAACTCAGAGTGTGTGCCCGTTCCAGCATCGAGTGGATTGTTCCACTTTCTTCATTATGTTGTTTTTTTTTGGTGAGGGTTTTGCGTTGCTTTTGTCTCTTTTTCTGCTTTATTTTTTAAAAGGCTTCTCAAGCTGGAACCATGATCAATTGACTATTATTTCTCTGGTGACTTGTGCTGCTCAATTATGACATTTCATTTCAACCTTCCTCTCCCAACACCTTGCATTAATCCACCCAAATAACTACTGGCGACGTTTTCGAGATGATTGATTTTTCACATCTGAAAGACATTTGTTCTGGTATGCTAACAGTAATAAATGAGAGAGGGGCCTTCAGGAGTACAGAATGAAGCTGAATGCCAAGATAAATGTTACATTTCAAAGTATAATGACTGAAAAATTTCAGATAAACATCCTGCTTTTTGTGAAAAGACTTCTTATTTTCTCCCACAATGTACGTGTCTGTTTGTTTGTCAGCAAGGATTTGAATACAGCATTATCAGCATGATTAGAAACACAAATTGATCTATTTGTCATATCAATAGCAGCTACAGCCAGAGGATCAAATATCTGAATTTGCCCTTGCTCATCAGAGAAACCTCAAGAAAGCAAACTAATATTTCACCAACTCCGCAGGGATTACATGACAAATTAAGTCTCCAAAATAATTACAACATCCCAAAGGGAAAATGTGCTTCTCTTGCAAATTACTCCTAGACTTTTACGTATCTTTTAAAGCACATTTTAGAAGGGCAATACTATCATAATTTATAATAGATCGTGTTTCCAGGATCTAAGGGTTCATGTTTTGAAGACCTGAAATAAATCCCCAGCACCGGCCATACTTGGAAGTAAGATCAGGATTCTTTACTCTGAAAGGCCACTCACCTTCCCAGCAAAGTTGCCTTCTATGGCCTTTACTTTAAAAGCCACAGCCTTCATATTTATGGTCTTTTTAAACTTGTGTTGATGTTGATAATTAATAATACTGGGGACCTAAAATGCAGGGTGCAGAAATACGCATATCCTGGTGATATCCTGGTGTGCACATGCAATTCACACCAGTGGGTACAACAAAGCTGCACTGGCAGTTCCCCCAGACTAACTGTGGAAACAGCAAAATAGGTGCTGCTCAGGAAGGGAACATAAGGGTACAGAAAACACTGAAATAATGGCTGAAATTCTTGGGAATTACTGCTACTTCAGAGGGTGGCAGGGCCACAGGAAAGGATGATGAGCTCACTCTCTTCCCAGCCCTCCACTGAACTGTGGCAGAGATCCCATGCTTAATATTTACCTGGGGGAGCTGTGGACATTTTTCAAGAGAGAACCATTAACTTCTCTGGAAGAGAGGCCAAGCAATATTCTCATTTCTTCAAAACAAATTTAGAACAAAGAATAGAGAAGCCCAAAATAAAATGTGCTGGTCTTTTAAACCAATCCTATAGACTTAATGTCTATATACACACCTGCAACTACACACTTATCTCTTATTCCAGTTACAGAGATCTGTTGTCTCAACCCAAATCAGAAGTCCAACACAGGAACAAATTTTCAGTCAATCACTTCTCCAGCTTTATATTATTTTTACTTCAATATAAAAAGAAAAAAAAAATCACAAAACATTTGGCAGTGCCAGAGGCACCTTCACATCCAAAAATAGTTAGATTTGAAAATATCTTTTTCTACAAGTCAAGGAAGAAAACCTAAAGAAAAACCTCTGTAAATCCCACTGGCAAAATACTAAAAGCAAGGAGCAAGCTCAAGTCCATTAGCTGGTAGCAGGAATGCCCCAACAGACAAAAGGTTGCTGTAGCTTTCCTGTGTTCTTCTATTAGGAGCCTTTAAACACTGTGTCATGGTGCCAGCTTAGGAAGCACAGTGAGACTAGAGTTTGGGAAGCCAGAAAAATGAAGTAGGTGAAGCAAGAAAAATATAATCACATCTGTCAAGTTTTTTTAATACAAAGGGGTCCGATGACTGCCAGGAAGAAGAGGGGGGGAAAAGCAATATAAGTAACTAAAAGGGCCATACCAATTTTTCCATCTATTCTATGGTTGTTATACTCATCTCTCTCTTCTTTCCCTTTAATGGCTTTGTGCTTTCAAAGAAAACACTTTTCATAGAAGGATCAAGTATGAACACAATACTCACCCAAAATAGCAGTTTTATGAATTGATTGTTTAGGTACCACAACTATATATATATATATATATGTTTTATGAAGCCTGGGAAGCTTCTGCATAGCTTGAGGACAACAAAGAAGCCTTTAAGGAAATCAGAACTGATACCAATTTGCATCCAAGGATGCAAATTAAGCATCCCAGCGTCCAACAAAGGCACACCAAGCATGCCAGCACAACATCCCTGTGTGCAGGCCAGGACCCTGACAAGGCATTTTGTCTCATTTTCACAAGGACAATCTGTAGCATTTCCACACAACTCCAACCACAGCAAAGCAAAAAATACCCTACAAAACCCAAGCAGCTCAAGGATGAATTTAGGAAAGCCTCCTGTTGAGCCACAGGTGCATTTTCCCAAAAGGACAGAGGCACATATTCCAACCTGAATCAGAATAAATCTTGGCTTGCATTTTACTATTTTTAAATAAAAAAAAAGCTATAAAACCCCCAGTAAATATTCACATTTTCTGACATTACTTCCATCCTACCATTTAAATATCCTTTAAAATTCTGAACCCTAACTTCAGCAGACTTCCAATGCTCTCAGCACAGAAGTATTTTCTAAATACTCTTGAGCCACAGCCATCCAAGATCCTTACAGCTCATACTGTCTTAACAACCCCACAGACCTGGTAAATCTACATTACAAAGTGATCCAAGGGAATATTGTGTATAAGGCTGAAAAAGTCAAGCATGTCACTGCTCTATTTTCTAGTCAGAGCTCAAAGGCTCACGTATTTCTTTTATATGGGCCTAATTTCATTCACTCAAGCACATTTGGACAAACAGCATCCCAGAGCTGTATGCAAGAAAAGGCCAGTCCCATATTTACGCTGTCTTTTTTTACAAGTTAAAAACTGCTTCTGCACACAGGCATCACTTCATTGAAGCAGACTGAGGTATTTGAGAATGGCAGGACTGAATCTGATTGGCACAGGAGTGCTTCTACACAAGCTTTCTATTTCTTTTGGTCATTAAACACACAGACCATCAGCAGCAAAGCAAAGCTGATGGAGACACCAGAGAAGCACTCTGAGATGTGACGGTATTTCCCAGTTCTCAGCCAGAACTGCATCAGGCCCTGGGCAGGTCAGTTATCCTCTACCTTAACTTCTGCTCTATTAACAAATGAAGGGAGAAATAATAGTTATACACTTCCCAACCCCTCTTCAAGAATGGATGTCCTCATTTTCTTCCAGATACCACGTCTCCAGGGTCATAAAATTGAGACAAAAGACCCAGAACTTGTAACATTGCAACTGCTGCACTGCTTTTGAGCTTATAAACTTCCTAATGCTACTATAAATACTGCTTTGTTTGTCGTGATGTGTATTCCTACCACAAAGCTCAGTCAGCCTGGGGGGAAAAAAAGCGTATCAGCAGTGAACATCATCTATTCTGTTTGTGAAAGAGTTGGTTGCAGCCTCAGAGGCCATACACGTGCTTAATTCCCATCAGCATTAGTGTAGCTTAATGCAGAATTTATAGAGAAAAATGAAGGGTTTGTATTAGCCCCAGTAAATGGGTTCCTCTGTCTTTTGGTCCCTCTTAATGAAAAATAGCAGTTGCTTTTAAGCATGCTTTGTAGTCAGACAAGGCTTTGTTGCTGCAGAGAAATGTAAATTTACAGGAGTAACAAAACAAATTGATTAGTGACATGGAAACCACTTAATTCTTGCTTCCCAGATGGGGGACTGTTAAGCAACCACTTAACCTATTTGTATTTGGTGCAGAAGATGCAAGTCTTCAGCTGCGATGCTGAAAACTCAAAATTATCATGTTTTATTTTATTTTAACCTGCCTGCAGAACTCCAGCCTCCTTACAGCTCCCTGTGGGGGGAACCCTCCAGCTCTGAGTTCTTTGAGCACAACTGGGCTGTGCTAGAGAGCAGGGAAGAGGGCCAACATTCTAATTTAAAACAGCTACTAATTGTTGTTTTACATTACCCAGCCAGCTCCAGGCAGACAAAGCTATCCCTTTTGAGTGCAGTCTATCCAGATCCAAATATCCTGTGTATGAAACCGTGTTATCTTTAACTCTGCTGTGTACAGTAACATGCACAATTACACGGTCCCCTTCTTTACATACAAAGATGACACACTGGAAACACTCCCTGAATGCCACAGACACACAATTCCTGGCACTTCCAAGTGATCCAAAAGGCTTAATTCACATTCAGATCCAAACCCTTTGCCCGACACATCTCGATGTGATAAACGTGCATCAGACACTTGGCTTCCTCAGCTCCGCAATTTCATAGAAGCAAATTAAGCAGACTGAATCCACAGGCATTTTAGAGCAGAATGTAGAATTACAGTTTATAGATAATTTTACAAAATGCCAATATAAAACTGTCCCTTCCTGACCAAACTGCAACACATTTATCATTCCCCTACAAAAAGCTCAGTATTTTAAACCAGAAATACAATAGCAAAATATTGAATTGACACTTATGATAAAATGCATTTGATTAAGAGTTAATAAAGTAGTCTGTATATTACCAGTGAATAATGTATCATAAGATAAAGGTAGACACAAAGCAAATAAGAGTGTCAAAGCTAATTCAAATGTGCATTTCTCAGCCATATTACTTATTTTATTACTGGATTTTAAAATGCACACTGAGATTCAATAAGCTTTAAAAAAAAACCCCAAACAACAACAAAAAAAATAAATCCCTTGAAGAAATTTACCTGATTTAGTCATGTTGCTAAATTAAAAACAATGCAAAATTTTCAGGAAATTAGTTAAGTTCCTTGTCTGACTTCATAGTCTGAATAGCATGGCTTAGAAACAGAATATTTCAAGAAAATTTCCAGAAATAAAGCTGAAGCATTTGGGTTTTTTCCCCCTCCTGTGCATCAGGAAAACCAGAAAAACAAAAAAAGAGCCTCACAAGATGTGACTGATTAAATTTTTTTATCTGAAATAAACTTCCCCAAAATCTTTTCTTAATATTCCACACGAGCCTTCCCAAAATGACAAGCCATAAACTAATTGTCTCAATAAATGATATTGCAAACACTTGAGGCTTATGTAAATGTATCTTTTTCTATATTGGTAGCAGACTGGCCTTAACTGAACCGCAGCAGTAAAGCCAAAAAAATACCTCCCCAATAATTAAAGTTTAAAGATATTTGCAAAGGCAAATATTTGTATGCAAAGTCAACAGAAAATATATTTTAGATTCAAGTTGGAAGTTTCAGAAGTGAGGTGTCCAGAGCATCTCTGATTTCCCCAGGTCACTTATATGATTACCAACTGAAACGTTCACTTTAACCCAAAGTTTACTACGGCATATAGAAAAGTAGTTGTTAAGTTGCAAGGTTACTGACCCTGCAGACCATTCTCCTCCAAGCCAACCAAGCTCAGGAACCCCCTCCCAGGGCAGCAAAGACGCACCAAAGAGCTGAAAGAGGTCCTGCTTGGCCCAAAGCCCGCCCTGCTGCATCCAGAGACTTCCAAACTCTGCAGGAACAAATCCCACGTGAGGAAGGGTCTCTGGCATGTGACAATCATGTTTCACCCTTAGGTCCTCAGGGTCTGGGCATGGGGAGAGATAAACATGCCAGAGAGGAACTCAGCCTTGGATCAGGTATCAGAGAAAAGCAAGACAAAGCACTGGCACTCCCAGGCTTTAACACTGGTAACAAGGCTTCAATTGCTTCCCAATGTTTTCACTTGGAGAAGTTTCCCTTAGTTTTCCAGCACAGGGGGCTCCCTTCCCCATTGTTTTCCATCAGTGAAACCCCATCCCTGCCTTTCATCTTCCTTTTCATTTGGCAAGTTAAAACTTTCCTCCTCCTCTCCCCCACATCCAGATAAATACAGACAGTAAGTGCAAACCAGCACTCTGCTGGCACAGTGAAGCCCTTCATTTCACCCGGTGTTTTCCTCACTGTGGAGATACTGTCACCATAAATATCATTACTCTCCTGAAGTCACACTCAACAAACAAAAGACACGAACAGCAGTTTGGAATTCAAAAACGTCACAAAGTTTCAGGACAAGCCACAGGGCCTGTCTGTATTGCCACTGAATTCAGTGACTCTACTTATTTTAAAACTCCAATAATTGCATTTGATGTCATGTTAGAAAAGATTCCAATGCACAGCAGTGTGCCATTTCTAGAAACCTTACTCATAATAACTCCAAGAGCTTTAAACAAGGAACATTTTCAATGGTGATTGTTCAATAGGTTATGCTGTCTCACAAGATGTTAACTTTGTTTTTCTCTGAATAAATCCCGTATTATGAAAGGCAGATTATCGGGGGGGGGGGGGGGGGGAAGTCATCATTGT
>JAWWEW010000112.1:6321031-6343536 GCA_035583185.1 Anabacerthia variegaticeps | reverse complement strand
CCCCCCCCCCCCCCCCCCCCCCCCCCCCCCCCCCCCCCCCCCCCCCCCCCCCCCCCCCCCCCCCCCCCCCCAGGCACCATTGTCTCTGCTTTTTTACTTTTCTTTTTATTTTAAGCATTCTGTAATACAACAGGTTTCTAGTCTTTCCTGGCAGAAGGAAATCCTGTCTTACACCTAGTTAGGAGAAAACTGGAAAACACTTTTGCTTAGAGCCTGAGGCTTCCAGGGAACGGGCCTCTTGGTCCGGATGAGCACAGGTCACTCCTCATACCACACACGGCCAGCTTGCATTTGAGTCCATGTACAACTGCAGAGAAACCCCCAATACAACACTTTTTCCCTGTTGAAGTGGAGCCTTGTAGTGTTGAGCAAAGATCATACATTTTAGTTAAAAAAAACCCAAAAAAAACATTTCTATTGCTTCTGTCTATTCTATATAATGAAGGGGTAAGAAAAAGCCCCAAAGTATTATTTAGAAACTGTTAACCCTGTGAAACTCCAAAGGAGCAAAAAAAGCATCCTTGTTTAGATTTAATACGTCTGGAACCACTACAGGGAAGATTTGCTTCTGCCTGTTTGCAAGGAGTGGAGTGGTACACACACCTCCAGCTCACTGAGTCATTGGGCCACATCCTGGGAAGTCCTGCTGAAGTGGACACTGCCTCATTTTAATGAAAATGTAAAACTATTGCCTGAAAATCAGATAAAAAAGAAAAAAAAGGTCTTAAAAGAGCTCCTATTACAAATAAGACTCTGAACACTCTGAAGAAAGAAAAGAATAGCAAAGAGCTGCATAAGAAGCTGCACATTTAATCACAGAACAGTTTGGGGTGGCAGGGACCTTAAAACCAGCTAATTTTAATCCCCTGGAATGGGCAAGGACGCCTCCCACTAGACCAGGAATCTTCCTTCCACTATTTTCCCCAAGTACATGATCTTGTTTGGAAACACAGTGATGTTCTGATGACTAGAGCCCAGCCTATGAACCAGTAAACAGTTTATGAAATCAGCTTTCCTCTCCTCACCTCCCAAGCAGTGAGGAGCAGCCCAGGAGAACAGCAGGGTGTAGCCTGAGGCTCCTCTTCCATTTCCTCGCACAGCCCTCCGCACAACCTCAGTCTCCAGGGCAAAAACTACAACACACTTACAGATTGCAGACTGTAGTGCCTGCAGCTTCAACTGGGTTTCAGCGCATTCTCTCCAGGACCTACCACAAGTAGTAACTACTAATGCACAGTTAAGTAGCTCTCTTGGTAAAAGGAAGCTAAAAAAAAAAGGCACCAGAGGATCAGAGAAATGTGGAGCTGGAAGAGATTATGTAGTCCCAAGCTTTCTATGGAAATACATTTCCATATAACTTCTACAGAAAGATATTTGCATATCTACAAGGCTGCTTTAGATCACTAGATATGTATGTGTGAATTCTCTTCTATAAAGGAAATGCCATTAAAAATTATTTTAAATCTATGACTTCGAAAACAGTTTTCTGACATCCAAGGAAAACCATTTTTGCTTCAAATTAAACCAATTGCTTCTTGAGCTCTCCCCAAAAGGCACAGAAAGTTAATGATTACTACATTTTAAAAATGGAAACCTTTTAAAATGAAAGACCCACTCCCCATCCTTGCCTTATATTTTCTTTAAAAATGGGGACAATTCCTACATTATCCCCCCAGTTCATGATTTCTCCAGCTCCCACAGACTTTCATTTCTTCTTTGGAATAGCCAGTTCACAGGACATTTCTACCCTTCACATCCTTGCTGCTTTTGCCCTCCCAGCAGCTGCTCTGCAAGTTCTGCAGCTCAGCTAAAAGTGCTTCTTAATAAATTTTACTTGGTATTTGCAACATTCACAAGGAGATCACATTTTGTTCCCAAGTTTATTCAGGGTCTCAAAGGCTGCAGCTTTGATCTTTTCTGAGTTTTAACTTATTTATGTGTAGATTTTTAGACAAAATGGTCTGAACATAGCATATTGCTTGCTGGACAAGATGCGTGCCAACCCATAGACAATTCCCTCACTCTAGGCATTTCATTCCCCAAAACAAGCCTTAGACCTTGCCACTACCATTCAAGATGACAAACACCCTTCAGCACTCATCTGGCTCACTCACCTTAGAAAGCCAATGAAGAAAAGTTAGCCAAGTAGAAATACAGATGCATTTTAACTCCAGAAAAGAGAGACTGTACTAGTTGGTTCACTTAAAACTAGAGTACTTTCCTAGAGTCCAACCAATCTGCTTAACAAAAACCTAACAGAACATTATATACCATTTTCCCTCCAGTCTTGCACATAAATATGAAAAAAAAAACCCTGGCACTTCTAATCTCACCCGCTTTCATCACAAAAGAGTGATTTTTTTAATCTCTTTAAGCCAACAATTCAGTGCTTTCCCAGGACCTTGTGCTGCAGAGCTGCTTCAAGCCCCAAGAGTTTACAAAGGAGCTGGACCTGGCAGGGCACATGGAGACCTCCAGGCAGTAAAACCGGCCACTGATTTAAAACCTTGTAGTGTAATTTACACTTAATATTTCAAACCTTCACTAACGCAATCAGATAAACAGAATATTTAATTAATCCCTGTCCTCACACAATTTCTTCTGAGTTGTCAGGAACAACCAGCAAATGACAAGTTCCACATCATTAGTCTTTCTCGTGATTGTTTTCAAAACAACTAAATTGTGATCACCAGAGGCCCTAAAACACTGCTGGTCTTATTGATTATTGCTGTGCAAAGACATTTTTCTTTCCTGGCTTCCCTTTTCAGCTTTGCCCACAAAGGTAATTAAGCAGCAAGACAGAGGAGTGCTGATAATGCACATCCCAGCCGGGCAGCCGAGCACCTTGAGCTCACACAAGTGATGTGAGTTCATCAGCCCTTGGCTACCACAGAGTCCAGCAGCTCCTTTGGAATCATAATGACACAAACTCTTGTTGTTATGAGAGAAAAACCCCAAACAGATTAAATGACTTCTACTAGAAACAGCACTCTACACTGCCAAAGTCTTTTATCAGCACTAATTTGTCAGGTTCTCAATTAGATCTTTTAAATTTAATTATGTTTTCTCAAACAAACATTGTTATAAATGGTAACTAATGAATGGGGTTTGAATATTGCAGGAACTTGCAGTTTTCTGCCTGAAATGCAGTTTTGGGTTAGGCACAGCCACGTTCCTACTCCTGTGACTGATAGTTAAAAAAAAAAAGTTGATGAACAGCACAGAAATGTCATTGGGATGTTCCTTATGCACAACAAATAAAAGAACTACAGTGCAATAATCCATCCTTTCTGCGAGCCGAGAGAGAACACGGAGGCCCGAGATGAAAGAAGGGCTTTTTGTAGGAAACATTTTGGTGCTTTGTTTTGGTTTCTTCCCTTCTGTTTCAATAAGGAGCTGGGGCCGCATTCATCCAGCTTATCTGCAGTTTTGCATGGCAGATTGCTGTGGGAATGCTTCGTGTGGCTGCAGCCCACGGGCTGGAAACAGAGAGGCCAGCTCAGCGGTTTGCTCAGGTGTGGCAGCGGCACCGACCGGGCTCACCCACCGCTGCTCCTGCACAAGGTCAAACAGCTGCAGAGTTCATTGCGCACAACGCCAGCAACAGGACCGGGAAGGGCTCTCCTTCAAGCCTGGCATTATACAAAGCACTAAGAGGTCTGTGCCTTGTGTCAACTGCACAAAACATTATTATAATAATGCTTTAAACGTTTCCCCCCCACTTGGCAAACACAGACCCAAAGCAGATGGGAAATCTCTCCTCCAGTTCAACTCGCACTGCATAAGGGAATCTTACCCAGATCTGCTGTGGGGAACATTCCTACAGTGTACGTGGAATAACTGCCTGACCCTCTCCATTTTAACTAGCAGCTGAGCTAAAAATGTATTTCTGCTGGCAACACTAATTCTCTTTAGAATCTGTGTGCTTAAGCTATTAAAAGTTTAGATAATTTACAAAAAATATTCTCCTGTGCATTTAACAAGCAAATAATGTGGCTGAACAGGGAATAAATGTGATTAAGTGTAAAACTGAAAAAAGACCCAGCTACTTAGCAGACCTGATTTGTAATTTTCCAACCTCCACAACTAAACAGATTTCAGTACAATTTCAACTCCGTTTTATTTAAATTTCATACCAGCTTTAATAAATTATGAGCATAATTGTATGCACAAATGCTCTTCAGTATGGCATGCCATCCCCAGAAAAAATTCTGCTACTTTCAGATTGCTGTAAACATCATTAAATTGCAGCTTCCTATAATGTTTTATAAAGTAATATGCAAATTTCACTAGTGATACTGAAAATTTCATATGATGTATAAAACAGTAAAAGGATTTGCCTTTACCTGTTAAGGATAGCAACTTGTTAACATGTCATGATACAGCATTAAAAATTAAGCAAATGTACATTTGGCAAGATTTGCTCATCTATAAAATAAGTTCACATGCTAAAAATATGGGTGTTTCAGAACAAGTTCTTCAATAGAAATATTATTTGCTGTATTTCAACTTATGCCAAGAAACACTTCCCACTTAAAGCTTTTCTTTAACCATGATCAGAAAGTCCATAGGACATCCATGAAAACTGACAAATCCAAGAGAAACTCAGAAAAAAGCCTTTTGCATCTATTGCTAATGAAATGCGTACTGGGTATCTTACAGACTTACAAATACTTCTGTCACTAAACATCAAACCCCAAGCCAGAACACTACTACAGAGAATCACAGAACAGTTTGGGCTGGAAGGGGACCTTGAGGATCATCCACTTCCAACCTCCCACCATGGGCAGAGACACCTTCACCTAGACCAGGTTGCTCAGATCCCCATCCAACCTGGCCTTGAACACCGGGCATGGTCTAATAGCCACTCCAGTGTGATCATTCCTGCCAGACAACCATGGTAACTCCTATTATTCCATGCATATTCTGCAACAGGACAAGTCCAAAAGCCTCCACCATTTGAATCAGAAGCAGCAATGAAAAATGCTGGCTCAGTGACAAATGTGAAGGGAATACATACAAGACATAAATTACTTAATATTAGATAAATCTCTGCTCAAACGGCCAGGAATGTCTGTGAGTGGATGAGACCCTGTTTAGCAGATGATACAAAGGACTGAGCACATCCAGTAAGAGGCAGATCTACATATGAAGGCAGAGAAAATGAATGCTGAGAAGGGAATTGGAAAACATGTTGGTGAGAAAGGAAACAGAATTCCCTAAGGGAACAGGCCATCCATGGAATCAGGTAAAGTTGGACTACTTTGTGCCACACAGCCAACATGCTGATATCCTCCCTCTATGCTCGGTACATCTGGGTGAGTTAACAAATCACCCCCAAACTTACAGGAACGCCAAGGAAAACCTCAGAAGAGAAACCCACCTTGCATTAGAAACAACTCACAAAGCCCCTCAAACAGACAACACTAAGGACACAAATTACACAGCAATTTCTGCATTATTCTTTATAAATTATTGTTGGTATTTTTCAGACCCTTACAATTAAATTTGAGCCTTTTCCTCCTGAAACAGGATCTTATAAGGCAGTAAAACAATCTACCTTCCCTCAGTTCTTGCCTTGTAAAATCTTTTCAGAGGGAAGCTGTAAAGCAATTGACTCCAATTCACATGCAGGGAAGTCAAGAGCCATGTGCAGCCCGGATCACATTGCCACACTGCCAGTCAGCAACAATCATATGCTGCACACTTCAATTATCATGCCTGCCCTGAAAAGTGCAACTAGGAGGAAAAAAAAAGAAGAAAGAAGCAGTGGAGAGAAGAAAAGGGATGAAATTCATTTGTTTTCTGTCAATAAGCCTATAAACCCAGCAGCCTTGTTAGCACCTCTTTAAGAGTGCATTTGGAAGCAACTGAGGTGATATCACCTGTTTTTTAATTTTCATTCCTTATGCAAGCCACTGAAATAAGTCTTCTTTGTAAGAAAAAGAACATAAAAGACGTTGCTACAAATAAAATTTATTAACTCCATTTCATTTTCCTATGATAAAAAGCACAGAGAAATGAGAAACAAAACACTTGAGACGTGAAAAAATAACAATCAACAACTTGAAGCTCCTTACTTCAAGGTTAATGTGAATGAAATTTACTCAAGTTGAACATCACACCAATTACAAAAGCAAAAAAACCCTGGTAAGCTCTGATTTCTAACAGTAGAGGTAGACACACTGTTTCCAGAATGCTCATTATAAACAGATTTAGGTTGCTCCAGGGACTGATTAAGGCTAGAGATGTTCTATCAATACCATTAAGCTCACTAAGATGCAGTTCTCTCCTCTCCATGCATTTATCCCTTCAAAAATGAGGACACAGCTACAAATGTTTGAAAGTATCATATAATGCCATGATTGCTCTTTCATCCTAAAACTTTAGGGCAAACCATTTTAGGTATGAACCATAATAGACACAGAGTGATCTCACCTAGATAAAATACCAGCAGCATGAAGAACCAAGTCCTTTGCAGGTTGCTGGTGCAGTTGGTCCATTATTTTAAAGGTTGGGTCAGAAACCAAGAAAAATACTATCAAATTGAGCAGTATCTTAAAATGGCATCTTCAACAAGGCTGTGCTCTTTGAGAAGGTTACTCAGCCCAAAGCTGGGTTTTTTAATGATTATTTCATTCTACACTGATAAAGTGACTTTTATACCCAGATTGACTATTACAAGATCAGTCTATGAAGAGGCACTTTAGATTAAAAAGAAAACCCTCACAAATGTGACCTTATGCAATTTGAGATTAGTTCATCTTCATGTGAAATGTTCTCATTGCTCCTTTGCAAGGAAAAATTGCTATGTAAGGTTTATTCCTCCCAAGGGATAACCATAGCCCACTTGAAGACCATTTTGATGGTGACAAAAAGCACTTGCCTTCAGAAAAACAAAGCCTTAACACACAACTTTCATTCAGCAGAGTTGTTCACAAGTCAGGGTATCATCCCAGCAGCCTTCCTGGCCAGGTATTGTATTGAAAAACTGGGTTAAACCCATGTGCCAAGAAAAATTGCATTTATTCCAGGGTATCACTTTTTAGAAGTAGGGAAAGTAACTTACACCTGAGAATAAAGCTTTCCTGATTAAAAAAATTCTATGACAATGCCTCTTCAAAAGAGCCCACAGACATGAAAGGTTCAAAAGTCACCAATTCAAGTTACTTTCTGTATTTATCAGATTGCACCATTAAAATTGCCAAATTTGGACCCACTTCTTTCCATTTCAATGAAAAGATGCTGCTGCCAATTTAGGATTAACAGGAAAAGTTATTTGCACTCATCTTGGAGAAATGACCTCTCCTGAGCATTTGTCTCATTAATTTCCAGGTGCCAGCACAGGCAAGAGCAACAAATAATATGTTTATTTGTTAATCAGCCACAAACTATTACCCACCTACATGAAGTTAGACAAATCTTTGGTGCAGCAAGCACTAGGTAAGCATTCGCCACTTCCACAGCTGGTTAAGCAGTGGTGAGGGGCCACCAACACCTGGTGAGGGGCCACCAACACCTGGTGCCTTGCACAGTGCCCTGCTGGAAGAGATGAGCTCTCTAATGTGACAGACATCACAGGAGGAGATCATTCCTGCTTGCCGGGTGCTGCTGCCAAAGGCACTGCTGGTAGAGCAGGGTCATCCAGGGGCCATCACCCTGCAAGTCACCTCCTCTCAAAAATACCAACTTTTCTGCTCCTACCTTTGCCATAGGCACAAACTGAGTCAAAGAAAACACTGCTCACAAAACTTGAACCTCTGTGAACACCAAAGCCATCACCTAGCCATGATGTGGAAGAGAGTCCAAGCATCTCACTGCATAATAATAATGTAAGGACACCACAAGATTATTTGCCACAAATCTGAAAAATTCTTTCAATGTCTGTGCTCATTCTGACCCCAAAGAAAGCACCACTGTAGCTTTAGTAGGGATATTTACTCTACTAGGTACAAACAATTGGGGCTTTTTATTTAGAGTGTCATTTCCCTGTTATTCTACCAAACAACAATGCCATTTTCATCTTTAGAGCATTCATGTGACAGAAATACGTGGGTGCAACAAGCCTCATGGTACCCAAGCAACAGTGCCCTGGGATCCCTTCCAAGCCAAAGTGTCTCAGTGTGTAGGGGAAAAGCAGAAGGGAAAATTCATTAAAGAAAATTTAAATATTTAAGCCTAGAGAATGGTGCAGTTAAGTCTTCCAGTTGAAGCAAATTGTGCCTATTCTTAGAGAAAATGGAAGCCATCTCAGATGAGCTGTTTCCCATTATCCTTGAGAAATATAAAATAGGATCACCTTTTAGTTCCTGCTATTACTACTATCTCCTTGGGAATGTTTAGTTTCTTTAGTGAAATCAGATGTCTTCTTGAATCCCAAAATCACTTTAAAGACATACAGATGGTCTAAATGCTTGCTTTTCTTTTCATCTTTCTGTCAGCTAAGAAATGTCAGCCCTGTGATGGCCAGACCATTATTAATAGTATCAAGCACTTAATTCCCCTGCTTTTAAGGAGTCTTTCCTGGCTACCAGTTTTCCTTACCTTTTTTTAGAGCCACGGGGTTTAGATAATCATTTGCTAAATGATTTGTTCACAAATCATGGATGGGTGGCCAGTGGGGAGAAAGAGAAGCAATCTGACATCAAAGAGCTTTGGCCAGGGCTGTGGCTACCTCTAGGAATAAAAGTAATTAAAAATCTTGTGTCACCAGCTCCCTATCTTCCTTCAGACTGTCAGGTTGCCATTACATAAGGTGGGATGGTTGGAAAATGGCTGAATTTACTACTTTAAACACAAATTATATGTATTTTAAGTTGGATACAGTAAACATATTCATTTTCTTCAAGTTCTGCACTTCACTGATTAGCACATGACCTCCTAGCACATAAGAGGGGCCATTCCCACTAAGAATAAAACAGCTGGTCCATTAACTGCTCCTGTAAACAACCAACACAGAATTCCTAAAAAAACATGGAAAATAAATGTAAAGGAATACATACATTCAGAGCAGAATGCCACAGGCATTACAAACACACCAGCCAGTAGGTTTTTCTACCCCCACACAACTTCCCCCACCAAAAGAGGAAAGACTTTGCTCCTGCAAGAGATTACCATTAACTCACATAAAAACTACTGCAAAATGCTGATGCAGTCAAAGAAAATTATACAATCATTATTTTCTTATTAAGCAACAAATACACTCCTTTTGGCCTCTTACCAAAAATACTAATTAATGTAGATGTTACATTACATTATGAAAACTGGAGAGGCAGCTCAGTCTTGCAGGGGTTTTCAGAGCTGCTCAGGCTGGAGGAGCAGATGAATTAAGTGATGCTGAATGTTTTCTGTTCTTCACCTCTCTATCTGCTGACTAATACAAGCAGCCCATTAGTCATCCCCCAGCCAGTCCACACAACATGCTAAATGAACACACACATGCAATTAATTTCTGGAATCAGGGGCTACAACCCTGTGTTCTTTAATAGTGCAAATGTCACTTGGCCATTTTTAACTTGCCAGGATCACTGGGCTCTCAAGGCAACCGTTCTCTCAAAGCAATAAAACTGCAAAAGAGCAGCCAGTGATGTGTACCCAAAAATGCACAGCCTACACTTTCATCCTCCACTTGTTTAAAGTGCCTAAAACAGGCGCACACATGCACCCACTGAGTTTCAGATTTGGAATTCTCTGAATTCCCATGGCCTTGAGGGAAGGGGCAAGGAAGAATATTCTTATGACATCATCTCCAGAATGCATCCCATTCACGATATGATAATTACAGTCATATTGAACACTTGGATGCAGCTGACAAACTCAGACAAGTATGTTAAATCCAATACATTTATGCAGAATTCAGCACTTCATTTTCATATATAAGTGAAACATACACTAAAAAAAAATAGAATTTCTGTTTTCACAGTCTAGAAGCAATGGATTCCATTAGTCACACACAGATACTGCTTTAAACTGAAAGAGAGCAGGTTTAGATCAGATATAGGAAGAATTTGTTTCAATGTGAGGGCAGTGAGGCCCTGGCACAGGTTGCCCGGAGAGGCTGTGAATGCCCCATCCCTGGAAGCATCCAAGGCCAGGTGGGATTGGGCTCCGAGCAGCCTGGTCTGGTGAGTGTCATCCCTGCCCATGGCAGGGGGATTAGAAACAGGTGGTATTCAAGGTCCCTTCCAACCCAGACCATGCTATGGTTCTATATTTTGTCAGTTTGTGGAGCTCCAAAAGAGGCATGATGGTAGCCTGAAAACCAATTGTAACTGGGAATTTCCAAAGCCCTGTAAATTCAGTGGGAGGAAGGAAAAAAAAAAAAGAGGTTGGAAACGATCACCAGCTTCCAATGGACTTCATATCAAGCCAAAGAATCATTAGTACAGGATTTATAAATTAAATACTTACTTTTCCATAAACTTCAGAATATTTAAAACCAGCATTACCTAAAAATACAGATAAAGACAGTGATTCTGTTTGAAATTGAACTGATAATGAGCAAAACTGAGTGGTGACATGATACAAAATGTTTTGCCCTACTAATTATTTTAAATCAGGTGGCTTCTTAAACAGAAAGCCAGCTTATATTCAGCTTCAAGAGAACATTTTCCTACAGATGCTCCTGGGAATTCCCATTCCACTTCTATTTTCATTTACTGTAAGGAGTAGAACATCAAACAGCAAAAGCACCCTCTGGACAATACCTCTGGTGTCCTGAAAATACATGCTGCAAAATCAGGAATTGAGAAATTTAGATTTATATAGAAATTTTCCCCTATTTCTAAATTACAGATTGTAAAGCTGCAACACTGCTAACATGGGACATAAAGTTTTGGAGAGAAATGAGCAGCATAATGGAGAAGTACATATGTGAGCATATATGCCTGAAAACCACTACATAAAGTAATTTGCAATAATTAAAGATATAATAACCTCTGACAGCTGTGTTGCTGTGTAGAAGGAGGAAATAGAGAGAACACTGTCTGGATTTTGCCCCCATGACATATAAACTTTATTCCATAGAATGGTTTGGGTTGAGAGGGACCATAAAGATCATCCAGTTCCAAATCCCTGCCCTGGGTAGGGACACCTTCCACCACACCAGGCTGCTCAGAGCCCCATCCAACCTGGCCTTGGACACTTCCAGGGATGGGGCACTCACAGCTTCTCTGGGCACCCTGTGCCAGGGCCTCACCACCCTCCTGATACCTAATCTAAGCCTACCTGGTTTGGATCCATTCTGCTTTGTCCTGTCACTACATGCCAGTGTAAAAAGTCCCTCTCCATCTTTCTTGTAGGCTCCTGTTAAGGAAACTTCCTGGTCTGACCCCTCACCAGACTCTCTGGACATCACACTCCCAACACCAGAGACTTCCACCACTAGGACTAAAGCCCCTTCACAGCAGGCAGCTCCACTGAGCTCATGGGTCCTCTGCTCCACTCCTCACACAGTCAGACCAGAACTTTGTACCAGTTCAGCCCCAGGTCTGCCTCAGCAGGCTCAGATGTCTAGTACCATAAAGCAGTTTATTCATGCCATGGTAAGGCAGCAACAGCTCAAGCTGGAGCCTCTGAAGAGTGATCCCAAAACAAGGAGCCCCTGAGTTTTTATACCCTCACAGTCCAAGTGTGTGAAAATCCCACTCTCCCTCCTGCTGTGTCCATGTGCCCATTCACCTGGCTGTGCCACAGGTCCCCGTGCCCTTTGTTCTCCAAAGGATTGGAAGTTCAGAGCCCCTTTCTCAGACTCTCCCCAGAGCTCAACCTACAGCTGTGCCCTGAGCTACCTGCACCAGGTGTATCCCTCAACACTCCCTTCCAGGGGCTGGAAAGGCCACACTAAGGTCACTCCTGAGCCATTTCCTTTCCAGGCTCAACAAACCCAGTTCGCTCAGGACTTAAAAAAAATAGGTTTGTAAGTCATGTTTTGGCTTTGTTTCACTGTAGCAAAGAGCCTCAAGGAGCAGCAGATGTGGTTGGAGGACACAGGCCAGTCACCAGGCACAGCCACTACTCAGCTCATGCTGAATCAGCTTTAACTCATTTAGAAATCGGTTGAGGAGCTGCCTTTTCCCTCTCCCCATGGGAAGCTCCAGAAACTAAGCCTAGCAAAAGCCTCCTGGCAGGACGGAGATGTAGCTCAGCCACCATGCTGCACCCAGCAGAGCAGGGGTAGGTGGCCCTGGCACAGCTCTGTCTGCCAAACAACAGCCACAGGAACCGACCCGACGGCTTTGGTAGCAAGAACTCTTCAAAACAGAGGCTAAAGACTGTTTCTCCTTTTCTTTAACAAATGTGAGCTAGCCTGATTCTTCCCAGCTGTTATCACAAGAAAACAGCCATTTTTTCATGGGAGAGCCTCTCTCCGTTGCAGGAACAACAACACCTGAAGTATCTCGGTTTAGATCCCAACAGCTCATGAGAGCTGTATTTTCTTATCTCTCTCTCCTCTATTTCTCCTTCATCCCTTCCCATACACACAGGAGGACCTTTGTGATCCCAACTGACTGAATCACTTCTGCTGACACTCCCTTTATCCTGAGGTGCTCCCCACACATACTAAACAGACATGGTGAAAATTAAGAGGCAAGAAGACCCAACAAGCCAATATACCACTTTTGCTCCACCTTCCCAGGCAAGCCAAGTCATTCAGAACACATCAGAGCCTCCCCATCAGCCTCTTGAGCTGTGATGGACTCAGTTCTCTTAGAAGTGGCCAACAAAGTCACAACATTGGAAATGAGCTTAACATCTTTTTTTAACTTAAAAAATCATTTTCTTTTGAGTTTTGAATACCAGTAATACCTAAGACTTAAAGAATGTGCTCTACTCGCATGAGGATGGCCATAATTAGTGTGAGCAATCATTTACTGTCAGAAACTAATATCTCCAACAAAGTATATTAAATTCAATATATTTTCATTAGTTATAATAAACAGAGACCTGGCTTTTAACTGACATTGACTGTGTATTTATTGTTATTGCCTGCGCTGTACAAGATAATGGGAAAGCAGGTGGGGAGAAATGGCAGATTTAAAAAACACCCTGAGAGGGAGGTCTGGGTTTTTCTCTGTAGAAAGCTGCCCCAAAGCTCTGTAAATCACCTCTCTCAGTCTGACAAGCTCTCTGCATTTTTAATCAGGCCTCCTATTAGCTGCTACAGAACATAGAAGGAACTTGAAGACATTGTAAGCCACACGACTTATGTTTTAATGAAAAAATGTTATATTCAGCAGCTTACATAAGTAAACCTACTTCAAAGAATTCTCATATACTGCGATTTCAAAGTGAGGTGAAAATAATAAAAAGCCCAATTCATTTGTGACTTGAACCCAGTAAGCTCCAAACTCATAAATAAAAGGACACCCAGACCTAAAGCATGAGTTCTTTGGCACTGCTGATACAGACCTGCCGGAAGAAGCAGAGCAGGCAGCACTTGATGTGCCTTAATCCCCCTGCAAAAAGTTATTCCTGTGTGGATCTATTCTCTTGAAAGAGCTGAAGAATTAGCCATTTACAGTTTCCAGCCACCATACACAGAGCATTCATCTTCTCCCATGATATGATGTTACGCAGTAATGCAATTATTGGAAATTAATTATATGAAATGGCTCCCATGAGAATTACTCCACACATCACACAATTAGGAATATTTTTGTAGTGCCACTAAATATGGAAGATACTCTGTGTATGCTGATGTATTTTAGATAATAATCCCCTGCCACAACCCATTTCTTTCTAAAAATCTCTTTAAAAAGGACAACTCTGTGCTTAGAGTGTTTCAGCTCACTTCCATTACACCACATAATGATTGCCAAATAATAGAAATGATTGCATGCAGCAAGAAAAATACAGAATTAAGGGCATAACAACACACTTAACTCTGCTGGAGTGGTTGTTGGGGTTTGGTTTTTCTTTTTTAAATCAACACTTGCTATATTTCATGATTTGATGAGATCTCTAAGTACAGTATGAAAAGACAAATGAATCTGAGTAACTGCACTGAACTAGATTATGTATAATTTACTTCCACTGCTGTATCAGAAAACAATAATCAGTACCCTCACAAAATAAACAAATGACCATTTGTTATTTTTAGTACATATTTCTGCTCTCTACACTCAGCCCATCCCACTAGAGCAGCCAAACCAATTCCAGCTCAAGTCCCCTCTGCAAAAGCAGCAGCAGCAAAAGCGCACCTGACAAACACATTTATTAAATATTTTGCAGTGTATAAAAGGCTTCTTTCCTGATTTCCTTGAAAAGGAGTTTTCCCTTAACAGAGTGACTTGTAGGAGAAAGTACAAAAACACATGAGAACATTAAGAGTGGCCTCTAAAAACATGATAGCCCAAGGACAGCAGCACAGAAATTCCCTCACAAACTTCTGAGGTTCCATCTCAACTCTCTCCCCACACCCCAAGCCAACACCAGGCCCGAGTTTTTGGAGGCTTTTTTTACACTAAGATAAACAGAAACAGCTCATTAGGATTTCTCTCCCTACCTGACACATGTCCATCCTGCACACAGAGACAGCTCCATCCTCCACCAGTCCAGAAATTCTTCATTGCCCCACAGAGCTCTCCCCTGAGGGGCACAGGACACCCCTCAAGCTCTCCTTTGAAGGGCACAGAAGATTCCAGAAGCCCTTCCCGAGGGGCACAGAAGATTCCAGCAGCTCTCCCTCAGGCTGTCCCCCTTTCCAGCCTTCCCCCAGGTGTGCCCTGTGAGCTGCTGACGAGCCCCTTCCCCCCAGCCATCACCTCGGCATTGGGAACACCTGGGGCTCCTCTCCCCAGAGCTGCCCCCACTAATGAGCAGCTGTTTATTGTTCTCCCCCCCGTAAAGGACCCTCTCCCACCCTTTATTTGTTCTTACTGGTGGAATTGCAGAACTCTGGGGGGATTTTGCTGAGTCACCCCCGTGTTTAATTTGCCTCATGTAACCGGTGCCACTGCCAGGCTCCTGCACACACCTTCCAGGGAGCTGGGAATCAGTTATAAACCCAAAGGAACACAACCAAATCTGTTTTATCCCTGATTTTTTTAAATATATATATGTTAATTAAAACCCTGTGATAAATGCAAAAAACCTCTTAGTATTCTCTGATTTCACAAGATCCTCTGTGTCACTTTTTTCGTCATTGCACATACGGGAGGAAACTTATTGCTGATTTTTTAAGATCTGTTTTTAAAGAAACACTGAAAATCAGCTTATTTAATGACCTTAACAAGTGGGGCTTGCACTATGAAAGCCTTAAAATTCTTTACAACTGTTCTTCCCCTCATAAGAATGGCTGAGACTGCACTAACTGAATGCTTATGCAATGAAGGAATCAAACTTCTTTGCATACTGGTAGCTAAACCACTTTCATCTAAATTAGTCAAAGTGAAAAAGGCCCAAGCTGCCAAAGGGAAGACTTCTATCATCATGAACATAATGTGATAACCTGTGGTGTGTCTCTGGTCTTGGAACAACGTCCCACTTGGATATATTTTTGAGGCAAAGCAAACCCAGCCCCCAAAATAACAATGCTGGGGACACAGACAAAGCCAAAAGAGACCTGGGCCACCACCCAGGAGGGTGCTGGGTTGGCATGGACCAGCCTGGACCTGTGGAGCCCAAAAAGCTGCCTACAGAGAGAGCACAAAGTGTCCAATGCAAGGTGCTGAGTCTGCAACATTAAAATGGAAAAACTGTTCACAGTTCTGCTCTGAAAAGGAATTCTTTGTCCCACCTCCTTCTTCTGGATCACTCAACCCCTCTGAGTATGGGAGGACCCACAGTCAACAAAATATCCCTCCTGGAGAGGCATCTGAGCATGAAGCTAAGCAGAGACACACATGCTCTCGCTGACTGGAAGCCATCGCTCAATTTAGCAAAGCAATTAAATACATGATTATTCAGAAGTGAACTTATATTCGAACCATCTGAACCTTCCTTATGCTTATCGTTAAGCAGATCCTAAAGAAAGGAGTCTGAAAGAAGTCATATGGATGTGATTTTTTTAAATTATTTACGAGCAAATGTGTAGGGCTATCTGTCAAAACAAGGGAAACAAACATGTCACATGGAAGTAAATCTAAACAGTCTCTGATTTGCAAAATCTTTGCAGTTTCTGCATTGGGAACATAACAGAATTCAAATCACGAGCCAGGATGATGAAGTTTCACAGGAATATCGAGATCATCTTTTGTCATCCCCAAGCTTGTCATCCACATGAGATTTTATTTTCAATCTACTGAGGCGTTTGCTCACTGTGCAATACCACCAGGTGGCAATTTGAAGCACTAATGCTTGGATTGTCTTCAGGTGCACATTACCATTCCCCAAACAAGGCAAACTGAAAATTCCTTGCACCAGAATCAAAACAGCTGCTTATTGCTAGAACCGGTATCTCAGAAAAAATCTGTATTTCTATTTTAGTCACCATTTCCTACACCAGAACTCTTATTGCTACTGGTAACCATTTCTGACAGTTTCTTAGTAGTACAGCAAAATGGGTGCAAAAGATGTTCAAAATCTTCTACATATGGAGAGTTTGAAAGATGAGGAACCCAGTTTGAATCTAGCAGAAAATGGATTTGGCTACTAAAAATATCATTCACCTTGGAAGCCTCTTTGTTGAAGATGGTGGGGAGCAGGAATGGAGACCTCTGTGGAAAATCTGTTTACAGCTCTCCCCCCAGGTGTTTTTTTAAGAAGTCTCTCTGCTGCCTAAGGAAGTTAGGCTGGGTATAGGCATGAAGCCCTGCCACCAAGGGAAGGAGCAGCACAATTCTCCAGGTTCTATAGGCTGTAGAGTGACTCAGCTGGATAGAAAAGCTGGAGAGTTTAGAGCCTTTATTTATTATTTCCTCTCTATGTATTTGTAGAAAACATTCTTTCATCATCCTATCCCAGATTTCAAGCCTGTGTTGTCTGCTACTAGGTAATTTTACAGTCCTAATGGCTTGAGTCCGTTGGAATCTTCAGTGATACAAAGTGGAAATACAGCAACAACAGGCTCCTTGTTTTACTGTAGCACTTCATCTCAAAGGCACCGAAAATCTGCTAGCATTAGACATTCCACTGCATCAAGCAATAGAACACACGGGATTTATGCTGCATGCCTCCTGAAATTAAAAGCATCTCTCCAGGGAGGTCAGTTTTAAGAGAACTACAAAAGAGAAGTTAAAATTAAGTTTCTTTGCCCCCCTCCAAAGGCCTTTGTGAAAATTTGGTCAGGAGAGTTACGCAGAGGACCATCAGCTGGCATAAGCTGACTTGAGTTCAAGACCTGGTCATATTAATTGGGAGAAAGTATTTAAAGTTGAAAAGCCAAAGTCACTTAAATTTTAAAAGTGCCGGTAACTGTTAGGTGTCAAATGGAGTCAAACAGAATAGCGAGGACTTGGCCATCACTCTGTAATGGAGGCCTCTTCAAAAGCTTCTGTTAAATTCCTTTTCATTCAGCGCTTTGTACTGCCAGAACCGACTGGACCCAGGGACTGCCCTGGGAAAAAAGGGCACTTTGCAACGCCCTCCTTCCACATCTTCACTCCACGTGAAGGACAGCCCTGAAAGACTCCAAGCACTGTGCAAGGCACTGTGGGGCTTGGAACTGAAAATAAATGCAGAGCCAGCCTTCCAGGGATGCCTGGGGAGCAGGGAGGGGCAGGGCAGTCCCGTGGCCCGCTGTGGTTTCGGGATGGCTGCTGCAGGTCTTTGCATATCTCTTTTGAAGTATTAAAAGCGTTTTTCATAGCATGTGAAAACCTTTGTTATGCCCTAAAAGCCTGTGCCAGGCTCTTGAAAACCACCTGTTCTCGCTTTGATTTCACAAAGGGCTTTTCCACTCCCAGCTCCGTGGCTCTCAGTACCCTGCCCGATGTCAGGGAAGCTCCTGCACCTTCTCACCTCTCCCACCACCAGCAAGCTGCTCACCCATGACAAGGTGACCCACAACAGCTCATGAAGCATGTGCAGGCACTTTCTCTTTCCATTATTTACACTCTGCTCCAGGCAAATCATGGCAAAAAACAGCAAAATTTTCAAAGGCACCACGTTTGCAGGGAGGAACCATAGAGGGAAAAACAGGAAATAATCACCTAAAAATCTTATGTCATGAACAGTCTCTCTATCTGTGCTTCTCCATCCAGAAGACAACACTGCTAGTTACTGAAGTATTTTTAATGATGCTTTAACAATTAATGCATTATGGTGTTCTTTAAGTGTTACTAAAGGTAAGAACAGGCCCTGAATGACAAAAGAATATGGCTGGGTATGTGGAGACCAGACTAATTGATTCATTTGAAAAGGAGTAATTCTGAGCATGTAGTTTAAAGCTGGCAGAGCAAAATCCCTACGGAAGGCTGAGCAAATAAGCCACAAAAATACTTGGACAACAAGCAAAAGACAACAGTGTGCAAGAGAGTCCAGAGGCAAGCATAAGAATGGCAGCAAGAGAGAAAGAGTTACTTCTCAAAGCAGTGAAAATGTGGAGAGTAGGAAAGACAGGAGACAGAGGAAAAATTAAACTAAGGCAAGAAAAATCAAATGTTAGGAAATGGATAAACTGTGCCTGAACATTAGGAAAAATATAAGGAGAGAAAATACAACTAATAAGCCATGCTGCAAGCAGAATTAAGTATAAATGAGGAATGTTTTACAGGACCAGTGCTGAATATTACCTGAATTTTGGCACCTTTGGGTTGGTTGGCATGCGTTAAGGGAGCAATGGCACCCTCTAACCCCTGGATTTTGGTTTACACTGGATCCTTACACAGCTCACCCATGTCAGCAACATTTCTTCACATGATAGCACACTTCAGTTTCGAGAGAAGCCAACTGCATTAGGATATTCCAGCCCTGTGCCACGAGACATGTAGGTCACAGAAACACAGCGTCACATAAAAGGAGCTAAGCCTGATCTCTCTTTTGTCTCACAGATTACGAGCTGTTCCAGAGCCTGAAAGAAGATGTGTAAATCCTGATTATTCAGGACCGCCAAGAGTATCGGTTTCTTGCACAAAGGAACACCTGGCACAGAATAAACCTGACCAAGTCTGATGTGACTATTGTTTTTAGAGGACTTCCTGGGGAATGTCTTCCCTTTCCAGCCAGTACCTTCCCCAGCCAACCTTCCAGAGCAACGGGAAGCTTTGAGTCATGCTTAAATTATTGTTTAATTAAGATGGTAGACTACAATAATTGCCCACAGAAAGCTGCTGTCCAGCTTGCACATGCTTAAAACCTGATTCTTTGCTCCCAGACGGGGCCCTCTATCTGGTGATGTGGACATGCACCACATTGATTCTCCTGCCAAATGGAGGCACCTCTAGAATTAACACAAAGGTCGTGCAAAATGTGGTTGCTCAGAAACATTCAGTAGCATTTCTGCAGCTGGAAGGGATTAATTTGTTTCACATGCTCCTGGTACATTCCAGCCCACATTTATTCAAGCTGAAAGCCTCGATCCAACACAACAAGTCCTACCTGTATCAATCCAGGGCTGCACTCCTTGGGGACCGAGCGGTCCAAAGAGCACTGGGGTGGCTGCACATTCCGTACTTGTTTGAAAGGATTCACCTAACGTATTTTTTGAGCCTGAACTCCTTCACAGCTTTCCTAGTCAAAAGAGCACTTTCACAGTATGTGGCACAGAGAAAATTATTACTCTCCAAGTTTGGATTTCCTTACCTAGGGGACAGACCAGACTGAAATGCTAAGAGCAAGTGAGAAAATGCAATTTCCTTAAGTAACCCTTAAATACTGTTTTGCAAGAATAAAATAAAATTACAATATTCTAAGTTATATTAAAATAATCAACCCATTTGCACATTTAGTTTACAGAAAAAGCTTGTAGCTTATGCTGCTCTATTTCAACTGCCTGGATACAGAAATCTAAGAGACCTTGACATAAAGAGTGCATTTCCAACCAAACATGATTTACCAAACAAGAGCTGCTAAATTCAAAGGAAACACCAACCACGTGATTGGCTTAAATACACTATGCAATTTCCCTTCCTAAATCTTGGCTTGAATACCGTTTGACATATTTCCAGCAAAAGGCAACAAAATTAATTCCCCACTCGTGCCCTGTACGAGCTCTGTGATTTACCCAGAGGAAATAAAAGTTTTCACAAAGTGTTTGATAATGGACCCCCTCCATCAATCACTGTGGCATTCCCCTCCCGTGACTTCCTGCGAAGTCTCTCCATGATCCTGGTGCCTCTCCATCCAAAAGGCAACGTGAGTTTGGTGTAACCCCCCCCCCAGCCACAAAACACAGCTCTTCTGTTCATCTGTCATCTACTAATCAAGGCTCCATCCGGAAGGGCCCTGAGTATCCATTAGCAGCTGGAATGCTGCATTCACATCCTGGTTCCCAGCAGAAAAATGACAGGGTTGGGAACTATTACTGGGCAAGGATAATTCTTCTTCCGCAGATTGCAGGTGTTTATGTGAGTAATTTTTAAATACAGCATAAATCCCACAAGAGCTAATGTAGAACCATCCCAGCCACTGCCCTGACAGGAGAAGCTTCCATGGTTTCTATTAAAGCCAAAACTTTTCCAGGAGTTTAAGGGGTATTTGTAACAATGTTTCTGGCATAGCAATTGGAAATTTGGTACCTTCGAGTCACCATTAACATGGAAATGCTGCTTTTGACAAAATCAGTTTGTTTTGTTATGGTTACAGGTAAAATATTAGAGGGAACATGTTGCTGTTCCCATATAAAATGACAGATAAACCTTATTATAATAAATTATAGTTCAGCATGTAAACAAGAAGATTTACCTGCATTTTTTAGAAGAAAGTGGTCCTTCCTAGGGTGGATCAGCAACTACAATATATTCTCAAAATCTCCACATATTTCAGAGGTTTCTGAAAGGTGGAACAAACTAATATATCTTATATAACCTTTGTTACCAGCACCTGATTCATAAGGGACTCATTTGGCTCTATCCTGACATACAACATGCAAGTTTTGCTCAATTCTGGCTTTTTTCATCCTTTGCCAAGTGAATTCAGAACTTCTCTGTTCTCGGTATTTTAAAGAGGGGACAATGGAACTCGACATAGAACTCACTCTCAAATATGCTGTGCTCCCTACACATTTTAAAGCCATTTTTTGACAGCATGATTTTTTCCAAGCCTGTTTCTCAGAGCTATCCTAACACTTCGTGCTGCTTCACAATGGAGAAGCAGTTGGGCATGGTTATTTTACTACTTTACATAAATGACCATGAAATGATGTCATATAATATAATAACATAGATGTAATAAATGTCTTTTCACTTCCAAAACGTTAAAAAATCCACCCAATCCAGACACTCTCCCAAACACCTGCAATTTGATCAGCAGGTAACAGGCTAAAGCACAGAATATATAATAAAGTGCACGTAAGAACTACATTTCAGGAATGTTACAAATATGAAGATTTATGACTGTCACTTTACCCCAGAATTCTCCAACATCAAAGAGTGGTGTTAAAGCTCGAGTGGCAGCCAAGGCAGCAGCTGGATGGATAAAATATGGTTGCTGTAACACCTCCCCACTTAAAGGAAAGAAGGTCAAGGGATGCTGCTCTCATCCCAAGGAGTTCTGGGTGAGCAGAAGTTCATCAGTAAAGCCACATTCAGGCAGGGGGCTTTTGAACACTCACTGTTAACTGTGCAGAAAATAAGTCTTTTAGGGGTGACACGGGGGAAAAAAAATCAAATCTGCGCTTTCCTTCACTGGCACTGTGGAGATTAAATATTGGGAAAAGCTGCTGTCAGAGGTTCCTGCTCATTGGGATTCCACACATGAAAACCAGGAGCTTTCTGGAACTCTGGAAACTCACTCCCCAATTCAGAGACAAGCACACAATATCGCAGATGAAAGGCTGCTGACTGCTGTGCAGTTAAACCCACTAATTTACTTAGCATATTCTCTCTTTCTGAGATCTCCTCGCAGCTGTTCCTTGCAAATGATCCAAGGCAACATTCCCGTGCTTGAGACAAGCATGGCAAATTTGAACTAAGGAAACACTTTTAGGGAGAGGTGAAAAAGCATCTGAACTCGAGAGAAAAAGATGAACGCCCCCTGGTTCTAAAGCATTCAAAATGTATGCACTGGGTTTGTAGTTTGTACAAAAGATAAAAGCTCGGGCACAAAACTTTAAATTAGAGGGATTAAAGAGGAAAGAAAATATGCTTTTCTTTTAGAAAGAAGGGCAAATGTCAGCCAGTGAATTTATACACGTTATTTTGTCCTTGCTGCACTTGCATTACACTGTTACACCAAGCTCAATTTTACCTGGGGGAATAAAATTAAATATAGGCGAGTGCCATTATTAAGTGGGTGAACAATTACTGAATCTGGTCCAGAGTAAGTGGATTAACAGCATTTTGATAAAACCCCCAAATTAAAGGAATTTGAGAGAGGAAGGAATGGGGATGATGCCTGAAAAACCCTGTAAAACAGACAACCTGCACAAAGTTATTAGAGATAAGAAAGAAAATACCTTTATTGAT
>JAWWEW010000112.1:6305384-6320931 GCA_035583185.1 Anabacerthia variegaticeps | reverse complement strand
TGTGAGCAAGAAATCCCTTACTTGCTCTAAAATCCACACTAAAAATACATAAAAATTCTTAGGCATCAGGGATAACAGGAAGTCATCCGGGAGCACACTCTCATTTTTGCAGTTCCTGGTCAAAGGCTTGGAGATCTCCAAGCCCAGCTGGGACCAGGGAATGTACTTGTGAAATGGGACTGGGAGGTGGTCGAGTCACTGGGGCAGGGCTTGGTGACCCACAGTTGGGATTTCCAGACTTCACCAACCTGCAGTGGCCTGAAGGGTCCTGTTTTCTGGCTCTTCCTGACCCCTGCGCATTCCGTTTGGATTAATAGTTTTGTTTCTTTTTAATTTTGCATTTGTGAGCTAGAATTCAGAGACTCGAGAGGCAAAGTAACTAATAATGAAGATTTTAAGGCTTGAATCCTCTTTGAATTTTGCTCATTTCATACTGGATAATTTACCTTCCTTCCTCAAAACCAGTTTGTGCCTCCTTGCTTCCGCCTAATCCCATTTGCCTGACTGAAACACGAAACGAAACGCAGCGTGTTGAATATTAAAGTGTGACAATCCAGGCATGCTTGGGGTAGAGATTGATACCGATCATTTTCTTTAAATTCAATTCCTGGGAACCTTAAGAAGAAAGAGCTGTTATTGTCGGTGGCACCTCACAAGACAGGGACATGCCACCCTATGTGTACACATGCTCCAGAGCCTTGGAGCCCGTCTGAGGGTGAAGCCTCCTGACAGCGAGGCACTGATGCAATCAGCCCTGCAGCTCTTTGTACAATATTTCTTGCCACTCTTTTCCTAAGTCTCCCCCTGTTATTTCCACCTGCCAAGCTGTCAGGGAAATAGTGTCAGTTGCAGTTTTTATGTTATAACTAGTCATGGTATGTACCCAGGTGCTCTCGAGTTTCCTTTGGTAGAAGTTAGTGCCAGCTCAGCCTCTTTCTTCTGGCAGGAGTTGCTGAGGGAGATAATCCCCAGATTTCCTAGCCCCTTACAACACCTCACATAAAAAAATTAACAAGCTGGTTGCTTAAATCTGCCCGTTTCTCACAGCTCCTTCCTTCTGGGCATTCTGAGTTGCAGGGTGTCTCAGTGCCCAGGGCTGGATGGCACATGTACCATCCAGCTTTGTGCTGTCAGCCTCTACTTTGGACATACTGAGAGATAAAAGAATCTAGGAAAAAATAAACAAACATCCCTCCATCCCAAAGCCTCACTTTCCTCACTCAGAATTTAGCAGAACCTTCTAGTGATGTCCTTTGGCACCTTGTTTTCTGTCTGGGCAACAATGTCCCTGTGCCTCCCTGTTTGCTCCAGCTCTCCACATGCTTCTGAACTATCTCAGTTCTACCGATAACCCTGGTTTCTCTGCTCCAGTTTAATAAATTCCCTTTCTTCTCAAGACTCCCAACTCTGCAGGGAAGGAGGACAGGGGATACTCTGGTTTTAAGCAGAGCCCACCTTTTTTTTCTTGTTCTAAGTAAAATTATTACCAGCAATTGAGAGGACACCTCTGAGCAGTAAACAGCTCCAAGGAGACAGCTCCGACCTGCTCTCGGAAGGAGCAGAAACAGAGCTGGGTTTCAAAGAAGCCACTGAGCCCAAATTATTATAGACAAGGAGCCAGGAGCAGAGTGATCTACTGGGAGCTCCTGAAGGCAGCCTGGCTGACCCAAGAAGCAACACTGGTACATTTTCCTCTGCCCTTGCCCCTTCCTTCTGAGCAGGCCATAATGGCCACTGATGCAGTGCGATTAAGTGCCAAGCACCTGAGGTAAAGGTGTAAGGGAGAGGGAAGACACAGGTTTTAACACCTGTCCCCATGTTCACTTACCCACAAACCCCACTCTCTCTGTTTAAAGTGATCCTATAGAAACAAAATACCCTCCTTTTAAACACCATCCTCTAAATAAATAAATTCTGTGCAGAACAAACGTGTCCTCAGAGATGCCAATGGAAAAAAGTAGGAAAATTGATTTTCAGAATGTCATGCTACCCTGCTCTTGGTGCTGGACCTAAACATGATATTGTTCAATTGCACACCGAGCTCACACTGTAGGGCAGCTCCCCACTCAGCAGATGCCCTTATTTCCTTGTTATGTTTTTCAAGATCCAACATTTAAAAATAATCCTCCTAACTCTCACAAATCTCAGAGAGCTATCAGGCCTGTCTAAGTGAGCCAACTGCCTCCTGCAAATGTGACTCACTCACAATGTGGAGCAAAGCCCCGACTGCTTAAAAAATTCACAAACAGGAAGAAAAAGAGGTAAACTCAGAGCTCCCACAATGGCAACACACAACCTGTTTGCTCTGTACCTGCTGGCACAGGCAACACTTTAGGATTCTCCTCTGTGCACGTTGTAGGCACACATCTAAACCCATCTCGTTATTGGGAACAATTAATTGACAGCAGAGCGTTCACTGCAGATGCCAAATCTCTCTCCATCACTTGGCCTGGGGGAAGATTCTCAGAGAGAGACCTGTCACCCCCGACCTCTAAAAGCAGCTGCAAAAGCTGCCAAAGAGAGGTACTTCTGGTGATTCATAAATGTCTGAAGTTTTGTTATGTTTTCCTGTGCTAAGTGCTCCTTTGCTTAGCAGATCATCTTTACTCTCCCCCTCTGCCCCTACCTTTCAATTCAGTTTCAGTGTTTATTCACATCTCCCTTTTGGGTGTCACATTTCCTTTCAACTATCTTGCATCTTCAGAATCAATTTTTCTTCTCCCTGTTCTCTTCTCTCTCCTCTATTCCAACTGCAGCTCATCTGGTATTTGCTGACATCAACTCTTGGTGGATTTTAACATAAAATTCTACCAATATCACTCAGCCCTGGCTACTACAGGAGAATATAAACCTCTACCCATGTATTTCTACGTTGCCAATAAAAGCTGATCTTTAGGCATTGCCAAAATAAACAGTATTAGCAACAATTAGATCTGCTTGGTTCAAATCCTTCTAAGTATGGTTACACCATAGATTTGCTTAAATCACACATGCAAAAGAGCATGTAAAATTTCATTACTTTTACTGATACAAAACCTCACACTTTTTTGAAACACCATTGAGGAAAAATCCCACAAACACACTTCTGAGGTTAAACATTTCAGTTGAAAGTAAACCAGGCTTAAAATAAAAAGTTGGCATTTTAAAGGCCTGCAAATGGGATTAGATCTGCCCAGTCTGTATAAACATTAATAAGTGGGGCTCCATTCAGAGCTAATGTATCTGTGAGACACGTGAGGAGCAGCGTGAACTCCCTTGAATTCGCAGCCAGAAGGTCTGAGGGTTGAAAGAGGTAACACAACTCAGCAGAAAGGTTCGCTGGGACACAGATTAGGATCTTCCACTTTCCAGCCCCTGTTTCTGTTGGCTGCAGCTCTGTCTGATCACTGCTGAGCTTCAGCACTCGCCCACTTTACATCTTGAGCGCTATGAAGGCAGAAAAAACTGGAATTTTTTATTCAAGCTGGTTCTCAGCCTGGCACATCCTAAGCAGCAGGTTTCTAGGAGAGGATATTTCTCCCTCCCCACCCACTCTCAGCCCCCACCAGTGCTGAAAAATGACATGATAGTAGTGAATTAAATGCCACTCTTGTGGAACCGTTCCTAGTTTTCAGGACTATAGACTATTTCTACTGCGTAGTCCTGGCTAATGTTGTTTTTCCTACAATTCCCTGATGATATTCCCTGGAATGTCATCCTGCTCCGAGTCACCTGTACCAGGAGCCTCTGCTTCTCTGTGGGAGCACCAGCACCACAGGTCACTGAGTGCTGGGAAGAAAGCCATTCGTGCTGCAGAGCTTTGTGCTGGAGGACGTTGAGGGTGGATGCATTTCAGACACATCTCTGCCCCTCAGCACAGCAAAGGAGAGATAAAAATCAAGGACAAGGAAAGTTTCCTTTGGATCTTGGGTTTGTTTGTCTGGGACTTTACGCTTTATTCAGGCTAACCAGTGAGAAAACCTGCAGCAAAGATCAAAATCCCATCTCTTGGTTGCAATAGGGATTCATCCATAGGAAAAAGAGCAAAAGTTTAAAAATGCAGGGGAAGTTTGGAAATGTCTAAATGTAGCCTGCAATATATAATGTGAAAACTGACAAGGAGATGGTAGCAATACACCATCAAATCTGTTGCCAAAGTAAATGAAAAAGTCACCCGGGCAGATAACATCTGGATATGTGCAACCTCAATTTAGTCAAAATCCTAATGTAAACAAGTCCACTGATAGCAGAAGGGTAGTTAAACATTCCACTAGCTTTGGATAATCGAAACCATCTTCCTTTCCTAAAAAAATAACAAACCTTTCAATTACCAAACTCTGAGGAAGAAACTGACAGCTATTGGAAGCATTCCATTAAAATTTCAGCTTTCCCCTTTGCAAACAAACATCCCTGCAAACAAAGTTTCGTTTGTACAGAAACTGCAACAGCTCTCAGAGGGCTTCATAACTGTAAATACTAGTCATATACAGTACACTGATTATAAATAATATAAACACAACGTATTTTGATCGGGTTTATTAGACTGAGGCAGGGCTACATGTTCTGCTAACTCTCTAATGGTATTATTATGTCCTGTGATATCAATAATAAAATGAAATTTGAAGGAAAAGGTATTTGCAGCTGTGTAACATGGAGGTTTTTTAACATATGCATGCCCCCTGCAAGAATCCTAAAAAAAAAATGGTAGCAGTCCCTCTGGCAATGGTAACAATGCAGCGAGGGAATTCAGTCTCAAACAGATTGCATTTAAAGGCTGTGGAGGACCAGTGGAAACGTCTCACATTACACCAACATCATTATATATTGCAATAGTCATTCAATCAACCCCTATGTCAACTTACTGCATTGGTACATTATCACTGATAATGAAGTTTTGACAGTAATCTGAAACATCTGCAACAAGTACCATCAAAGCCATTGAACACAGAGTAGCATTAACAAAATAAAGCTTTTTTTTTTTCCCCCAGGGCTAACAACTTAATATCATTCTGGGGTGAATGTCACATTAGGAATCATTGTAATCATATATGAATCACCTGGCTTGAATGCATATGAAATGGAATAATCTATACATTGCAGTAGAATCCAAGCTGAAGCTGACACAGCAGGTCGAAATCAAACACTGGAGAGCACCAACAAGGTTAGGAAGCACCACGGGGTTACGAGAAGAAAAAAAATTCCACTAAGTTCCATTGAAAACTGTAACAATTATAAGGAAAATATCATTCATGTATGCACCAGCAAATTTAATGGCAGCTAATTAAATAATAAATTCCAAAAATCCTAAAACTCTCTTCTCCTGTAGCTAACAAAGCTAAAAAGCTCATTTTGAAAAATAGGTCAAGTCTCTCATCTCCATGCAACAGTGACAGAAGCATTAAACTGGTTGATTTAAAAAGAAAGGGATTATCAGAACCCTTATTTGCACACAGTTATGCAGAAAAAAGTCACGTAAAATGAAATTCCACAGAGCCATATTATGCTGAGTAGAATACACAAGTAAACCTGACAAACAACACAGACAACCTGAAAATAGGCTATGAAGTTTCAAAAAAAGAAAAAAGTAAAACAAACCAACAAAAATCAAAGAGAAAACTGCATCTTTAAAAAGTTAAAATGTGCAGAACTGAACAGCTTGCTCACCAACAACTGTCTAGTTTACACGGAAATAAAAATGCTACACGGTGCATGCGATGTTCATTGATAACTTCATTGTAAGAGATCTCACATCCTGACTCAGAGATCAACTGACTTGCTCAGCTCTCATGTACTGCAGAAGGGAAAACAAATATGAACTAGCTTTTGGATTAGGGCTGGAGATGAATTCCAAAATAGGGAACCCCTGAATTGATTCACACAGGAGAAATCACATTCCAGTCCCAGTTAATAATGAAGGAATCTGGAAGGGATTATCTGACTTCTCCTGAGCGCACCATGCCCAAATACATGGACAGCATTTTCATAAGTGCAGAGATGCAGGGATTTAGCTTTCAAGGCAGTGACCAAGACAGCCTCCAAATTAACCATTTTGGAGGGTTACTCGTTTGCTTTGTGCTTTGCATAAAGCACAGCCAGGACACGTTTGGAGTTCCTGCCTTGGTTAGATGTGGGGCTGCACCAGACATGAATGACAGAGGTCCATGCTTAGATCCCATTTTTTCTCTTATTCTCTAATGTTGGGATGCTTAAATCTTATCATTGTAACCACAAGCAGATAGCCAGCAGGAGGACTCAAAGGGGATGTTCCAGTCCTTCATACTCCTGCTACATCTTGGCAAGGCATTGCTCATCACCTGCCACTTATCATGGCTATACCAGGGGATGTTTTGCTGCTTTTAAATGACTCTCCTTCTGCTGAAGAAAATAAAATCCATTCTAAAGTTATCTGATTGTTCACAATGATACTGGCCATTGAAAAAGGAATTACTTATTTCTGCTGCTACGTTAAGTTTCCAGGAAGAAAAACTGAAAGAGAAAACAGTAGCTCAAAAGTAGCTCATTAGCAGAACTATTGATCTCCTTGAATCAGGTTTTGAGACAGAGGACATGTGCTGAGTCCATGCTTTTATCAGACATTACAATTCAGATCTTTAAATTACAGTACTGTGTGTATTCATCCTTAGTTTCGTGTTAAGCTGCTGCATCCTGCCCTAATTCAGCCAGTTCACCTCAGTGGCACTCCCAAAATAATGCCACAGCGTGCTACTCGAGGGGCTCCGACTTTGGGGAATGCTCAGTGGCCTCCCTTGAATGGACATGGTGACAAAAACACTTCATAACTTCACCCAAACCAAATGCTTCCAGCTTAGAGAGTGAAAACTCCAGAACTGGAGCTTCACATCCCATCAGTGGTCACTGCCCCTCTCCCTCCCTGAATTCTTCCAGGGAAACAAAAAACCCAACAAAATGAAATAAATGCCATATTTGAGATAGACCAGTCTGGAGGACACTCGTGTACCACAGAGCTCATCAACATCTCTGTGACCCTCTTCAATAGGTGCAGTGCCCCGTTTCAGAAATAACATTTCTGCAAAGTATTTATACTGTGTTGAACTTGGATCCCCTGAGCATGCACTGAAGGTAATCACCAGTACATCTGTTTCTGTCATATTTAAATGCATAGCCTAATTCAATTGCAAATAATTAGCTATTTATCACCATAAAGTTCACATTATAAAATCAAAAAGGGTCGATAGGATCCTAACCATTTAACAAAAGATACAGGCCTTAAAAGAAGGAAAGGGGAGAAAAACAAAACAAACCCTCGTAATGAATCCCCCAGTAAATCAAATACAATCAGTTCTGCTTGCCCGTCATAGCCCTGGACAACCCAAACCCCTTTGTTTTTTCCAGAGGCTTACAGAATATATGGCCACACATAACAGCTCAGTCCATCTTTCACTTTTATAGCCTGAAGAGGAAAATTATTTAGTCAAAATAACATGAGTACACAGCTCTTGTAATACTGTTGTGACCTCGGTTTGTAGCACCTACATGGGAGCATTACTATAACTCAAAAACTTTTTTTCACTCGCAAGGACATCTTAATTATCCCACCCGTGACATGAATGTTTTTGGAAGATAAAGCCTGTAATTAACTTGTTGCCAAACAATATGTTTACCGTCCCTGAAGGTCAGTTCTCGTATAAAGACATAAGGACACTTAACTTTGGGAGATGTGTGTTGTAGCTGCCATCAAACATTAACCAAGTGGTCATCCATTATCTAGAGCAGCAGCAAGGCGCAGCAGCAAAATATTCCAAGCACCATGAAATGCCTGTGTTGAAATAAACCTTTACTGAAACTTGCCACACGTAAGTACAACCAGAGAGAGACAGTAACCCATTGTAACAGGATTTGTTAGAAATTCCACTTAATCTCAGCAGTCAGTCGGTACTGGGAGAATTTGCTCAAGACAGTCAAGCAATATTGCTCCTGTACTGTCGAAATCTGTCTGTGCTGATTGCCCTTGTCGGGAGAAATTAGGTTCTGAGACTGTTTTTGAAGATTTTACTGAAACAATTGTAAGGAATCCTTGCCTGGTTTAGCTCTGAATTGAAGCTAGAAATTCGCATAGACAAGTTTGAGTCAGGAATCCGTGCTGTGCAAAGGGCAGGGGTAGGGGGACACATGAGCAGAGGTGTAACAAGGGGGTTCATTAGCTCTGCAGAGCCATGGAGGGCAGCTTAGCACTCCTGGGACAATTCCTATACCAAAGGAGTCCCCTGCTCCAGGCATATGAGAAGATAACCATCTTTGATTCAAGATCTCCTGTAATATGTCAATTAGTTGTGTACATGAGCTGGGAGAGGTACAAAGATGGGGAAAAAGGACAAACAGTGGAATACAATAAAGGAAAATGATAAAAAACATATGTACATTGTGCCCAGTGTTGCTCAGTCTCTGACTCATATCCCTCATCATTATTCTGTATTTCAACAGGAAAACTAACAGACACTTGGCCCTTCCTTTGCTTTAAGCTCTGCTTACAGTCAGAGACAGATGGAAGGGATGGAAGGGAAAGAAAAGCAGCTAAGAAAATCAAGGAGGAATAAAATCATCTTTGCCCAACAAGACACACTCTGCTCATCCTACGCTTGCAGCATGCACTCGTTCATGGAGAGGGATAGGTAAAAACTGAGAACGTGTGTTTCCCTCAAAGTATTGGACAATATGGGAACAACTTGTGAAGAAATGGCATATGGAAGAACCTAAACATGGCAAACAGGCAAGAGTGAAAAAAGTAAACAGGGAAAAGCAATTTGGATGAGAAAGTAGAAAATATGAAAATGTTGACTATTCAGGCAAAGGAGGGGAAGATTCAGCAACAGAAGGGAAAATATTAAGAATTTAGAAGGGGAAAGAAAATGCCCAAATCACTGAACATAAGAACTGGAGGAGGAAGGGGAGTCAGGATACATTCTCATCCAGGCGTGGCTATTAGCACTGCCGTGAATTAGTACACAAAGAAGTTCTTATAGCATATCACAGGCCATTAAAGAAGATCCTTTGCATTTGTCCTTTTGTGCAAAAAGAGTTGATTCAACTCTGTTATTTGAAAGGCTCTTGTATGTCAGCACTTAGATAGCTTGTTCGTGTTGAAACATGGAATATCTGCTGTTTTTCCATTGAGAATAGATTAGATTTCAAATTCCCCCACTTGGTTACCAAAAGCATTTCCATCAGCTGGAAACACTTTTCAATCCATCTTGCCAACTTTTGACCTATGCTAGTTTCTTTTGGAAGGTGAAACCCGTCAGGATCAGGCATGGATAAGCAATTCTCCACTGAGAGCATGTCAAACAGACACGCTGCCTTGCCCTGAGCCAGAATGCAGCAAGTGTGCCTTTCTTGAGAAGGGACACTTACTCAGAGCTGCTCAGATGGAAGCAAGTCCCAAGAATCATTGTCACTCTGCAGTTTCTCTTGTAGATGAGCGCAGGCATCACACGTGCTACTCATTTTCTGAAATAAGATTGGAGAGTGCTGTTTATATGCTGCCTACAGACCAGCTAATTTAAAGGACGTAGCATATTAAAGCAATTGAGAAAGTCATTTGTTTCTGCAGCACAAAAATGAAGACTCTGATTGCCAGACAAAATAATTGACGTACTGTTACACTACACGCATTTGCCTGACTACAATGGCATAATAAGCCATTATATGATAAGAGAAAGCTTCAGCTCCTCTCGGCCCAGAAAAATTCTGCCTCCTTCCCTCACTACTGTCAGTGATGCCCCTGAAGGGGCAGCCAGCTGCAAGTTGGGTTTTGACTGGGCTGTCCCCTTTGTGTGTGAAATGGAAGACCAAGACCTGCCCCTGGCTGGCAGCTCGTGGCACCCGATACCATTGCAGTACTCTCCCTACAACACCGCAGATGGAGGTATACCCAAGTCCTTCCTCACGTTCTTCCCATCACTCCCCTTCAGTATCCCCCAAAATTTTGTATTTTCTTTTCAAAAACAGGTCACCACAAGTCCAGCTCTGGTGCCTCTTTAATTTCCCAGATGATGTGCTGACTGACTTGCTGCTTCCAGGAAGGAAAGCTTCCTGCAGGCGGGTTGCACCCAGCAGAGCATACAGATGCCTTGTTGCAGCAGGAGGAAGAAAATCAGAGCCGAAGTCATTATCCCCTTCCCCACCACCACCCTCCATCCTCTGTGTAAACTCTCTGACAGCATTCCCCTCTTATCTTCTTCTACAGTGTCAAGCAAAATGAAAAGGTTAAACTTGAAGGCTTGTACGTGGCCTTTGGGTTAGACATCCTTTTTTTTTTTTTTAAATAAAAAAAAAAGCCCTACATACAGCAAAATATTTTTGAAATCACGGAAACATGAAGGTTCAAGGACTAAATTTGCTACCTTAGCTGAATTACACATACTCTAATACTGCTGCCCAGAGACATACTTAACATCATGCTTCCTAAACTGCCTCTTGGAAGCCAAGCTCAGAACCAAAATCACATTCTAGTACCCAATAGCATGTCACAGCTGTAAATCCCCACGCTTTGGAGATTTCCATGCAAGAAGTCCCCACCATGCTCCTTTAGGTTGCTCTTCACACAGAAATACAGGGATGCTAACAGTGGAAGAGGTAATTATTCTCAGCTTCAAACTGGCCAAGGTTTTCCTTTTTATCTTCTATATATAGCATCTCCCTGTTCAATCCTCTTTCCCTCTTTCACACACCCACATTTCCTCTCCTTGCTCTGTTTGGACAATCAGGCAGTAAGAAGTGCAGACAGTGCTGTGAAACCCCCTTAAAAGCTTGGTGTGAATCAGACTCATGGGGATCACCGGCTACCACTCAGCTCCACTCACAGCAAGAGGCTGAGCAAGGTAAAGTTTCACCTAAACCCCAAAAAGGAATGTTACTGAATATTGAGGCTCCAGTGCTATGTGCCAGCACGTGTCCAGTGGATGATGGATTGCCCTGCAGGCTCCTCCACATGCAGCCACCCTCGGATCAGCAGTGGTTTGTTACTCCAGGCTGCAGCCTGCTAAGTGGAGCAACTTTTAGAGTAGTTTGTAAGCTCTTGCACAACATCAGCTTTTAGGCTTTCAGTCTTTTACAGATAATTCAGAGGGACAGGGTCAAAATATATGAGTCTTGGTTTCACATTAACACCATAAATGATCAAAACAACTCGTTATCTAAGATTCATCTGTTTGTCTAGAAAATAAATGTCAGTACTGTCAGGAAAGGGAAAAGTTTATGATTAAGCTCCAGCTATATCATTTCTCATAATATCAGCTTGAAGATGGCAATCAGCAGCATTTTTAAGAGATTCAGCACTTGATTATTCATCCACCTCATTGAAATGTTATTGCAGAGAATTCATACAAAAGAACACTTCTGTAGAAACACACACCTTTACAGTCAATATTTTTCCATTAAACCATTTTGCAATTAGCTTAATTTCAGGTAGAAAAGTAACTCCACAGGAAATGACACAGGGTGACCAGACTAAGCACAGAAAGCAATTTTAGTTAAACACATGTAGACATCAAGCCAACAATGTGATACAGCTCGATGGAAAGCTCATGCACTTCTCTGTTCTCTCAATGGACTGTTGCAAACACTGACAGCCTTTGACATTTCTGCTGTGTGAATGTTTGATGCCCCCTCAAAGAAACCCCCCGGTTTTCCAGCATGTACAGAGTAACTAAGCAATTCATATCATGGCCCCACTGATGAAACCTCCCAAAAGGTCCTCCCCATCAGTGAAGATCACTGAGGGAACCCCAAACCGAGAGTCACGGTGGGATCCACATCATGTTCCTCTTCCTTTGTTCACGGCCCAGACAAAGCAGTAACCCAGGTAGGTGCCAGTGCACAGACCACATTCCTGCCTCATGAGAAAAGCCCTCAAATGAGGAAAGAGCTGTTACACTATCGCAATCTAAGCTAATAATAACAATAATAAAATACTATACCGTTGGGGATTTTGAACATGGAATTAAGTTATTTATTTAAAGTATCACGTAACAGCACTAGAAACAATAGGCACAGGCACTTTATTTTCATTTCCCCGTGTACAAATGAGTTTTGCACAGAGATACCGAGTGTCTTGCCATGTCATGACTGCGGAACGACAGCAGATACTTATCCGCTCAGCCTTAATTAATTTACTCCCAAATGAATACCGCATTTAGAAGGAAATAAATTGTAATTTTATCCTGGAGGACCATTCCACACAAATGGGACAAACTGTTACCTCAGCTGATTTGTATCTACTCTCTAGTCACACAGAGACTTACCATAAAGGAATTTAAAATTCTTCTAAAAATACACAGCTGATATTGCATATAAATATTGCATCTTCCTCTCTGGATAAAATCCTTCTCAGGGAAACAGCAAAGTTGCTTTAGGCTTGTTTTTCTTCCATCTCACATGGACATGCCTCGAACAGTCATATCACTGCTCCATCAAATTTTACATCACCTATGTGGAAATATCTACAAGTTCAACAATGTTCCACTGCTCGTGTTCTGCTATTCTGGAGGTTTAATTATGTTACTTCACACAGCAGAACCAAGTTTGACATTAGTATTGAATCTCATAAATCGTCACTTTAAGAAAATGCATTCCCTTGAGGAGAGGTAATACAGGCCATATGAAAGTCCCTGTTTTAGCTTAAAAACTCTCTCAAACAATCTTAATTGTTTTCAGAGAGTCAATGGCAGGATTGTGCCTTCCAAGGCACAGAAGAAGTAAGTTATATGTTAGCTCACTGTTGTTTGTTTTTTTAATCATGCTGGAGGTTTTTTAAACAATAATATGAGGAGTCAAAACCAAAAAATGAAATGAAATGTGAATTCAGCATTAATTCAATAGTACTGACTCTGGAACAAAAGCATGATAACACCATGCTGGAGATGTACAGTGCTAGAGGGGTACAACCCCTAAGATTTTCTTACCGTTTCCCATTTTTCATTTCTCCAAAACATTATACTAAGAAAATGGCCAATACAAAGACCACTGTCCAGCAGATAAACATCAGAAAGGAGTTTCACCGTGAGATCCAGTGATTCAACACGTCAGAAGCTTACACAGACTCTACAGACAGCAAAGCTTGTCATGTTGCAATAAACTCCACCAATCTGATTCCTTAGAATGCTAATTGTTGCATTTGTAATGGTGAAATCAGGACCCCATGGGTTTCACTCTCTGAAGCAAACCCTTCAATCTGCTCTAACTGTAAACTGACTAATGAAAGTTAAATTTTAAGCTGAGGCAGCAGAAATGTTGCACCTGCATGACCAGTTTCCCCAGTAACATGGGCTTAGGCTTTGAATCCGACAGGGATGCCCATGGACATGGGTTAGTATCAAACACCAGGACAGCAGCAGGCACATGTGATCAACTGCAAAGGCTCACAGATTTCTCCGTGTCTTAAGAGAGTTGCAAAGAGAAGGGAGTGGAAGGGTGCAATTCTTTAAAGAAATCTGTCCAGCTCCCTGTTGTTCTTGCCAGCTCTTTCAGCTTGTGCATCAAGGACATGCCACTGAGCCCCTTTCCAAGGATGTCCCCAGCCAGCTGAGGATGCTCAGTTTTGGACATGTGTTCCCATGCATTATCTCAACACTGCATTCTCCTTCCATGTTGTCAGCTTCTGTATAAAGGGAAGACTTGACTCTTGCCAACCTCTTCTTTTTACCCAATGCACTGTGACAAGGATTTCTTAGTGCCCGTGGTCTCACCTAGACCACCTGGTTTTAGGGTCCAGAACCACTCAGGAGGGGGAGGTAGACAGGAATGAAGGTGGACAGCAGCTACTACTTTTTGGCTAGGATAAAAGGAAGCCTGTGATCCTATTTCTAGAGCCCCGTGAATGGCTATATGATACTGTGGCCCATGAATCCTCCCTTGCTCTGCCCGAGGAGACCCAATCCAGAAGCAGCAGCATCTGCGTGCTGACCTGGGGGTAATGAAGCCACTTCTTGAATGTGACCTGTGTCACAGGTTTAAGTAGCCTGTGAGGTCCTGAGCTGCCCTTACCTCACTTGGGCACACATAAGTCACACTAAATGAATTTTCTCAGAGAGAGAAAAGAGAATCAATATTTATTTCAAGATCAAAATGCCTTTCTCTTAAAGAACTCAGCAGTCTAGAAAAATGAGGTGCAATCATTTTGTTCCCATGACAAACAAAAGCTTCCTTGCCAGTAGACACTGTATATTGACAATAACCTGTAAGCATCATAGCACGCATAGTAATAAGATGGCATTTTGCTGCAGTGGATTTCTATCTTGTAGATACTCTTTTTTTCGGTTCTAAACAGAAATATTATAGTATTTTTCATCAAACAGTAACATTAAAATAGTCACAATCAACACGGGCTTAATGCCACCCCCCCAACATCAGCTTTGCTTAGCGTGCCCTGACTGAAATACCACGGCCATAAATAATGACTTATAAATCATCAACCAATGTGAAAAGCATGGAATGTGAAGTTTAGGGGTTTGGGGGGAACTATTACTTTATTTTATTTGCAATTAAGTTGGTAGTGCACCAAGCTACCACCAAAAACGTCACACCAAATTAACTTCCCTTTTATTAACCATGGCAGGTCGAATAATTAAAAAAGTGAAGGTGTCTTGGTAATGAGACTTAAGTCAAGGCCCCTAATTTACAATGACATAGGTCCCTCCTTTCTGTATTACCTCACATACTTATTAAAAAATCCTCAAAGGGTCAAACTCCTATGTCATCTCGGAATGATTTTGATCACTCTCTATCCGAACTGTGTTCATTTGCCTTCTAATACAACTCCCACTTTTCACCCTGTCATGTCAACTTGGCCTTTAGTGGCTTGATTCTGTTCCACAGATGTCATAAAACACTCCTGTCATCACCTGCTGCATTACAGGCACCTCAGAGGTACCTCTGTCACAGGGCACAGGAAAGCAGCTCCTATGGCCACCCCCTGACTGCACCACGTATGCACCTCCAGTTTAAGGGATGGACTAAGCTGGTCTTGAATCAGTCAAAAATGCTTAAGGGAACACCAGCTCCCCACAGGTTTTGGCCTGTTGCTGTACTTGAAACGCTTGTGTCTAAACAACAGTGTTCCCTCCAAGACACCAATCACACTTCCTTCTGATGGTTTTTAATCAAACCAAATCAAATACTCTATGTCCCCTTTCTCTATCTCGCCGTGCATGTCTTCTCTTTTGGACTCTGCAGTTATTTCTGATAGCTATTTCCTGACGTTTTTCAGAAAAACAGCACCTGGAGCGGTCAATGAAAATAAAGAACACCAGTGATGCAAGAACTTGCTGTTCAACAAGGATGAGACTGAGTGTGGCCTCACTGTAGGTATAAAGTACTGCCCAGTCCTGAAGGTGGTAATCTGATGTTTTAATACTGGACATTGCAAAATGGATATTAATATAGATTGAGAAGACACTGAAAACAAGACTAAAATGCAATCAGAAGTGCTATTTCATTTTATTTTTACATGGGTTTGTCTTAGTTTCAGAGAGAAAACTAAGATGTAAATGTTGGCTAAGAAATAAAATAGTCCCTCTCCTTAAATTTAAGA
>JAWWEW010000112.1:6199925-6305284 GCA_035583185.1 Anabacerthia variegaticeps | reverse complement strand
TATAGATTGAGAAGACACTGAAAACAAGACTAAAATGCAATCAGAAGTGCTATTTCATTTTATTTTTACATGGGTTTTATGGAGGCTTGGGAACCCCTGAGCTGAAAATTGGTGGGGATTAAGAGAACACTGTGGAGAGGCATAATCTATGCTTGCTCTGTTCCTGCTCTTCCCTTCGCTCTCTTTTATGGTCATTAGGGGACTTGCTGCTTTTTTTCCTTCTTCTTTTCACACCATTCTGGAAAACACAGCAATAGCTGGCTTCACGCACGGAGAGGATGGCGTGGGCTCCGAGTACATTTCCCAGTCCCCAATCTCATTTAATATAAAACCCTCCAGTTGAGGACATAACAGATATTAAACTGATAAAAACATATGCTGCACTTGATCTTTGCCAAAAGGTCAAGAGGCAAACAGGAATCAGCAGAGTCGGTGGTTTCTGGGTCTGACTCAGTGCACATGCTGAGACTGAATCATCCCAAGATTTTAACACTGCAGTAGCAACAATTATGGAGCTTTAGCACTCCGATTTATTTCAAGAAGCTGCAGACAGACTGCAGACCCCAAAGAACTCACTCCAGGACCTCAGGGAGCTCATGATTTTGCACACACAGGAACCGTTCCACGACAGGAATTTGGGAGAGCTAACAATGCCACGTCCAGCCTCCCAAAATATTCCAGACTTGCTCTGAGTGTTTACTCTGTGGTAAACTAAATAAAAGGGGAAAACCAGCCAACCCTTCCCTCTAACCTCCAACTTCCTGCTGCCCCCGTATCCCCTGCTCCAAACAATTAAGGAATCTACTTTCTGAACCCTAACAGGGTTATTTTAGAAACACATCCCCCCTGCAGATAGTATTTCACAAAATTCTAAGACGTTGAGGGACTTTTTAATAAATAATAAATTAAAACCAGAACTAAATACTGCAGTGCATTTTCCTAATCCTTGCTGGACTCATTAGAGAATCTTGCACGCTAATTCAAAGACAACTCCTCAGCCTTGCTAAAGCATGATTTTTAATTACTCTGTATCAAACTCCACCAAAAATTAACATAGAAAATGTCCACAGACAAAGAGCACTAAATCAATACTGCTAAAGCTTCCAAAAAAATCATCCCTGTGCATGGAAACTAAAAACGCCTTTTGAAGTCAACAAATAATAGCAGAAGACATTTGAGTAACTCAGAACAAGACAACTACTACTTAAAAATTATTTTCATTTTCAAGAACACTTGGTAAACAAGTTTGGAAACCTTTTTATTTGCAATTATACTTTCAATCACTCATTATAAGCACTAATTATGTGTAAGAATACAACAGCAGGTCACAAGTAAAAGGAAATGCATTGTCCTCGCAGAAGTACCCAGCTAATACACTGATGCTGGTGCTCCAAGCTGCACAAGGGGGCCAGCCAGCTACAAGGTAATCAGAATATTCAGTGAATCAGGATCAGCAAATCTACTGGATTTTAATGAGTTAAAATATTTTAATAGCATAGCTTTGTTCTTCAGTTTAATCACCTTTCCCCGAGGCTCTGAACAACATTTAAGCATGTGTTTAATTTGCTATTGAAGTCAACAGAACTATCAGTGAATGCCGAAGTTAAACATGTGCCTAATGAGATTTACTGAATCAGAATGCGGAAAACCCAATGTGAGCAGAATCAAAGCCCAGAGGCTCTAGCCAAGTCCACCCCGAGTTTCCCTAAAGACACGGGGCCCCCAGAATGGGAAGGAAAATTTGATATTATTGTGACATATCTACTGCACATCCGTAACTCTGAAATGCTTACATAGCAAAACATAGACCAGACTTTAAAGGAAGAAAGGAAAAAACTTTGCATTTACCCTAAAATCCCAACTGGAAGCTTTTGTGGAATTTTGTTTGGTGGTGTCAGTAGTTCAGCAATACCCTTTGACATGACACAACTGTTGATTTGTCTCATGTTTCCTCCAAAAAGCAAATGTAGTCTAATTAAAGTGTTTTGATTTGGGGCGGGAGGGAATGGAGAGATGGAGCCAACATATATCTTTCAGCTCACTGCTCCTCTGTGAAAGAGAAGGAACATAATCCAATATTAGTATCTCACTTCCTCAATCACTCAGGCAAACTCTGTAATCCTCTCAAACCTGCATATGAACATTTGCATTGTACCGGTTGATACTTCTTCTCAGATTAAATGAAATTAAATTAAATTACCTGCATGCCTTTAACTCTTCTGCTTTAGTACCAAAGACAACCCCTTCTTCCTGGTGGAGGGGAGTTTAGTGCAACAAAGAACAACAAAATGAACTTTGAATGCAGCATATAAAATATAAAACTGTTCTTTACCATTTTGTGTGACATTTAAATGGCTTAAGTGAACATTTAATTGAAATGCAACTAATAAATATTTTCTTGACAGTAAATATTATAAAAACAGGTTTGACTCCAAGAGAAAAATTTTTCAGATTCCACACTCACTATAAATGTTCTGATCTGAGTCAACAATATTTTAATTTTCTCTTTTGGCTTACATGGGGGATCTGGTTTTGGCATCTAATGTCAGAGAGACTGTTTTGGGGGTTTTTTCCCCTGCCCAGAAAAACTAACAGTGTATTGGAGAAATATTTAGCAATTTCTCTTAACAACATGTAGTCACCAATCATTTCTCTAATACACTATCAAAATCAGTAGATCTGTTAAAGAAAAAAAAATTAAATGATGAACATAATTGTTATTCAATATGGCAGTCATTAGTAGGGAAGGAGTTAATCTTCCCCAGTCCTTTTTTAAGAGTAAAAAAGGCTAGGAACAGCTGTCACTCAGGTGATGAATACAAGCTGCCAGCCTTTTAAACAGCAGGTACAGCATTGGAGCTCTGAATTAATTAGCATTCCGAAAGCCTAAACACCGCTTGATAACTCTGCAAGATGATTTTTGTCCCTTCCTGCAAATTAATCCTGCTATTAAGATGAGCAAGGGCACAATGCAGATCGTAATTGTACCCATTAAACAAAGTTTCACAAGTAACAGATTGGAGGTTCTTGCCAAGAATGCATCAAGCCAACGCCAGCCTTGCTGCAAATAACGTGCAGGAATCCATCTTCGCTCTCGCACGGCGTTCCCAGAGCCACACACAATATGGATTCCTGGGTGGGTGGGTGGGGGCGTGAAATGTTCGCTGCGTTTAACCACAGGCCCCTCCAAAGTTCATGTTTCGAAACGTTTAAATAGTGACTTTGTCTCAGAAATGTTCAGGCCACTTCCATACAAGAGCTGCTTTTAACACGCCCATGTACACTGAAATGACAAGTTAACGAGGCCTTGGAGATCATACTTACAATGCCTTAAACAACAAGGCCTCCCTCCACCAAATGCTGCTGCAGCCCTGCATCAAAGTCCACACAATCCATGTGGAAAACCTCCCTCCTGTCTATGTCATTTCCTTGAAATGATGAGCATATTTTATAAAGCACAGAAATGATTGATATCAGAATTTAATGATGTTTAATAAGTAGCCATCTGTCAACAGTCAAGGAGTAAAAAGGAAGCACATTATTATTTCCCCAAAGACTAGAAATATTGATGCTAATTAAAAGGCACATTATCATTATCTCAAAGCAATGTCTAAACACTAATCAAACTTCAGGTCCAGGGGAGGGGGGTGAGCTAGGCATGGGAGCACTCCCCAGATGGGTCACTGGATTTGACAGCCTCCAAACTGGTGTCATGACAGTGCAAGATCAGAACTTGGCAAGGAGCTGGTAACTCCTGACTGGGTGGGCAAGCAATCAAACCCCACGCTGATGCAGGAAAGGTTATTTACTTTAAACTCAGCTCCTTAGATGAGATCTTTGGTACATTTTCACAAAGACTTGTAAAAGAAGAGAATGTGCTAAACATGTCATATTTCAAAACAAAATAAAACTTGGCCTCATGGTGCCCAAACACGACTAACTGCAGCATCCTGTGCTCAGTGCTTTCAGCTGAGACATGGGTCGATGTCACATGCACGAGGGACTTATGTGTCCAGATATAACTGAAATGTACCCACAAAGGAACAAACCCCATCAACGTGGTGGTGTCTGTGAAGCACTTTCGACTCTTTGGGCCTTTAAGAAACCCCTCTGGGGTTCAGGGCTGCTTTAGCTCCTCATGCTGAGTGCTAAGCAGGAAGAAGGTACATAAAGGTGGGTGGTTCAGGCTGCTGCTAATGTTTGCTAAAGCTCGGCCTTCAACATTAATATCAGTTTATTACCTTTTAAAATGTGGTATTTATTGCCATTTTAATAATTCCTCTTGATCAGAACCTCTCTTAAGCAAGCAGACCTCTACTAACCTCAAAATCCATGCTTCGTGTGTGAACCGAGGCAGCCAACAGCCCATAACATGCTTTTGCCTTAGCATGTAAAAAGCTGACAAGACTCTTGGCATTTATTGCTTGCAGAGAGGCGCAGTTACAGGCCACTGGCAAATGTTTCTCCTGCCCTTGGGAGACAAGAGATGCGTGAACAAGATATGAGTGATCCCACCTCCCACGTTGTGGAAAGTGTATGCCCAGTCCCAGATTTGGCAATGAACAGGCCCAGCTGTTCATCCCCTTGACGAGGTCAGTGCATGAGTTTTGTGATGTCAGAGCAAAGACGAGGGTGAGTGCTGCACAATATTCCAGGGCTGAGGGAGAGCAAAGCAAAGCCAAAGTAAAAGGCATCCTGGGAGCGGGTGGAGAAAACAGGGATGGGAGAATCCCACCAAATGTATGGAAAAATGGCACGCTGAAAGTTTGCCAGCCGTGGCTGCAGCAAACCACAGCCACTCCAGCACTCAAGGCCCAGGGGCACGAGCACCATACCTAATTAAGAGCAGTCATTTTTTCCACCGTGTTTTTACCAGTTAACTTTGGCACCTGTAATTGCCACTATCAAATTACTGTCTCCACAGCACAAAGCCACCTCTAGTCTTCCTCCTCAGGTCAAGGAATCCATTCATCACCTTCAAGTGAAGCATATTTCTATTTTTACCTGTCATTTTCAAACCAACGCTTCACACAGGTGTGACCTCTGATCCTGATTTTCCTTCCAACACTCCCCTAGCTATACTCGCATAGTCCTCCATTATCTCTTCCCTTAGAAATATTCAAAACCCCAAAGAGAGATGTCCCTGGTTTTGATTACCCTATTCCAATCTAACTCCTTGATCTTCAGCATAAACACTTCAATCATCCTGGCATTTTCATTGACTCAAATTAAATGCAGAGCCAGTAATTATTTCACAATCCCCTTGCCCTTTCATACACAGGTCTTCTGCCTTGTACAATGACAAAGTATTACCTCCCAGACTCTTAAATGGTTTAGATACTTCAGATATGCTTTGGATATGAATTTGACACGAGGGGGCTCTTAAGCAAACCTTGTGAGGCTTACCCAGTGCTAATCGTTAGCAATTACAGTGCTTTTCTCCTGTTGAGCCCCAATGCTCATACATGATGTGAGCCACAGAACTGTACAAGAGTTCCACTGATTAAGAGGTTCCTCAGGTGACCACGAGCGTCAGGTACAAGATCCCCCGCATTGTGCAGCCCTGCTGAACGTAAATTCAGCAAAGCTGACATGAACATGGACGTTTCCAGTGCTGTGCAGGTAACCTGGAGACAGGAGGTTTAGGCAGACACACAGAAATGAAAAAAAAAAACACCAATCCAGTTTCACTTACGTTATTTACTTCCATACTCACTGCATTTGTTTTAAACTGGCACCAAATTCTTTATTCTTTGTGCCTCGCAGATTTGCCTTGTGACTCTGTGCAACTGTTGTACATTGTATAGCTGTCAGAGCAGAAGTGGAATGTATGAAAAGCTGGATAATTGTAAGTTAGGGCATATGGTGCTACAGAGAATGTAGGGGTTAGTAGGAAGAAGGAGGTTTTGTTTTGATTTTTTCAAGACTCCGGATATGACTAAAGCTTTTTCCGGTGGGCAAAGAAAATATCCCTTGTTTCTCTGTTTCTCCACAATTTGAAAAGTTGATTGCCTTTTTTTTTTCTTCCTCCCCCCATTTTTCTTTTTTGGTGTGTGGGGTGGGGAGAGAAGAAGAGAGGAAGGTAAGTTTAACATTAATTCGCATTTACATGGCAAAAAATAGACCTTCCTTCTCATTCTCTTCTTCTGTCCCAAGAAAACATATTCTCCAACAGAGTGAGGTTTTCACAAAAAAAGGCCCCAAAATGAGCAGGCTGCTGTGTAAACATGTCAGGCTTCATAGCTCACATGCATTGAAATGACCAGCACAGTTCGCTCTTCTCAAAGGTATTGCTGCAAGCTGATTGCTGACTCAAGACAAGAACACAACCCTGGTCACAGTGAGTTTCTGAGTATTTTCTCTGCAGCTGCAGGGCATAGAAGGTTTTCTGTTTGTTTTGCTTTCTCCCCTCCCTTTTTCATATGAAACCTCAGATTCTGGAGTACAGTTTGGCAGCACCAGGCTGAAAGCGCTGCCAGTTTCCTTGGGTACAGAATCTCTACCAACACAAAGCCCTGACTATCTTCTCACCCCAATAAAGAATCAAAATTTTGCACCACAATCGCCCTCAAAAAATATGACACCTTTTTTTTAATCTCCCTGTTGCAGCTAACCCTTCCTGCCAACAGGGTTTCATCCACAGCAAGCCTGCCTGTGACATGTTTGCTCCCAGTGCATCTCCTAACAAATCCCCCACGCACAGAGCGCACGGGTTGCCAAAAGGGCCGCAGAGACAGAGCCTCTCTGCTCCAGTGGGGTGGGAAAGGCGGTGTTTCCCATGGAAGAGGCTCCTCACACGGGAGAGACAGCGCGCTGTCAGGGAAGTCCCAGCTCACGGATCACCTTTCTGGTGCATAAGCAGAACGGAGCATTCCCGGGATTTGTATTCCTGGGTGGCTCCTCTGCCAGGTTGGATTACAGGCCGCTTGTTTATTGCTGTCACGCTGGAAAGCTGAGCCAGGCCAGGTTTGCTTCATACTCAGCGATTTTAAACAGCGTTTTCCTAGGCTTAAAGGGCTGCGCTTGTATGACTTGCGCTCTAGGACCTGTCCTTCCTTTTCTCCTCCCCTCTTCTATCCCTGCTTCAATTCTACTCCTGTTCACTTTGCCCAGTGTATCAAAACAAAATGCAGAGGGTGGTAAAAAAGGGGAAATAATGTTTTCACCAGCAGTGAATTATGAGAGGCTCTCCTTGGTTTCACAAGAAGGGATAATGGGAATAAACTCCATCACAACTATTTGTTTGCCCCACTTGTTGCCTGCCCGTGCTTGATGTGCAGCTGTGGAGGGGAGCAAGGTGACAGACACCAGCTTTGCCCTCCTGCTCCCTGTGGCACAGGACCTCACCTCTCCTGCAGAATGCTCTTAGTGGCCACTTTCTTCCACTTTCTCAGGGAAACAGCTCCATTTTCATCCCATTGACAAGGAAATGAAAAGTGGGCTCAAATTCACAGGCAGGACACTTGACACCTTGGGGGTTGTTTCTTCACGTTATCCGGGATTTTAAACCAGTTCCCACAGGGCTTTCTGGGCTTCCCTGAAATCTGCTGTCAAGCCAAGAGTTTCAGTTCACTCAGTGACCGAAAGTGCTGCAAAAGCTGCTCTTGATGGGTGTCAAAGTGCTAATAACTGAGGGGGATTACAATGGCCATGAAATCAAAAATTACAGGGACTCTAGTTTTGTCTTCTGAGATGTCTGAGAAACAGAGTGGGCCTCTGTCTGCGTCCCACATTCTCGGTGAGAGAGAGTGAAACCAGCTAAGTGAGGGCACTTTGAAAGAGATATATTCTGTTATTCAAAATATATTCTGTTATTGGGGCAATTAGATGGTGCAACAGAACGACAAAACCCACAGAATGACATGTCAGCTCACACACTGCACCCCTTTCAAACATTTAGCATCTCTTGTGCCCTCAACAAATACTAATTCTAACAACCGCTTATCTGTAGTAACTTCTCTAATAATTCTGTTATGTGCATTCTGTTTGATGCAGTTAGTTAATGTTACAACTGGCTGAGACACACTCCAGAAAGCTTCTAAAATTTCACCTTGGGCTCTCTGCTGAAGTGTTGGCACTGCCAAATCTCCATGGGACATCTGCACTAAAGTAAATACTGTTGCAGGCACTTTAGACAAATTCACACACACCAGTCTATTAATACTGTTTCCTACATACAAAACTCCCAAATGAACCAGAGGCATTCATTAATAATGTGCATTAATGGGCAGATATTTCTTCACATGGACTCTATAAATCTTCAAATACTTGCAAGATAAAGACTTTGCTTTTGCATAATAAGAAATGACAAAATTGGGGTTTGATGAAACACTTGGACCTAATTTTCATTAGGAGTACTGCAAGGCTTGTACCAAGCACAGATGGGAATAAGTATGAATTTATTTTATGCTCCCTTTCCTATGTTCACAGCAATATAAATTTAGATTTATCGTATTATCGTAACTAAATTTCAGAACCATTCATCTGAGAAAAATATGCAAGGAACACCCACATTCCTGAATGGCTGTTAATTGTTTGGGTAAAAGCAATTAGGCCACAGCCACCCTACACACCTTGTAAATAGGTGAGACACAACTCTTCCTCTCATCCAAGCAGAGAAGCCAACACATGCTATTATTTCAGGGGGATACTTTTCTCTCTGAACAATAACCCCGCCTCACCTAATAATTGGGGGTTTTTGCTTACATGCAGTAACTGCAGCTGAATTTAGACACCTGTTTAACTTTTTTATTGTTTTTAATTTAAACTGAATGTGAAAGTCAAAAGACCTACTTAAAGGCACCTTACAAGTGACTCAGAGTTGCTGGAGGAAGACAATAGTATCAAGGACAAACAGCAAAATTGCACAAATTCCTCATAACGGTCCAAAACTTCAGCTTTTCAAGGCATCTGGCGATCTAAGCAAGAGCACTGGGACCACATGGCACGTAAACAAATTCACATTTTGTTTAAATGTCAATCAGCAAGATCTTTCCATTCAAACACAGGTCAGCTGTGCTGGCAGCTGTTAAAGCAGTGACACTCCTGGCTCACAGGGATGCTCTGGAGTGGGTGGAAGCACCATTCTACTCCTAAAGCATCCTTTCAGAAGCTTGCACTTCACACTGTTCAAAATTTACACCAGAAAAAGCTACAGCAAAACTTCTGGGGATAAATTGTTTTCTCCATCCTCTTCTCATTGAAAATGTTGGAGGTTAAAACCCAAACCTTGTTGATCTAAACCACAATCAGTGCACTTTTCATACATCGCTGTGTCCTGCCCATCATCCCTGCAGCAAAATCCTTTAGACACAGTTTTACAGGGTGGTGGCAGCATGCAAACTCTCTGAGATAAGAGGGAAAACACTGGCAGAAAGCATGAATGACAAGATCAGAGGATGCTTGCAAAGAATTCTGTTGCATTACCCTCCTAAGTTCCTGGAATTTGCAGAAGAGCAGCACCTTGCCATTGGGACAGGCAGGTCATTCCTAGAGAACAGCAGGGGCCATGGAGTGAATCTCCAAAATGCTTTGCTGAGGGTGGCACATACAAATACAGGCTGAAACATGCCATGAGGGAATACTTGGAAGGGACACAGGGTGAAACCAGGAAGCCACTCACAAAGCAAGGTAAATAATTTTCTGGGTCTTTGCTGTAACTGTCAAAATATTACATAGTTTTCTTTACTGAGGTTTCTTGGAGTCTGAACAAACAACACACCTTGGCTAAAAAGTCTTGATTTGTTATAAACCACAAAGAACACACACAAAGACACTCTTATTCTTCCTCTGTGCCACATAAATATACATGACCAAGCTGCAGGTGATAAACAGCAAAGGACAACAAAATCTGGTCTACTTCACTGGGAGTGAACAAGTTGTGCTCATAATCCCCTTCCGAGATATTCCCTAGCACACTGTACAAGAATTTAAAAATGTGTCACACATGACGGTTCTCCTAATACCTTTAATTAAAACAGTACCAGAAGTTATAATGAAAAAGGATTACTCTTTTTTAATACACTAAAACCTCAAGCTCCTGTTATTTTACATTCTGGTGAAAAGGAAATGAACAATGAAGCCACATTTTGGGATTTAAGATAATCATAAGATTCTAAGTTGAAGGGCAGGAAAGAGGCTTCATTTTTAAATTTGCTTTTACATTTTCCTTACGTTCCTTTATTATGACAACGACTCTAATTTAAAATGTCACCCTTTGAAACTCCCATTTGTTCACAAGCTGCATCTTCCCTCTGCCTCACTATAAATGACAAACATGGGGTTTCACTGAATGAAAGGAAACTAGTTAATAATTAGCCTTATTGTGATTTCTGGCTGCCTCGTAACACCCGTCTGGATTTTGCTCTGAATGCAAAATGCTTAATATAATCAAGTTTTCTTGGTGCTCAGCACACTAGCATGTGACTATTTAAAACAAAGCTATTTACTGTTTGCAAACTCTCCCACTCCCATCTGACAAAGGCACTTTATCGTTTCCTGGATGAAAGCTGGGATACGGGGGCACAGCAAGAGGAAGGTCAATTGACTCCAAGATTCCTGCATGCCCCTGTGAAAAGCCAGCAGGTCCACCCACTAAGGGTATTCAGCACTTGTTAGCATTTTATGGGGTTCAGAGCATCCCTCCCCTGATTTCATGGCAGCTGGAGGAACTCTGGTTGCCCAAGTTTCTGTGTCTTCCCTCTGGGAATGGGGATGTCAGGAGGAGAGGATGGTGGCCATGCAATGAGACAAGTATTGGGCTCATCTCTTCTCTCACACGACTCCCACCTCAAGATTTCAGCAGAGCTCCTTCACAAACAAGCCTGATTCCTAGACCCTATCACTTTCTGCAACCAAAAAATCCTGTGGGCTCTATGTTCACATTATTAAAAACTAAATCATGATGATCATAGACAACAGAGAAGACTTAAGCAAAAGTGTGCAAGTGATTATAACTCTCTGAGCTTCTTTTAATGTGTCGTCTCTGTATGCAGTTTCTGGGATTTAGAGGCTGCAGAAAGTATTGAAATTGGTTTGTTTGCATTATTATTTTTTTTTTTATGTAAACTGGTGGGTTGGATTCTTGTTTGTTTTATGTCAACCAGAAAGCCAAACTGATATCCCACTGGGGAGCAGCACATTGATGCCAACAGGCATATCATCAATTACAAGGTTCACTTATCAAAAATCTGGTACCTAAACTACTGACGTAAAAGACAGAGGTAGCAGATTATCTCTTGTGATAACAGGACGGCAGCACTCATATCTGCTCCTGTGTTTCATAAAGTATTTGCTAACAGCAGAGAAAAATCATGAGTTCAATTGCAGATTCTTGATAAGGGTGCACTTATTACAGATCCATCCCATCCAGCTCCATCCCTCCTGCAGAACACAGCTCATCTCTGCCAGGCATGAGACAACAGGGGTGTCCAGGGCCTCACTGCAACTCTGGACAACTTAGGCAGATGTTTTACAAGAAAAAACCAAAACCATAACCCCTTAAGAATTTTCAAACCCTTGCTCAAAGCATGAGCTCTGCTTCTCAATAAAATAATAAAAGAAAACAACCTTATGGGACAGGAAAGTCCCTGTTCTGAAGGCATTTAATGAATGTCGACCCTAAAATCATACCTGGACAGTACTGCAGTGCAGCTCCAAAGAGAGCTTTGAGTGCAACCCTGACACATGAAGAACTACATGCCACTTAGAGGAACAAAACCTGATTTAAGATTGAGCAGATTGGAATAAATCTGGGCTGTAACTGCAGCTGTGATGTAAGACAGCAGATAAATTCATTGCCACTTGCCAATCCTTTTTGCCCAATGGCTCTGCCAGGTCACGTCGACCTGGCAAAAGAGATATGCAAGTGTGTGTGCACATCTGAGGGCATTACACATGCTCCTCTTGAAGCAGGAGCACCTCGGCAGGATTGATGGCCACGGACAGTATTTCTAATGGCCTTTTTAATTGGCACTATGATGATTAATTGGGGCCTTCACAGAACTCCAGGAGTGCTCATTACCAAGCAGCGTGGTGTCCCGGCGCACTGTGTGGGTGACCGTTATTACTAAATAGTCATCAGATCATGAGACACTGATAAGATAAATTCTATACAAGTCCAGGAACCCCAGAAATTGAAGCCCACTACTGAGGCAGTGGGAAAAGTCTGTTTCCCCTTTAATATATTATTTCAGCAGTGCCCATATGCTCCAGGAGAGCTGAAAAGGCCTTGAGAAAGGCATTGAAAACAGGCTATGTATGTAATAAGGATTAAATACTCCATGCAGTACTTCTTGCCATTTCCTTTTCACTGCCTTGCCCTGAGGGAGATGCTGATGGGCTGCTCGGTGCCCAGGACCCAAGGCAGGGGCTGGCTGAGGCTGTGACCCACCACTGGCTGCCCTGAGAGCCAGGAAACCATGGCAGGAGGTGTGTGGGGCCATCTGGGTGTGGTATGGAAGGGACCTCAAGGGTTTCTGCTTCCTGCCTTCAGGTTTAGACAGCTTTCACCTGGTTACAGAAAGAGACCTGGGGATGCTGGTGGATGGCAGGTCCACGAGCCAGCCGTGCCCTGACGCTGTGCCCTCTGCACTGGAGCAGCCTCCCCTGGAATATTGTCTGTAGCTTTGGGCACCACAATATAAGATATTAAGGTATCAGAGAGTGTCCATCTCTTGAGCAGAAGCCGTATCAGGGCGGCTGAGGGCACCTGGTCTGTTCAGCCTGGAGGAGAGGAGACTGGAGGAGACCTCACTGCAGTTACAGCTTCCTCATGGGGGGAGAGGAGGGACAGACACTGACCTCTTCTCTGTGGTGACAGTGACAGGACTAAAGAGAATGGCCTGAGGTTGTGTCAGGGGAGGTTTAAGTTAGAACCCACCTAGCCCTCCCCAGCTCCTGCCAGGTTACTGACAGTATGTTCACTCCTCCAGACGACAAATGTCTCCAACACACAACAAAGAAACATTTAGCCATTTAAAAATATTCTGTAAATAATCTTGGATAACACTAACACCATCTTAAATTCTGTGAATGATTCAGGATTTTGTCGTGTGCTGACAAAGGGCTCATTCTCATTAGAATTCTGTAAAATCTTCTTACACAAATCTCCTGTCAGCTTCAATCCATTAAAAATAATAAAGGTATGCTCAAAATTGGGGACCAAAGCAAATGTTGTTTAGACTTAACAGATTCAATTTACTGTGCTGTTAATCGGATAGCACCGATCCACTTCTCCCTTTGCCTTGACAACAGGATCTAATAGGACGTTTGGCTCCATCTCCATCACATCACGGATCTGTAAAACACTGGCCACAACACAGCACAGACTCAGCCCCTCCGCAGGTCACAAGGGGAGTTCCCAGGCAAGAGGTGCTCCCAAAGCATTACCCATCATGCTGAGTATCCACCTTGTGTTCATACCCCTAAAATACCCTCTCCGAACTCAGAACCTGTGGTAATGATCAGCCATCAGCCAGTGCAGGAGAAAAGCCTATATCACGCCTGGCTTTTCATTTTGTTCCTTTCTCAGTCCCACTCCAAAATAAAGGGAGGGCTTGCTGCAGCTGAAAAGGCTCTCTTCCAAACTGGAAGAGGCCAGGGAATAGATACGATGTCCAAACAAACACAAGGCCCACGAAGTGATGGCAGTAGCTGCCAAGAGTATATTTCTTTAAAAAAACAAACAACAAAACAACCAAAAACCCAAACAAAGCTGGGCCTTTAAAACAGAGCTGGGTCCATAGAGCTAAAACCAGGCAGGGATCACTTAGGGGTCAGGCACTGTTGGCACACCCCAAATAGGTGTGTGGCATACAGGTGTCCATAGGCGAGTTTGGGTTTTGCTCTTTGTTGCAGTGTCAAAACCCACACCTATTCTCTGAGAAATCCAGCTTGCCAAGCGCAGCTCCGGCTGATTTGAACCCAAAGGATAGATTGCAGTAATGTATTTTTCCACCTCAGCTTGGGAGCTAAGTAACGGCAATGTCAAGGAAAAAATCCAAACAAGCTGACCAAACAGTTGTTAGGAAACTGGGCGTTTTCAGCCGTGACAGTAATGTTGGGGTAAACTGGCTTTGAAAGATTTCTGAGTTTCATGGTTTCGACTGAGGATTTTATGAACCACTTTTAAATGCATTTGAATCATTAAGAATTAGTTTAAGTTGTACCTCCCTGGGAAAGTAACTAGCATAAATCAACCTTATTTTAAATACACATGAACAGCTTAAAACTGCATCGTATGCCATTGCTAACATGCATTAGCTCCCAACTCCAAAGTAGATTTAAGTTTTGCTACTGAGCCGAAGATATCATTTGGAAACAGATGTTAAAGTGTCAGGAAAAGCAACTATCTTACTGAATAAATGAACTTCTTTACAGCATTTAAAGAAAAATTAGACAGGTTAAATAATAGATGCCCTATTCAACATTTTTAGGTGGTGTAAATAGCCAACTCTATGAATCACAAATCATAAGAAATTGCCATGTTTCTGGAAATGGATATTAATCTCCTTGAAACATGTGCCCTTGCTCTCATGACGCATGGCAAGCTTTCCCAATAGAGGCTCATGGAAAAAAAAAAAGAACAGGGAAAAGAAAAATCAGAAGAACTGACACACATGATACATTTGTAAGAACAACTGAACTGGTGAATCACAAATCCCAGCCTTTTTCCCCACAAGCACTGCTTCCACGGGGAAAAAAAATGGAAAAAAGAAAAAAAAATCACACAAAAAATCCCCAACAGAATATGTCTCTGTTTTGAATGGCTTTTAGATTTTTTTAAACTCTTTTTGAGCTTGAAAATGATTTTATTTTGCCGTTCTAAAGAAATAAGGGTAATGGCACACTATCTGTGGTTAAAATGAATCTTTACTTCCACTTTGATTTAATAAGCTGTTTGCAAAAATACTGCGACACAAATGAACTCAATATGTTCTCCTCCTTGGCCTCCAGTAGACAGAAAATTGTATTTCCAACATCCATTGACATGACTCCAATTGTCTTGCCTCTAGAATTTTTATGGTTTCAGACATATCTGACACATCATTTTTGCTCCCCTCTTGTTAACTCTCTGCGATCATTAGTGGCATCTCGGCGTACAGGAGGAAAACACGAAATTAAAGAGTCGATTTCAGTTTTTAAGCCCCGGGGCAGGGAAGGTTGAGCACATCACAGAGAAAATGCGTTTTCCTTCCAACTTGGATTGCCTGTGCTCTCATTACACTACCTCAGCACCCCTTGTGAAGCACAGGTCTATTAAGCTCTGAAGGGAGCTCATTCTTCTGTCCTGTGAGGTAAAGAAAGACATTTCTGGAGTGATGAGAACTGCTTGAGCTGGATGGAGAAGAGACTTGAAAAAGCCTCGTGGGGTTCCAGCTGAACAAGCTTAAGCACACTGGTGATGAGCTGGGGGTGTGGCACCCCAGATATTTGTAAGTGCTGATGGACCAAGCTTTTACTGCCTTCAGAAACACTGAGATGAAAGGGAAAAACATCTCTGCGTTGGAGGGAGGAAGGGTGAATGCACACCAAGGGGTTTTTACGTGTTACTCAGACGTACCCCTCTTGCTGCGGGACTCTTCTCCTTGGTGGAGCTGAGAGGAGAATTTTGTGGTGTTGTCAGCAGAGCCAGGGAAGGAAGGATGGCACTCCGGCTCACACACACCTTGACAAATGGCTAATTGCAGCTGTGGGCTGTTTTGGAATTCTGAGCATTCATATGTCAGCTACAGAAATCACAAGTGGAATCTGGAAGGAAAGGAGGAAGGAAAAGCCCAGCAGGGAGATGGGGGAGAGGGAGGGCTCCTTACAGCAGCAGCAGGGTAATAACGAGGAGAGGGGCGAGGGGAGCACCAGTGTGTGACTGGTGCTGGTCAGGAGAGATGTGAGTGTGTCTGGCACAGAAAGCAAAACTACAACAGGAACATTAAAGTGAACGTGTATCTTTTTCCACTGTCTCTAAAACTACAGAACACAAAACTACCAAACCCAACCAGGACAGACCCCACGTGCCAAACCAACCTCCTTCCCACCCCCACCCCTCTTTCCCTTTTCCTGCCACTCTAGAATAAAAGGAAAAAACCCATCAGTTCAGTTACATGAAGGCTGGGGCAGAGGAAAAAGCTTTGAACATGGTGAAAGAATAGTAACCTCTCCTCATTCTGTAACAGCTGAAGATGCGCTGTGTAATTTCTTTGGGGATTGATACATTACAAGAGGGAGCAGTGAAAGAAGGCTGCCCAAGATATTTCAAATTAGTTTCAAAAAATCCACTCAATACACTCTGCTTTACAAAATACTGGCTTTTCATGCAGCATTTTCTAGTCTAACTCCTCTGATGAAATAAATTCAATTTAAGAGGGAGAAAAGGTATAATTTTCTGTAACTGGAAAAGGCAAATCAATACTTCATAAGTACAGTATGTGCTAAGATAATTAATTTTCCACAATATGCTCAAATCTCAGCAGTGAAAACAGTATAAAACCAAATTAATGACTAAATATTCTACATACTAAGAGCAAGAAAACACTCTCTCATTCTCCTTAAATAGATTAAATGGGAAATGGTTTCTCTGGCTGTCAGACTGCAGCCGTTCTGAACACCTTGAATCCTGAACCCTATGGATAGTACCATAATTGTCTTTTCTTAAGGGTTTGTTAGCAGCTTCATATTGTATCAAACACCTTTTTGAAGGGAAAGGCAACCTTTAAAGGTCTCATCCATTTGGGCTGTGCCTCATTTCCATTATTCCCAAAGCTCATGTAGATTTTATTCCTCTCATTCTTTGCAAGGTCATATTTTTCTGTCATTTTACTTGTTACATCCCGAGCGTCAAGATCAGCAAACACAGCCTTAAATGCACTTCACCCTCACTCTAAAAAAAGGAGAGAAATCCTTTAGAAAAGGCGATTTTGACATTGGCTGCCTGCAGTTTGACTCCCTACCGCTTCACAGTGAGCTCAGGAATAATACTTCACTTTCTAATGCTCACCTCGAGATTGCGTCACTAATGAAACACTCCAAGCAGGGATCAGTAAGAACAGCAAACGGCTCTAACATTTCCAGGGAGCAAAGGAATTGAAACATACCACACTCCACCTTTTCAGAACAAAGAGGGGCCTTAAAAGACACGGAAATAAATAAATAAATAAATAAAGAGAGAATAAGAATAACAACAACAACAAATCCTTCATGGTGGAATGTCTTGAAAAGAGGGAATGTGCGTGGCTGGAGGAGCTGCTGTGCTGCGTAAGGCGCTATGGTTTTGTTAACCAGAGATTAAAATCTACACGAAGTGCAAGATAAAGTCTCCCTGGAATATTTTCTCTGAAGTATTTCAGCCTATTTCCACATTTTCATAAAAGCAAAGGCATGACCCAAAAGCATTCCTGAAGGAAAGCGTTGCACTGCCGTGATTTCTTCGAGATTAGTTGTAAATTTATTCCCAAATTTCTAGCGCCGTACACACAGACGTACATAGGGAGTTCAAAAATACAGAGAGCAAGTGCGCAAGCAGAAGCAATAAAATAAAATCCAGTCATAAAATCTGCCCCCCTCGGAGTGGGATTTCACAGGATCTCAACTGGAGGGAAGGAGGCAATAAAAGCAGATCTGTGGGTGTTCGCGCTGTACACAACAATTTATGCAGGCGCATCTCACTTCATGGTATACAAGTTATTTCCCTGGGAATTTCACATCTTCTGACGTGGCACCCTCACAGACCAAGAATGTGACCTAATTGTGGTCATTTCTGACAGGGTATTTTTATACAGGGATGCAGGGACAGAGTCCAGCACCAGCCTTGCACCATTGCTACCTGCACCTCTTCTAAAGCCACATTCTCCCTGAGGGACACGGGACTTCTCCCCTTGTTTGAATCAAAGCAATTTTTAAAACTTCCTAAGTGCAATTTTATCCTGGAGGGTGACAAGTTGAAGATCGTTCCTCCTATCCTGAGATGTCCTGAACGTGCCTTCAGCATTCAGTCTGAAGCCAGATAGGGAGATAACTGGTTAGAAAGGACAAAGCCTGACTCTGCAACTCTTGGAAGAACATCCAGTTACGGACAAATATTTGCATTTGTGTGCACGACATTTAATTTGAGCCACTGAGACAAATGAAATGCAAAAATTTCATGTCTACAATTACTTTTCAGAGCATGAGCATGTCCCCAAAGAAAAGGGCTTAGGACTGTGCTTTGCCATGCAGGGAGCTGTCAGTAAGCTATAAAGGGGCCGCAGGGATGACAATGTGGGGATGTGAAAGAGCCACTCCCCAGGAGCAGGCCTAGCAGACCACCAAAGGCTGCTGGTGATGCCACCTGATGAAGTCACTCCTCTAGCTCAGGGGCTTTGGCACTGCCAGCCTGGCACTCAGTCCTTGCTGAATACACAGCAGGTCAGACCTTAAAGCCTCCCTGTGTATTTTAAGCCTGCTTAAGGAGAAAACTACAGTATTAAGGTTTGGGGTTTTTATGTAACAGTAGCCTCGAGAAATAAAGCCAATAACCCATTTTCTGAGAAACTGTGTTTGAAGTAATGCAGAGTAATCATGGCAACAGAAAAAAAAACCCCAAACCCTCTTTCTTGATTTTGGTATTTGCAAACCTGAGCTAACACAAGCACCACTGCACACTGCCAGCCACTCAGACTTGTCAATATTCTTAAAAGGCATGTAAGTATTTTAGATTATAACATAACGATTTAATATATATTTTCCATCCTTTTTCTATATCTCTGTTCTGTAGTTATAGTAGATATTTTGCCACATGTTAATTTTCAGACAAGACTGAATGTATACTAGCAGGAGGGAAAGTTTTCCATTAAAGAACATAATATTGCAAAATCTAATAAAAATACCTTCACAAAGTCCACAAGGATTTTAGTTCAAGGCTTTCTTATTATACTATTAAATGATTTAATGTCCACTCTGTGTATGAAGCAACGTTATTTATTGCATACCTTCTTCCAGAGGAGCACTTGAATATTTGCAGTGAAGTACAAATACGTCATAAATTTTCCTGTAACTAACATTAAAAATGAAAACAACTGCTTTGTATTAAAGAATTACCCACTGCCAAACAATGAATTTGGAAGAAGAACAGCAAAATCACTTAAACTGGATCTTTACTGGTACGCTTCAGTTGCATTTTGTCCCAGGGTTAATGTCAACCATCTCAGATTATTTAAAAGTGATGAAAAGCTACATTAATTTCCACTGATTCTGAGTTTCTGTTACCATCCTCGGATGCAGCTACCAAAAGCTTCTCTGTCTGCTGGAGAAAATATGTCAGGCTCCCAGTCCACTGTCTTGGGGCAGGTGAAAACAAAATTAGGTTCATGGAATTTAAATTTCTTCAAAGGCATCTTGGGAGTTAATTTCCAAACCAAAAGTGACCTTCAGCATAATAAAATCTATCAATGTATACACTGAATCATGCCAGGGCACTGCTGAATCACACCAGCTTCATTTTAGAGTTAGAGCTCAGCTTCCTACAACCAGAGATGGTACCATTTCAGAAGAAGGAATAAGTAGAGAAAGGTCAGAATGGTACAAAAAAAAGTGATCACAACCAACAAAAGTAACAGAAATGTCTTAAATGACAGAACTGTGCATTACAGTCTCAAAATCTAAAGCATCACCTTGCAAGGGTGGGGAGAACCTTCACACAGAACCTTCACAGAGAACCCCCCCTTGGGGAATGATTTGTGCTGTTGTGTGACACCAGGAAAGAGGACGGCATTAGGAGCAGCCCCGGAGAGCAGAGGTGAGATGCAGCTACCAGGGGCTTCAGTGGAGGATATCAGACTTTCCCAAACTGCAGGCTGCTAGTGGAGTATTCCCATGACAACAGAAAGTCTTCTAGGGAGCTCAGAAAGGACAAACCTGCTGTGAGAGAAGGTGGATTTTGGGGCTGAGCAGGAGCCCAACCTGATCCCCAGGGATGCAGCCTGAGTGGACTGATTCCACTTGGAAGTGCAAAGCGGTTGGGAAGAGCCTGAACTGAGACTTCCCAGCACCCAAATGAAAACCAGCGACTGCAGCAAATGGTTCTCAATAAAGCAAATTAAGAGGAGCCACAGCCCTCGCTCCACCTCTGTGGGCAGAGCCCAGGGAATGGTACGATGCTACATGGGGAGCTGCGAACATTGTGCTATTGCTGGGAAATGTAGAACTGGAACTTCCTCAAAGGGCTCTGCCTGGTCTCAGGGCTTATCCTGCTTAGCCAAAGGGATTATTTTACCACTCCAAACAGTCCTCATTCATAGAATTAACTCCTGATTTTTGAGAGGGTCAGGTACTTGACTAGAGAGGAGGTTATCTCTGGGGTGGGAAATGACAAGCTGGGATCACTTAACCAGGCTGCTGAGACTCCTCCCAGCAAGGTATCAGCACACAGACCCACAGTCAAACACATGCTGAAGGATAATAGTCACTTACAGCTGGAAATATTTACCCAGAAGGGCTGGGCATCCCTGACAAGGAAGATTTTTGGATAGTTGGAGTTTTTTCTCAGTTGTGAAGAACTCTCAGAAAACACTGAGTCACTGGAAGGAATCTTTTTAAGAATAATTAAGAAAAGAAAAAAAAAAGGCATGAAACTAGAACTGAGGATTTGATTGGGCTGCAATTATCCTCTTGAAACTCAATCCTGCTGGCATCCCACCTCAAAGATGAGCAAAACACAACATCATTCTGTGATTGAAACCTGTCTGCCGTCAATCCACAAAACTGCCTTATACTTCACACGGACCTGCTCATCTTGTCAAGCAAAGAAAAACCTCATAATCAGTTTTAGCACCCCGGAGCCCTTCCAATTCTCCAAGTAATATTCCAAACGGCTCAAGTAGGGCACAGCAACACACAACTCGGCAGCCAAACTATTGTAATGCTATGAAAGAGCAGAACTTTGGGTGAGACAGGCCGTAAATTTACAAAATCCTTTTAAGGCCATCCATACTGCAATATGAAACTCAAATGAGTACTTCTCCCACCTGTTTGTTATGGGTTTGTTTTTTTCAGGGAAGAACCGGGAAGACAGAAAAGGACAGGCAGGACCTGGCATTGTAAATCTGTATGTTAAAAAAATCTATCATGTACTGCTTTAGTCAGTGTGGGAAGATACAGGACGGGCCATAAACAATTATGAACAGCTCTCAAATCCTGCTTTACCTGTGTGTGTACAAGTACAGGAGCACAAAGGTGTCCTTGGAGCAGAGAGACGCCTGATTTCCTGCTAACCAATCCACAGAACGGCATCAAAAGGATATCACAGCCTATAATTATGCTGTGCAAGCCACATATTTCCATTGTTTGGGGGAAAATCTTCTGGGTAATAAATGCTACCTGACTGCAATCTAATATACGTATTATTAAATGTAAGTATTTCTAAGACTTGATGATAATTAATAATTATTAATAAAATTGTATTCCAGTCTGCAAATTAAATTGGCATCAAGCACATGCAAAGAACAACTCATCCAAACGTTTGGGAGAACCTACTCCTAGGAAAACTGCAAAATACCTGCTTTTGGATGTGTTTGATCCTTCTTAAATATTGCCCTTCTTAAACTGATGTTCAAAAACACTACAATGGCAGAAGTCCTTAAGGCACCCGTTGGTTGAAGTGCAGAGGGCAGAGAAAAAGGTTGAGTTCATATTGCTAAAGAATTGCTAATCTTCACTCTAAATATAATTATAGCAAATTCAGGGTGCTGGGACAGGGCATTATTTGCTCCTGATGATGTCCCTCAGTCCATAAATCCTATCTCAGAGCAGGAGATGGAGCACAAAAGAGAAAGAACTGAAACTCCAAGGGATGGGAATGTTTTAACACATTATCTTCCACATCTGGAACCCAGCAGTGGGAGCCTGAGGAAGGGATTAGGAATTCATATTTCTAGATCAATATTTTAGCGTAACAACGAGCTGTATCGTCTGGCTAAAGAATGCCTCATTTAGAGAAAGCTTAAACATCTGTCCCTAACATTAATTTCTGCACATATCTTGTAAAGCTCCTTGAAACTTTGATCTGAAAGGAAGTTCAGCACCAAATACTTGAGATATTTTTCTAGAAAACAAGTTAGCAGCTCTCAGGCAGAGGGAGGTAAGGGCTTGGGGGTTGGGTTTTGGTGAAGGGTTTTTTTTGTTTCTTTTTCTTTTACTCTTCAAAATAAGGCCATAAAGTCGTGCCAAACTGTGCTTTCATGTCTCACTTGCGTTTCTCTGTAGCTCAACCTTTTCAGCTCTTTGCATGCTGCAGGGAGAAATGGATTTGCCAAGTCCGTTTCTCCCTGCAGTGCCTTCTGTGAGCTTTGCACATGAAAGGGCTGCTGGAGGGAGCTCCTGAAGTGGCTGTCGATGGCCTTCCAAGGGCATTGGGCATGTGGAGGTTAAGGTGGAGTTGCAGGTCAGAGTGTAAATATGCAACTGTAGAACGGGGTGAAAGCACCAGCACAGGAGATTCATTGCTCAGTGTTTTACAGCCACAAAATTGGTGCAGTCAAGGCAGCAAATTCAAAAAAAAACAGCAGGAAAGAGGGAAAAGGGGAAAAGAGAGACCAAAAACTCAACAAAAGTGAGGAAGTAGAAAAAAGCTTGCAAAATTTCATTTCTCGAGGACATGCCGTTACTAAGATGTAAAAACATTTCCAAATATTTAGTTGCCCATTTGAAAGCATCTGTCTCCTAGAAATCTGCATTTCATTCTTATTAAGATACAGCAAATCTGGCTCAGAGACCTACAGAGAATCTGAAAAGGAGGTGAAGGAGACACAGTGAGGAAATGAAAGCTGCACATTCCTGTGGTCCTCATAGGGAGCCACAGCATTTTCCTATTGAGTAACCCTGAAAGCACAGGTTATCTTTATCCACATAACTCAGCATGTGCTTAGTTCTTAATATAGGTGCCATTTCAATGCCATTTGGTAAATAATTACACTCCACCTTTGTTAGCAGTGCCAAACTCTAGATTAAACGCCGAATCAAGGCTCTTGCCAGGGAAGGAATTTGAATCACATGCTCTAAAGAAATTCCCACCACTAACTTTTCTCTTAGTAAAATCAAAGGCGAGGACTCAGTTCAAATACCTGGAGGGCAATGTTTCAACTTACTTTTACAGCTCAAATTAAAAGTATGCTTCTGCCTTTACAGCACGATGCTAAATTTAAGTTTACCACAATAAAACAAGAACGACACAAATCTTACACGGCAGTGGTATCTCTCCAAATAATTACTGTTTACATGTTAAATTAATTGTCTGAACTTTCAAAATGAAAAGCCTTCTGCAGTATTTCACAGCCGAGCTACTAAATGAGCATTCCCCACTGCTGCAGGTATGTCATTTAGCCACAGCATCATTGTATTTTTAAGTGTGGGTGCGAAAGACTCCCTGGTCCAGTTTACACCGAGGCTTTACCTGCGGAATCGCATCAACCAGTAAGGCAAACCTGTCCTGACTGGAGACAAGCCCTCATTAGGCTCCATTGCATTATAACAAATTCCTAACAGTTCCTAATGAAACCCTGGCCATCCAGCAAAGGCAGGCATTAAGTAAACAGTGCTGCAGCGTGACACCGTGTGGTAAAATGCCACGGGGAAGGGCTTAATTGCAGGAGCTCACACTAAACGCCGCGCTCCACGCGAGCTGACCGGAATCCGAAGTGATGGGAGAAGAAATGGAGCGTTCTTAAGTATTCCTGGACTGTACATCTAATTGCTTGTGGATGGAAGCTAATGAAGGCCAAAGTACACACAGCAAGCTGACGGTGTGTCTATGGACATGTGCTCGGAGTTTTCTCAACCCACATAAAACTCAGCTCCCAGGGTTGCGTAGAGTGTGCATACATTAGGTCATAAGCGTGTATATTTTCACAGCTGTTAGCCTTCAGGTCTCCCGTTTGCATATGCAAATGTTGAAAGGCTGATGTGATGAAAACGTGCACCCAAATAAATAGTGGGCCAGCCCTGTTCATCAGGGATGTCGGAACTCACATCACCTTGGGGTGCAAAGCTCTTTGCTTCCTGGCAGAAGACACACAAGCTGTTGCCTTCCCATTCTGGTCTCCACCCACAGCCAGGTCCATGTAGGCACGCTGAAGCTTCAAGGTGGAATTTTCCTGACAGTCTGAGTAACTTGGTCCCACCTCTCAAAGATGCCAACAGGACCTCAGATTCACTCACACTGCACTTCAAAAGATTTGAACGTTTTTCTTGTGGGGAAAGAACAACTTCCTCATTTTCAAGTCATTTGATGACTTGAAAAACTTGGGAGTTCATTGATCTCACCAACAAACTTCCTCTTAGCTCAGCAAAACATCAGAGCATCTGCTGTTTTATGGAACCTTGCAGAACACGGCTCCCGAGTGAGGGCTCAGCTACTGTAGGTGCTGCAGACCAGCAGCCAGGCCCTGGGATTGTTTTCCCTGGAATGCAGAGCCAGACTTGCAGGCAGACTCGGCCCTTGATGCGTGCAAATACTAGACTGCTGTAAAGGAAACTGCTCTTTGTGGAATGAAACAACACAGCTTGAGAGGGATGTTTTAAAAATAAACAAAAGGACCCAAGGCCTGGAGAGGCGCTGTGGTTTTGGAGGGTTATCCTCTGAACTTTGGATAATGGCAAATGGGAAAACCTGCCCCACCTGCCTGTCCTGCTGACACTCCACCTCAGCCAGGGCCAGCTGGAGGGGTTTAAGCACTGCCTGTAGCAAACCTGTGACCAGGAGCTGTGGAAGGGTCCCCAGGAGACGTGTGGACTGACCACCTCCAGACCACCCAGGCAGGCCCTGGTGAGATAAATCCACACTGTCCGTGCTGCTCTCCCAATTGCCACGGACACCAGAGCTCCCGCGGGGCTGGCTGAGCTCGCTTTGTTTTCCAGCATTCCCTGGGAGAACCAAACATGCCCTAAGCTAAACAATTAGCCTTCCAAGACAAATGGAGCGGGCTGGGCAGATCTTACAGCGTAGCTGCTGATCTGCCAATGAAGTGGGCTGCAGCTGCAAGTCACTGCGCTGGAGTGAAAATAGCTTAACTGAATACATAAACTGCCTGATCCTCCTGTAGGACTGAGCAGGGGATTTGTGGGGTCAGTAATCCCGGTATTCAGGGCTTTCCTGGCGCTCGGCAGAGATGTCTGAATCTGTTTCAGGCACGTCACACGGCTATTTCCAGCTGACTTCTGCAATATTGGAGATTTTTGAAATGTCTTTGCAGCAATATTCAGCTACTCTAGACAGTAACGATCACAAGAGGTTCAGGCACATGCCTACAGACATCCCATTCCCCTGGGAGGGGAATATTTACAGCACAGCATCTACCACATTCCATCCTATGCGGAGACTCTATGACCGTGGCATTACTGCTTTCTGAAAGTCTCCCTTTTTCCTTTCAATTTGTTTGTCTATTAATTAAAAATGCCAATATTACAGAAAAAAAGTACATATTTTAGGGCCATCACTTTGCTTTGATGTTCAAAATATAGGTATCTCCATATAGACTGTAATGTGAATAACATACATGGCATGTGTGTGTACACACAGATCAACCCAAGTATGAAGGTACATGTTTAAAAAGTCACCAAAATAATGCTTTTGCCCCAGAAATTAGATTGGAATTTTGCCAATATTTCACTAAATCCAACCAATCAGCCTACAAATATGTATAAAAGAGCAAAAAGCCTCTTGAGATGGTAAAGGTGCTTGAAGAACCTACGGCTGGCAGGTCAAGCCCTGGAACCCAAAGCAGAGCTCCAGTTCATCCTGCAAGGAGGGCAGCAAAGGCTGGGAGATGCTCCCTACAGCTGGTGAAGTTCTAAAATATACATTCTTTTAGCCATGGATATTGTCACTGAAGCAGAGAATCATCTAAAAAGAAATCTTATTGTTGAAGAGAACTACCTCATCACAATGGTTACCTACCTACAACACTTAAACCATGTTAAACATGTCTGTACTTTTATCAAAATTCTCCCTTAACAGTCCAAAATGCTCTCCTGGACCTTCAAGAGAAAGCAAAACCGCCCCTACAATAAAAATAATTTACAAGAAAAACCTATTTCCTTGGAAAACAATTTTATGAAGTACAATATTCACTCTTGGAAAGTTACCATCTAGCCTGTTATTATTAGTATTCATGAATATGCAATTCATTAATATGTAGGACACATAGTTTATATTGATAAATGATTCTTTGAAAGTTTCGGTGCAAAATCAGCATTTGGGTCAGATTTCACTACTTGAATTTCAAAAACTGCATCCTTGTAAGACCAAACCCCACATTTGTAAGTGACAAGCTCTAGATTTTTCTTACACTGTTACCTTTCAGTAATATTATGCTCCAATTCCAAAAGCAGTAGATAAAAATGTGCATGAGAATCTGCAAATAGACTGAAATTTTCTCTGAAGAAATAAGGAATAATTACATTATCATAAGGAAGTGACAGTTTTGAAAGCATCTTTGTCAAGTTATTTTGAAAAGTGTCATTTCCAGCTCACTGTCAAGAGAGGGAGCATATACTTATGTGAGAATGAGGCAATGCAAAATATTAAAATATTTCATAGCAGCCCTTGGACCTTCTGCCTCATTGCTAAAAATCTGTGCATCAGAGAGCGTGGTGTCAGTCCGTAATCGAAGACCAATATTGTTTTGGGAAGTAATTATGACATTAAATAGAGTTAAAATCCAGCTGCCACTTTGCATTGTTGAACCACAAACCTGACACTTCCAAAAGATGGAGGTACCTCAATTATTGGCATGGGATTTGACTGAGGCATAAATCAGCCATTCTCTTGGGTTTCCAGGAAAGAATTCCTTTAAGCCAATTGCTTCACCATCAAACTTCCAGTTTTACTCCTTTTGTGACACAAAGCAACAATTTTCTGATTTAGAAGAGAACTGTAGACAAGCATATCTGAGGAATTCAGAATTCTGTCATGCCATAGGAACATTTGTTCTTTGTTTAAAGGGCTATCAAATAGATAGCTAGGTAAAGGAGAGTCCACATTCATGGAATATTGCCTTCTCTCCTGCTTCCATGATGTTGCCAGTACATTCAAACAGGGCTCTTCGCTATGAAAAGGACCCATTTGCATTTTTCCAGAGTTTCTCTAATTTTCCAATGAGTCTTCTCCCCTCTCTGAATTCCCTGCCTTCTGACAGGACTCACAGGAGTTATTTGATCAGTCACAGTCATGAGACTTATTGGATGTGCCACAGATGTCAAAGTACATACATTCCTTTTGCTTTTTTCTGGAAAATGTATGTGTCAGAAACAACAGCAACAGGGTGGGTTCCACACACCCTGTAGCCTCCTGTAAGACATAGTCAAATTCCTAACTAAAATCCCTATCCAGCATCTCCAGTTTGAGGCACAGGTTCCCATCTGAAGCATCCCAGTAGGAAAAGTCATTCCTTACCAATTGCTTGTGGACATTTCAGATGAATGAAAAATTACCCCTGAAATATCTCCATTGCAAACTACTTTAGCACTTAATTGGATGCATCTCCTCATTCTCTGTACTTTCTCAGGAAACTAAACCAAATTTAAAAACCCCGGTCCTGTGGAGCAGTTTCCCATCTGGAAGCCCAACCCAGCCTCTCTCAGATCTGTAACTCTGGCAAGGAGGCCTCACGTAGTCCAAAGGGAAAAAGAAAGGCCAGTACAACTCCAGAGATAATCAACTCCTGTACAAAATACTAAAGAGCTTTTCAAAATCTTTTGGGGCCTATCTAAACCAGAAATCATTTCAGGTTATGAATAATATGTGATTTTTTTTCTGTTTACTGGGAGGATTCGGATAGTCAAGCACGGGAAAAGCTCTTATCCCTGAAGCCTAAGTAAAATTGTAAATCAAACACCGTGTGAAGGCACTGTTACCACAGTACAGCAAAACTACAGGCAGGAACCATGGGCATAGACACGAAAATTCACACATTTCTTTGGCTAAAGTGGATCCTGTTCTTTTCTAAGGCTGATACTGATGCCACAAGTCCATCTGCTTCCCGAAAGACTTGCATGTCAAACCAAAATGCAAAAAACTCCAAACTGATGCACATCTCATCTTAAAAACTCATGGTCTCTCTGAACCAAAACCAGCACTTGTGCATTCAGAAGGCTTTCTTATTTTTTAACCTATTTTTTTGTTGTTTCTTTGAACAACATACAGGAATGGTGTGTGTTATCTCCATTTCTGTACCAGATATGGCAAAGCATGAAAAAAATATTTCCCCAGTTTTAGTAAGCCCGCAGTAACTACAGTAAATAACATTTTATTCCTTGTGAAACATAAGGTCAACAACTCTGGTCTCAAACAGTCGCTCTCCATTTTCAGGCAACTTTAATGAAAGTGAACATGTCAGTTCCTAAAATATAAATGGCCACCAAGAGGCTTCATCCACAGAAAATATGTAGAGTTTCACAGAGGGCACATTTTGCCTTTGAGCAGAGCTCTGCTCACTTGGCTTCTGCCACATTCAACTTGTGGGATGTGCTTTAAACCCAACCAGCTGGGTCCCCCTTCAATGCGCTTCAAACCTTGTCAATGCACTGATTTATGACCATCTATACGAAGGGGATAATTAGGGATGCAACATTCCCATAGACAGCTTTTCAGTTCCAAAAGTTGCCAAACTCCATCCCTGCTAGGAGCAGTTATTGTAATGTTGTCCCCTGCTCCTTCATCCAACCTGATACCGACTACTTCACTTTTCTCGCATCCAACATTTGCTAAGCACAGAACTCTGAGAAACATTAGGGATTTTTCTTTTTTCCCTGCTCTCCCCAGGACTGTCCCTTTTCCAGTAGCTGTCACGGTTAGGGGTGCTTTCAGAAGTTGGAGGTTATGGATCATATGGAGCACCAGCACCACTTTATCTGCCCATGCCCCCCATTCCTCACTGCGGTTCCAGCGGGGGCCGCGTGCCCTCCTGGATGTGACACGCCAATCCAGTCCCAGTTATTTCATTAGCTTACTCTATGTCTTTCCCTATAAATTATACACAAAACAAAGCAGGTTGTTAGAAGAGAGACCACCTTGTTTCTCACAGCACACCCTCCCTGCAATATCCAGGCAAGGGGTCTTTTGGCCAAACAGTTCAATGGAACGAGGAAAGGTGAATAATTCAAATTGTAAAAAACACTTTTCATAAAAATCCTTCTGAAGATAATGTGTTAGTGCTTTGTTGCCTTTATTCTTAATTGGAAAAAAAAAATCAATTCTGATTTGGCAACTCTGGCTTGGGGCTGGATTCCAAGTTTTATAGTTAAATAACTGTTCCATTGCACACGTGTGCATCTGTGGAAAAGGACAGTTGTATATCAGAAGAGATAATAATAGCAGATGACAGATTAACTTTCACATTAAAAGGCAAAAGACAGATTAAATATTTGAAAACATGTTGAGTAATGAATAAAATTTTTAAAAGTGCATTTTGACAGTATTCTAATACATACTTTACAGCATTAAAGCAGGAATTTTGGCTGTTAAAAATACAAAATCCAAGTCTTTACATATTGTACACATTTGTCACTGGAAACTTCAGTCTTTGCCAGTGGGCACAGAATCAGTTTAGCTTTGCAGTTGAGAACACAAAGTTCTTTAATAGGCTTCTGTATTTGAGCGATATCGTTGCAGTCCTTCTAATAAACAGCAAATCTCCAATGTCATAATCAAATATATTGAAATATATTGGTAGCTATTGCCTCCAGATAGAAGATGCTGAAGAACCATTCGCATTTCCCCCTTTTTGTCACATTTTGTTGTGGTGCAAGCTTATTTAAAATAAATAAAATTAGAAAAAACACCTTTAAAATTTCAGAGTATTGTGCAACAAACCCCCCCCAAAAAAGCATGACAACTCCCCCACAGCATTCACACTGCAGCAAACCAACATATCACATTGCACAGGCTTTCCAACAACTTCAGTGCCATTAGCTGGGTTTGTATAATTACTGTTATTTTAGTAAACACTTCACATTCCAACCACTTAATACATTATTCACTGCAAATGGCTCCTTTCTGCTCTTGCTAAGTCAGTAGCAGCAACTCTTTGGAACCGAGATTATACTTGAAGAATATTTTTGTATTATTTTCTATGTATTAATTTCTCTATCTGTCCTCCCTAGAATATTTGATACGGAATAGAGTTTGTGCCAATTTGGGGGCTTTTCATAAATTCACCTGCACAACAGGTCTCAGAACACAGGTGACCACAGAAGAGAGATTTGTAGTCCCAGATCCTGGTGATTCCCAAATTAGGACTGCATTTCAAGTATGGTGAAACGCATAATAACTTGGGGTAAGAAAATGACAGAAGCTGCTTCTTTCTACAAGATTTGATCTGAATTGTTTCAAAAATTATCATACCTGTGTGTTCCAGGGAAACCAAAGCATCACATCTCTGCAAAGCCCATTTGGTGCCTCAGTGCATCAGACTGTTCTCCAGTGCCACGTTTCCTTTCCAAATTCTCTTATTTTTTCCTTCACCCTGTTTTTTTTCCCTCCAGACTGGCATTCTTGCCTCCACTTTGCCTTGCCTTCAACCTTTAGTACATATTATCTGCCCTGGTTGCACACACCTCAGGATTGGGAAGTTTTGAAGAGAAAATCTCTTTCCATGATTTTGTGAATGCAAAGGTAGGATTATTTTAATTCTCCTATTTCCTGTCTGCCACCTCCAGCGGTTCAGTGTTGATCTTTGCTACTCTTTACTTCCAAAACCCCTGTCTCCCCATACATAAATCAAACTGCATCTCTGGGAAAAGGCTCAACCTTGGTTCAGGAAGGCTCATTTTCAACAGAACTGGACATTTTGGAAATGTTGCACTGCTAGGAAAAGCTTGAAGAGGAATATGGAAACACGTGTGATGGGGACATTTTGGGATCCTAACTGGAAAACATCACAGCCTTCCCAAGATCTGCCGGAGGCTTCCAGCTCAACAGGGGGCCGTGGCATTTCCTCCAGATCAGACCACTTACACATGCATTCAAAGAAGAGTTATTCACCCTCTTTAATGACAGCTTCCAGAAGATTACCTTTTTAAAGTATCAAGCACCAAACACTGAGACATATTTATCTATATCAATATCCTCTTCCTGCAGGCCAGTGGAGATCAAATCAAGTCTCCTAGACTGGCAGTGCAATTTCAGTTTTGATGTTGTAGACACTGAGAGGTTTTTTTTTGTGGAGATTTATTTTGGGTGGGTTTTTTTTTCCTCTGCTTGGGTAGGTTATAAGTAAAGAAACATGGGAGCCATCTGTTCGTGGATGTTTGATGATAATCTCCCAAATGGAAGCCTCTACAGGCCTAACTCTAGGAAGATAAATTCATTTTATTTTAATTGAAAACTTAATTTCCTAAGAAATTGATGAAATGGATCCCACTTCCTACCATGCCCTTGCAGATATAATTTCATACTCTCCAGTAGCAAACTGATCTTCCAGGGCTGACATTAGCCCAGACGTAAATCCTTTTGAAAATTTAATCTGAATGAATCATGGTGGAAACTAATTGGAGGAGTTTATTTTCCTTACCAAAATCTTTTCTTAGCATGAATTTCCTATCCACCTGTTCAAAATATTCCTGTAACTTCAGGATCAAACTTGTGGCTATGGTTTCATGCTTTCTTTCCCCTTTGGTTACTGATTTCATTTACTAGATACCTGCCCAGCTCTGGTAAGGGAACTGGCAGGGTAAATGAGGCATTTCAGATCCTTTTTTGGGGTATGATCAGAATAGGACACCCATCCCTCCCTTCCCACCAGGGCACAGTCCCTTGGGGCTTGGGCCAAACTCCACTGCAGTCTCAGGCACGGGGGGTACAATATAAGGAATATATGGGAACTGTTTGACTTTCCTTAGCCTTTACACCTGGAAGCAAAGCCGTGCTCCCAGGAGGACAGCTAACGTAAATCAAATTAGTCCTATTCTGAACATTTAACTTTCTGAAATTTCACCTTCATCAAACAATGTGAGTGCAATTTTGAATGTGTTTTAACTTAAGAATGAAAGAATAAGACAAGGAAAAGTAACTGGAAACTTAAAGCGATGAAAAAAAAGGAGAACTGTTCCTGCTCTGTTACTGACAGAGGGCATTGGGCTTTACTCCTTACCCAACAGTCTCTGTTTTCCTTTCTTCATTGAAGATTTAGTTAAACTAAACCACATAACCAAAGCATTGCTGAAGGTGAGTGTTAATAAATAGGCTAAGCTATTGTCCTCTCAAGCCTAAATAAAAGTTACCCTATTTACATCTTTCCCTCTTTTGTTTCCCCTCCATACAACTAAAAAGTCATTCAGAGTCAAACTCTGAACACCCAATTAGAACGCAGAGTTTGAATTTGTTGGGTGCCTCAGTGTAGCAGATTCCATGCTGATCTTCTCTTGGTTCCCCACTGGCTTTAAGGGCAGGCAGGAAAGCTCCCCAGGAACACTATCATGTCTTTATAGCACATTCCCGACTGAATTAATTTTTAATTGTTAGAATAAATTACTGCAACTACCAAGAAAAAGTGAAGTTGATTTTTCACTTTATTACAGCTGGCTGTGCCAGCATTCTAGCTGCTCTTCCCTGATTACATTGTATTGAGTCTGGCTTGTGATATGGGAAAGATCCCATTAGGAAGTGACCTAATCCAATCATGCAAAGAGCCCACAGGCTCCACAGAGAGGCTGGCCCTGTATCATCCATCTATCAAGAGTCCTGTTTAACTCCTGTCAGGTGACACAAGGCACCAGGAGAGCCACAGACTCAGGTATAAAGCACTTCGCGATCAATAAAAACTGTAACTATCCTCTTCTTTTTAAGAAGAAACCAAAATAATCCTTTGTGGAGTTTTAGCTTCAGGTTGGGAAGCTGGCCAGGCACCTGACAACACATTGAGCTGTCAGGTCTTGAGTAAAAAGCCAGGAGGGAGCAGAAGCTCCTTCCTGGTCAGCCAGCAGAGTGTGTTGGGCTGGGCAGCCCTTCTTTCCCAACCTCCTGCTCCCAGCCAGCTTTTCCTCCCCCACCTCTTGCAGCTGCTTTGCCTTAACTCTGCAGGCAGCACAGCCCCGTTCCCACTGAACAAATGGACTGGACTGGCAGCTCGGGAAGTGACCAGCATTTTGGCAGTGCCCATCTGGAACGGAACTGTGACAGAGCTGCACAAAGGCTGGGTTTGCAGCCTGTGGCCCCAGGAAACTCGGGCTCACACAGCCCCTGTGTCTGGAGCTGGAGCTGGGTTCTGGATGCCTGTCTTGGAGCACAAGCAAAGTGAGCAGGTCAGCTTGTAGAAGAGCGAGAAGAAAGCCAGAGAGGATGAGAGCCTGGCGAGTTGAATATGAGGCCAGGCAGGCATCTTTCAGCAAGGCAGAAACAGTTCATACTATTACGGTATCTTTCTGATCCCAAACCAGGTTGCTCCTGTAGGCATAAAGAAATTAAAACACCAGTTCCCTTCCATTAGTGTCAGAGCCCTGTGGGGAAGGGGCTGTGTGGGTGTACACATCCTGCCCTTCCTCCAGAAGGCACTCACACTAATTCCCTCCCAGCCCCTCTCGCTGCAAGAGCCACGACCCAACACCACTCAGACTAAACAGGCTGGAGATGTCTGTCATGGGAAAGAGCTGGTTTAGGGATCAGATGTGCGACCTGCACATACACAGGTCCATGAAATGGTTGTGCTGTAAAGCACTTGGGGATCTGGGCAGGTGGAGATGTGGATGTGAGTCAGCAGGGCACCTGTGAGGCTACGGGGACAAACCGTGTCCTGGAGGGCAGCAGGCCAGGGGGTGTGATTTCTGCACTCTGTTCAGCACTTGTTACGTCATTCCCGGAACGATGTGTCCAGGTTTGGTCCCACCACATTTCAAGGCTCTGGAAAATTGCATAAAGTCCAGTGAAAGGCCACCAGGATGATTAGAGAATCAGAGAACTTCTCCTACGAAGAAAAGTTGAAGGCAGTGGGCTGGAGAAGATCTATTTATCATCTTCCACTGCTTAAAAAAAGTAGGGTTAGAGAAAGCAGAAGTACTCTTCTCATCAGGATGTATTTTGATAAAACATAAGGTAACAGGCCTAAGTTCCTGTAGGGGAAAGTACAGCTGGGTATAGGGAAAAAAAAAAAAAAAGAGAACATTCCATGAATTCCATGAGAACAACTGAACTTTGGGAAAGATTTGTTGAAGAAGTGGTAGAATCTCCTTGCTGGAAAAAATCAAGGCTCAGCTTGATCATGTCCTGGATAATCAAATCTATGTCCTACAACAGAATGTCAGACCAGGTGATCTGCAGAAGTCCCTTCCAACCCAGACTTTGCTGTGGTTCTAACTCAAAACCTAAAGCAAAGGAGGGGGGACAAATAAAGCAACATATTTCTCACAATGAAGGTAGTTCCACAAATTAGTTTCCTTCACTCAATTAATTCAGCAAAAATGATTTTTCAAATAATATCTCTCTCTCTCCCTCCAATCAAATAAAAAAGGGTAGCAAAAGCCATCAGAATAACTTGCCACACAAGTTAAACTGCTGCATTTTAAAACTATGCAGCTTCTTGGAGCTACATTTGTTTTTAGGAGGGTCAGGATCCAACTCAATATCAACAGCAAACTGCTTAAGAAATCATCAATAGTGCAAATAATGGTTTTATCCCAAATGCCAAATTTAAGTGACTCTGTTACTGAAAAAGCAGGATTGCACATGACTCCTCTGCAGTCTTGTGAGGAAAATCAGAGGACGGAGCTGCCAGGCTTGGCTTGGCTGCTGAGCTGGAATCCACACCCAGCTAAAGTGACAGAAGGCCTAAGAAGTGCCTTATAACAGGCTTTTGATGAATTACCTCATCAAAATCAACACCAATGAAAGGAAGAAGATTGTCAAGATGATTTACTAACAAAGATGAGACTCCAGGACCATCTTGATAAGAGGAAGAGTTATACATTATTCCTACATTCAAATTTGGAGGGAAAAAAATCCCGTGTCGAATCTTAGAAGAAGCAAGATGTTGAGATCACAAGCGCCCAGCCCCGGGACAGAAACCACCAGGTAAGACGGCAGGGAACACAAAAACTGGAAAAGAGGAAAGTATCCCTAACTCAGCTTCTCCAGGGACAGCAAGGAGCTTCAGTCTGTCCTCTGAGCAACCCGATCTACTTGAAGATGCAACTTCATCGCGGGAGGCTGAGCTACGTGACCTTTAGAGGTCTCTGTTCTATGAATCCATGACTCTATTCCACAGCTTTTAAATTCCCAGCCTCAGCTGTGCAATCACAAGTTGCACATACCATTGAAATACTGTCCCTGGAAACTCAGTTTGTTGTTGCCTTGTGCAGTCAGGGAAATACGTGTGACCAGCAAAGTGATGCTCAACTGGAACCAAAACTGGGCAGAGACTGATGCTCACCACGATGCTCTGAACTGAAAGCTCCTACAATGTCACTCCTGTTCCTCCTCTAAAATCAAAGCAGCACAACAAGCACGTCATTCTCTGAAGTCCCTCTAATGAGAACAGAAAAGGGCAGCAGATAACTCCTCACAGGTGTCTGGCAGGGGAGGACACGCGAGATCGTTTGTTTGGTCTCCCAATGGAAAACAACAGAGGAAAAGCAGACTAAAAGCCACACACTGGACAAAGGCGAGATTTGGGAGATAAGGAAGAGAATAAATTATTTTTTAAAAAACAAAAGAAAGGACAAGAGGGAACAAGGGGAATCTTGTCTGCGCTCTGGAAAACAGCACCAGAGTAAATATATGCTCCTGTGGAGCTCCAGCAGCGTCCCTGGAGCTCATTCATCCTCTAACCTTTTCCCAGCTGCTGGCCTGCCGTGGTAGGGGTTCACTTGAAGCCAGGCTGGATTTCAAAGGAAAGGTCCCAGAGGTGACAAGCAGCTCATTAATTCACTGTAATGCTTTAGTGCTGCAGGAACTGCTCTAAACGCACAATCTGAAAGTATTTAGAGCCACCAAATAATTATATCATGAGAAAGCACCGCACACTTCACGTTCACTGCTGCGAAAATCTACCTATGTAATCTGCTGATAGAATTAATGAAGAAAAAAGGAGGAGACTGGCAATTTATTAAGAAATGCTAATCAACCTGTTTTTGAAGTGTCCCTCATTTGCATTACAAACATTATTATGAAAATTCAGCATTATGCTTCTCTGTGCTGCATTGTACTGCTCTGCTGAACATCAAAAATATTCACTTCCTTAGAGCAGGGAAAAAAAGGGAATGAAAAATCATGATCAAAGATAACTTCAATTACTTGTTAATTTCACCTTAATTCCACTCCTGGGATAATAAGCCTCCCTCATAAGTTCTCTTCCCTGGAACAAATTCTGATATATGCTTAGAGGCCCCCAAATATATTCCCACAAGAAGTCCATGGATAAATATGCATGGCTGTGATTTACATAGCCTTCACCACAGCCACGGTAGGCCTGTTCATAAAAAACTCACTGCTGTTTGCTGTGTGAAAAACTCATTAAACTCCCCTTTGAATACAGGAAGGAAACTTATTTTTTAATTTATAAGACACATTCTCATTGGTCTTCTACCCAACAACATTGTGAGGGATGCTCAGAGACACTTTTATTCTCCAGTAAAAATAAAACAGCAGTGCAGAAAAATCAGAAATATATAATTGTGATCATGTATCAAAACCCCCCACACTGATTCCTGAATAAAATACTTCTTTTCCTGTTGCACACATTAGATAACTTCATATAAAGAGAAGCTAAGTAATTTTAAGTTGGTTTCTCTATCCACAATTTCTTGCTGAATATACACTCTTCCCTACAGAGCACTGAAATTTTAACTGCAAAGGCTCAGGGAAACACACCTGACCCACCCAATCAGCTCTATAAACAGGTAGAAAATAAAGAAATCATTAAACTTTGAAAAGCATGCAGCACATTGGTAGATCTCAGTTACTTATTCAGGTCCATCAGATGCATATGAAATTAATTTCTTGAAAACATTCCTCTTTTGAGGGACTGGGGAGCTCTGAAGAGAAAAATTGGTCTGGGAAAATTCTTGACCAGCTCTGCCTAAAAACACAGACTTATCTAATGGGATTTCCAGAATTTTCTGTGAGGCCAGACAAACTCAAACTGGACGAAATGCTTTAAAAGATACCTGACTATCAACACAATTTATCTTCTGTGGCTCTAACTCCGAAATGTAATTGATCAGATGAAATGACAAAACAGCTAAAACCCAGCAAACTGCACAACTGCTCTTAAAAACACAAATCTTGTGAAAGGAAAAGTGACCGCACCTCAACTTCTGAATAGAAAAGTACCTGTTAATCTCTCTTTCTGGTGTGTGTGCTTGTTTAGAAAGCAGAACCTGAGGACCAAAGGTTGCCACAGCCTACTGAGAAATGAAAGGCACCGAATGTTGGGTATCAAAGTAGGAACAAAAGGCTCCTTTTACAGACATGTTAGATAATGAGAACAAGCTCTCTCAGGAAAAAGAGACACTATTAGTCACATATTTTCCTTCTTTCTTTGGAAATAAGGTTAATCCCAGGGATAAGACAATAAACCTGCATTAGATTCCATTTTATCTGCTTGGGAGAATATGACTACGTCTCCATGAGGCCAAAAGGTGGATGTTTCTGTGGGACACCAGGACCCACACTGTAGTGTGTCACAGTTTATAAAGCATACACCTGCAGGAAAATAGCATCTCCCACTGGCCCTTGCCATGAGCAGGAATGAATTTTAAGCCTATAAAATGTATTTTGAAGATATGGATGGTGATTTGAGGGTACATAAGGGTGCAGAACTCCTCCCTTTTCTGCTCTCTTTGTCCCCAAACTCTATTTCTCCACCATTCTAATTTCACCAGTGGAATGGTCAGCCTAATGAAAAGCCAAAATACATGGACTTCTGCTGCTACAGATGCTTCAAAGGTCTCCAAAATCTTCTCCCTACCTGAAGACCAGCCCAAGGATTGTTTGACCCCAGTGGGTTGGGAAGGGGTCTCACCTGCAGCCTTCTCACTCAAAAGGCTTATGGATTCTCCTGACACAGTAGCTGTGCCAAAGGAAGAAGGAACACAGGGAAAAGGCTGTGTTGTGTAAGAGAGGGAGGTCTCACCATCACCAGGAGGACATCCCTGAAATGTATCCTTCTCTGCCGTGTTTCTGGCTCTACAGCAAACCCTGACCGTATCCCCAGTGAGCAGGGCTGTAACAAATGACACCCTCATTACTCCTCTTCTGCAATTCTGCCTGGCCTTCACATTTGCTTTTATTTTACTAATCTGGGTGGTTCAGGGTTCAAACACCTTAAGGGATATATAAAACATCATTTACTCAGCTGTGATTTGGTTTCAAACTACAAGCAGGGGTCTGTCGAATCAACGTGACTTGAAACACAGCAGGTTTGCACAACCAAGTTCTGTGTTGGGTTTTCTGGATTTATATATTTTATTTTTTTTTTTAGTTGTTTTCTCTGCTGCATAATCCTCCCAAGGATATAGAAACCCAGGTAAATCAGCACATGATTTGTCTAACAGATTGCATTCATTTTATTCAGCAGTTTTCATTCACAGTATTTAGATATGGCAGACCTTGGGGAGCTGTTTCAGAAACTACTTCATTCTCTTTTCCCCTTTGCTTTTAAACACATGCATTTGTATTGTGGAGGACTGTGATCTGGGAAAGACAGGAATACAGCAGACACTTGGAATGAAATGAAATGAAATGAACAAAACTTCTCCTTTTCTCTCTTAGGCTACCAGATTTTAAGTGACAAGGCTGGTTCTCCCAGTGGGCCCTTCAGCTTTTATTGGGGTGCTTGACAATCTTCACTGCTACAGTATTTTGCCTTCTAAGGTTCAACAGCCGCAGCAGCCCTTAATTAAGTCTCCTCTGATCATATTTTTTACTGCACAGCAATCTAATAAATACTAGGAAAACAAAATCTATTAAAAGGCAGAGTTCTTAGAAAAGGAACGGAGAGGAGAAAACCGAGCATGGGTAGGTACTGACAAAGCCACTCCTCAGATGCCTTTGGAATAAGCACCTGGAAGCAGATTCGTCAAATCAAAGGAACAAATTACATTTGTGGATGCTGCTTACATTTTGGGAGCTGCTTTTTTGGTGTTTGTTTTTTTCTTTTTGCTAATTCACCACATTTGCTGCATCAATTCTCTTGGCTTTCCATTCAGATTGAGTTTCTCTTCTAATCAATACTTTAAACCAAGAACTTGATCCAAAGCCAACAGGGACCAATGAAAAGTTTCTTTGACTTCAGTAGAGTGCAAGCACCAGAATTACATTAAGTAACTAGTCTTCACTGTAGATGCACTATATGTGAAACAAAGCATAAAATATTTGAAATTACAGCTTTTTAATAATGCTTCAATACCACTTTAATCACACAGACATTTGCTCTGGGACTCTGACTTCATATACCAAAACTCAGACAGAAGCTCTCATTTTTGTCTCATTTACCCAACAGTATAAACAGAAAAACATACATTATAGCAACTATATTAAAGCCATTCTACAGCACTTCAAAAGACAAGTCTCAATTTAAACCTCTATTTCTTACAGTCTGGATTTCAACCAGGATACCTGGGGCTAATAATTAAACTCCACAGAAATTACAGAAAGGGAACACTGAAAAAAAAGAAGTCAATAAAGAAGCCTTTTAGAGGAATATACCTCTGGAACAAATGGGTGCAGTATTCATCCTATGAAGTGGTACCTGAAGGAGAGAAGACCTTAAGCCAGTCCTTAGCATAATGCTGCAGGTGCTACAGAACAGCTCCCTATCACCTGGCACAGGCAATTTCATTGCAGGGGCCTTTAGTGCCTTTTAAATGACAAAAAATAAGGAGACAAAGCTCAAGTTTAGTGAAAATTGTGGCAGTAACTCTCCCTCACAACACTGCACTGCAGTAAGCAGCAGTGATGGATGCTGAGAATGAAACAAGACGACTTCCCTGTCCTGTGTGCCCAGGAAGGTCCCGTTGCGTCGTCATTCAGGGATCTGACACACGGCAAGTGCTGCTTCCTTTCATTCTTTTTTTCATTCTAAAAATAACTCTTCAAATGATAATCTCAGGGTGGGACCTCAGAGTTGCGTGAAGCTGCATGGAGCTGGGACAACTATTCACCCCATTTATCATCCCTTTGTTTCTTGCTTGACAGGGATGATAGCCTAATTTTTCCTCTGCATTAATAGAACATTCACGTCACAGCGAATTCCAAAGTCATTAGTTAGTATATTCACCGAATCTACATTAATAAAGCAATAACTTGATCACTGGCTTTTAAAGTGCCAGTTCAAAATAGGAGGGGGAAAAAGCCAACCAGGTGCTGTTTAAACAGCATAATCATTATTTTAATTGATACCTTCGAGTTGTTATCACTGGAGAAGAGGGACTGACTAGGAGCACTGAACTCCCACATGCACTTTAGTTCAGGCAAGTGTCTCTCACTCAGAGTTTAAGGCACAGGAGTCAGAGCTTCTCCCACTAATTCCTGTGGATCTCCATCCCCCTGGATGTGTGCTATTGCTTCCGCTTCCAAACGCTAAACTCCCTGACTGCCTCGCTGTGGGAGAGTTGGAGAGGAACAGCAACTCCAGCCAGAGGCAGCATCATTAAAGGAACCACCTCTGAAGGGACCTGTTGCTAAAAATACAGGCGCCTGCCATGAGTCTGTACTCCTTGGGTCTAAATCTCCGTGAGATTCAAACCCCTGTTTGATTGTAAGGGATGAGGATCTAAATCCCAGAGCCTATGAGGGAGGCAGAGAGATATGGAGAGCACTGGGGTTAAGGACAGGCTCCACCTTGTGCCCTGGAAGCTGAAGGATTGCAGAAAATGTCCAAATCCTGAGAGAAGAGCTTAACTGACTTTTCTAGTAATCTCTCCTGGAGTCTGTTGATTAAACCTGCAACTCCTGACAGGCTCTGGACTTGAGGTAAACATTTCTCCAAGTTCTATCAGGGACAGCACAGAGAGCAGGCAAAAAAAAAAAAAAGAAGTCTGAAGTTGGCTAGCATGGGGAGAGATAAAAAAAAAAATCCAAACAACAGACAACCTATTTCACAGTGACAGCCTGGCTGTACATCCCCTTTACTGAGGGACCAGGAACAGGGATGTTTCCACCTGCAATCCTGATAGGTAGCATTAGTGCATTTTAAATAGGCACAACCCTCATTAAAAGGCAGTGAATCCTTGAAACTTACAAATATTTGGAATATTTTATTCTCTCGTTACTAAAATAAATACAGGGAGAAGAGCCCCTTTGAGAGATGGTAGTTCCCATCCCCAGGAAAATGAACAAAAAGAAGCCCAAATCTTAGGGGTTTGTTATTTTAAAAATCTATTATGGAAAATAAATAGGCAGATAAAAAGAACAGTGGCACTCAACTTTCAAGCATATTCTTTTTCAAAAGTTGTTTTTCCATCTGCCTTTTACATAATCCCTGTGACAGGCACTCAGAGAGGAGCATAAATTATGTGTTCACTGCTGATAAAACTGCACAAACAGTTGTCTTGAAGGAGTTCAGGTGCACAGGCACCTCTGCTCTGCCTCGAAACTTAAGAGCTTTTACTTTGTTTGATAATACAGGTGTATTCGTAAGGAGGTAATTGAAAATCTTACTGTTCCCTAACTGAGGATATAGTACAATTTTCTAGAGGTGCTTCTTAAACCAATACAAAAAGGTTAAGTAAAAGAAAAAAGCACAAGCAGTATATATGAAAGGGCACCATTGCTTTGAACCTTTATACAAAGATTTAACTGAAAACTAACAAAGCAGAAACACATTACAAAGCCACCATTTTGTGAAGTTTGGACAAAAAAAAAAAAAAAAAAAGAAAACCACCAAAGAACTGTAGTATAATAAAAGGTTCTGAAAGACTTTCCAAGAGCAGAGTTTCAGGATGACCCACACAATGGCACATCACGAGTCAGGGAGTGCCCTCCACTATGGGCAAAATCGCTGCGGTAGAAAATGGGTAATGGCCACTGAGGGGAAAAAAGGGGGGGAAAAAGAGACACCAAACACAAAGTTCAATGTGGAGGCAAAAAAAAAAAAGACAGAAGATACATAACTGGTCACAGAACAAGGTGGAAGAGCTCTCAAACATTTTAACTTTATAGTGCCTCTGAGGTAAGTAAATATTACCTCTTTTTGCTCCATAATTGAGGCAATAAGGGTAAATGATTTATCAAGATCACACAGGCAGGCTGAGCCAGGGCCAGGAACCCAGATTTATTACCTAACCTCCACACCACGCTGACTCCTGCAAGCGATGGAGACAAACTGCAGGGAGTTCAGAGGGACAAAACCTCTGGGCTGGCAAGACTAAGAGACAAAATGAGACTCAAAAAAAAACCCCCAAAAACCACAAAGGGGTTGGCACAGATTTTCCATGAAGAAATGAACACACAGACCAAACCCTGCACTTAATTGGAGACACAGCAGCTCACACACGCTGGGGAAAAGCAGCACAAAATTTGGCCCACACTTTTCTCCCACAGGTGACTGAGGAAAGAGTGTCAGGAATTAGTCACACAGCTCAGTGCTTGATGAAATGCTGGACGGTTCTGACGTGCTTTGGTGCACCCCATGCACAACAGTGCATCTTGAATACATTCCATCCATTCCCTGGCTAAGGAATGATTAAGCATTCATGTGGCTTAACTGTTTCCATAGTGTAAAGGACAAAGATAAGGGATTTGGGTTTATCTGAGGGTCTGTGTTATTGAGTGTAATGGGTTGAACAAAGAACCACAAAAATTAGGCCTAATAAGAAGTAAGAAATCCCCCTTGGATAGAAGCAATCCTCATGTATCTACTGAGGGAAAACATAAACATACTAGACACAAAACTTGTCCTGATAATAGACTAAGCATCTATCCCGGCTTCCAAGTGTGTATTTGCTGGGACATGGATCAATGGACTACTTAAGGGGACCCAGTTTGACTCATCCAGAGGCTGAAATTCAACAGCCCCGTGAATTCCACTTTGAATGGGAGATTTTTCCAAGGCAGGTGAGCGTTATAGAGGAGTGAAAAAGCAATGACCTTCACTCGAGCAGGCCTGTCAACACAAGAAAGATTTGAACATCAAACAGCTCCAAGGTCAATTTTAGTTGTAACCTTTTAACTATTCCTTTAGCTTTGACATACGTAACTGAGATCACAGAATTGACATCTGTCCGCCGGCAAAATGGATGAAAACAAGCCTAAGTTTAGCAAAATACCCTGAAGAATTCTGTTCCTGGGATACCACTTCTAAGGAGTTATTTTCCCTATTTATTTTTAATTAAAACAACATTTAACACAATGCAAAGCTGAAATGAGAAAGTATAATTAGTGCAGCCTCGGAGACAGGGCAGCACTTGCTGGTCAAGCAGAATGAAGGAGGTCATGGACCTTTTCTGGTTTATGATTCATGTCCTCAGGTCCTGTTTAAGTTAGTTAGTTTGGAAAGAGGTCTAAATAAGGCAGGGCATCTTCTGTCCCAGCTGACAAGGTCTGTGGTGCACAGATGTATTTTTTCAAGTGCAACCCACTTTTGTAGCCACAGGCTCACAGTAAGATAAAATTTCCTTGTGTTTTGTGGCCTTGTCAGGAGAGGGAATGATTCTCTCTTGCGTATCCAAATTCTCTTCTCCACCACCACCACTGCTTTCAGCATCTCTCCAGGCAGATCAGGATGTTGCTGCTTAAACTAAATCAATTAGCAAGCAGCAGATGTCCAGGGCAAGTATCTTGCCCATGGAAGTCTGGTTCCTTGAAACCAGTTGAAAGGTGAAGATAACAAAAGTTAAGGACTCTGGCACAGGGATGAGATGAACCACAGACAGAAATCAGATCAGGAAGGGAGAGCAGGCGAAGGCAGCCCTACAAAAATTGTCAGATACAAACAGGGACCTGCAGTGTGCTCTCCAACTTCTTGCCAGATACATCTCTAAACAAATTAGTTGAGCAAAGCTGACATGTAATGAAATCTACTCTTTAGTGTGTGTTGTTTTTCTTGCGAGTCCACGCAAAAAGGGTTATAGGAAACTTTTTGATGGCATTAAACATTAATTGCAAGCTGGATTCTTATAGCCTCATTCCAACTTACCAGCTCCTAAATCAAAATTTAGGGCATGCACAGAAAAATCCTTCACAGCACATGTGATCACATCAGGATCTTGTGTTGTAAGCACATCCAAAGGCAAATCTATAAAGATTTAGCACGGATTGGGAAAAACATTCTTTAAAATTAAGGGGGGCAGGATCAAGACCTCTTCTCCTGCTGAGCAGTGTGGGTACTGAGGGATTTGAAACCATTCTGTGTTATGCTCCACACACCCTGCTGACAGCCAAAACTCATGAGGAAACCTCTCCTAGTGCTATTTGATGAGTGACAATCTCCATGTGGCAGTATTTTCATTGGCAGAAAAGGAACATAAAAAGGGCAGACAAGACAACGTTAAATTTCCATTGATCTGTCTGACTAAGTTAGAATCCTCATATTATCAAGAAGACTTTTTTTAAAAGCTGAACGTGGAGTAAAAAGGAGACTTCAAACTTCACAGAACCTAAATCCATTCACAGTAAGAAAATTTTAACAAATGATTCTTGACATCACACAATGAAGACATGATATAGCGGGAAATTGTCACCTTAAGCTGTCATTATACATCTCTGTACATGTATCTTTTTATCTGCAGGCTTTGCTAAAATTTTTGAAAAGTGCATTTGAAAAGGATCTGGAAACACAAGGCAATGAAGAGGAATACTCAGCTAGAATTTCTCCAGCTCAGCAGAGAGCAGAGGACTCATTTTGGCAGTGGTTTATTTTGACACTGTGTGACTACTCTTCCATGGAAACCATGTTTGTACAAAGGTAACAAAAAGATAAATATATCTGAGGAAATGAGACCTGTACAGTGTTTGTAATTGCAAAAGTGGCTGCCTGGCACACACACACCTTGGGGCAGCTGGAGGTCTGAGTGTTTGATGGAGTTTGTAACGTGTGTGTCCCTACTGCTGTTGCATCTTTCTTCAATTTACAATCATTTGCTGGTCAAAACCCACTATGAACACCCTTAATTGCATCAAGATTATCCTCTCAGTAGGCTGCCACCATCATGTGCTGTGACAGATTTATGTTTTGCTATATTTATGCTTTCCAAACATCAGTAAAAAGAAGCTAATGAAATTGCTCATCATTACACAGCCTGCCATGTTTGTGCTGTTTAGGGTGTTGACTCTAGATGGAGTACATGTTTATCCAACCACAGGGAATGGTGCACCTCACCGAGTTTTTTCCCGTGGTGGAAATATTTAAGTACTGGATAATAAAAAGTTGTTTCTTTAAAAAAGCATTTATAGAAACATTAAAATCTCAGCAGGATCACAGACACAAAATTTAAGGTCAGTGACTTCACTGACTTTCGACAAGTCACTGCAGATCTATTTACCTCAGTGTGGCACAATCTGAACTGTTTTCCAAAACACCACTTAAAGACACACAGAAAAAAAAATCAGCATACCCATTGGGTTACACCCCAACGTGCGTCTTTACAGAGTGCATGATGGAGAAATAAAAACACCACCTCAGGACCTGTGAGCAACAGCTGAGGAGCCTCTTGGCAGCTCTGCCTGATGCACAGAATCTGCTTCCCATGCTAAACCAACTGCGAGTCTCTTTCCCGACCTCACTGTTTCCATATGATACCCAGAAAACACCTCTCTCTTCTGCGCCTCTTTAGGTTATTTCCATGAAACTAAGAAGGTTCTTGGTCCCTTTTGTAGCACAGAGGGTGTCAGACCCCTCCTTGCCCAGCACATCGATCAGATCTGCTCAGTGCACGTTTAACCAGCAGCGTGTTTAATAAGATGTGGCAGCAGACAGTCCATCTTTATTGCTGTTTTCTAAGCTATTAGCACCAGGGAAATCAAAATGAAGCCAGCAAGACCAGGCTCACAGCACTGCAAACGTATTCTGGAACTTCTCCTCTCCATAGGCTAACAGAAGAGCTTCTCATTCCTTCTGCAAGTTGGTTTCCACATTAATGAAAGCAGACCAGAAAAAACATAAAGAATTCCTAGCTGGCTTTCCCTTCTTTTGTTTAAATCACTTTTCCTCTTTTCCCATTTCATATTCCTGACAATTATCTTCTTGCTTTTATTGCTTCCTTTATTTTCTTCCCCTTACAAATGCCTCCCAGTAGAAATGTGAAAACACCGGTGCCTCTTGTAAAAAATGGGCTTGGCTGAACTAAACAGAAGGATCCCTCTGACTCACAAATTTGGCCAGAAGTAACTGGCTCCCAGTTGAATGTCACAAGATATGAAGTTAGTGTATCTCAAACCAGGCGAATTCAGACGAGGAGTCTAAGTCAGCGTGTCAAAAGTTCACCCTTCACTCTGCAAAAAGCAAGAGCTGTAAGTTTTCCTGGCTGCTTTCCGCTTGTTATATAACCTCCAATTTAAAATGTTACGGTCTTCGGGGAATTTTTTTTATTTAATTTTTTTTGGGTACTTCCCACTTATTACCTTAGTTACACAAGTCACATTTTAAACTGCTGTTGTTGATGGAAATAATCACAGCTCCAGATGACTGTGCTGCTCTGATTGTAAAATTGATTAATGAGCCCTGAATTTAGAACCTTCTATACTAATAATCCTGGGTTTTTGAACAGCCTCACCTTCCCCAGCTGAAACAGAATAGGTTGTTACTTCCTGACAGTGAAATATTTATGTGTTCACGTGTACATATGAAATATGCTTTAGTAGTCAGAGATTTTTAGGTCTACAAGCACATCTTGTTTAACGAGAACACTGTAACCTCCTGTCACACACTTAAGGTAAAGATGTTGGTCCACAGACACGCTGACTAAAACCTGCAACATCCAGAAAAAACCTCCCCATGGTGAAAGCCCAAGGTCAACAGTAAGTGTTTGATGCTCAAAACTTGAGAAGTGGAACTAATTTCAACTCTCGTTCAGGAGATGTCAGTCTTACTCATGCAAGAACACTTCTGCTGGCTCCAGTTGCCAAATGATGAATTGTTTACCAGCAAAAACATGTACCTTTTTTATATTACCCCGAAAGCCACATCAGCAGGTACCAAAAAGCATGACAAATCTTTGATGAAATAAAGGTGGCAGAGCCCAAATATATTTATCAACATATTCTAAGTTTCTCCTGCAGATTGAAAGCCAAATAATCGCCGTATTTACATACAGATGTAATGGCCTGTACATGCAAAGTAAACTCATTAGTTTAGAAACCATAACTTTAAAAGCAAAAATAGACTATACCAGCACTCAGCCAGCATCTCTCTAGGCAGAATTGTGTCACCAGGGAAAGCAAGAGCAGGAAGCTGTGAACTTTCAGTACTTGGCTGCTCAGCCATGAGCACCAGCATCTCTCAGCATTAACAGGGAAAGGGAGAGTCCACCACAGGGAGATGGGGCTCTGGCAGCAAAATGGACATCAGAAAATGAAGAGGCACGATCAATATTAATCATAGCTAATAAATGCAATTAATAATTCAAGCCCCACATGAGGCAAGATTCAAAAAATCATGTTGAAAAACAGAAAGTGTGTTTCTGACTGAACAAGTGTATCGACGTCTCGGTACCACCAGACCCAGACACGCCGCAATGCAGCGTTCCCAGAAAAAGCAGGAGTCGTCCTGGCAGCTTTGGAAGTCACTCATGAGGCAGCATGAGGATGAAACTCAAAATTCAATACTTGGTTTTAGCCCTAACTGAGGGCTGAGCAAAGAAGTTCTTCCTTTTTCGGGAGGCGAGCAGTTACAAGGAGAGCTGACCCTTCACCCCTGCTCAAGTCTGTGGGAATGGGAATCTTTAAGCCTGGACATGATTTATTAAAAGGGCAGGATCAATTAAAAACTCATATTTCTAGCTGACCATTTTATTACCAATAAGTCTTAAGATATTATCATTAACAAGGGGTAATAAAAACTTCTCCTGCTGTGTTTTTTTCCTCCAGTTCTCTGACTGTGTGCACATGCCAGTCAAGGCAGGTAGTTCCAGTAGTTCATATGAGTATTTCATCTTTCAGAATGATAAAAACATGCCAAAACCATGTTGTTTTAAGACTAGAACTTTTCAGGAAGATGTCAGCAGTGAAATACCTGAAACTACCCAACCTCCCTTTAGCAAATGTGAAATATATAGCCTGTGTTTGAGGAGAGTAACTACAGAGGCAATCTAAATGCTACCTAATTACAGAGAGTATCTACAGCATAACATATTGCACAGAAATACAGTTACTTAAAGTTTTAAGTATAGCAAGCTTCTCTTCAAGTATTAGTGTCTTTTAAGTGTCTTTCAGTTTGTGCATTTCCCACGTGTCTCTCCCCTCTCCTGTGTTATTTCTAAGGCAGCAAACCCCTGTAGAGAGAAGGTTCTTTAACAAATAAGTGAAAATTCTGCTGCCACTCTTGACAGCTCAGAAGATGATGCAGATGACATCTCAGAGGCAGTTCTCAGAAGGTAACGTGGCATTTTTTTCCCACACACGCTGGAAGCCGTGTGACACCGAGTAAAACTTCCCTCCAGAACTTGGGACACACATCCTCGAGTGTCACCTGAAGTGCCATCACAGGGATTTCTGTATTAACACTGCATGCCCCAGGCTGTGACTGGCAGAGAAGTCACAGCTGTACCATCAGCTTTTGTCTATCCTACACCTCTCATGGATCAGGAGGAGAGTGGGAAAAGCAATCTTTGCTGCATTAAAGTTTCCACTCAATGCAAAACAACCTGAGAAACAAGTGTTGCTGCAGAGGGGAACGCAGAGCTGAGTGTGGAGGTCCCAGTGACAGGTTACCAACATCCCACCCACCAGCACTGAGCAGGCAGAAACGAAAACACGCTTCAAATCCAACCTGAACCCTTGAGACGCTTTGGTGTAGCTCCAAAGCTGGAAGACTCCTTGAATTTATCAAGTGTTCCCCTTCAGGAGGCTCTGCGGTGGCTGAGCTTAGAGGCCAAACATCTTTTTAAAACTACACAAAGCACAGAACAGCTTGATGAAGACCAAATATGTGCAAGGAGGTAGAAATAAAGCAGAACCTGAGAGCTAGTTTTAGCATTTTACTGATTTATAGTATTTTCACCTTTTTTTTTTTTTAGTGCCTTATTCTGAGTCCTAAAAACAAAACAAAAATCCACTTGAGTCAGGACAGAGGTCAGCAATCACCATTTCAACTTAAAATATCTCCATTTAAATGCAAATACTAGCCTTTCTTCCTGACCTTTAAATGCTCATTTCATAGAAATGGAATAGAAAGTGTAAATTTTGTGTCTTGGTATCTCTGAGCAGTTCCCGTGTCATTTAGTCACAGTTTTTGACACATAATTCCTTCTTATTAAATATATTCTTTCTGATTAAAGATGTCATTGTATCAGTGTGCTCTCGCTCTTCAGAGACAAAACCCAGTAATTTTGCATGATGTTTCATTTCACAGAGTACACAGATTAAAATGGAGATTATCATTGCTTCTTGCTCTCTGTAATTTGAGATAAACCCAAGTTTCTGTGATACCAACAATAATGCTACAATGCTCTTTCAGAGGCTGGATAATAACAAATTTAAACACTACCGATACAACAGAGCCTTGTAAAGTCTCCTCAAACCAGTTCATCTGACTCAAAACCTCCCCTGTGTAACCACTATGTATTCCCCTTAAATTCCTTGGCAATTAGCACGTGATTAGAGGCATGAAAATAAATGAATCAATATTTCTTTTAACACAAACAGACCAAAGAGATTCCTCCCTGCTCCTTACAGAGGCATCCCGTGTTTCTCCCCCTCCGAGTGCTCTGCACCTCCACGGTGACACAGGGCAGACCTCGTTCCTTGAAAGAACGTTTTTCCTGCCTGTCTGAAAAACCTGACACCGCCATTTAAAGGAGCAAGAATTTGTAAAAACGTCAGATTTTCAGCTGGAGGCCAAAAAGGTACCAGTTCCTGGGTCAAGTCCAGTCCCACCATCATCTCTCCAGAGGAGAGGTCGCCTCTTAGCTGTGCCATCCCTTCCCCTGTCACGGGCTGCCCTCCCTGTTTCCCCAGCACACCACATTTATGGGAGCAGGTGTCCTCTCAGGGGGGCCACAGGATTGTTCCCTGCGCCTGCACGTGCAGAAATGCTTCTCTTGGTGCTGTTTTCACCCATTCAGTCAGTAGTTTCTGAAATTACAGCCCATCCCTTTCCATGTATTTTATTGCACGATTCAAATCAGGACAGACTTAATTTTACTGTCAGTGAATTACACATGCAAATCAGACCGGTGTTCTGACAAACATGACTAATTTGGATTTTTAAAAATACCTCATAATTAGGCTTTATTATACCATTTATTGGGGGATGGGGAGAAAACTTTTAAAGCCTGATGGCATTTGTTGCTCTGCCTATCAATCTGGCTAATGGCAGCAGCAAGCCTAAGGAATTGTCAGAGTTTCATCTCTCAAATCAAAAAAATAATGAAGAAAAGCCAAGTGTGAAAGTTGGTGCGTTGTACCGATTATCAGAGTAATTTCTGGAAAACACTTTGGAATGCAAGATCATTGCTTATATTTTTTGACATTGTACAAGAAGTTTCTCTACTGATTCTGCATTTCAGAGTTGAAATATTAAACAAACTAACTCTTTAACAAATACGGTGGGGTTGGGCAGGATTTATGCACGCAGAGGACAGAGCATAATGTCAGATGATCACTAATCACAGCAGCCAGAGAATCACAACACAGTCAATTCAATTTTCAGGGATGCCTCTTTAAGCTCTAACGAACCATGGGGCCCTAATGAGAGGTTTCACTGAATCCTGACCAATCAAGCAGAAATTTTATGGAGAAAAGGTAAAAGCTAAGAAGCAAAACCACTCAATAGCTGTATTTTACAGCAATGCATTCGACCCCAGCGTAACGGCTACCCTTTAAATCTCTAAAAACCCATCATGACAGAATTCTAACTTTGCAGTGCAGGTTTGGTTTCCTTCTTCACCCTCTTTGCCTCTCTGCCTCCCCACAAAAGTGGGAGACAGTGAGTTATATGGGGAGAAGAAATAAATGCTGAAAACCAGTGAGAGGAATCACAGCCTCCTGGTTTGTACCCTGGCAGTATCTTAGGCTGCCCTCATCGTTGGAGCCACTTTGATTTATTGGGCCATTAAAGTGCTAGTAATAATTCCAGTGCACTTCCACAGCTAATGGTTACTGACAGGAAGAGTTTGTGTCTTTCCACTTAACACTGTTAAAAAATACCCAATTCAATAGCAAAACTTCCACTCTGACTCGTTCTGACTGTTTGGCCAGGGGAGTTTTACAGAAGCTGTGAAATGGTTTCCCAAAGAGAAATTGAAGTACGGCACATAAGTGTGGTCAGCTGGCAACAACGAAAACTTTGATCGGAGGGATGGGTAGACTTTTACAATGCAAAGGACAAAAAGGAGCGATCTGCAAAATGTTTGTCGTTCCAAATATTCTGGGGCTTGACCAGGCTGCAGGATGAGTTCTGTTTCCAGAGTAACATCAGACTCTGCTGAGGAAACAGGAGCCTTAGCAACAGATTTAACTTTTCTTACTAGAGCAAATCAGGGGAAAAAGGAAGGAAGAAAAGTGATCGATACCTCCGAATTCTTTCTTGTTGAAAGGTAAGAATTTGGATGCTGCTGACTTAGCAAAGGTTGTTCTCCTTAGAAGAGTTCAGGTTGGGATGGAGGAAGGAATAGCTCATCATGAATTTCAAGACTACAGAAGCTTTCTCTTCAAAGGATGTTGATGAAGGACAATATTAAAAAAAAAAAACCTTTCCTTTCTGGCTTTAAGAATTACAGTAAGGATTAGTGTGTCAGCAGATCTCTCTCCCCCTTAAGTGGGACATGTCATACTTACTCAAGCTCAAGAGCAAATTAATGGATTTGGGGCCTTATTCTTTACAGACTCCTAGAAAAACCCTGTGTTATGGCGAAAATATCTTCTACAAAGCACTTAACTGTGGGCAAACTCGTGCAGGAAATTCTCTCAGGAAAGGATACAAAAAAAACTAACCTAGTTTGCTTGGCACTGGAAGAAATGAAGGAAAATCATGTAGTGGTCAGTGGTACGCTGCATTTCACCTTTATGCAGGTCTGGGAGGACAAACATGCTCTCTGTTCTTTGTCTGTAAGATGGGAACGATATCAAGAGAGTAATACCATGGGCAAATATTAGTGATTAATAATAATATCGAGGAAATTCTGATTCTTTAAGTTCATCCTCTCACACAAGGAAGGCAGATCCTTTGTGGATATAAATACAACCCTTCAGTCTTAAAACCCATTTCAATCTGAAGCTACACCATCTCTGCTCCTAAGCAGAGATTGTCATAGGGCTGTGGTGCTTCTAAACCACAGAACCTCATCTTTGAAACTATGCACAAAAAGATTCTAGTGCTTGGAATTCTAGACTAACTCGAGACAAATGTGTGAACCAGAGCAGCAAAACTGTTTCTGCTGCTTTTATACGAGGAGCTAATGAAAATTTAACCAAAAAAACATTGTTTCATAAAGGTCCTGGAAGTTAATTGTATCGATGAATTTTAACAGACAAATGTAATTATGCAATCTATAGGCCTGGAATTGTTAAAATGAAGAACTGAATTAAGATTTGTTTCACTGGGTTTTGTGCCAGAAGACATCTACCAGATCCTTCCCTTTTCAATGCCATGTTTCACATTTCTCAGTCTTTTACATTAATTTCTAAGAGTTTTGCTATATACATGTATATATAATATAGATGTTTTTAATAAGTCAATGATTTTCTCTCAAAAGTTGGGTGGTTTGGTGGACACCTAAGTCCATACACCCTGAAGAACAGACAGGATTTAACAACAGCTCAGTTTAGCCTGGTCTAGACAGTCTAAAGGATTGACATCAAAATACAGATTTTTTCACTTCTATACCTTCATCCTGCCTCTGACCCGAGCTCATAATTACCTTCATGTCAGTGAATCAATTCAGCTGTGCTGTTCGAATTCATAAGTACTGACCTTTGATAAATGTGAAACCAGATGGCTTTGTTGGATCACTGGAAATTTGGCACATATCACACACCACAAAAACTCGTCTGGTCTGTCAGCATCCTCTCTCAGCTCTCCCCTTTTTCATAAGGGTAGGGAGCTGGATCAACATATGTTACACTCAAACGTCAGTGGCTGCTGCTCCAGTTTGCTCTGCAGGCACGTTTAAGAGGAAAGGCACAGAGGTAGCACTTTCTCATCCCTTCACAACCCACTCCTGCTCTCCAATGCAAGAGCACCTTTGGGTTTAGCACTTACCTTCTAGCACCTTTGGGAAGGAAAAAGAATATCTTGCATTATCAGCACGTATAATTAAACTGCTTAGAAAAAGAAGAGTATTTGTAAGCTGTATTAATGAGGATAACGAGGACAGAGCGGTTGATGAATGACTTAGCAGTGTAGGAATTGCCAGACAAGATCATCTCAGTGATTCAACTTCTTCAGTATCATTTCACCAACTGTGGCCAACACCAGATGTTTCCAGGGAAGACATAAGAAATCCAGATGGACACAGTTAAAGGATAAAATAATGCTTAAAGATAAACGTCTTCTCTCCACGCTGTGAACATAACCTGAGTTTGTCTCTTGCCCTGAAGCAGGGTCATTTAAATTACTTCCAAAACCCAGGTTTTCTCATTTAGGTCTGGTTTCACATAGCAAAGAGGCTTATGTGACTGCTCTGGCCACGACAGTTTCCCTTCTTCCACCACCAAAACGTGACTTTTGGACCTTTTGGCCAACTCTGTCAAAACTAAAGTGAAAGGGCACAAAAGTCAGCGAGACAATGAAATTCCCAGAGTATCAGGAACGCCAGCTGAGAGACCTAAAGAACCCCCTTCATTCAGACTCGTGCTGAGGGAGAGACAGGCCGTGGCCCGGAGCGATCCATCCCGTCTGGCAGCGCCCGCACAATCCATCACATCACACTTACGGGCCCATCAGCCACATCAGACCTCACCCAAGCCAAAGCCTTTTGACCCAGCCGAGGGAAGGGTCTCCCGGGCAGTCCAAGGGAGGAGAAAGAAAAGGAGCTGCTGTTAATTCCTTGGGGATATTCAGGTGACAAAGGACACATCCCCGGAGGAAAGCTGGTTTCATTCATTTCACTGAACGCCAAGTAACTTGAGAAGCTTTTCCATCCGCGTGGAAGTCTTGACCTAGAGAGGTCTAATCCGAGCACCTCCCCTCCCACCTTTTGCTTTTACTTCTTTTAAAGGCTTGGCTTAATATTTCAGAGCTGTAACTAATCTAACACTGCACATTTTTTTATATCAGCTGCTGGTTTCTGTAGCTTGTTCAGTTTCATTAAACTTCCCCCACCTTTTTCCTCACAAACAAACCAAGTTCTCACCTCCACATTTTTGTATGTAACAACTATTCAATGTTTTCTACGCCTTCCTCTACAGGCAAAACAATCTTTGGAGTCTTTCTGTGAAAAAAAACCCTATTATTTCTGTGCCCCTAAATTATTTTCACTGCTTAAATAAGGTTCACTTTATGTTGTGACAGGTTTTCTCAGAGAAAACATGTCTGGAATCATCCAAAGTGCAAACACTCAATTAATTCGTTCTTACATTCTCTTCTGCACACACTCGCAGTCCACGCCTTAGACAAGGCAACATGTGGTTCAGTTTTTTAGCTGCAATCACACATTGGTCAACAGTCAATGATAACAAACATCTTTTGAAAGGAAGGCATCTGAGATTCACATGTTTACATAGAAAGGCACTACGCCTGCAATGCAAGCCTGTACAGGATAAGGAATTTAGAGATGTCTGAAAATCTGAGATTAATTTCATCTGCATTCCCTTGTAGGAGTTAAAATGACAGATGTACTACTATAATATAATAGCAGGAATATACACTATCTGTTAACAAGCACAATAAAAACCTTTACTACAAATTAGACTGAACTTTGAAGGATGCCATAATCAATGCAAACCTGTTTTATCACAGATGTGCAAGCACAAAGTTTGCATGGCAACAGGTAATAAGAAAAAGCAATTTAAAAAAGTATAACCACAAGTGCACAATGCCACAGCATTTTACTGAGTAAAATTGCTACTAACAGACCTAGAGGCAGAAACACACTTGGATCAGGAGAAAACAGCTCATCCCTAGCAGAAGATAAACTGAATTTCTCATATGAACTTCCCTGTGTGCATGTCAGGGCCTGGGGACCAATGTCAGGTAGCCCTGGATGACACGCGTCACTGTGACACACGCACTGGAAACAGAACTCCTCACAGAGGGGAAGGGCTACTGCGCCTCCTGACCACGATACAAAGGACTCTTGAGCACATCCGAGAAAAACTCATTTTTGCCAGCCTTCAGCTTTGACATTATTTTATCTTTAAGAGGCTAAATAATGAGCATTGATGCCTTAATTTGTTCACTAGAACATTAGAGCCTTCCAGACCTATTAATTTGATGCTCTATTTAAATAGTCTACTGAATCGCTAAACTTGACTACATTAAATTTGAATTTTAAGTGATTAATTTAAAACAACTTTTCTCCTGGAACAGCAAATGGTATTTAAGCTTTTCAACTGCTGTCAACATTTAAATTAGTCATATATAAGTGTTTCAACCTGAAGGGGCAATAAATCAATTAGAATTCATTTACTGTGCCCTATCATGAGCACATGTCACAAATGTAACCTGGCAGCCCCAGAGCAGTGTTTTAAATATTTTAAGAGGGAAAAGGAGTGGCTGCAAAGCAGGGTGTGGTGGGGCACATCAACACAACTGGTAATACGGAGATCACTAAAGATTAGTAATATGGAATACTTAAACAGTGACCATTGCTTATGAGACTGTGCACAAGACTCGGCAAGCTGGGCCTTTTTATCCCGTTTGTTATTTTCTGTCAATGGCCTTATTGATATGAGTCAGAGAGAGATGTTACTGCAGCTTCCAGTCAGGGGAGGAAGCAGGGACAATAATGTTAATGTGCCCAGGAGTAGGTTCTGGCAGGTTTTGCTCTGTTCCTGAAGCCCTGGTGACAGAATTCACTGATGACTCAAGTGACTGAGCAAGCATCTGCAAGCAACCCCACTGTGGGGTTCTCTGCAATAGAGAGCTAATTTTAAATACCTTTTTTTTTATAAAAATAAAACAAAGACTGCTAAGCAAAATAAGTCCACACTAGGAAGTCCATACTAGGAAGCCAAACTACCCCTGCTAGTATCCCAAAGTTCACCTTGGTCAATTTGATTTGTTTCTGTAAGGAAATAATTGGGAGAGCCACCTGCCAAAGGAGTACTAAACCCCTCTTCACAGTACTGCCATTTCTACAGGAAATTTGTTTAGGAATATTAAGGAAAAACAAATGTTCTGCCAGGGTAAGAAAACAGTACGGACAAAAAGCAATTGAGGGAGGAATGAGTGACACCACCAGTTTTGGACTGGCTGGTCTGAACTGGTTCCTTCAAGGCAACGAGATGGAATAACCAAAGGTCACAAAAGAAGCGAGCGGAATGGCAAATCTGATTTTCTCTAATCAAATTTTGTGCATACAGGTATGTGTAATCTAATTCCAGGCTGCCAGATTAAGTTATTAACCCAATTATGTTCATTTTATCACCTTGTAAAAATGAGCCATCATTTTATTTAAATTTGTTCAACTGTTAAAGGCTAAGAGAGTAATATATTCCAATGTCAATACAGTGCCAAAATGCATTTCATATAGAAAGCATCTATTTATATGAATCTTAATCAGTCTAGACAAGTGCAGAAGCATTTCTTAGAGCAGACCCAGAGGCACAGTGGATAGTAAATTGAGTGGGCATAGAGAAAATTTACATTAGTGGAACTGAAAACTCATTTCTTAGGCCTATTCATAATGGGGAAATTATTGTCCCATTCCCTACAGACTTTCCATTATCCCATTATAGGGAAGCCAGAACTTCTATCTGTGCTTCCACGCCCATGCACATATTGCATCAGGAGGACTTCATCTGGCCGAGGGCCATAAATTCACTGTGAAAGGCAAATGAAGATCCTCTCAATCTGGTCACCAAGGCATGACATCCTAAAATCCAAGTAGGACAGAGCTCAGAAGCCTTGTTGAATGCAGCGTGCTCTACCTGGGTGGCAAAGCCCAACTGTGCTTTAACAACGAGGCTGTCCCCAAATTAGCAGGGTAAATAAATATCTACAGATATCCTCGGGGCCCAAGGGCCAATTTCAAACTGCTAAACACAAGCAAATTGAGACGCAAAGTGAACAGTTCTGCAGCTCAGTGGCACTGATTTCTTCCAAACTGTACCCTGCAAAGCCAGCGCAAACAGCAATTCTTCTACTCCTACAACATTACAGTGAAGGCAAGGGAACGTTAGGGCAAAAGAGGGGGCAATTTGCAGGAAAATGGGATACCAGCAAAAGGAAAAATAGATTTTTAAATCAGACAACTAAAGAAGTTCCCTTATTAGCCATTTGTTCACCAAGGCTCTTCAGCCTATGCTTAAGTGCTTTGGTGAACTGGGGCCACGTCACCTTATCAATCATGGTCACATTTTAAAAGAAAAAAAAAAACCCACACACTAAAAACACATACTTTAAATTTTGAGAAAATGTTATCTGTGAAATAGCACGTGATCCCCTTGTGAGGGCAATCTGGTATGGACAGAGGAGCACGCCAGGATGAGGAAGACAGCTATGAGAACTTCTGAGGTCTGCTATATGAACTGTAGACCAGCATTCCCTTTCCTCAGGGTGGTTTTTTTCCCTTTCCCAGTTTACCTGCCATCTTTCCCAAATAATCCACTGCCATGTGGAATGAAGATTTGATGAAAACCACTCTTTTATCGTGCCTTGTTGCCTGTTATGTTATGTTCTTACAAAACCAGCCAGATGGAGTAACCTACAGGTGAGCAAAGGTCACTCTCCAGAGAGGAATTTTGAGTTTGTATCAACACTGTCCAGACCCATCGGGCAGGAAAGGGAAGCAGGAAGAGACACTGACCTCTCTGCTGTCACTCCTGGCTAATGGGAGAGCTTTTGATGTCAGCCAGAAAGGACAGCTCCTCCTGCCAGGGAGGGTTTGGGGTGTGCCACAGCTGCCCCATCCCACAGCACACAAGGAACAAGTCAGCTTTCCTCCCCCAAGAGGTAAGTCAGAATTGCATCAGGAGGGACGCCTGCCCCTCTTACATCCAACACATCAAGGCACATGGAAAGCAAATTACACTAAGGCAGATGTAAAGCAAAACATGCATGATGGAAAAGAGATGGAAATGAGCTCTGGTGTGTTGCCCTTTGAACAATGAGTTATCTGACCACAGCAGCAGCAGCAGCAGTGCATTAAGGAAAAAAGGGGTGCTCGCCATGTAGATGATATACCTCTCTCCCAGGAGCAGCACGGCTAAAGCTCACCCCCGAGAACAGAGCAGTGGGTGCAACACAAACCACAAGAGCAGATCAAAGGTATTACCTTGGAGTGGTAAAAATAGACAAATGAAACCAAAGAAAACGCAGCTCCGTGCACCCCTCCAGCAATCCAGTAATTACCTGTGTTTATATGAACACATGGACACCACCCTCTTCTCATAACAGAGAACCAGCTTCCTTCAAACCCCACCAGGAGCTCAGCACGTAGCCCTAACCAACACACAGACACCATTAATGATACAAAGAAAAGCCCCATTCCCTTTCATGAGTTAACAGAAAATATTTTCAATTATCAACTCTAACAATTGCTCCCTGAAAAACCTGTGATGAAGGATCACAGTGACAAGAGTGGCCTGCAGAAGGTGATGGAGCAGCAGTTGTACACCACCTCTTCACGTGCAAGAACCAGAGTCAAATAGAAGAGGCAACAGGGAGGCTGGGAAAACAAAATCTGAACAGAAAACCAAAGGGACTTGGCTCTTCAAAAAGCATTCCAGAAAAGAATGAATAAATGTGACAGAGTGCTCAAACGTGAAGCATTATCCAAGTTCAAAAGCAACAAGAGGCATTCAGGAAACTAAAATCGTGTAGGAGTTATTTTAAGAAAAGTAACACTACAGTTGGCTGAGGAAGTCTCTGTTACAAACACCTGGACAATAGGGAAATAATCTGAGATGTGGGAATATTCTCCCAGGCCCCTGATACAAATCTGGGCTGAACACTTCTTCAGTTTGCTCCAGGACAGCCAGCACCGTTTCTCTTGAAAAAAAGGGTAAATTTGTGGCTGGTTGTGAGGGACTTCAGTTCCACTTCAAACTCCACTTCCAAAACTGTGACACAGGTGCTTTGCTGGGAAGGGCTGCAGGATTCTGATGAGCTGCTCCCTTGGACCTGCCAGCTTTTCAGGCTCCCTCCCAGTTCCAAGTTGTCTTCCCTTAGACCGGTGTCCTCTATCAATCACCTTAAAATAAAAGCCAACTCGACTTCATGGATTTTCCATTTAATTCATTAATAGGTCAAAATACACTTTTTTATACCCTGTATAAATATACCTATTTTATACCCTGCAATCACTCATTTGAATGCACTTTTGTTTTATCAGAAGGCATAACAGAAAGATCTCTTTCAGGCCAGCACCCCCTCTAATGTAATTCCCCTCCATTACCCAGTTTGCTTAAAATATTTAGCCCAGGAATGGTCAGTAATTAAAAACACTTCAATCAATCTCATCCTTGAGCTGTGCCATAATTTTCAATTCAGGGTGTCAGCACCACACATGGAAAGGTAAGCTGGAGTCTGCTAAAAAATATCAAGCATATTAAAACAAAATTGGTGAAAGAACTTGAGAGATCATTCTCTTTCTTCTTCAATCATTCTGATTCTCAGTCTGAACCCTACTTGAACATATTAATATCTGCAATTATAATATCACACTAAACTACATCAAAAACTGTTAAAGATATCTTTTTCAAATGCACAAGTCCAATGACTTTCAACAAAATATATATCCTGATCTCAAAAAGAAGTCAAGGAGAGGGGAGGATTTAAGCTTTAACCTCAGGACAAGGGTCTTCAAAAGGTTTCCTCTCCTCTTAGTGTGGATCTTAGCTCTTTTACTGACAGTTTCATGCTACCACAACCAATTCTACTTGACATTATCAAACTTTCTACAAGAGAACATTGGCCCTTTACTGTTCTCTGCCAAACTTTTCTTCCAAGCTGTGAACTGTAGCTGTATATAAATGAAAGATGTAGAGATACATCCCTCTCTTATTTAAAAATTACTTTAATAAGCAAAACAAGTCTGCTGCAGACTCTTTGCAGAACAACCTTGTACAATAGCAGAATCACCCTCCATCAGAGGAAAGAGTCTGAACTCATCAAATCCACTTGTGATGCTCCCAGAGCATCCTCCTACTACCCAACATGAATATTTTGGAACCCTGAGATGGATGAAATGTGTGAGGATACTCAAAGGAGATTAAAAAACCCCTATTTGCCAGTGCAGGGCGACTCACAGCATTGCTTGACCCTCAGAAAATAAAAAAAAAAAAGTGGATTCACTGATGTCTGTTCAAAATAATGGAGCTCAGTGAGAAGCTGTGAAAATAAAACTGTAGGAACAAAGGTAACCAAAGTAATGAAGTGCAAGATAGGCAAATAATTCCTGTTATCCACCCTTTTCCTTGCCATCTCTACAAGGCCACTCTTAGGGTATAAAGTTATACCAGCAGATGAAGGAAGACCCAAACACAGGTTGGTTGTTTTCCTATATAGACCTAAACTCACACAGAGACCATCCAAGACTGTAAACAAACACTCTTTCAAAGCAGATAATAAGAAAAAAAATCAAAACTGAAGTCCTGTGGACCTCTGTGGAAGAAAGGCTTGATTCAGCAAATGATGAAGAATCACACATCTGTGAAGATTTACCTCAATGGCACATTCCATGTCCTTTAAATATTAAACTGAGAAAATGTTAATAATCAGGCCAGTATCTCCCTTTACTTTATCGACAAATCAACTTTTGTTTTGTTGTTTTCTTTTCCTGAGGTGAGAGCTCTTGCAGCAATTTAAAAAAATATTTGAAACCAATCTGCAGGCAGCAAAATTGGTGGCTTGATACCTGTCAGGCCCTTCATCAGAGCATCACAGTTGAATCCATGGAGTTATGCAACAAAAATAAATTATCTACAAAACACTGGACAGCCCAACCAGCAGAAAAACCCTTGCAGATCTGCTAAGGAGTCATTAGCTACGTCAAAGTGCATTATTCATTGCTAAGTTGTTTGCTCTCCTCCTCTCTTTTTCCCAAAGTCAATACGCCGTATTTCGCTCAAGACGCCGTTTTCTTTTCCTCTAATTCTTCTTCAGTCTCTAATAATTAATTCATTTTGCTTACACTGCAGCAGCCTCAAAGCCATGGTTTGAGTTTCTCAGCAACAGAACTCTGCCAGAGGCAACGTGGATGCCATAACCTCAATTACAACTCACACAGGAGAAGGCTCCACTCATTTTCTGCGGGAGCCTTTAGTCTCAAACAGAATTCTTTGTGGGTTATTGGGTGCCAAAGATGTACAGAAAAAAAAACCCAAAAAACATAGCGGATAGTATGAAAAAAATCCATTTTGAAGACAAGACAAAAGACCGACGTCAGAAAACACAGATTAGAGAAGTACATCACTATTAGTAGTTCTGTCGGATGCCTTCACGACTACAAAATGCAGCATCGACAAAACATTTGTGATGGGGCTACGAAGGGCACAACACTCTGATCTTCCCCAAGGACTGAAACTGCACCTGCCTTTCCACCACCCAGTTCTCCCTCTCATCACCCAGGAAAGGTTCTCTGTGGTGACCACACACACATCCTTTTGACAGACTTCACATGTGTTGTCCCTTCACTCAGGCACCAGTCACAGAGCTCACCTGCTTCCTATGGAGGAAAAGGCAAGCTAGGGGAGACTCGTGGCCAGTGCCATTGAGGTACGTGGGATTAGCTGTACAGCCTTCAGAGAAAAGCCTAAAAATCATTCATTGCCACGACTCCCGAGGTAAGGCAAAAAAAAATTGGGTTCCCTGAAGTCTTTCTAGAGATGTGACACTCCAACAGAGGTTCAAAGTCTTTCCACAAAGTGAAAAATCAGATAGAAGACTTTGAAACGTGAATGAAGAAATGCTTTGTCCAATTAACCTCCATCCCTTGAAGAAGACAAAGTCTGCTGGCTTAGGATCACAGAAGACAAAATAAGTGAGAAAGGATCTTTTACAGGGGAAGGGAGGAAATGTTTAAAATTTTTAAAAGAGTCAAGAATGACTTGGCATGAATTTTGTTCATGAGATCACCAATGGTAGCAACATGGAATTAATTTTTCTTCCCTTGCAATAAATAACTGCAAGTTAATCATTTATCTTAATTAACTGTATTTATTCACCTGAAAAGACAGAAAACTATCTATTTAGTTAATTTTGTGTAACTTCTATTGGACAAGCATAGCAAGAGGAAAGTCCTGGATGTGAATATGGCAGGAAAACTCAAGTCTGTTTGCCCTTCTACAATTAAAGTGAGTATAAACTACATGGTTTTGTTCACAATCTGGATGCGGTTTTCTGTCAAAAGCAGCATTATGAATAAAATACTGAAAGAAAAGGACCAACATTTAGTTATAACTAAAACAACAAACCAAAACCAGCAGCAAACAAAATAAGAAAGCTGCTGGAAGAATTTGCAGTTACTTTTAAACATGCACAGGACTCACCACAAATTTTGGCTTAGTGCAATGAAATAAGAAACAATACGATGAGGGTCAAAGTGAAGGCAGCGTTTTCAACAACGGTTTCATTTTTGCAATTTTAGTTTTGTCTCTTAATTGCGATTGGGAACGGCCTAATGCTTTTCCCCAAAGTGTCTTCTGTGCTTAGCATAAGTTTAACATGTGTGGCAGGTCCCTTTAATCACCGTCTTCACTGTGCAGGTATAAAATGGTCAAGGCACTTGCAATTTTGAGAACTGGAGTGTGTAATATACGGAAAGTGAAAAGAAATAGAGCAATTTGGAAAAAAAACAAAAAACAAAAGAAAACAACTGAAAGAAAAACTGACAGGTGACAAAGACAATAGCAGAATTTTGCCAGCTGTGTTCCACAGCAGGGCTTTTTTAAAGAAGGGGGTGGCCCTGATCACTAATGCATTTTGCTGTAATGGAGAGGAAAAAATAAATGGAAAAGCAAATTGCTGCATGACCCAAAATAACTGCAGCCAAAGGGGAAATGGGAAGAACCGTCTGAGATAACGTCAAAACAAGAGCAGTCCTCCTTTTGTTTAATCCAAGCCTGGTTTTCCTGTCAAAATTAGTGAAATCAAGTGCCAGCAGTAAGTGATGCTGCCAAGAACCTCCAGCTCCCTTAGGATCATGTCATGTGGGGATGACCAAGACACCTGCAGAGCTGCCAGAACACACAGTGCCCGGGTGTAACCCTGGTGTTGGGCTTGTCCCCTCTCCAGCAGCCTCCTAGTGCCCTGCAAACCCTCCCAGATCCACGCCCGGGGGGCCCCTTTAACCACAGGTATCCAAAGGACGCTCACAGTTCAGTCCGCTCAGAGTGCGGGTTTGGGAACAATGTCATCAGTGAGCACTCGGACCTACTTTAGGCTCAAAGAAAAGAAAGGACATGCTTGGCTTTTAGTCTGCTCCTGGAAATGTGCTTTAGATAAACTCTCTCTACATATACATGTGTGAATATATGTAATTTAAATTAATGCATTACCATCTGCTTTTGCATATGCATTCTAATCTGAAGTCACAATCAGTTAATTTACTCCAGTTCTAAGCCAGTTTTAAAATAATATGGAGACAAGTGCAGGAAATGCAGTTTGGGAGCTGAACTGAGGCCATCAGGACTCTCTTGATGTTTAGCACAGCGTTAAAAAAAAACATTAAAAAGTGCCACTGTGGATTAAGAAATTTAATCTTTATGCATCAGTTCAACTTTCCACATCCACACTGACTCTTTCTCATGTGGCTAATGGTTCAGTTCACACTGACCCTCCCAAGCGCAATCCCATTTACAAGATTAAAAGAAGAATTAAAATAAAAAGCCACCCCAAATCATCAGCATATCATCTCCTTAAACCTTTGTTATGTTCTGCTCTGTCAGTGAGTGACTTTTTTATACCAAGTATCATGGACTACCTTTCTGGCTTATATTTGTTTTTCCTTTTCCTGAAGACTATCCAAGCATCAAAACTGAGGTTATAAGAAGCATTAATAATTAATAAAACTTTATGACACATAAAGCAGCTTCACAATACTTCTGAACAGAAATCCTCCATAGAACATACTATTCTATCGTGTAGATGTGTACCTTGAAGAAAGCTGTTTGGTTTTAATGCTTTCAGCTATTTTTAGGGGCATTTTTAAACACTCTGGAAAACTATTTAGTTAGCCAGGATATCAGTGAAATGACCCCAACCTGGAGCTGTGCTTTTATGTTGTCTCCACATTCTCCCTTCCATACAGGTGAGTCCCAGAGAGAGCGAGTGCTCTTCTCCTGGAGCACAGGGAAGGAGAAGAGCAGGGAGTACAAAGGCAAAGTGAAGCAATTAAGCAACGCAATCTCTACGACCTTTACTCATCTAGGAAGTATTTGACCTGATGCCACCAAAGTGGCCCCATAATGGAGCTCAGCTCTCCGTTAGCAGCTGGAACAAGTTCATTTCTGTTGGCCTCTATTTGCATCTAGTCTCTTATTTAGACACAGAACACTGAGGTCACCCTTTTAGAAACCACCCACAGAATGCAGCAAGTGTTACGTTTCCCGGGTTCCTGCAGAACATTGGCAAAATAATGGCAAGAGGAGAATATTTCCTCCATTAACACTCTGACCCTTCCACTTAATGGCCTTTTGGTTCACACAGATACAGCAAACAGAGCTCCCTCTGAGATCCTGAGCTGTAGGTAACCTAAGGAAGTAAAGGTTCCACTTGGAGAATGGCATGAGGCACCCGGACATGCTGAACTGCCAACACGGAGGTTCACAAGTTGGCCCATTGGTTTAATCAGCCCATGCACCAAACCACTCCTAAAGAAAGGCACACACTGAAACATTTCAGTTTTGGATGTTAGAACAAATAATCAGACCAACACAGCTTGCAGTGAAAACAGCCTTCAAGGGAGTGGTTCAAAAATGGAGGTAGTCCCTGCTCACCCCAGAGGAGCACATGGTTAAACACCCGCAGAATGCACTTCAAAGTTAAAGGTAACGTCCCTGTCATCAACAAGTACTTATAGCTATTAATACAAACCCTTAGGAGGTGAGGGCAGCAATTATTTTCACTCATTTCCCACATTCTCATTCCTGCTTTGCAATGGACTCCATGGGAAACCTTTCTCACAGCAAGAGTACCTTAAACCATGAAGAAGAGCATCACTGGAAGGTGTTTCCCAAGGCCAGTAATTTTTCATCCTTTGGTGCTGAACACTGAGCCAATATTCCTGCTACCACCTTCCCTAAAATCTGACACTAAGACTGTGCCTAACAGGAATTATACAGTGCTGGGATTCCCTAACCCCAGTAGCTGGAATTCCTGTGACATGGAATAAAAAATAAAATTTTAAAATATACCTATTCTCAATTTTAAAGAAATCTGTGGAAGTCTGTAGCATTTTGACTTCCTATAATGATGATACAAATAATAATACCCTATTTAAAACAAAGCTACACAAACCCATTAGAGGAAAACACAGTCAAAACCCACCTGAGAAAGGAAAGAGTCCTTACAAGTGTCAGATTTAAAAAGCACAGGGAAGCACAAAGCATAGCTACTCTATTCTGATTCCCTTTTCCCCTTATATACCTCCATCTTCCTACACTTTTCCAGCTCTTACCACATCATCACTACATGATTTTATTTATTTTATATGTGAGCGATGAGCAGAAGTTGTGATGATAGTTAAGCCCAGCTTTGCTGATCTGCCTCATACACCTCTTGCACCTGCATAACCCTTGGGCCCACCAGGATGTGACACAGGGATCTATTCCCACGCTCTTCCACCCTTAGGCTCACCTCATGGGAATGGGAAATTGCCCTGGAAGACAAAGCTGAGAAAAAACTATATAAATTTCCTAATTAAAAGGTTTTTCTGTGGCACACAAGGAGATGAATTTCACCCCAATAATCAACATAAAAATCAGTAAAATAAGATGGGTACCAGACTCAAATTTCACAACTCAGTAAGACCTTCGTGGGCTTGGGCTCAGTTTCTACACGAGGCCAAAACAGATGCTGAGGCCCAGTGTTATGCCTGAGAATGAATGAGGGCAGAATTCCTGTCTAAGTGGACAGAAAAACACATTAAAGCTCGGTAGCATTTTCAACATTAAAGCTGATGACAGTGTTTGTGTAGCAGCTCATTTATATTTTAATTTGCGCAGAAATGGTTATTATTTGTAGACATTCCCATGGTGATTTTCAAAATAGCATCAGGGTTCTGATCAGCAGCTCTGAAATTCAAGTCCTTGGGACTGCCTTTTAAATAGACGCTGCACAAGATGCCACACTTGACTTTTTCAGTGAAAACTTTGCTAATAGACTAGGACTTTTTTGCCACTCACTGTTCTTAAAGTGCCCCAGAGGAGATGGTGTTTCCTTGTCCATAAATACACTTGTAAAGCTGAGAGCTGTGGCGTAACAAGCAGTGGCAGGATCCCTTTGTTTGGGGCAGGCAGCTGTTGGGATCCTCTGTGGGACACTCCACGGCTGAACTGCTGGAGTGCTACTGAAATGGTATTGGATTCTCATTTGCTCAATGAAAAGCACTTGTGAGACATATCACCTCCCATGTTCTAAAGCTGGATCAATTTTCTCTTATGGATTCCAGTTGTCTCAGGATCAGAACGCTCCCCAGAGCCAGGCAGATCAAACACGGCACTTAAACCGAAGATGAGGCAGCCCAGCAGATGATTCACCTTATCCAGAAATACGGGCTACTTCTATTCTTTCTTTTGTTTCATTTTGGCAACTGGCACTCATAAAATATCTGGGAAGATCACGGCTACATGTTGTTTTAAAAGTGAAAAAAAAAAAAAAACCAAAACAGGTTTGCAAAGAATCAGACCTTTAGGAGACAGCGAATTCCTCCCAGAGCCAGGAGGAAAGCAGACTGCCTCAGGCAAGATGTCATCTTCTTAGTTAACACACAGCTCTTTTTCCCCACCCTTTCAAGGGAACTGCTGGAAACGTTTTAGATCTTGTCTAGAGATAAAAGTTAATTTTACATGGTGCATCAGAGACGCAGTAGAAATTCAGAAATTAAATAATATTTTTCTATGAGGCTCTGCTGGCGATGCCAGAGCCCGACTTTGCACTGTTGCAGAACTTTCCTATAAAGCAAGTTTCTACATATAAAGGTATAAGTTACTTGTCTGTCAGCAGGATTCAATAAAGCAAGATCAGATTTATTAAGTGAAGTTCATGTTTAATACCAAATGTTGCTTTCCTCCAATAAAAAGGCATTTAAAGTTTTAAAACCATCAAAATCAGCTCCTATTGCGTGAGTAGAGCACATATTTTCCTCTCCTGCACTGAGAGCAAAACACACACAAAACCAAAATGAACTATTAAATAATAGCCAGTGTCTTACTATTAGTTTGGTTTTTATATAATTATACACCTAAATTAGTCATTATATTTTTTTCCCTTGCTCCAGTAGGTTGTTTTTAATTCTTTGTTTTCCCTTGCACAAAAGATTCAAAACAAAATAAAAAGAGATGAATGCATCTTTTGTAGCACTTTCTGCATGCACTGTCAATTTGTTTTGATTGAAGTCATACTTTCGGATAACTCAAAGTTCCAGAAGATGATGGATGTGACATCACACCTACACATGTAGCTGCAGTTTCACCAGTAAGAACTACCAGTTACCATGCCCTGGATGAGTGTGGGTTATCAGCTGAAGAGGCAAACCATGAAGATAAAGTCCCACACAAGCTCTGCAGATGTATTTGCACCATGATAAGGGGGAATGGTAACGTAACCTCGAGGATTGAAATACAGATGTTTAGTATGTCCACAGCAGCACCTGGTGCAGCCCAGGTAAGCCAAGAGTTTAGAGATGCAGGTGTCCCAAAACAAAGGCTTCCTGCACCCAAGGTAACTGCACAGAAAGCCTGTTTATTTGAGTGGTTCCTCAGCTTGACAGCAAAACCTCCCCTCACAACACGAGTGCTCTGGCAGATTACCAAGTGATTCTTTCATACCCAGATAAACAGCTCTAATCCTTAGAGGCCATCCTGGCCAAGCCTCTGCCAAGGATGATGAATGCAATTAAAGCCTTCCCCTACAGTACTAAAGTGATAACCTCTCGTTGTGAGAAAAAGCCAGCTGAATACATGTAATAAATGTCTTCATCTGCACATATTAAAAACTGAGGCAACCTTCCCAAGCAACAGTCAGCATTTCTGCTTGCTCTATTTTTTTTTGGGGAATATGCTATAAATATGAAATCATTGCAAAGAAAAGTACACAAACTAAATTGTATTAGTCATTATAAATACAAAGCTATATGAGAGGGTGATGAACTCACCGGTATGACATAATAATACCAGCAAATTGAGCATAGAAAACATCATGACAGTAGTACTTAAATATTTCCCTTGTGCCTGAGCAATTTGTACATTAGCAGCCTATTGCCTCATCACTTACCACAAAACAATCTGAGCTGGTAACTCTTTCTGACCATGCCTGCCATTTATTATCCATTCCTACGGTGCCCAGCACAGCGGTACTCAATTTATATCGGTAATAATCAAACTGAAAGCACCCAGTTTGCAGCAGCACACAGCTGGTGTGCAGGAGGGTGCACTTTGCAACCACTTGGATGCACAGAAGAACCTACAGTGGCAGCTGCAGCCTCGCACAGGCACGTGGAGAAGGGGCCTGAAGCACCTGGGGCCGTGGACATGATGGTCTTTCCTTTCTCGGAGGAGACCCTCTGTGATTTAAGCTCCTGGCCTCGGGCTGCTGAGCAGGGCACCTGCCCCAGAGAAGGTCACAGCGGTGGGGCAGAGCAGGCAGGGGAGATGTGCTGGCATTTGAGGAGAAGTCAGGGCAGAGCAGGCAAACAATTCATGCAAAGCTTTGGTTGTGCTCCCACTCTGCTCTCCCTGCCCCAGCCTCCACACAAGACAGTAACAAAGGAATAGACATCACAGCCTGATCTGCATGGACAAGGCATGGACGTACATGCAGGACTGACATCACCAGCATGCAGGAATAGCATCTCTCTTTGCTCCTGTCTCATGCTCATCTTTCGTTATAAAATGGCAGCAAAAGGGACAAGACTTTCTTCCAAAGGGGGTTTTAGACAGGGTGTTTTTCCAAATACGTATTTTCTTTTGTAGAGCAAAAGCAAGCTGATAAGAGAGACAGAAATAACAACTTAGTTGTAAATACAATTGTGCAACCAAAGGATGGCAAGCTGAAAAGAAGACTGAGTCAGGCTGCTAAGAAAATAAACACCTTGTAAAAAATACAGAAATAGTCCATCATTAAAGGCTGAAGAACCATTTGCACAAAACGCCACCACGTCAATTAATCGACAATAACCGGTTCAGCTTTGAAGCATCTCAAATTCACGTTTCATTATGCCTAATGCATCTTTTTATTCTCCTACCATAACGGGTTAGCATAAGCACACAAAGTGCTGGCAGTGACCTTTCTGTCTCAAATATGCTATTCACAGCTCTTTAATTAATCCCTTACGTGGAGCAGGACACCCAGCCCAGTGTCCTACAGAAGGGCACTGAATTGGCCTTATTGTCACCACATGAGCTGGCATTCATCTCCAAATGCCAGGGCGGGCATAAGGAATGCAGCGTAAGAATAGAAAGTATTGAAAAGGACAAGAGGAGAAGAAACTCTTGAATAGCCTGCTCTTTGATTATCATTTACAGATCCACTTCTTCAATGAAAAATATCCAAGAGAATGTTTTCCCACTTGTGCTGTCCAAGTCTTTAAACCAGTGGCTGCTTTTGCACTTCAAAGGGCTGTTTCTTCACTAACCAGCAACTAAGAGCCCAAGGTCACTCGAGGCAAAATTCATCTTCTCCAGTTTTGTAATTTTTCCCCTCTTATCACACTGTGGATGTGAACAAAGCAGGGGCTGCGATGGCTCTCACAAAACAGTTTCTGAAGCAAAGAGAAAGTGAACTGTATTTGGCTGCTGTGGCTCAAGAATACTGGAAATTTTAAGAGATTATCCTTCTTCTTCTGACCCATAAGTGTCAAAAAGTAAGAATAATAAAGATATTCTGACCCATAAGTGTCAAAAAGTAAGAATAATAAAGATAATCCACAGGATGAAAGTCTCTGGGTTTTTTTTCAGTTTAGGCCTGAATAAGGGCACATTAAAAATATATCTTAAATACGTCCAAGTAAAAATTGAAGAAGATAAATATAAGCCCCCACCACCACTTGCAAGTTGCTAAAAGCATAGAAAGTACTTAGGGCTAATAATATTGTATTTAACACAGAATTGTGATTATGAGTGTATTTCGTTGTCCAGCTAAAAGTGCTAATGCTTCTTCACCCACTAAACCCCCTGCAGCCTGTCTTCCCAGGGCACTCCATTAAAATTCCTACCACATCTCACAGCCTCAACTGTCAACTTCTACCTTTATCAAGAAAAACAACTTACGAGTTACAGATTTCCTAATAATGACAGTCATTTACAGCTGCAAATCTCTACAGACAAATCTGCAGTTACTCAAATTCCTACTGAAAGGAGGGACTGTTCCTGGACCTTGTTTTGCTCCAACTCTTAAGCAAACTTGTTTCCATGGGGCAGTAGCTAAACAAAACTAAAACCAAATTATTCCGGTATCTTTTACACTGAAAATTTAAAGTAACTCAAAAAATATCATGAGAATTATGAAAATGTAATTGTATAGTCTTTAAACACTTTTACTGCAGTACTTTTATCAAATACAGTGCCCCCAGATCTCTTTCTACTTCATAGTTACTACCAAGAGCATGAGCTTCTTATACACACAGAGTAAGCCATAAAACAAATGTGTGCTGTCTGCAAAATCAATTCTTACTGGTTTTGAAAAGCAAGAATACCCCAATATTCATATTACTTTCATTTTTGTGTAAGAGAACAAACCCCTTCACCTCTCAGGGCAAGAATCCAGGCTACATTTCCAAGTTAAATTCTCTTTCCTGAATGTTTATCAACCTGCAGAGATCTGAAAGGTGAGAAGCGATGGGGTTTTTATAATTTTGGGATTATTTGGGGAAGTTTTAAGAGTTACAGTCAGGTTAGTCCCAGAGTCAAACACACGTCCATTCCTATTTCAACCCATCAAGGAAAGGATGGATACTTAGTCTGCAGTCTTTCCAGGCTCCAGAGTCTCTTTTTAGCTTTACAGGCCCTGTTACATCTCAGGTTTGCACTGAATGTCACACGTATGACACTCACTGCCCCATCCGTGAAGAAATCAACAGGAAAGCACTCTATGTTTTCATTGTCCGCTGCAAAAATTATGGGATAAATAACTACAGAAAGGTCAGCAGAACTTTATCCTCTTGCACATGCACAGTACAAATTAGACAACGAGCACCAGCTCACATAAATCTGAAGAGCACAGACAGAAATATTACTGGGCATTTCTTATCCCTGCATGGTCCCTACTTAAGTATTTTGCTGCTCTTCTGCAAAACACCTGCTGATGTTTCCAACCCGTTTCACTGAGGGATAAATTTAAATTCAATACTGTACTATTCAGAAAGCCCATTCTGTTCCTAAAACAGAGGGATATTCTGAAAAGCCAAAGAGTTCTTTCAAAAAACGATGTGAAAAAAGGTGTGCAGGCCTTTCAATGGCAGGAGGAAGAACTGCCAGGCAGCAGGTTTGTTAATATGCTGCTATGTCATGGAATGTACTCATTCAGTGCTGTGGGATGCACAATCAGACACTTTGTCAAGAACAACCTAAAAATGCTGTCATGTTAAAGCACAGGAGTACAGGGCACACAATTATTAATATTGTAATCAACATTTCAAGCAGCTCACGTGCACTCACATGGCGTGTCAGAGGGATCTTCCTGGCATTTCTGGATAGCTGCCTTTCAGATTTGACAGTTCATACTCTATTAATCAACACTGTAAATCCCAACAGCCCCTTGTCACCCCCTGAGGGCCTAAAATGTAATTTTTTAGTATTTTATCAGAATGACTGCAGAAACTCAAGTCAGAAGAGAAGCAGAGGTGTGTCACTGAGAATTGCAATCTACTCCATGTAATAAAATTGAGTTTCTGTTTCAGAGCAGCTAAGCTTCTGCAACTCCCTTTTCTCCTCTGAATCAATTATCTTTTACATTTCCTTCTTCCAGCTCCACACTAATGCTTCTGTTTGGGCCATTTTTACCTTTAAAGGGTCATGATTTCTGGCTGGCACGAGCTTGCACGGGGACAGTGTGAAAGGCCTCAGGACAGGCTGGGGAGAAGAGTCTAGAGCATACTTCTTGATGAACTGAATAGCTCTTCAAAGCCTGCCACCCCCAGCTTACACATCCCTTCAGTACCCGTCCTTCTGCTCCATCCTGGATTTTAACAGTAACTAAAGCCCTCTCTCAAAGGCTATGGACATTGATTCTAGATCAGTCTTCAATTCCCAAACAGCCCCATAATCTCTATTTACTTTCCTAAATTAAAACCAGCGTGCTTTTCCCCGAGTTGCTGTATTTTCATTGTTTCCAGTGGAAATTGGAAGTCCGGGCTGTAGAGTGGGAAAGACCTGGCTTGTGGGGCTCTGAAAATGCTACAGTAAGGAACTCACGCCAGGGACAAAAGCAGCCCTTTGTTCCCTTCATATTGCTGAGTCTCCACTCAGGAAAACTGCTCAGTTCCAGACTGAGTTGTAAGAAATTCGGAGCAGCTCCTGGACCACGACCAATCAGCAGGGAAGTGGGAAAAGCAGAGCAGATGTCCTGCATTGTTAACAACTGGTCCCTTCTAGAAAATGAACTCTGGACCCCAACAAACATCCCACACTTGTTCCTTACACCAAAAGCTTCCAAACTAAAGAAAGGATGAAACTGCCCCTGCTTTTTCCCTTTTTTCAGCACAGGTAACAGATGCTCCTTGATATTTCCCGCGTTGGCTCAATTAGTGGCCCACAAATCCTGGGTTTTAGATTCCCACTGAATTTCCCCTCTACTAGACTTGCAATCTGGCACTCAGCAGGCACCAAAGAAAATGAGTAGTGTGGATAGGAATGCAGCAGAGATCAGAAGTGCTCTACCTGTCCATTCCAGCAGCGTGTGTTTCCAATATCCAGGCATTCAAGTCTCACATTCATCACGCTCAGGGCAAGACAGAATCCTTGCTTTTACGTGCGCCCTATTCAGTGTACAGGGAATCTATATCCACATCCATCACATTCAGTGAAATAGAGTCTATTTGCAAATGTTGAGCTTCCATTTCCCTGCAGTGATCTGAATTACAATAGGCTGCAGGTGAACATGTTAAATTTCTGAACTGGGAGACGTGAAAAAAGTTCTGCTGGAGTCATTAATAAATGTGGGGAAAGACTCGTTTCAGAACGTAGCCGTGCACCATAAAGGGTGCTGGAAAAGGCTCTTTTTCGGCAAGCAAATATAATGGCTGTGGCAGATGTCAGTGTGTGTAATAGAGATAAAGATGGAGCATCTGCATTTATTACTATAACATGCAAAATGCTGGTATCCAAAGCATAATCTACCCAGTCAATGCTGCTTCTAAACCTTTGAAAGTAACACCATGCATTTTCAAATTCATTCATCACAGCCATGTTGAACTCTTCCTTTTCCCACTGACAACCCATCAGCAGTGCCAAGTACCAATGACGAAAACCTGTTTTTGGAGGAAAACTCTATATCCCATATAAAACAGTGAACACCTGTCAGGTACTTGAGATATTGTTAGTGTTCCCAGGCAGTGCTGGTCATAGGCAAAGGAAGGAGGGATCAAGTGAAGTGCATTCCCAGCACACTCTCACCATAAATTATGCAAATACAGCTCAGGAAAGAAGAAAAATGGAACTCCATATAAAGAATAATTCAATTCACAAGTTGTGATAATGCCCATAAGCCATCTGGGTATGTGAATACCTTCTAACTGCAACCTTGAAGGAAGAGATTTTGTTTTCTGGACAAGAACAGGATTAATGGTTGAATACTGATTAGTTAGGTAAGAGCACCTTGGTCCCTCAGCAACCTACTGGTTTGTTTTCTTTCTAATCTCTCCTGCTGTACTGTTGGGAATTAGAGAACCTACTGGTTTCAATGCCTGAAATTAGTTTTTAGAGGGAAGTAAAAACTCCTAATGTATAGAGCATTACAAACAAATGAATCTATAAAGACGAGAATCAAAATCATCTCTGGACAATGGGTAGAGGGCTAACAGAGACCCTCAGGGAAAAAACATCCCATCCTTGCTGCCATAACCACGTCATATGTGCTATTCCTGAGCAAAGGTTGAGCAAAGGGTAATAGGAATTGACTGAAAAATCTCTATTAGAGAGAAAAAAAAAAAAGAGAAAACAACCAAGCAACCATCTAAAGCTCAAACTATAATCTGAGGACCAAAAGAGAGGATTCAGGGATTACCTGTTTCCACCTGCTTACCCCTGAATCCATCTGTGCTGGGACCCCCACAGAGCCACCTCATCTTTCCCTACAGCAGAGATTTCTGCTGGAGCCATCCTGCTCCACACCCTTGACTCCTAAATCAGCCTTCATGGCCTTCAGGTAGGGGAGCCCAGGTGCTGCATCCTGCTGACTATTCCCCTCTGACAGAGCAGCTGCTGACCAGGCAGAGGTGGGAACTGGCCCTGTCCCACTGACAGGCTCTATGCACTCCCAGTGCAGGCAGCTGCAAAACCTTTATAAAAATCGCTTTTATCCTGCCTTGTTCCAGGCCAGGAGCATATTGGTTAAATCAAACAGACTGTCTATCACAGCAAAACTATCCGATGAGATATGAGATATGAGATATGAGATGCTTCTCTTAACTGCTAGAGACAGGGGAAAAAAATTAAATAACTGTAACAGCCCCTTTCTGACATGGCCTGAGAATTTGACAAATTCAAGTCTACTAATCCTGTGGAAAAGTACAGATGCACCCAACTTTTACTGGGCTTTGCTTGACAACCCTCTTAACCATGAAATAATGATGCTAAGATAGCACAGTACTGAAATTGTATCAAATGGAGTGTGGAATGAGCATTATATAAGAACAATTTTCTTATAATAACAAACCCGACTTATTTTCATGGGACTCTAAATAATTTCTTTCTAGACTTTCTATGTGACTTTTCAGCACTGTGCAAATCAATCTCAAACACCTATTTGGGGTCTTTCCCATTTCTTTTCTGGTTGCCTCTTGGCAACTAGACTTCTTTAATAGGAAAATATTTGGTACTTATTTGGTACAGCATTTCAGTGATTCGAAAATAAGTGAAATCCATGAGCCTAACAAGAGAATGGGGTGTGAAAACACACACACTCCTAAAGCAAGCTCTTCTACACTCCCATACGAGGTTTTCTCATCAAGTTTTGATGCTTGGGAGAGGCATTATTCAACATTGTGTTTCAGTCCACAAGCTGCCCGATAAGAACATCCCTTTTTAATATTCTCTGAACTCCCACTGGTGCCACTTAAATTAGTGTTCCCGTTAACCAAGATGCTTTTCATACTTGTGTGGTCTAAATAAGTCACTTCCATATTTTTTCATACATTACCAAGACTGCTTTTATTATTATTTTTTAAAGTATGCAGCTGTCACAGGCTAGCATTAAAATGTCACCTGGAAAACAGCAGGAGAAATGGATCACTTAATATCTGCTTCAGCAAATAACTATGCCAGCAATATTTCTTGTGGGCCCCTGGAATCCATGGCAAGTCCCATTTGTTTGTCAGTGGTTTATTATTACAACACTGACATTTCTGTCGTGAGGACCCAAAGACTCCTATCCTTCAAAGCAAAAAAAAGGAGGGCACATCCTTTCTGTTGGGTCGGAAGATGGAAGATGTCAAGTTTTTCTGCAATTCACAATTGTGCAATTTTTAACTTGTATTTCAGAGATTGCATATTTGGGCATGAAAGTTTTGCCATCCGCTGCACTCCTCTCCCGGGCCTGGCTTTTCCAGTGCTGCTCTATTTCTTAGTATGGTCCTTCAGTCTCTGTGGGTATTTGATATTTATTTTAGTGTGTCGGATGCTACAATTTGACAGATTCTCACTTCTATGTTTTCACTCTTCAAGAACAGTTAAGGTTTCCATCTAGTGTTTGCTGTAGACACTCAGTGTCATGACTGACAAGCCTAAGGTAGCCCTGAGGAAACGTGGGCTTTGTCCATCAGAAAGGTTCTGCTATCCCTCCCCTCCCACCCTGGTGCCTCCACCTCAGCCCTTCCCCTCCTCCTGCCGACCTGCACTGATTCCTCCTCTCCACCACGGCCGTGCCGCTCCGTACCCAAACCCATGGCGTTTTTTGGGATGCATTCCAAAATGAGCTGCTTCCTGCTGCTCTCTGAATGCACTGTAACCTTTCAACCTGTCATTATTTTCAGTTTGGAAGAAGAGGCTTGTAAGGAAAATTGCTGGGCTCATCCAAAGCCGAAGGAAGAGTTTTTCTGTTCCCTAGCAGAACTAGATGTCCTTCCACAGGCCCCACTACCTAACCTGCCATTTTCATCAATATTACTGCTACAGACAAGCCTTTCCTTTTGGTATTTCTGCACCTACTGCTCCATCCTCTTCCTGGTTTTCACTGAAATGTGAGAACTTCTAGCTAGTTTCTTTCCCTGCCTTTTGATCAATCACTTCTGTGTAAAACAGAATGTCCTTAGTGCTCATGGAGTCTCCTTTCCTCCCTCTCGTCTCTAGGTTTCCACCTCAACCCTGCCAGAGAAGGTGAATTTTTAATGAACTGTATCATATGAATACCTCTTCATTCCTGCATTTACCTGTCTGTCTTTCTGTCTGTTTTCCTCAGACTGCCTTCTTATTCTGAGGCGTACAAACCAAGAACTTCACGCAGGTTTCTCCACATACCCAAAACACATTTTCTAGATTTTTGGTTCTCATTCATCTCCTGTTGGGCTTTTCCCACAGGACAACTCTGCCCCTCATCTCCAGGCAGGAGGTGCTCTTTATGCCCTCAAGGGAAGGGTTTTTCTTCCACTGCTGGCAGACAGCCATCTGCTTCCCAAAAATCCCTCCCTGCTGCAGCCGTAGCCACCAGCAGTGTTCAGTCACTTCTGCTTCCTTAATTCCATTTCACCTGCCCACTCAGAAGGGAAAGCAACTGGTGAAGAACCCAAGTGAGAAAACACCATTCAGAAAATCATTATTCCCCAAGGACCAGGGGAGTTTGTAGTGCCAAAATGAGAGAGTGCACAAGCATTTCTGGAAAGGTACTGGCTGTGACTGAGAATTCAAATATTTATTTGAGAGACTGAGACAAGGAACCCTCAGAGGCTCAGTCCCCAGATTTAACAACTGACCATGACTCTAAATTTCACTACAAAGTTTCGTGTTACCCCTTTGTTATTCTGTTGGGGTTTTTTTTAACTGACATTCTTTCTTCCTTTCTTAAAGTATTCATAGCATATGTAAAACACATTACAATCACATCCTTCTTCTTTATCCCATTCGGAAGAGATACAAATCTAAACAGAAACATTATTATGTAGATATTAAAATATAAATTCTTGGATCAGATATGAAAATCCGAGGAAGAAAGATCCTACTTGCATTCAAAAGCAAATAAATGCTGGTTCCGTATAACATAGAAGGAAATTCCAAGCTTTTCTGCAATAAAGCCCAACCCTTAATGAACCAGCGCATAAGTATAATTTGTAAAATGAATAATAAGTGAACCTCAACTGTACACATGCTTTGAAACTCTAAATTTTTCTTTGCCAAGTGTTACTCTGTATAGATGTGAATCTAATTTGAATTTTAGGTTTAAGGAGAATCCTAAAGCACATTAATTCCAAAACCACCTTTACCTTACCTAACATAGAGTAAAATAGAACAAATGCAGAAAAATCCAATGCTTTACAAAATTTTTAAGCAGAGTATCTGCTTAATATCTGGGATATAAATTAATAGAAAGGAGAAGCTTGAAAATGAAGGAGCAGGTCACATCATAGGATACAGCAGTGTAATTGGTGTGAACACAGAGTGTCATGTTTGAACGCTGAAAGTGTGAAAACATTTATCTCTCTTTAGATGTCAAACAGCTTTTAAAATTATGCACAATTAGATCTAATAAACATCTCACTTCTTTTTCAAGCTCCTGCACTTTGACTGTAGGCTGCACACACTCTAATGCCAGAAGAGTTGGAGAGACATTTTATAATGCCATTGCACGGAGAGACAAAATCATTATGAACTTACATCTCTGAACGTTACAGATGGTTGGAACACACTCTAAACTGTAGATGTCATATTAATAAATTGCATTAATCTGAAATGCAGAAAGACTGTCATCCCTGAGTAGAATTCTACTTTCATTTACATATTGTTGGTGCACTTTACTCTGCCATTTACCCAGAGTTTATATTGGACCTCTGATAGAGTTGTTCACACCCTTCACTGAAACACATGGTACGTTCATGTCTGGTAGAGCAGTGCATTCACTAGACACTCATTCTTTTTATTCACAAGATACTAATGCATCTAATTTACACTACAGACAGCACTCAGCTCCTGCAAGGAAACTTTTCTTTTTCTCTTTTCATTTCATTGCAAGAGGGAAAATGAGACCCCTCAAAAAAAATCATTGCTATTCCCTTAAAATTCTTAACAAAGCAAAGAACGCGTTTGGTGTCGATGTTTGAAATCAGTTTACTTTCCTTTGTTGTTAAAGGTTCCTTTTGAGATCAATATTTAGTGATATAGCAGGGACTCAAAGAAACCAAACAAAAACCCCTAGTGGATGCACTTAGCAGCAGCTCCTCCATGTGCAACAAGGGGAGAACAGGGGAGCAGGTAAGCCCAGCTCTAATTCACTCAAGGAGCAAGAGAATTCACTCAAGGAGCAAGAGTGACTCACACGGGGCTGTGCTCTAACCCCTCGTGTAGGTAACTCGGTGCAAAGGACACTATAAAGAGCAGCCAAGGTGTGGGAGTTATGAGAAGAGACACCACAAAATGGAGATTAAGATAAAACTCCTGACAGGAACAACTGAAGTTGGTATCTCTTGAGGGTTTTTTTGTCCAAGTGATCTCTTGCCTCATCCCAGAGCATGTGGATGCTCCAATGAACTGTATTCATGAGGACAGACATTCTGGGCACATGCACTTGCTGATTTCTGTCCAGGTAAGGAGACGGTTGTAGAAAAAATACTTATAAATGACACTTAATACAACATTCCAAGTCAGCAGAGAGTTATTAAAAAGTTGGTAAATTCCTCTTGAGCAGTCAAAAAGAATAACGTACCTTGTTTTTAAAAGGCCACAGTGTAGCAGCGTGTGGTACTGATTTGGTTAATACCACAGACTCCTAATATTCAGAGGTGAAGTTTAATGCCTCTTTTTAAGAAATATTCAAGCATTATTTTTTTTCTGCCAAAAATGATTTCACGCTTTCAAATAGGTGACAAAATAAGAACCACATTGCCAATTTAATGAAGCTGTGAAATTTCTTTTCTACCAAAGCTGAGAAAGGGCCCTAAATGACAGGTACATTGCAAAAATAAAGCACTGTAGAGCTACAAAAACAACAAAAAGTGAAGTCATCAAGTTTTCCTGTGAAACCACAGAAGTACAAACACCCACTGGGTCTTCGATTTTATTGAACATTTTGTTTTTGAACTGAGCTGGGCGAAGCATTTCTGGAAAACGTTGCCATCAGAAAATCAGAAATTTTCCATTGGAAATTTTCTTTTCAAAAAAACTGGAGTGAAATGCTAAAGACTTAAGCTCGGTTGACGCGGCTTATTGCCATTAAAATCACCTAGTTATTTTCCATTCAGGAATCTGGCAAAACGTCTCGAGGACAGAGTCCTCAGCTTTACAAAGCCAAGTATTTCCATGGCTGTGAGCAGCCCAGAGTGTACCAGTGGCAGCACGTACAGTTCTTACTTTGCAATTAAGGTGGGATTATAAAAACAGGGATAAAAAGTCACCGCCTACCTCTCAAAATTTGATTTGAATATATCATGCTGCCCAGCTGGGGCCTGGGAGGGCTGAAGGCATTGAGATGGGAATAGTCACACCTTCTCCCCTCCTTCCCATTCCCCCAGGCACCAGGGATAAGGCAAGGAGCTGGGACACCATGCCAGCTGCCATGCAATCAAGCAAGTCACATGTGTTATTGAGGCATAAAGTTAAGAGCCACTTAAGGCTGCTCAGATCGTAAGGATAACAGACAATTTGGCAGGTGTCCATTTGTGCTGGAGACAATGTCTATGCCATGGGAAAGAAGAGCTATCAGTGGAACCCTTTTTTTTTTTTCCTGAAACAAAAATTGTAGAGGCTCCAAAGAGCACTTTCCCAGAGAACTTGCTCTATGCAAGGAAGGAGGCACGTGGCAAAATGGAATAAGTGTAGGTATGTTCTGCTGTGGCTTCGACTGACTTGGTAAAGTAAGGCTACCTTAGCCTTATTTAGTAAATAAGATTGTTCCTGAGCAACACACTACATCTATACATTTCCTTTCTGCTTTATCATGTTCTGCTTCACAAAAAGCTGTTAGCGCTGGTTCAGTATGGAAAGAAAATGAGCATTTCTCAAAAAAGTACATCAGGCCAAATATTTGAATATCCAGGTCTCAGCCAGCACTGGTGTTCCACCAGCAAACCAGCTGTGCATCCTGGGTGTGGGCAGGCAAAGGATCCCGCATGGCTTCAGTGCTGTTCCTGGGTCTGCCACCAGAAGCAGCCTCGGAACCAGAAAATGTGCAACCACGGCAGCCCGTGGTTTATATTCTTTGGAGCCTCATTAGCAGATTTCAGCAGGCTGCCTGGGAAAATAAGGCTTGCTACAGAGAATAACAGTCAAGCCAAGAATGGGAGATGCTTCCACAATTCCGGCTTGCAAAACAGCCAGGAACGAAGCGTGTCATTCCCTGCGTGCCCAAACCTGCCTGTTCCCAGAGCTGAGACAGCAGCACCGCTCACACAGCTGGGAGGGAGCGAGGTAATGACATGCAAACGCTGAGCACGGGAGATTTCCCTCCAAAGCCAAGGGAATATTGGTGGGATAATGCACACTGCCTTCAAGTCTTGGGGTGGCACGGCCTCTGGGAAGCTGTGACAAACCAGCACAGAGGGCAAGATTTTTGGGAATTACGTTCATACAACCAAATTTATGGCAGTGCATCCAAGTCATGGAACATAAACTCTCGTTCAGAAATTCTCAAAGGACTCTGTCGGGGGAACGGCAGTTTCTGGTTCACACAATCATTTCACTTTGATACATTTAAAAATAGCCAAGAAGATTTATGTCTTTGTAAGCAGGGTTCTTTAAGCAGGGGATGACAGGGGATCTTTTCTAAAGTCCTGCAGCATTTCACAGGACTCGGTGCCTAACAAGCCAGGAGAGCGTAACTGTGTGTGCATCTGCCCTGCTCAAAAATATCCACGTTTTATCCTAAAGGGGAGAAACGAAGAAAAGAAAACCTTTGTCTGTGCTTTACAGGAGGATTGCAGTAATGGATTCTGAATCCTGATACTCCTGCTCTAGACTTCCACTCATGCCACAGCCCCAGAGAGGAGAGAAGGCCACAGGAGGGAAGACCTCCTTCACTATAATATATGCAAGCCATATGCTGGCACATATACAGCATCTACCTCTTTTAAGCAGGAGTTGCACCATGTGATTACATAAACTACATTTGGGAAATTTAGGGGCAGAACTTGGCCATATCTGCCAAATAAGATAAAAGATTGTTCTTCAAAAGATTTTTTTTTTCCCCATTTCAGTGAGGCAACAAAGCAGAAATGACAGGATTTCCCCACAGCTTAGATAAAATTCAAGCTGTACTTTGTTGAGTCAAAGACAGGTGGTGCAGGATTTCCCTTTCTTTCAGAGTCACATGGGACCCTGTCAAGCACCTTTCCTTGCCCACAGACCATGTTCAGAGATAAATACTTTGGAGGGGGACTTTGCAACCAAGCCAAGTCAAGGTATCACCCATCAGAGAGCCTTCCTAAAAATTTCTTTTGTACACTTGGCAGAAAAAAAGTCCCACATCATGAATTTTACTGGCCATGCTCAGTAGTCTGAGGAAGTCAAGGCTGGCATGGTTTTCTTGTTTTGCCCATAGAGAAAATTGTCATGTTTTAATCTAGGCAGACATGCAATATAAAATTAACACAGGCAAAATGTTGTGGGTTTTTTTTTACACAGAAGTTCACGCCTTTGATGACTTTAGACAGCCAAAGAGATTACAAAGGCATCTGCTCATCTACTCAACGGGTGTCTCCTCAGTCAAGGATCTCATGATTGGATCTCAAAGCAAATGTGTGGGCAGTCTTCAAGGAACATAGTCCCAAGTGATATCCCTTCAATTAGGAAGGATCAGACGCTGCAGCTCAGCTCCTTTGTAACGCTATCTGATGTAGGTGATGTGAGGTGCATGTCATTTCAGGGCCTTCCCCATTCCACTGCAGCGTAAGGCCTATTTGTGGAACGCATCTCATTTGCCCTCTACCCCAAAAATACCTCAAGAGGGCATGTCATAGGGCAGGAACTGAAATACTCGGTAGTATCTGTGCTTGGCAGAGTGGAAAGAAAAAGTAGTAAGGCAAAGATAATCATACCCAGGCATAAGTCATACACAGTCTGCAACACCCTGATGCAACATGATGACTGACCCAGTCTGAAAATAGGCAACACACGTCTGAAGGTGGCAACAGCCCTGTGGACACACTGGAAAAGAGTGGTTCTGACCTACAAAAGAGGGTGTAATCCTTTCAATGAGGCTGGTCCCAGTCTGTGGAATTGGTGTATATAAACACCAGTGGAGGCTGGGGAAGGAAGGTGTCACCCACTGTCTTTCCTCATGCTGAGCCAGCAGGAGCTCGGGGATGAAGAGCCATCACAGCCAGCAGAGCCCACAGCACAGCATCAGGTGTGTGGCACTGTACAGCCAAGGCTTCACTAATCTGTTGGATTAATGCCTGATCTTTTGTTGTTAAGTGAGAAACAGCACAACATTTGAGGAAAAGTAAACGCTTCTCTGTGTTTCTGGAAACTTGCCAAAATATTCCCATCACAGTGGTCCCCAATTTCCTAATCAAAATAGCTGCTACGCTTCCTAAATCACCCATATCTGAGCCACCCGTTTGCACAGCAGCTCTAACAAATTGCAAAACTTGTATTGGATTATTTCCAAACTTGAGCCCAACGTAGTGTTGCAGAAATCCCAAATTCCTTGTTGCTGAAAAGAACTGAAAAGAAATTCATTTACTTTGGAGACAGGCAGGATCAGCTCGCTATCTCTGGCAAACATGCTTGGATGGTGGATACAGCCTATCTACAAACCTCCTATCTCACCCAGGCAATCAGACAAACACGTCCACCAAGAGCACAAACATACCTGCTAGTCTGGATTGTACTAAAGGACAGGCTTTCCAACTCCTGTATTCTCTCAGAGCAACTATGTGCACAGATAAAGTCTGTGGATCAATGCCCACGGGATCTCCTGAGCGCAAAGAATCCCTTTCATGTGGTAAGTTCACAAAACTGAAGCCAGCACAGGAAAGCTTTCTGTTTAATGCATGAATTAAACACCTGAGACACAGAGGTCGTTCCTGCAGAGGGCTGTGATTTCCAACTGCACAAGATCGAAGCCTGGCTGCCTGAGCAAGAGCTCGCTGAGATCTGCGACAAGGAGAGTAAACACCTCTTGTCTCAAGAGGCTGGAAGCAGCCCTGGGGACAGCAGGGCAAAGCAAGCTGTGTCACAAAGGCATGTTTAGGTGTGCAGGATGCTTGGCTGTGCAGGAGCACACAGAAAGCGAGTCTGGGGAGAGAACAGAGCTGTAAACAAGAAAAACTGAGACAAACTATGCAGGCTCGTGTCGCATCCTTCCAAGTAAAGACTAAGTGATGCAGTTGGTTGACTACAGGGAAGCAAGATGTTATGCAGCACATGTTCTTTGATAATGCCCTACTTTAGAACCAAAGAGCAGTTTGATTATGTTTTGAAAGCTACATGATCAAAGGAATTCAGAAAAAGCCTTTTGAATCATTTTCCTAGATGCTTCTATCAAACTGTATTAGGCCAAATCCTTCCTTTCAGTTGGAACAGTTTGAGCCATAGCATTAGTCTTCTGCTCTTTAAATCTATTCATAAACAAAAAATAAAATCCTTCCCCAAAGAAATGACCACACTAACCCATTATCTTGTGTAACCGAGTGCAATCAAAGAGCTTCATTTACTTTATGTAAATGCCCTCTGCTTTTCCCAGGCCTAATGTTTTCTTATTCTCTGTTGTGTCACCTCATATCTAACCTAGATACTGAGATCATCTGGGTGGAGACTCTGGGTAAAAAAGTCACTATAGACTCAAAAAAAATACAGCACCATAGTAGCTCAAGAGACTTTTGAAGTAAATACACTGGTTTCTTCTCTAAAATATTTTTAAATAAGCATGAGTGCAGTACAACAAAATATTTCCATATTCATCATGGTCTATTTTCTGTCAATGAAAAGGTAACAATTCTCGATGACTCAAAATCAAGAGTGATTTTCGGTACCCTGCTATGTTTCAAGCAGACATGCATGCAGGATGGCATTATGAAATATGGAATTCCTTGATGCTTACCAGCATTCCCAGTGCCACTGTCACTAATTCAGGCCTAGGAGTCAGCAGTGGCTCCTCCAAAGGGCACCTCTCAGCCTGCCATTGTTGCCAGTGACGAGCCTGATTCAAAGGCTGGCAGCAAAGAGCCGGCAAATGGCAGCTGCTCCATTGTCAGCATGTCCCATGGGACAAAACCACGAGTGGTGGCACAAAGGGGTTAAAGAGTGACGGCAGTGACAGGATTTTGGGAGGGCATTAAAGCCCACAGAGGTCTTTGTGGCTCATTGCCCAAGTGCAGCATTCCCATGTTCCATCCCATGACCAGTTACAGCACTGGGAGGAATTCACTTGTACGGGCATTCTTGTTCCCACTCCACTCCTCTCCTGAAAGCCACAGGACAGCACTGGCAAAAATAAGGGGTGACAACATTTGTGGGCCAAGGTCCCCTCTACGATCCACATGCCAACACTCACCAAACAAATGGGAAAGGAAGATTTGTCCTGTGTGCTTTGATGCAGGAGAGCTTGATGCAAGAGATTTTATCTCCGTTTCCCCATGTTCTGTTTTCACTTAACAGGAAATCTTTATGCATTGGCAGTCAGATTTCACAGCTAAAAAAATAATACCTGCCTTGAAAATTTGAGTCTTTCATCTATTTTCTTTTAGTGCATATCAATGAGTGTTTCATCTGAGATGCATCGGGACATACACTAAGCTCTTAACCACATTAAACCAACTGGATCAAGTCCTTTAAACGTGTTAACTTATGTCGGCCTTGCTCTTTCATTTTACATCATGATTTCCTTTTAGTTTATTAATTCTACGTGCACTGTACTAACACAGAATAAATTAGAATGACATTTTTTTCTCAGACCATTTTCTTTTTCATCCCCTTGCCACAGGACAAACTCCCAGTAATCATACCCTGGATAGGTGAGCAGTATCTCAAATAAACACACATGAAAAAATTCAATTGTTCTTTCTTGTTGAATCCTTTCCAGTTTGAACTATCAGTGACATCACCACTGAAATTCAGACTCCCTTGGTTTTCACTACTTTTTCTGCTTCCCAACAGCCTCTTCAATAATTTGTTTTTCTTTGCCATTGCAGAATTTGTAATAGTTCTCTCTTCAACCGTTCCAAGTTTCCCATTCAGCCCCTAAATATTTTCAATTAAGATGAAACAACCCTCCTATTCCTGTGCTTCCGTGCAACTGCTATGATTACTTTTCTATACATTGACAGCCAAGGCAATCCACCTCTCCTATCACTTTGGCTGTGTCCGCCTTATGCTTAGCCTTATTTAGCTATTAACCTTTATTTAAACAAAGTACAGCTAATCATTTTACTCATCCATGCAATATTAAATTAACCCATACTATCATTACAGGTGAAAGACAGAGATTAACTGTGTCATCAAGTTTAGCATCACCACAGTATTCAAGCCTTGGACTGGAAGTAGATATTACTGTTGTTGTTGTTATCATTATTATTTCACTCTGGCATCCAGCAAACATTGTGCTGCAGCAGCAGCATGTGTCCTGATTGCAACAGGGCACGGGAGGTCACAACCTACATCTAATCCATGCCAAAGTTTGGCTGACTTTGGGGAAATGATTCTTTCCTGCTCTGAACTCGAGGAAAGGTGATGCAACATATGCTTCCAACAAACAGGAAGCTGTGAATCCAAACAAACAGGAGATGGGGGTTACGTTCATATTCTAATTTGCACTGGTAGCTGCCAGAGGCTTGTAGCTCTCCACGTTCCAAGAGGTCACAGAGCTGGCTCTCGCCGTGAGCTGGGTGACATCATCTGTGCTATCTTTATTTCATGGATGAGTACTAAACATAACCAAAAGAACAAGCAAAAGGAGCCTCCACTCTGCCACGGCACAGACAAGCACCTCATCAAGTCAGAATCTACCCTTCCAGCAGCCAGGAGGACCATCTGTAGGATTTCTGAAGCTATTCCAACACCACCTCGTTGGTAGCGCTGCAGCTGAGCACAAACAGCCACAGCAATTTTATGTAAGTGTTTCACAAATGTTGGTGGACCTTTCCCACCCAAAAGCACTTGAAAGAAGTGGAAGGAGGCAATTTCTTTACATACACTGGTTATATAATTGGGTCTGTTTGTTGAAAGAAGAGTTGATGACAGGGCCATCACTGCTGTGATGTTTTACATATGTAACTCGTCTTAGAAGCTCCTCATCTCTCTGGCTCCCTGCAAGCTTCAACCATGCTAGGAAAAAAGTAGGGAATGGGCAGAAATCTCAGACCCCTTGGGCACTAAACAAGGATCCTGATGAAGAGAAACAGTAAGAAAACACACATGTATGGCCAACCTTCAGGCAAGACCACAACAGCCACGTGTTCTGCAGTGGCCCATCTGTAGCAGAGGAATAAACCTGAATCTCAGATCCATTCCCGATTTAATCATTAAATCCTGTGCCACTGGGATACAGGCTGCACCAGCCCAGAGGGTGTAAAGCCTATGCCTGATACTTCTAAAATATTTTTTGCTTCTAGGAATGAATTGAATCAATTTTTACTTCAGGCCAGCACATATAACATGCAAACACTTATTTCTTGTAGCTACACACACACTGTATTTCTATAGTCACCTTTCCCTATGCTCAGTTCTTCAAGGCCTCCCTTTCCATTGCATTCCTAGATGTGACCAGAGACAAATCACTGGATTTTCCATTCCCAAGGCCAAGGACAAGAAACTATCTGAATAAGTAACCTCTGTTCCTGTTTTCCTTTGCTTTCCTAGTAGTGGTGTTACAAACTTTGGTGCAGCAAACAAACCTAAAGCACAATAGCTTTCCATGCCGGTGCATTCCATGGTGAGCAGTAACAAGTGAGTTTGGGATTTAAAAAGTCATCCCCCCTGTGCCCCAAGGAAAGCTGTGGATGGGCCTGGGTTGTACAAATGATGGGATATGCCCGTGCAGCTCAAAGTGGAACGTGTTCCGTGCATGCAAATGGCACACGGCGAGAACCACGCAGGAACACGGGGGAAGGAGGGCAAATCTCTAAAAGGGAAATACATTATTTAAGGATATCTTTGTAATATATGCAAAGCTGTCTTTTTGACTAAGCTATTGACCAGGGAAAAAGGACCACGGGTCTCTGCTATTCTAGGGGGCTGCCAGCCTTCAGCTTTATATACTCACTTCTCCAGTGAGATTTGAGTATCCTCGTCCTCTGCCATTTTTACCCTCTCTCCCCAGCATTTGACTGAATCCTAAATGTCTAACACATTGAAATTCAGCGAATGAGATGGAATAAAAGTGTGCAGTGAATAATCAGCAGTGAATAACATCCAGAAAGCACTTGTGTATTTCTTTCCTACCGAGAAAAACGTCCTAAACAACATTTGATTTATCTACCCCAATGTTCTCCTTACAGGGACTGCCATTGCTGTTGACTGGGCATTTATTTATGATCAGTTGGTGCCGGGCTCTGTGGGTTTCATAGCAGGAAAAGTGAAATTCATTACTCTTGCCACACTACCCCATCCATCTTTTATGTATTATACAGTGCACCGATTTACTGCAGGTGGAGACTTGAAAACCTGAAAAATGAATATTTAATGATTATAGTATTATATATGCCTGTATTTTGGTGTAAGGAAAATGTATCCCTGTGTTTTGCTGCACATACTCCGTTATGTTTTTCTAACAGGTCAGTGCCCAGCTCTTGGTGCCAGACATTCATTTCTGCTTTACCTGCCATCACTTCTGCCAATTCTTTCTAGTAAAGGAGGTTCCACTAAAAATAGGAAGACCAAGATGACATCTCTTCAAAGAGGAAAAATATTGAATCTGATAAAACAAAAGCCACTTGCCCTGAATCAGAATTAGTCTATTTCCATATCTGTGGCCAGGAACCAAGCTGTCGTCTTGCTTAAATTAAATGACCACTGGATTCAGAATATGAATTTAACAGCTGAGTTCTGAAAGAAATCTTTTTCAATGAGAAGCATTCAAAGAGAATTATTCCAAAATAAGTTTCTCACTAAATTTTCCTTCACAGTTAACATATAATGCAATATTGTGGTTGCTGACCTCAAATGCGATGTGCATGTATTTCTATTTATAAGCTAATAACTCTGACACACAAATAAAGTAAATGCTTCAGCTTATACTCTAAACTCCATCATATTAACTCAGCTTAATTCACTTGTGTGTTATCCCATGTTATTAAGATACATAAAACTGGTGTAACAAAAGTGAGCAGACTAACACTTCACATACCACACTTGATGTCAAGCATATAATGGCACAGCCAACCCAGCATTCTTAATTTGCTAATCTATAGCAATGAAATGAAGCATAAAGGCGAAAAAGGAAAAAAAAAAAAAAAGGAAAAAAAAACGGGGGGAAAGGGGAAGAACACACAAAACCTCAAAAGAAAATAGCAATTCAGTTATAAGATTTTCTACGAACCCATGAATATTTATGAAAAAGCAAGGAGGGTATTTTTTCACTTAACTTCAAATGTCTCCTTTAAAAAGTCTTCTGAAATATTAGACATGTATTAAAAAAAATAAACTGCACATATAAAAGAATGAAAGACATGCAGCTTTTAAGATAAGCATGCTTTCAGTGCAAGCATCTGCACTCAGAGGAGCATTTACACAAATTAACATATTTTATCCACTGTAAGGACCATAAAGCATTTCCAATTCAGCATATAATTTTTATTTGAATTGGTATGACAAAATCTTTAAGTGTAGCACTAGTAGAAGATACAAGAAGCTGCAATGACCAAAGGCAACAGTGGATTTCCGTGCATAAAGAAATGAATAACAATCAAAAAAAAGAGAGGGTTTGGATATTTGAGGCAGAGAGAGGGTGTTATTCTCAAATTTACAGAATCAGCCTCTTGTTACTATGATGTTTTGAAGCAAATATAATCTTTTTCTGAGTGAAGACAGAGAAAAAAGATTGCATGATACAGTGCAATCCCTTCTCTAGAAACATGGCAATTTTGTCATCAATACACGGGTGAGAGATGTCATTACTCTTGGAAAAGAATTAGAAATCTACTCTGCAGCTCTCAGGAACGATGCCTTGCCTGGCAAACAAGGTCACTCCACATTCAAAGCTCTGTCCCCTCTGCAGATTAAGGTTTCTAACACTACAGCTGGTTCCTTCATCTCCCCAAATTCAAATTGCAGGGCTTTGGAACACGCCACGGACGGGGTTGCTACGGTACAGCACTCGCAAAGGCAAAAGCTGCTCCCAGCACTTTGCTTCATGGCTGCAAGGACTTGTCTGCCTTGATTAATTTTAAGTTAGTGATGAAAATACTAATAAGACTGAAACAGGAAAAGCAGATTTAGGGAACTACACTGGCTCTACACTGGCTCTTGGGCTGTGCTGTGATCTACTTCTCTGCAGTAAAACTTTCAAAACAGACTGTGGTTTCTCAGGTAGGTGTAGGAAAAATACTAACCTACCTTCTAAAGATATAGGATGTTTAGTTGTATATATAAAGCATCAATGTAGTGGATAAGAAATTGTAAATTAGCTTTTTCCACTTCACTTGCACTTTCCAAGGTGGATTGCATTGCAGAGAAAGATCTTTTATTCTACATTAATGATTACAGACTTGATTAAATACATGATGTCCAACATGTACTGCCATCCTCTAAACAGAAATAACAAACTGCCTTTTGCCTATGTGTATGGGTGGCATTTATCCTTTAGACACTTCCCAAATATGCCTCAACCATTACCTTAGGTGTCTCTCCTCAGGAAGGAGGGAGGGCGGGTGCCTGTCCATCACCCACATCCACAGACACCCACGCTTGCATCCCTCACTCAGGACAGGGAGCAGCAGTCTGGCCCTCAGCAGGCCACAGCCTCCCCAGCAGACTCCACGTCCTCTCCTGAACATTGCTACGGAATCCAGACTTTGTTTGCCCCAGGCAGACTGTGGCACAGCTCCCTTTCCCAACCTTGTTTCCCAAAGGGTTCTTAGTCACTCCGAATTTTTTTTTTAATAACACAGGTGCACGTAATATGGCATATGCACAGTAATCTAAAATCTACTGCATGTTATCCTAATGTATATTAATTTCAGCATATTTCATTGCTTCACGAGTGCCACAACCCTACAGATTTAGAAGTTTTTAATTTATAAACTGAGAGTTAAGACCCAAGTAAAAGTAAAACCTGCCCCAAAGCAGGTGAAAACACTGTGAAGACGTTCCATTCCAAACACATTTGAACTCTCCAAACCAGAACTTCCACCTGGAACCTGAAGTCAGAATTCCACAGCCTGGACCAAAGCAAGGACTCTTGGCAGCTGCACTGTCAAATAAAACTCTCAGTGAAATATGCCTGAAACGATAGCAGTCATTTGTTACCCTTGCTCAAACAACGTGTAGGAGAGAGAAGGCTCCTGGTGACTCAACATGCAGGCGAACTGGCACTGTATTTACCCGGTGTCACTATCTGGAACTCCAGAGTAATAAATGGATGAAATGCAGCTCATAAAAATATTCATATGATGAAATTTATGGCTTACATTAAAGCATGTTTAACTTGAAAAATGACTGTGTAAAGCTCAACTGATCTGTTCCCTGTGTATATTCACAGTCATATCTGTTTACTTTGGGGCTGCATGTTTAAATTTATTTCCACTTGTGCATATCCAAACTGCGTGCAGCTGAAACTTTTTCTCTCCTTTTTTTTCTTTGTTCTATTTTAAAAACTACCCAGAGCCTGGCCCAACCCAGTGTTGTAGGCCACGCTGAGGTGGAAAGCCCAGAAGTGCTGTCCCCTTCCCTCTGCCAAGCCAGGGCAGGAAGGCTGGGTGAGCATCACCGCCATGGTGGAAGCAACGAGCCCTGCAAAGCCCAGCTCGCCAAGGGCTGCACCCAAAGCACACATGCCCAGATTTTCATTAGCACGCCGTTCACACGGGAAGAGACACAGTTCTGCTGTGTCCACAGCACAGCTGCCTGGGACCACGGAGCAGAGCACGCCAGACATCCAGCCCTCCCTGCCCACCTCAAAGGCTGCTGGGGGCAGGAGGCAGCGGGAGCAGCTTTGGCCACATGAATCGACCTGCGTGGGCAGAGCCAGGTTGGGCAACCCAGCCTAAAGCTGCTCCACAGATGCCAGTATAGATTACATAGGTCTCCTCATTTATGCCTCTATTAGCATAACTAACAAGGAGTAAGCAGGATTCTCTTCCAGTCCATACGTAAAACAAGTATCTCCTTGAAGTGTTTTTCACCGTAGATAAAGAGTGGGAAAACGCTCTTAGGCTTCTCAATTTTCCAGCAGCAACAACACTCTTTTTTGGGGGGCGACACTTCTCAACAGTTCTCAATTTAACATCCCCTAAGCTCTTACTCAGTGATCTTTTCTGTGGTATCTAAATTTGAAATATACTGAGGGAAAATAAACACAAAACCTCCGCAGTGCATTCTGCATGGTCTTCAAACAACACAGCGTGTTCTCATGACAGAGTGCCATCACAGAGTCATCCCACATTCCTCGCCAACTGACTGATAAAAGCAGCTAGGAGTGAAACACCTGTGGACAATGTCACTCTTTGGACATATTGCAATTCATATGGGAAAATTAAAAATGCTAATTCAAAGAACACTGATGGGTGGTAACAGGATAGATGATTTGGAGGTGGACTCGCACATGTAAAGACAGCACTGAACCTGAAGGTTTTCAGTAGAGAATTATTTTCCCTTTGTTTCACTCCCAAATACAGGTCAGTGTGATGGAAGTAATCCTTCAGAGACAGAAGTACAATTTCCAGTACGTACAAATCAATTCGTGCCACAGTGCAATTCGTGCTACTCATGTATTGAACTGCTCTCAGTTGATTTGTTGTGTAAAGAACTGCTTTTCCTTCTGCCTCAAACAGAACCTATCCCTTCCCTTAAATATATATATATATATGTATAAACATACATATGAACCTGAGTGCATTTTTTTTTTTTCTTTTTTGAGATAAAACCCTCCAACAAACTGCAAACCAAGCCAGCATGTGCAGAGGAAGACAATCAGCCAAGGAGACTTGGGAGCAACCAGATGACTGCTCCGAACTGTGGTGTACTTAGGTGTGACTGTTTGCAAATCAAGGCTATTGTAAGTGAACAGCACCTACAACTGTTCCAAAACCAGCATCCCTTCCTGATTCCACGACATCCAGTTTGTTAAGGAGCAGTCTGAGTGACCTGCCACTTCCACAATGAGCATTCCTCAGAGACAGACACATTTAATTGGGGGTGGTGAAAGACATAATTCAGAGGAGACATGTGGACTGAAAACCAAACTCTTCTTAAAATCTTTCCTGCGCTGTCTTTTATTGCTCAGCTGAAAGGAATTTGCAGTGCAAAACGATAAGAAATACAAACCACCTTCTTAATCCATATGCCAAAACATTTACTTTTCTTTTTAATGCCACTTTAATTTCTGGGAGAATTCCAAACCAAGGGTTTGTATTTCATGATACTGTCAACTTTGCATAAAACTACTGGTACTACTCATGACTTATACAGCCTCAGGGAGAATATTGATTTTTTTCCCCTTCATAAATCTGAAAATGCTCTGTCTCTTCCCAGTGGACCCATTATATTTATTGGTATCTATCCCAAAACAACTGCTCAAGGTTATAGCTATAAAAACATTTGGGGTTTTAATTCACTATACAGAGGCCAGAGAAGCCCATGGATTTTGGCTCAGAACCCAAATTTGTCCTGACTACAAAAGATAGGTATTTCTTTTTATTGTGTGTTAGGACCGTAAGGTAAAAGTTTTTCCCCGGGCAGGGCTTATACCCTTTCTGATGGGATATTAAGCAAATTTTAAAGAAGGGAACAAGTGAAGCAAGTTCTTCTTTATGCAGTAGAGATCAGACAGTGACAGTTAACAACAAATACAGGTATAAATAAATATTTCATCAATACTTATGGCATAAGGATTTTCCTAAAACACAAATTTCCTTATGGGCCAGTTAAAATAAAGAAATGCTGCTCCCCCAAGAGCAGATGCCCGACTTTTGAGAACCATTTAAATGTCTGACATCTCAGATGGAAATAGAATACGTGGAGATGTGATCAAAGATGAAAAAGGAGATTTAAGTTCTTTGGTTCATTAAAATACAGTAATGCTGTAATGACTGATTGTGATGCTATTGCTTTAATTGCTGCTTGAATCTTCAAAAATAACTTTGCATCAACTTTTAAGCTAATTTATGAAGGAAGAAGGCATCAGGCAAGAATCTTCCACTCCTTCTCCATGTACCGAATCCAAATGGAAGATTTGCGTGGGAATATTATAAAAAACTATACTAAGCCATATATCCTGTGCTGCAATGATCTTCCAAGAGAGCCTGTGCCTGTGGGATGTTCCTCTCAACACAAGAAAACTGCTGCCAACACTTCAAACTGAGCCATGGGACTCCTTAAGGACTTATCCACGGCCACCCCTGGAGCAGGTGCTGGAAATCCGTGGAAGAGCATTAGAGAAATGATTTCCATTTCTTTGCCTGTGATTAGTCTGGGCCTGAAAGGTGGGAGTGCCCCCAGCCTCAGCACATTCCCTGTTCCACAAGGCAGCTGTGCAGGGAAAGGAAGGCTGCCTCCCAAATCAGCAGCTCCAGCAACACCGTTCAGCTTTAAGACATGTAAAATATAGTCATCACAATAAAAACCGTAGCCTTTGCCAAAGGATTTCACTAAGTGGTATCTGAGACACCATAATTTTGATTACATTTAGAACAAAAGCATATGCCTACTGTGCAGTTAGAGGACACAAATGCTGACTATATATTGCTTCGCACTGTACTTTAATAAATTAAACACAGAAATTGCAGTATGTTATCCATATTCTACATGAAAATACCTACAGCATAATTTATAACTGGCAGCTGACCAGCTGGCAAGGCAGGCCTAGGCTTTGCATATCACATGAGTACATAGGCTTTCATTTGTAATCTGGCTTTCATGAAATGAGCAGTAGCAAATTTTCAAGTCTGTAAATTCTGCGCTGAACCAACACACTCAGCTCTAACATCTTGTGTCCCCAGAGTATGACCTGCTCCAGAAAAGAAACAGGGTTTATTTTGGATCATTTTACAGTGCCAGCTTTTATAAACATGTTTGCTAAATACGTATCAAGGCAAATATTTCTTGTTTTGATATAAACCTTTGATAGGAGAAAACTTCCAGAATCAACCCCAAAATGAGGGGTATTTCCAATAACATGACACTCAGACATTAACACCACAGGTTTGCTTTGCATTCATGATGTGCCGGTTATTTCTGTGATGGTGGTATCTGATAATATTGCTCTTTTCCTTTACTCTTCCCAATATTAAGGTTATTATCACCCAATTATTGTAGCAAGAGAATGATCACAAATCTTTCCTGCTTTGCTCAAGTAATATTTAACAATTCAAGATGAGAAAAAATGGCCCATGTGCATGGAGTTTGGTATGAAACTGTAGCTTTCAAAACTTATTTACTAATACATTATCATTAAAATAGGTTGCATTTACAACCTGAAAGCTCATTGTCATGGTAGGAAACATTCTCAGCCTGCAATCACAGAACAACTGTGATTTATGGAGAAATTTATACACTATATTTTGTTCTGAAATATATCTTTACAATTAGTTTTTGCAGGACAATTTGTGTCAGGAAAATATGGCATTTAAATTCACAGACAATTAAAATCTCTTGATATTTAAACATAAAATCTTTGCATGAATTACTGAGCTTGTGGCTAGGGAGAAAACACAGAGAGAATCCAGGCTTGCTTCAGGATTCAAGCGAGTGACTTCGAAGTAAATAAAAACACCTCTGACAAGCACAAAACATGATAAAATGCACCTTTTTTCTTTCCTAAACAGAACTCATTATTAAATAAAACCTCTCTCTCTCCAGGGGAAAGCAAGCATGGTGCATGTTAAAAGGGTTGCAGAGCAGCACACGTGGGCTGGCAGCCACACACTCTGTGCTCCAGCTTTTCCTTTGCCAGCAGAAGCAAAGACAGGGTCACTCAAAGCACTGAGTTGATGTGATGTCCTGGGCAGGGTTCAGTGCCAGCCCTTGGCATCCTCTTTAGGCACAGCAGGGTGTGATTTGGGACTGGAGCTATGCTTGGAACCAGCCTTTGGCTGGCCAGGAGATTTCCACACAAACAGAAAAGGTCACAAGGTAAGAAATGACAAGGTATATTTGGTGCTATCTCGGTATCAACCTGCCAGTGAACGTGGCATGATTCACTCGGGCCTTACAACCTGCTTTATCCCAGTACAATGTGGATTCCTTGCTGCTTCTCCCTTTTTTCTTCTGAGCACAGAGAGAAAAATGATGCCTGTCGTGCTCCACAATTTCCCAGAATTCTGCTGACCCCAACATGAAAGGCAAATTATGCAGAATTCCACATTAAAACTTTTACATATATCTGTGCAGCAAAATGAACACATGATTTAGAATTTTCTGGACTTAAGTGCTAGGTAAGTTACACTATTCTTCCATTTCCTCTGCTGAGCAATGAAACAATGAGCAGTGGGGCCAGCCAGGAAGGCACCTACCTTTTGAAATCCCACCCAGTGAAAGAAATATGACATTGCAAGCCAGAAATATCAAATAGAATTGTCTATGGAAGCTGTATTTGCTTCATATCTGCTAAATTTTCAGCTGCAGAGACAAAGACTCTCTCCCCCCTCTCTAAAGACAGTGACAGCTCTAAGCAGCAAGCACCACCGACCCCTTTTTCCAGGGAATATTGTGTAACACTGCTGGGGGAAGAGACTCGGCTACAGCATGTTGAGAACACTAAGAAGTTGTTGCTGCTGTAAGAAAGGGCCTCGAGAGGCCAAGAGGGGAATGGTGACACTGATTTTGCACTGATGTTACAGAGAGGATGTCTGAGCACCACGACAGCAGGTGGGACATTCATCTCCTCAAGCCCACAGGCCAAAAAGCAATGGGTTAGTTATGGAAGGCAATTAACAGCAAAAAGATCATTTGAAAGTGGGATTTAAAACCAAGATGTGTGAGGAGGAACAGAAGATTTCTAGCAATTCCTGTGAATGTAAAGTTATCTCCCTTTCACCTACGCAGAGGTTGCCTTTCCAGAGGTATTTCACCAAATTACATTTCCCACTCTCCTGCCTCTGTTTACTGCACTTTCAAAAGAATGTGTACGAGTACTGCAGGAACAGCAGCAGGAAATAAAATCTGGTTTTAATGGGAACTACTTAAATAAAGTTTAAAAATAAAGTACTTATTTTCAAAACTCGATTGCTTAATTTTTTAAGGGCTTTTGGCTCTGCAATGTACAAGGGTGCTCTAAGATGCAGATACCCAAACCCCCAATTCACTTTAAAATTAGTGCTCTCTTAGAAGTATGAATTGCTCCATCTGGAAGTGATTAGGGTTCCAAGGATGTGCAGCATTAAGTAATTTAACTTACTGAAGTGCTTCTTTTTTAATAAGCTCTTCAATTTAAAAATAAGAATAGTTTTAAAAAAAACCCACCTCCTTCCTAGTACAGCTGTTGGAGTCACAGGAACCACTTTATTCATTTAATATCCTGGAAAAGGTGGGGGAAGGCATTACTTGAGGGGAACAGCAGCAACTGTATTAGCAGCAACCTGGAGATGCAACTGTAGAGGGGAAAAAAGTCCAATACTCCACATAAAATGTCTGCCTGTGCTAGTCACCAGGCTACCACCACCCTCTTATCTTCTGGTAGGGGCTTCTTCCTCATCTGTCTTTGAAATTTTTTTGCTGAGTATTTCTCAGATGTTTTCAGGGTGTTTTAACAGGAGGGAAGTTAAAGGTTGGCATCTGACAATGGTAATTTTGGCATTTTCCAGGTTAAAATCTCGATGTAATTTTGAAGGGTTGAAAAGTTAAAGTAAGAGATGCTAATTGCTCTGGGGAACATGAAAATTAAAATATATTTCTAACTTGAATGAGCTGACATGCATCATCAGTTGTATTTTCAATTAAGGTTCTGCAATGTTGATTAATTCACTCATTTGAAAACAATTTACATACAAGATGGTCAGGGAAGTGGAATGTTGCCCTGGGGGAACTCAAGAGAAGAGTCAGGGATCAAAGTCTGAAAGCAAATTGACATATTTGGGGAGCTTTCAATAGCATGATAGCAGTGGTGGAAGATCAGAGCAGGCAGATGAATGCTTCCTGCTCAGATGATGATTACTGCCATCACTGGAAATTTAAGCCTTCAGATTTTTCATAACCACACAGCCATGTACTTCACATTATTAAGAAAATGCCAACCATCAGTCTAAGGAAATATCTGAATACTCAGATGGAAATTAGCTTTAAAATTTGCATTTAGGAATGCGTAAGCGTGTGGACAGGCTTTTATGTTACGAAATTACTTCCTTGTTTAAAGAACTGTACACCCTTTGCCAGCTGACTCCAGAAAAACCCTGACTTTCCCTCTGTGCCTGGCTGTTTAGATTAACCAGGAATATGAATGGGAAATTGACTTATTTGTAATGAAATCTAGTGAGAAATATTACCAATAATTCCTACTGTATTTCAATGGGATGCCCCATCTTACACTTCAATTGGCTATGTTTAAATTGCAAAAACAGTTCAAACAGCGACCAACTGGTCTCTTTGAACTGTACAGAAAACACAGACATGCAGCATCTGAGGAAATTAATGTAGCTAACATTTTAAAAGCAATTCAACCAATTATAAAATTTACTCACAAGGCTGACACACCATGCCAAGACTGTTGGCTTCACACTTCCCACGTAAGGAAATGTTTAGTAAAGTAAAAAGCACATTTTTTCTGTATGAGCTAAATCAATGTCAAGCAGAAACAAAAAAAAAAAAATCAGTAAATACCAGTCTGAACTTGGAGACAAAGTAAGAAATATGAAACTACGTGCTTTTTTTTTTTATAATCCATTTCACTATGAACAGCTAGAAGTGCCCTCCACCAGCTGTTGCTGGAAAGCTGTCAGTTCGTTTTTAAATAGAGATGTCAAAGGTCTGTAAACCTGTTATTGAACAAGACTGCAAAGCATATGACTAGGAACAATTGAAAACGACTGGGGTGATGGGGTTAGGTGCAGGGACACATGATTTTAGGCAACCTTTTGGCTTGCCACGTTCTTTGAAACTCAGTTCTCTGGAGCTTTCAAGGCTCTACAGTTACCCAAGTGCTACATAAATTCAGGGCCACAAAGCATACCTGAGCCTCGCTGCTCTGGGGGCTCCTAATGAGTTAAAAATGAGAATGTCAGCACAGATGAACTCTCAGAAGTGAAAGCTTATGCTGTACATCTCTAGAGGTAAAAAGCAGACCTAAGTCTAAACTAAAATGCAGCATACTCCTGCTCTACCATGCTGCAAGCAGAAAGCATCCATGTGAAATATCATCCTGTTAGTGCCAGATATACACAAAGATGTTTAAAACTCTTGGCCTTTATGGTAAAAAATACAGCTTTTTATTGTTTAAGTCATTTTTCCTATGATAGTATGTAAGTGCTTATTTTTAGTGATGCAACTGTCTAACTTAACTCTGATGTGGCCACTGTAAGCAGAAAGCTGCATTCATGTGAAAGTTCTACCTGTGCCAGGGTATGACACAAAACATGAACAAAAACTTCTCTCTTTGGGTCAGACATCTAGAAGCACAAAAATTACTGTCCTTGGGCAAAATTGAACATCCAGTCTGGAGGAAAAATAGATATATATCACCAGGTCCTCTTTAAATGCGCTATTAATAATGCTGTGTGTAGTCACCGAAAGAAACCAAGGAAAAGTTGCCCCCACCTGCTACATTTAGCAATGGCATCAAAGGCCCATTAATGCAAACAGTGAGGACCATATGTTCCCTATTGCAGTGGGGGGAGAAAAAAAGGATGAAAAAGACAAATGTATGAAATGAAGGGGAAAAAAGTTACATCTCCTGCCAAGGATATCATTCAGATAAAGCAAAAAAGCAAAGCTAGAGGTATGTGGATGAAGCTGGTGAGGTCCTCCTGGATAGTCCTTGGATTAGAGAGTTCCAGGCACTTTATGCAGCATCCCCAGGGCACATGAAACACAGCACCGTGTTTTTAAAGATAAAAACCCAGAATATGGCCAAACAACGCCTGGTGTTTCAAGAAAGTAACACCGTTCAATACATTTGTTTATACAATGAAAACTCCTCTGCTCGATGTGCACACAAGAGACTGGCCAAAACACCAAGTGCATGAAGGCACAGAGAGGGCTCACAGTGAGAAGACCCCCTAGAGATGGTGGGTAAAAGAATAAGCCCTGCTGGTGTTCTCAGTGTCCTGCATTTCTCAGGCTCTTCGCAGGCAGCACCGAGTCCTTCCCAGACAGGGAGGGAGGGAGGGAGGGATGGATGGATGCATGGATGGAGGGATGGATGGATGGATGGAGGGATGGAGGGAGGGAGGGAGGGATGGATGGATGGATGGAGGGATGGAGGGATGGATGGACTGACAGATATAAGCAGTCTGCAGGCTACTCCCAAATTGCCAATAAAGAGGCTCAGCTCTGCACCTGCATTACCTGGGGCTCTCCCAACACCCTCCTTCTCCCTGGGGATGGGCAGCAGCGCTTGGAGCATGGGGAGGGGACAGCCCTGTACCCCAGGGCACCACAGCCACCCCCAGAGGGGCAATGCCCCCTCAGAGGTGGTCACTACATGCTCCACCTGCCCTTGGCACCAGCGATTCATGGCTGAGAGGAAGAGACCAAGGTCTCAGTGCAGCTGGAGCTTTGGATAAACAGGGAAACAACTTGTTCCCATGACTCCCCAGCGCCTGGGAGCTGTTTGGGGCTCATTATTACCCTCTTATTCCTCTCTTCCAACTCCCTCCTCCTCCCTTCTCTCTTTAATAGACTGGGTAGAGTCTGCAGTGCTCCAGCATCCCTGTTCCGCAGGGAGATTAGCCTCAGGCCAGGTACAAATTACAGGTTTCTACACTAATGGAGAGCACAATTAGTCCTTGTGCCTCTTTGCTCCCGCTAACGAGTTGACGTGCGAGCTGCAAAGGCTGCACTGGGTCAGCATTTGCTGCTCAGGGAATTGTGCTGACCCCGAGGGAGAAATTACACCAAGAGGGCTCCGGGAACAAGGGAAAAAGGAGGAATTACAAAATTCAGTGCCTCTCTTGTGGGCTCTGGAGCATCTAGGAGGTGGGAGCATCAGGCAGCCTGAAAGGAGGACACAAGCATCGCTGCTGCTGCTGCTTGAGGAAAAGCAGGATTTGGGCAGCCACAGATAGGAAGGGGTTGGTGGATGTGGCCAGAGTGTGGTGGTGGCTGGATCCAGGTGTTTTCCATGCTGGAAGGACACTGGCACTCCAGTTCCTGGGATAAACACAGCCTGTGCTGCCTCTGAGCCCCTTCCTCTCCCCCCTGCACCCTTCCAGGAGGTTTTCCAGGATCCCTCTGCAATCCTGTTTGGGACCCTGAAAAATTCCTGTCCCACGATGAAACCAGCCCTCCATCTGAGCAAGGGGGGGCTCAGCCTGGAGAAAAGGAGGCTCAGGGGGGACCTTCTGGCTCTGCAAGTCCCTGCCAGGAGGGGGGAGCTGGGGAGGGTCAGGCTCTGCTCCCAGGGAACAGGGACAGGAGCAGAGGGAACAGCCTCAGGATGGGACAGGGGAGCTTTAGATTGGATATTGGGATAATTCCTTCATGGAAAGGGCTGTCCATCCCTGGCCCAGCTGCCCTGGGCAGGGGTGGAGTCCCCATCCCTGGAGGGATTTCAAAGCCCTGTGGATGTGGCCCTTGGGGACATGGGATAGTGGTGGCCTTGGCAGTGCTGGGGAATGGTTGGACACGATGAACTCAGAGGGCTTTTTCAACCTAAACAATTCTCTGATTCTCTCTGCTGGTGGCACCATCCATGTCCCCACTGAGTGACCCCAAGACTCACCTTCTGGCTCATATGTGGGACATGGGTGCCCATGTGGCTGAAAACCTTCGAGTCAGAGAAGGTCTTTCTAGTCTTTCTCTGGGGATTTTAAGTTTTCTTCCCTTCTTCCAAACTGCCAAGCCCTTCCATGGTGAGGGAAGGTTGAAGAACCCCATCCCAAGGTCATGAAGGGCTTGTGCAGTGGCTTTTGGAAGGTCCTTGTTTTGCTGCTGTTGTTGACTTTGCTGGCCCCAAACGTGAAAACCACCTTGGAGGGGGAATCCTTGGGCTCACCCCGTAATTTTTGTGTAGTTCAGACTTTCCTTTGCACTCCCTCCTCGTTCCTGTTCGTGCTGGGAACTTGGTGAGGGAGTTTCTCTGAGGTCTCACGGCTGATTTCTTTGGATTGCTGTCCCAGGGGAAAGTTGCCACCCCAGACCTTGGAGCTTCCCTCCAGCCAGGCAGGTTGTTTTGTGCCTGGGATGGCACCACATGGGATGGTTCCTGGGATAAGCCTGTCCTGTTTGGGGCTGGATTGTTTCCCATGGTGGTTGTCACTGCCGGAGAGATGGGGAGGAATCACCTCATTTGTTCTGATCCCTGGAATTTGGATGAGTTGCCTCTGTCATAGCTGCTCTTCTGTGCAGTGGGAAAGGGGCTGAAGGATCCATGAAGATCTGTGGACCCAAAGGAAAATATGTTCTACATCACCTTCTTCAGACTTGCCTGTCTTTGTGGTTAAATCACAGCAAATCAGGATTTGGGGTCAGCCAAAAGCACTGGGTTTCCCTAATTCCAGAGGCAGAGTGGGATGACAATACCACAGAGAACCCTTTTTCCAAGCACAGATACTTTTGGGGTTTGGGTAATTGGAGAACCCATGGTGGGCTATCAGCACCTGCATCTCTGGGATGCACTGGGATGGAGCAGGAAAATCAGGATGATTCCCTTTGCCAAGAAGCACTTCCATGAGTTATAAAGACCTGCAAGTGGGTGCAGGGAATGAGTGGGTACCTCAGCTTCCCCTCATGAAACCAGGACTCATCAGGGAATATTCCTCCTAGCCCCCAGAGCCAGGATTCAAGGAGAGCAAAGAATCAGAGGAATCAGTGCTCCAGAGAGGTCCATCTGCCAGAAAAATGACAGAATAAAGAGGGAATGGCCTCAAGCTGTGCCAGGACAGGTTCAGGTTGGACATCAGGAGGAATTTCCTCATGGAAAGGGTGGTCAGGCCTTGGCAGGGGCTGCCCAGGGAGGGTTGGAGTGCCCAGCCCTGGAGGTGCCCAAGGCAGGACTGGCCGTGGCACTCAGAGCTCTGGGCTGGGGGACAAGGTGGGCATCGGGCACAGGGTGGGCTGGGTGGTCCTGGAGGTCTTTCCAACCTTAATGATCCTGAGAATTCCCAATTGTCCCATTTTATTCATCAGCCTTTTGGTTGGGTTTGATCTCATATTTTAATTCAGCTCCACGTTCCTTCTGTGTTTGTGGCTCCAAAACAAAGTCAGGCAAAAGCACCACTTCAATATGAGCCTAAGCCCTGTCCACTCCTCCTGCCTTAACCTGATGCCTCACCCACAACCTCCAGCTGAGAAATCCCTAAATCCCTGCTGCCAGCAGTGGGAGGAGAGGACAACAGGGCACTGCTGCTTTCTTACTTCCCCCACGGATTTAATCCCTGGTTGGAGAGGACAGCTGCCATCCCAGGGACACTTGTGCCACCAGCAGGCTCTGGACTCGCATTCCCAGGCATTTTGGTCTGCCCTGAGCACACAAATATGATTTTAAAGTACCCCAAGCACCATTATTTCTGGCAGTTTCAGTGTCAGGAGCCTGGGAATTCTGGGCCTTTATGAGCTATGATGGCAGCAGCTTGGAGATAAAATGGATCAAGTGGAAAAGGTCCATGAGATGAGCAGAGAGGGACCCCTTGACACCCCTGCAGTGTCCCTGCCATGGGAACTAGCCTGGCAGGGGAAGGGATGAGACTTGGGAAAGGCTGAGCTCCTAAAAGGGCTGTTGGGGTGCAGGGAGTTTGGGATGAGGACGGTGGAGGTGGGGGAAAGGCTCTCATGGCAAGGGGTTGGAACGAGATGATCTTTAAGGTCCCTTCCAACCCAAACCATGCTGTGATTCCATGACAAAGAGGCCACCAAAGCAGAGCCACGTTGGACCCTTGCCACTCCATATGGGGATGTGGCACTTGGTCCTCATGTGGTGCACACAAGGAGAAGGATGGGGCCAAGGGAATAAACACAGAGGGGTGAAAAAACCACGGGAAAAGATTCCCAGTGGGTAGGATTGCCTGGAGAGATCCAGAGTGGCACACAGGGGGCTGAAATCCTTTGGAAAAGGGGGATGTGGCTCCCTGCCTTCAGCAAGAGGCAGCCCTTTGATCCACACACCAAACCAAGCCTGGCACCCTTTTTTTTATTGCACCTTGCAGATGCCAGGAGGGTTAAAAACACTGCAAAGCACCCCAAAATGTGCCAAGGGTGCTGCTGCCAAGCCAAGCCCCCGCAGCCCTGGCACCTTTGCCAAGCCCAGGGTGGGTTTGCAGGAGGGGCTGGGGGCAGAGAAGAGGCTTTCCCTTATCAGTGGCCAGGTTTTGGCAGGGCAGAGGTGTCTGTGTCCCCTCTGTGGGGTGGCCACCTGCCTGAGGTGGGCAGTGCAGCCACTTTGGGTTCCTCCTGCCTTGGTTTCATCTCTGGCCATCTTCCCCTGCTTTCTCATGGTGATTGGGATGGCACCACCCTCCTGGCATTGCCCTGGTGGGATGTGGGGAAAGCCAGGAGCTGGTGGGGTTTGCTTTTCTCCCTCTCTTGGTAGAACTCTTGGAAAGACTTTAACCACTGGTGAAGTGTCCATCCACACCCTTGGAATCATCTAAATCCTCCCTGACCTTCTTGCATCCCTGATTTACCAGCTCTTCTGCAAAATCCCCTGTGCTTTTGGGCTGCACCTGCAGGATTGGAAGGGAGAACCTTCATTCTGAGCTTTCACAGCTCAGGCTGCTTTGCAACCCCAGTATTTAGGATGGCACCCCCAGGAAGTCCTCCCTGCACATCAGATTTAGGAACACTGTCTCATGGAGGGGATCAAAAATTGGGACCGTGGATGTTGGAATATTGCTCTTTGTTATTATCTATGTTCCACTAAGTGGCATCATATCCCTTGTTTCTGTTCACTCATCTTCACTCTGTCTCCAAAGATTGAGAATTTTCTTTATCAAGCAGACAGGAAATAAGAAGGGAGGGAAAAAAAAAAATTTGCCAGCCGAAGGGAAATGTATTTCTGGCAGAATTTTTGCCACTTTTGTGGCTGAAAGAAAAAAAAAAAAAAGGAGAAAAATGTTACTTTGGGAAAGAGGAGAAACATTTCATTTAAATGAGTGACCTCGTGCTGGGCTCTGCCCAATGCAGGGACCTACTGGAACATTGCAGAAGGTTCTGGGAAGGCTCACACCCCTGGCTGATGCAGATTTGGAGCCAAGGTCAAGTGGAAAGGAAGAAACAGCTTCAAATTGCACCAGGGGAGGTTTGGGTTGGATATTAGGACAAAATTCTTCATGGAAAGGGTTGTCCATCCCTGGCACAGCTGCCCAGGGCAGGGGTGGAGTCCCCATCCCTGGAGGGATTTCAAAGCCCTGTGGATGTGGCCCTTGGGGACATGGTCAGTGGTGGCCTTGGC